>OY294044.1:21228934-21720671 GCA_958510825.1 Brachypterus glaber | reverse complement strand
TGGTGTGGTGACTTTCGCACAGATTGTTGAAAATTTAAAATACTCGTTAAAAATAAGCATGTATTGAGAACATACAAATTGTGGTGGCGCTATCTAATGTTGCACAAAAAGTACTACATTTGAGATATCTGTATCTGATAAGAATTATCTGTATCTAGATACACAGGCGGACAAAAAATTTGTCTAGTACCGACACGGAAAATCAAATTAAAAATTAAAAATAAAGTTTAGTGACTTATAGACAGCAAACTATTTAATTTTCATAATCAATGAGAAAATCCTTACCAAAATGTCATATAGCTGCTATTTCACGCTTTTTTGCGATCATCAGTGAGCATATATTGGTATGGTGACTTTAGCACATATTTTTGAAAATAAAAAATACTTATAAGCATTGTATTGAGAGCGTATAAATTGGTAAGTAATTATAATTTTTAAATGTTTACAATATTTACGTGAAAGTATCTATATAAGGGTGTAACAATACGATAATTTTACGAGATAAGGGTGTGTGGGTGCAGCGAAGAAAAGCCAGTAAATTTAGGACAAATCGTAATTTATTTAGAAACAGTAATCTGTAAAAATGATAGGGGTCAGTCGTTTACCAAGTTTAACCTGAAGGGGTAGACTTACCTGTATACCAGGCCCAATAGTTCACTTATAATGAATTTATTTACCACCAAAGGTTATAGCAAGGTTACTGAAACTTAACGTGTACGTTGAGTAGTACGGACTGAAAGCCCGGTACCTCGGTTTAATCGCGCTGCCCTCTGTGAGCGCGCACAATATCATATTTTTATAAAAAATATGAACTATTTCCTTACATCCGCCCCCGACTTAAGTTGACGAAATATTACTTTTTTAAAACTTAAGTTAGTGCTGGGTAAAACTGTTTGAGGTGGCTAGAATGAAACATACCACGTTCTTCCTCCGAATCTAAATTTTTTAAAATGTAAGTATTTGTACCAATTTTCTTTTTTATTTTAAAGGGTCCCTCAAATAGGAGTAAAAACTTTTTTGTCCTAGTCAATAATTTTGACGATACGGGATTAGATTTTAATAGAACTAGTTCATCGATTTCATAATTTTTAGGATGGCGGGTATTGTGGTACAGCGCGCGTCGAGCGGCCCTACCCTGCAGCATTTCTTTGGCCAGGAATATTTTATTATTATAATCTACGTTAGGTGGATTGTCCGGGAACTCTAATAAATTTCGGACTAATGACAACGGAGGTTCATTTAAATGTAACTCTCGCGGCGAAAAGTTGGTGGATTCGTGCGTTACCGAATTCAATAAGTTAGCTAAATTATTTACTTCGTAAGCCCACCTGGTATGTCTATCCTGACAAAAGACTCGAAACAATCGCGATAATTCTCTCATAGTCCGCTCAACGGGGTTAGCTGCGGGATGCCGAACGGAGCAACGCATAACTTTAATATCTAATGCGGTGAGGCTGTTGGTCCAAACGTCTGACGTGAATTGACTACCGTGGTCAGTTAGAATTTTTAGGGGTTTTCCTACTTTAGGAAAATAGTGAGTGGTCAGACGGTTTAATATCGCTGCTGTAGTCGCGTTTTTTAGCGGATATAACGTTATAAATTTGGAAAATATATCTAAAACCACACACAAATATGTAACCCCCCCTCTAGAACGGGGTAATGGACCATAAATGTCGAGGGAAATTATTTCGTTTTTATTATTCGGTATGATAGAAACTAAGGGCGGATTCGGCAATATCGAAATTTTAGTTTTTTGACATAGATCACAGTGTTTAATGATACGTTTAACATCACGAAACATATTCTGCCACCAAAAATCATGTTTGAGGGCAGTCCATGTCTTGAACACACCAAAATGTCCCAAAACAAAATGGTACTCCGAGACACATTCCTGAATTAACATTTTTGGTAGGCACAAAACGTATGATTCCCCCTCTGATCTACGCAAATATAGTATATTATTATAAATAGTAAAGCGTCTCGCGACTGCTTCATCAGTTTCTATCATATTTCTAATCCTGCTCAGTTTAGGATCCTCCTGTTGTAGGGTGGGTAGATTGGTTAATTTATTTTTGAAAGTATCCGACACTTCTGTTAGGGCCATTAGCTTAAAGCACTTGTCGTCTGGGGTTGGCAATCTTGAGTTAGGATAGCGCGAAAGTACATCCGCGATTACGTTATCCTGTGCTTTTATATAATGTACTTTAAAATCGTACTCTTGTAGGGCCAGGGCCCAGCGAGAGATACGCGGTGATAATAGCCGACACGAATTTATATAAATTATTGCCCTGTGATCGACAAGTACGTGGAAGCATCGCCCCAATAAAAAAGTGCGCCACTTTTGTAGGGCCCAAAGAACTGCTAAAACTTCCTTTTCGCAGGAACTATAACCCCTTTCGCGGTCCAGAAGTAACCGGCTGGCATACGCTATGACGCATCTACGACCGTTAATCCGTTGAAACATTTGAGCCCCAACGGCAAACTCACTACTGTCCGTTTGAACGTATATGTCTTCAGTAAATACAGGGTGATACGCTAAAGTAGCTGTGGCCAACTTATTTTTTAACTTTTCAAAAGCCGTTTTTTGTTCCTCGGACCAAATAAATTTGTTATTTTTTCGCAATAAACGGGTGAGCGGTTCCGAGAGCTGGGAAAAATTCTCGCAGAAAACGCGATCATAGTTGCATAATCCTAGGAAGGCTTGCAGATCTTTAACGTTTTTTGGTACCGGAAAATTTATGATAGTTTCGGTACGCTCCCGACTAGGCTCTACCCCTGTGTTTGTAAGGACGTAACCTAAATAATTAATTGTTTCTTTAAAAAAATGGCATTTTTTAAATTTTAAAGTTAGACCCGCCTTCGCCAATATTCCAAATACTATATTTAAATGTTTAATGTGCTCTTGTACCGTGTTAGAAAGTATAAGTAAATCGTCCAGATATGGTATAACAAATTCTTCACACTCCGCACCTAGTATTTTAGAAACGCATCGACTAAAAGAGGAAACTGCCGTGGAAATCCCAAAGGGCAAAACTTTGAACTGATATTGTTTATTGTTAATAACAAAAGCCGTGTATTTTCTGTCTTCTTTTCTTAATTTAATTTGCCAGTAGCCTGCCGATAAGTCCAATACTGATTTAAAACGCCTTCCCGATATAGATTTTATAATTTCGTCGGTGCGTTGTGGGCTTTCGTGTTCCTTTTCCATAACACTATTAAGGCGCCTAGCGTCTAGGCAAACGCGTACCGAACCATCTTTTTTGACGGTACACACAAGAGGATTTACGTACGGACTTGCCGCCCTTTCTATGATACCCCAAGATTCCATTTTTTTAATTTCTTTTTCTATGATTTCCCTTTGTGCGAATGGTATAGGGTATTGTTTTTGTTTAAATGGAGTGTAATTATTTAAAATAATTTTGTGCTCGTATAAATTCGTCCTACCCGGTATATTTGAAAACATGTGTTGATATTTTATGAAGAGTTCAATAACTTCCGTTTTTTCTGATTTATTTAGGTATTCAATATTTTCAATAAATTCAAGGTTAAAATCCGTATCATTCTGATTAGGTTGTAAAATGACATCGTTCGCTTTAGAAACGACCCGCAATTTTAAATTTTCCATTGGCGCGCTAAATTCGTGTATGGTTTTTAACTCGGGAACCTCGATGACGTCATTATTATTAGAGTGGATCAAAATACATTTCGCTTCAAGATTAATTTTTGCGTTCACCGATCGCAAAAAATCACACCCCACAATAACTGGGTAAATTAAATCCGAAATCACTAAAAATTCGAAATTGAACTCCGCATTTCCCATGGAAAAACTTAGCATACATTGTTGCGTCACGCGTCTTTGCTTACACCGAAACGCCCCCGTGATTTTTACCCCGGTTACTGGAAAAATGGGTATTATTTTATGAAATGGTGACAGCTGATTGTACACGTCCCCGGAAATACATGACACCTCGGACCCGGTATCAATTAGGCTAGGAAAATTAAATTGGTACATACTTATATTAACAATAGGCGATCTTTTATTATTTATGACATGGTCAAAATCGCACTCTTCTAGCAAATCTTCGAGCGGATTATTTTTTATTATACAGGCCTTATGCACATAGCCCTCAATCACAGGCCTTCCTGATTGAGATGCCCTTCGTTTCCCGAAAACTCCTCTCCCTCATTTTCGACAAAATCAGTTGCCGAAATATTATGATTTTTATTAGCATATGAGTTTTTATTCCCATTATAAAAACCATTGTTTTTTGTTCTTTCAAATTTTACGTACTTATTTTCATTTGTATACGTTTTTTTGTGGTGATAATCAGCTTGTCGAAGTCGGTTCAAGGCCTCCGACAAGGTGTTTACCCCGATTAAAATTGACGAAATATGCGGGGGAAAATGCAAGGAAATCATTTGTATTAGCATGATTTCTGTGATAGGCGGCTCTAGATGTCGCGCCATTGCGACATGCTTAGTAAAATGTTCTACGTATGACCCGTTTTCGTACCGCCCTGCCTCAATTCGTAATTTTACTTTAAGTTGTTTTGTTTGATCCCAGAAATGGGTTATAAATTCGTTTCTGAAATCTTCAAAATGTACGAATTTAGTTAAAAAAGCATCGGCCCAAAATTTGGCCGAACCACTGAACTTTTTTTGTAATAAAAAACATAATTTGTTAAATTCTATGTCATAGTTATCTACGATATTTTCTATTTGAATTAAAAACTCAATGGGGTGTATACTGCCTTCATTATTAAAAATTGGTAAATGATTAATGACCTCAAAATTAAAATTTTGTCTTACATTGACATTATTTGGCACATTTTGCCTATTTTGTTGACCATTATTATTATAATTATTAGGTAAATTAATATTAGTTTGCATTAATTGAGTGACAATCTCTGTGATTAAATTTGGTAGATTTATCTGTGGTACCATTACCGGAACGGCCCCAGGGGGCTGACATTGAACGTTCGTACCTGTTTGGTATGCTTCCGCACTACCTGCCTGTGTGTACGGTGGTGGTGGTGCCCCAATGGTTGCTGCCACGGTTCTGGGACGTCTGGGAACAGCCCCTGTGTTTTCCGGCCAAGTGAGGTTTGTTGTTTCGTTTGGGATTGGGGGTATTCCGAAAGCTGCTGCTGTTAATCCTCCCCAGGCACCCTGTATACTAGTTGTTGATCTAGGTGACGCAGTAGTACCGGTGTCGTCCTGGAAGGGCTCTATCCCCGTAACTGTTGTTTCTACAGCTGGGTTTGTTTGGTTTAAACCCTCGATTTGTTGTTGTGCTCTCCTTCTAGTAAATGGCGGGGATTTTTTTGCACTGTTTTTTTCTCGAGTCCGATCCAAGCCCATTTTCACTGTACTTTAAATTCACTACCCCTTGTTGGGAAGCCAAGTTGTAACAATACGATAATTTTACGAGATAAGGGTGTGTGGGTGCAGCGAAGAAAAGCCAGTAAATTTAGGACAAATCGTAATTTATTTAGAAACAGTAATCTGTAAAAATGATAGGGGTCAGTCGTTTACCAAGTTTAACCTGAAGGGGTAGACTTACCTGTATACCAGGCCCAATAGTTCACTTATAATGAATTTATTTACCACCAAAGGTTATAGCAAGGTTACTGAAACTTAACGTGTACGTTGAGTAGTACGGACTGAAAGCCCGGTACCTCGGTTTAATCGCGCTGCCCTCTGTGAGCGCGCACAATATCATATTTTTATAAAAAATATGAACTATTTCCTTACAAGGGTTTTTGAGGTCGCTAAAACTGAATGTGATAACACAATATGTCTAATCTAGGACCAATAATTTTTAAATGTTTACAATATTTACGCGGAAAGTGGTATATAGTAGTTTTTGATGTCTCTGAAACTAAATCTGTTAATAAAAATTTTTAACTCCACAAAATGGCTTTAAGCTTTATGATTTAAAAAAAAGTACAATTAAGCTATTTTTATAAAAACAAAAGAAAATGAGTTTTAAATGAACAGTAGGTAAATTATTAGTCTACTACTAAAAGATTTGAAATGTCAAAAAATTTCTTGTTTCTATTTATAATTTCTAGTTATAGACATGAAAGTAGAAATTTTATTGTTTAAAAAGAAAAAAAACTATTTTGTAAATTGAATTGTAAATCTGTTTTATTTCCCATAAAGCAGGCTAAGTATGAACGTGAAACAGATCGTAATAAAGTAAAAAAGCAGTAAAAAATCTTCCCCCTTAAAAAATAAATCTTCTTATACAAAGCAATCACAGGTAACACGATTTAGTGTCTTTATTACATTTATCAGATTATTTTTTTTTCTGTATTTTCTTGTTCTAAATAACAGCTTTTCTTTTTTTTAACATAATTAAGAAAAGCGTTTTCCGTTTTTAAAATGAATATTTTTAATTTAACATTTATATTTATAATTATAATTATTATTTTAAGATATTTTTTTTTCAGTTTTTTTATTTCACCTTTTTATTATTGCAACCGACAAAGAATAATAATAATAATATAAATTATATATTATGAGGTATAATGTAATTTGCTGATAAAATAAAATCCATTTATTTTCACGAATACCGTGACGTTTTCCAGATTGTTATAATTAGGACTAATTTGCCTAACGTGCCAGAAAACCGGCACTACTCATTTACAAACGTTCTTTGAATCAATTTAAAGCAAACGTTTGCTTTTTTACATAAAATATACAAGCCCAGGTGTTTAAATACAATTTTTTAAATTTAAGCGATCATTTCCAATAAACTTGCATGTGCATAATCTAAAATAATGTATTTTTTGACACTGCTAATACCCAGGTACCTGTATTTATACACCCGGTTCACAAAAAGTAAAAAGGCCCTTTTATGGGGCTGTAAATTGACCTACTACGCCTAGGAGCTGTAGCTTCTGTGAAAGCGACATTTTTTTGATAAACACAATAAAATTACATCGGCACTTAGTACTACTATGCATAGCTATGTAAAAGTGCTGATGTATTGAAATCTTCGTCAACAAGTCAAAATCTATGACCATATTTTTTTCATATTTCTCGAAGGTTTAGACCTTTCTGAGTCGAAATCAGTAAACATTTTTTTTTCGTTAGTCTGCCTGTCTGGGTGTAAAAAGTCCAAACTCAATTTCTAAAAAAGATATCGACAAGCGGTTATTTACATATTGTTTCTTATCATATTTCGAAGAGCTGATTAGATTCTGGGAGTAACCGATTGGATGTAAGGGGGTAAGAATAGGGTAAAACCCCTATTTTTAGCGTTTTTTGGTTATACTTATGTTAATTATTATTGTATTTTATTAATTTAGCACATATGAAAGAATATTTTTAATTTCTCAAAAAAATAAAAAAAAAATTCGTAAGATACATTGTTTTCGAGATATTTAGATAGATATCTAGATATTTACAGTATTATTAATTTGAGCCATTTCGCCTCAATGACTATTTATATTAATAACAAATCTAAAACAGAAAATAAAATTAAAATGATCTTATCAGGCGCACCTATTTCTAGATGCGCTGGTAAGGTATTGCGTTTAAAATAATACTTATCTGCTATATCTTTTTTACCTAAAAAGTATTATTAGTCAATACCTTACCAAAGTTTAAAAATTTTGCCTAAATAAAGAATTTTTAATAAAATTTTCGATAAATCGTTAAAATAATTAAAAAAGAACGAAAAACTGAAAAAAGTTAACTTTTAACGTTTCGGGATCTAATCTGATCCCGTTTTCAAAGAAAATTATTATTTTTGGAAATAGGTGCGCCTGAATTTTAATTTTATTTTCTGTTTTAGATTTTTTATTGATATAAATTGTCATTGAGGCGAAATGGCTCAAATTAATAATACTGTAAATATATATATACGCCTCAAATAAATTATATATTCTATTTAATATCTAGATATAAATAGCAATATGTACATATACATTAAATTACCCAAACTGAAGAACATAAAGAACTATTATCCAATACATACAGATAATAAGACAATTACCAGCTTTATTTTAAATAGATAAACTCAATAATAACCCCAGCGTGGCTTTTACTTTATTAAGTGGATAATTATTTATTTTACCCACTCAACTGTCACTTGTCAAATTATTTTCTTGTAAATGTCATTAAAAGTTTTAAGAAAAATATGAATTCCCAAGCTATTTATTGGATAAAACCTTGTATGGCACTCATGGGTTAACCGATTTGCCCTCTCGAAAATTAACCTGCTTGGCTGACATCTCTCAGGTTAATTTTCTCATGGGCAATATCTTACTTTACCCACTAGTACCATAAATAACTATTTCCATAAGACATTTGGCTGACTCGTCCATTGGTAAACTCCCTGCTTCGCGGCTCGTCTTCCAAAATAGTATCTTTTGTAAATTGTTTTTTAATATACTGTTTCTATATATTTAAAAAGGTGTAGCCTTTATTCTAGATCTGATGTAAGCATAATGTGATTAGTTAAAATAAAATAAATAAAGAAATCGTTCGTAAAGAAATAAAATAAAAATAAAGCACCATATAAATTTCCCAGTTTTCTGCTACATAAATAAATCCCTTTAAACATAACAATCACAGGTAATAATGTCGTAAAATAGAGGAGATTCCATTTAGCGGACTGAATCCTCCACGAATGTGGAACATTCTACTAAATAAAGTGGAAGAACGCTTTGGATAGGGCGGGTAAAAAAATAATACTGCTTCCGTCAAAATAAATTACACAAAACATTTTTTAAGCGGAAATTACTATGGCTGCCAGATAAATAAATAAATTAAATACGCTATTTTTTCTGCAACTAGAATTCTACTATTAATTATTGGTTGTTTTAAATTAAAGACATATGCCCACAAAAAAAAAGTTTTCTGTCCTGTGGTTAAGACCTACCTATTCTTATGTATATTGGGATGCTGAACGCTGCTGTTATAAAAAATGCATTTCATGGGCTCGTTTTTTTGCTACACTTAAAAATCTCAGATTATTTTAGTGCAGCAAAAAAATGAGCCCATGAAATGCCTTTTTTAACCCCCAGCACAGGCAACTTTTTTCTATTTGTAAGCCTTATAAAGGCCCAAAAAAAAAAGTTGTCTGTCCTGTGTTTGAGACCTACCTATTCTTATTGGGATGCTGAACACGAATCTGTCATAAAAAATGCACTTCATAGGCTTGTTTTTTTGCTGCACTGAAAAAACTGTCTAAAATGGTAAAAATCTCAGATTATTTTAGTGTAACAAAAAAATGAGCCCATGAAATGCCTTTTTTTAACCCCAACCCCAGCACACACAACTTTTTTTATATTTGTAAGCTTTATAAAGGCCCAAAAAAAAGTTGTCTGTTCTGTGGTTGAGACCTACCTATTATATGTATATTGGGATGCTGAACACGAATCTGTCATAAAAAGGCATTTCATGAGCCCATTTTTTTGCTACACTGAAAAAGCTGTCTAAAATTTTGAAAATCTTATCGGAAATTTCAGTGTAGCAAAAAAATGAGGCCTTTTTATGACACTCATGTTCAGCATCCCAAAATACATAAGAATAGGTGGGTCTAATCCCCAGCAGAGATAACTTTTTTTTGTGGGCCTGTGATATTTATTGACTGAAAAATTGTTTTTTTTTTATAAACAGTTCTGCTTGCCCAAACCAGAAACATACTTAAGTCATATTTTACTATTTCGATGAATTTTCTTTAATGCTAATGTTTTATTGGTATAGTATAAATCCAATAAAAATGCAGTGACTAAGGGCATATCCACAGTCTCGCATAAGAACGCAATACATAAGAATGCGATGCCGTGATTGGCTTGAGGTGCTGCCATGTATCTTGTAAGCCAATCACGGCATCGCATTATTCTGTTTTATAATCTTATGCAAGCTTCTGAATAGGCCTTAACACCCAATTATAGGCTGGGGTCCAGGCACTCTGTTACTTAATTTTAACCTCAATTGCTCAATTTTTTTTCCTGTATATCTAACGCATAAAAATTTTGATTTTATTTTTTCATTTGTAGTTTTTCCATATTTTTTTTACTCCGCCCTAATAGGGGGTTAAACTCGATTTATTTGGAGACCTTTTGGAAAATGGTGATGGCCCGGCGACTAGTGAAACACTCGCTTCCATTACAATGCAATAAATCTGCCGAAACACCCTCCTTTCGGGTCGCAGTTGCCTCTGGATGTAGGCGAGAATGTCTCCATCAAGAACGAGAAACAGACACGCTTCTTGCATGTTCACAACATGTTTTACACTTCTACAAGATGAATTAGTTTTCGACGAATGCTTTACATATTAAGCACCTAAAGCTCTTTAGGGCAATTTTTCCACATATTTTATTTGTCATTGGATCCAAAACGTAATTAGATAAAAACAATGTTCGCACTGTAATACGGTATTTCTAACACTCCATTATTTCTTAACGACGCCGTTAAGCCTGTTTTATATTTGTCAGTTGTCAGTGCGCCTTCGCCATTTTTGTAAATGATTTTTCTTTGTCCCTTGTCCGGAAAGAATATTTTGGACTTTCAGACTATTCTCATTAGCAGACCTACGATTTTAATGGACAGGCTATGTTTTAGATGTCCTGATTTTTGGAAGGTAAGAAAAAACTTCTGGAATAATAAACAAACAGACAAACATCTCATCGATTTTATTATATAGTTTATAGACCAAGTTCGATCAAATGTGCACATGTGAAATAATTAGTCCAGTCAAATAACGAGATATTCCTATATTAAATTGCAATAAATGTACACGGGCTGATATTTTAAAGGGTAACCAATTTTGTTAAAGAGAAAATTTCCAACAATTTTTGTTTGGTTCATTTTTTAAATATATTTAGAACTATCGAGTGATAAATATTCAAAAATTGCCATGTTGAAATTGTTTTTTTCGATTCTTCAGCCAAATTATTCATCGGAGGATAAAAAGTCATTATGAGCGAACTTGTAGCTCTTGAAATTCTCTATAAGTTTTATATATAATGGATTTTCAAGTATTTTATTACGGTTACAGTGGGTGCTGAAAGTCGAGTTGCGCCCTCTGTATCCGTACCAAAGTACATATGAAAATTTATAAGTTATGAAACTTATAGAGAATTTCAAGAGCTATAAGCTTGCTCATAACTTTATCGTCCGATAAATAATTTGGCTGAAAAATGGAAAAAAAAACAATTTCACCATGTTGGAATATGGCTATTTTTAAATGAACTCGATTGTTATTAATATATTAAAAAAATGATCCAAACAAAAATTGTTGGAAATTTCCTCCTTAACCAAAATTGGTTATATGTATTTTTATCTTAAGGTTCATATTAAGCAACTTACCCCTAAACTTCAAGATAGCGGATACCTCTTACGCAAATCACCGGGGATAAACTATTAAGATTGTTCTGTTACCATCCACTACTACCCTTTAAAATATCAGTCCGTGTACATTTATTGCAATTTACATTTATTATTTGACTGGACTGTAATGTAATATATTAATAAACTTACAGAAAAGGGGCTGTCCATATATTACGTAACGCAATTTTTCAAAAAATTGTCCCCCTCCCCCCCCCTGTGTAACAAACTGTCACATTTACCAACACCCCCCCTCCCCCCTGCGTAACGCGTAACAATATAAAAATTTGTATATTTTTTTCTAACATATCTTGATACAGAATTCCGCATAATGCAAGACGGTAAAAAGACGGTGTAAAAATGATACATATTTATTATAATAATACATATAGCACTTAATGTACTTAAACGAAAAAATCACTCAAACTTAAAAAAAATATTCATAATCAATATCACACAGGGAAAAAATACTAGGTACTTCTTTTTACACTGAGTGTCACATATAACACGTATATTGTTTATGCACAGGTACACAAAATAGTATACACATTGGTGTTCTGTGAGTACACATTCCGCGCGAAAATGTATCATCGCCGATGATTCATCGGCAAGATCACGCAAGAACAGGGCCGTAAGATTTTTTTTTAATATCAATGTCAACAGTTTTTTTACTGATCACAATATTATTTAAATATGCATAGTTTCGTCAATTTTTGTGTGAAAAGGGGAATTATGGCCCACTAAATAGTAATTTATGTTGAAATAAAAATAGGAAAGCCAAGCTTAGGAAATAAACATTAAATTTATTAAATTCCGTTACGTAACGTTTACCTAGACCCCCCCCTCCCCCTGTCACAAACTGTAACAATTTCTCTGACTCCCTCCCCCCCCCTAGGCGCGTTACGTAATATATGGACAGCCCCAAAGTAGGAAATGTCCTTGATTCTAAGAGACACTTTTGGTTGATGTTTTACCGTCGAAAAGTTGGACTTTGTGTCGCTAGGGCCAAAAATTTTTTTTTGCTCGCTAACTAAAACTTGTTATTTTTAAGCTTTTTAAAATTTAAAAGAAGATGCTTTACCTTTACTGTAATATTTATAAAGAAATATTATCTTTAGGTCTTCAACTGTTCTTTTTGACCAGATACAGTTATTATAATCATTTCATAAAAAATAAGTCTTATTCTGTAACATAACCTCAAAATATATGTTAACTGATTAGTCTGTATTCATCCACTAAAATAAATTTAAAACATAAAATTTAAATTTTTAAATCAATTTCAGTTTTATAATATTCATAGAACGGTTCAGAAGTATTACTATTGGATATCAATTTGTCATGGATAACTAGATAAGTAATAAGATAGTAAAAAAAAATACTTTTAGCAATTTAAAATTAAGTATATTTTAATAATTTATTATAATTAGTAACAATCGAATAAAAAATATTGTATAATACACTAGCAAAAAGTTAAATTTCGATTTCGTAGGTTTATTACCCCATCGGCCAGCCCTCGGCTTCTAAAAACTTACTCAATCGAAAACTTAACTTTTCGCCCTTGTATTATAAATAACTGTTTTATATTCGTCACACTATAAAATAGTTATATTCTTAACTCATGTATTTAGTGGAGAAAATCACTTAATACACGAGTGGGGAAATAAATTTTATCTAACACCCTTTAATTTTAAATAAAATCTATCATTTACCAAAAAATTATGAGAAAAAGTTTAGGTTTTCTTAATAAAGAAAAGAGTGAGCAAACAATTTTTTAGTCACTACACAGAAAAAAATATTGTCTTAAATCATGAATATGTGATTTGGATATAACGAAGACAAGATATTCTCCTTTATAGCAAAATTGTGCAATAAATATGAAAGAATAAGAATATGGTAAGCTTGTAAAGAAAATATATTCTCAAATATAAAAGGATAAGAATATGGTATGCATAAAAAAAGAATATATTCTCTTTGTTATATACAAATCGCCATATTCTTGATTTAAGAAAATATTGTGTGTAGGAGAAAAAACTTAATAGTATATTAAGTACCAGTTTCATTATACGTTTTTGTAGCACGCGTCCGTTTTGAAAGCAAGTTTTTTAATGGGCAAGTGCATGCACCAATACTATAATGAAACCGGCATTTTATACTATTTTTGGAGTGGTTTTTATAAAAAAACAAACAAAAGTATGCATTCGAGGAAATTTTGATATTTTTGTAAAAGCGATTGTCAAAACCGTAATAAACATGATTTTTTATAGTTATTGCCAAGACCTTTTTCCAAAAACAGTGAGCGATGTTCGTTTGTTCTGTTGCTAACCCAAGAAAAAACTAATTATGCACAAATAAAATTATATATAGTTATTAATACATGTTATTATATGTAGTATATGCGCCAACAAGATAGTGTACTATAGTATAGTAGCAACTATGACATAAGATAACATTTGTTGTTATATTATGACAATTTTATGTTGGTTACCTCTTATTTCTATAACTGGTTGTTAGTATAACATATTTATGTTATAACATTACAAAATATGGTTTTGACTTTTTACAGCAACATTTCTATCAGTGGAGCAATGTGCGCTCATAAGCACATGCAAAATGCGTGTGATTATAAGCCTTTAATGCAACTCAAATAAAAATAAACTGCCCAGTAAAAGAGCTTTCCCATTTTTCACCTCCGCGCGTAAAATGGGTTTTTTATTATCAGATTCACTTTCAGCAACCATAAAAACCTTAGTATACCAATTTTTACGAAAACTACCCTCTGCCCCTTTGAGGGTGAGGTTAGAATTTTGTTAAAATCAGGTTCCCTTTCAACAACCTCAAAAACCCCAATATACCAATTTTCACGAAAACTACCCCTCACCCCTCAGGGGGTGGATTTAGAATATTTTTATTATCAGATTCACTTTCAGCAACCTCGAAAACCCCAATACACCAGTTTTCACTACCCCCCACCCCACAGGGTTGAAATTAGGAAAAAAATATTATCAGATTTATATTCGTCGATCACAAAAACCCCTATATACCAATCTTCACGAAAATATTGAAAATATTTAAAAATATTTACCCCCCTACCCCCGTGGGGGTGGAGTTAAAATAATTTTATTATCAGATTCAATTTCAGCAACCTTGAAAACCCCCATACATCAATTTTTAAATTTTTGTAAAAAAAATGTATTTTTCTCCATTTGGTTTGGACTTTTTGCCCCCCTTGCCGCACACCAATGTTTACCAAAATCAATCCCGAGCGAAAACTTTTGGAACATACCTGTATGCCAAATTTCAAGTCTCTAGCTTAAAGCGTTCTTAAGTTATCGTGCCCACAAGATTTCCCGGACAGACCGATCGACCGACCGATCCACCGAGCGACAATTTCTTTTGCTCGAAATTGATATATATCGACATAAAACGTCATAAAACGCAAAAATACACAAACATCATTTTTGAAAATTTTTGCACGATTACAAGGCTTTCCGAAATTTTAAAATTTTTCAAAATGGGAAAGCAACAGTATCTTATGCATTAAATACATTGATAAACAGAGAGAGGTTTTGTAAATTCTAAAAAAAAAACGGAAAAAAATGAAAAACATTTTTGTATTATATTGCATGAGACAACTTATATTAGTTTTATTACTAGAATGTTATTTTTGTAATGGACTAAACCAATCGTGTATATATAGTTCAGATCGATTTCTATAGAAAAAAAGTTCCGATTATTTGAGTTTGGCAAAACTTTTTTCGTGACGGTGAAAGACGCCATGTTAAATGGATCTGAAATAATTCTTCAGAACATGATCAAAAAAGACACGCCATTCAGGACCTTACTTTTGTATACAGGAACGGCTTAAACTTTAAGCCTGAGATATATATTTAGGTACACTGTTGGACCCGAAAAAATATATAAAAAATACAAAATATAGGCAACGCTGAACAAAATTTCTGTTATTTTACTCTCACAGCGCTTAAGCGATAGTTTTAAATTCTTCAAAACGCCAAAAACACTTTCTAGACAAAAAGTTCTTGGACACAAATTTGTTACATGAAAAAAAGGTAACTTTAAAAATGTCAGTCTGTCCGTCTACCCGTCCGACCGTCTGTGCGTTTTATGTTACGTTATCACGGTAACTCAATCCGATCGACTTGAAAGTTTCAGGAAGAATCAAGTTCTATGAAAGGAAGATCCCTATTGTTTTTAAAAACAACCCCCCCCCCAAAGTTATGTTACTTTAAAAAAAATCTTGAAAAGCTATGAATAAAAAATATATTTATTATGAGGACCAACCTTACCAATAAAAAAAAATCATTAAAAAATAGAAAGATTACAGGGAGCGAAGTGCGCAAGATTAAAGCAGGGCATTTTTTTAAGAGGTTCAAGAAACTATTTTAAAGGTTGATTTGCCCAATCATTTATACTAAACTGGAGAATTTAACCATTGAACTGATATGTCTCAAATAATTCTGACATTGGTTAAAACAGTTAGTTTGGTGTTAATGGGTGGGTATCACCCAGTGAGTAAACCTTTCATAAGACTTTTTAAGTTTAAACAGTGCAGTGATTAGTAATAGTATATTATTTACCAAGTGAGAGAAGTTTAACATTTTTGACCTGCGTCAAATTGCGGGATGAGCGCGCTAGCGCGAAGCCCGCAAGACGCGGTCTAAAATGTTAAATCTTCACTCACGTGGAAAATATAGTATTTTTTTCACTACCAGTACAATTAATTAGCTATTTATTTATTTATTTTACTAAAATTTAATGAAAAAGCTTATAAATTTAAAATATAACACTGGCCGTTCGCGGCCATTAAAAAAACAAATGAATAACTTGACATTTCTGGCAGAAATTTTCTGGTGATCTGCTAAAATTATTAAGTTAGAAAGTGTTTCCGTGTTAAGTGTAATAAAATATATAAAAATGGAAAGTGAAATGCAAAGTAATGATTCTGGTACTCCCCCAGAAATAAGGGGACAGGCGAAAACTGTGAGGGAGAATCTATTGTCTCAAAAATCAATATATGGGGGTTGTACCTCTAGTAATCTATGATCCTTACGATAATATGGGTTGTATAATCTATGGTTAAATATGATGGGCCAATGATTTTCACTTTTCGAAGTGTTTTTTGTAAAACATGTTTTATAGGTACTAATTTAGTTAATATTTTTTAATTTATCATACAATAAATAAATTTGGTGCCTAAAGACACTTGTAAATAGCAATGTGATTTAATAATTAAGTGAAACGTCAGATGCCAAAACAGCTGAATAAAAATTCATTATTAACCATGGTGCAATTTCATTATATTTAGAACCTCTGACGTCATAGGTAGAGAAATAATATTTCTACCAATGAAAAGAACAGTAATAAAGATGTGGTTTTAGGCTGGTAGTGAAAAAACACATTTAAAATTAAAAACAAACTTAAACTTATCCAGGGTCCCGACAAATATTAAAACAAACGTGGTTTTGCATGAGAAATCAGGGTTAAAAGTTTACCAAATAATTATTCGATTACACTAGGCAACAAATCGCAACTTTTTTTTTTCCCCGACCGGAAAGTAATTTTTTTTACTAATTCTAGGGCGTAGAAGCTGAATCTGACCTTAGAAAAATTCCAGCACCTAAAATTATTGAGATAAAAGTCCAGGAAATAATGACGTTTTTTTTTTCAAAATCTTAAAAAAAAGAGTAGGATTTTGACAGTTTTAGGTTATATTAAAAAATACGAGGAAACAAAAAATTTATAGGCCAAGGACCTACTGTCACAGTAAGTACGCAAAAAAAATAAAAAGCTTAAGATGAAAGTGCAGAGTTTACTTAATTGCTTATTTGTGGCAAAACTATCAAATTTGTATAAAAATTTTATAGGACTTAATTTGTAGATTATAAAATTCTATACGAAAATAATTATACTAATATTTTTTTATTTTGCTTAGTTTATTCGTAAAAAGTAAATAAATGACAAAGCAAAAAAAGTCTTATTTTTTAAATTTAAGTACAGGCAATTATGCCAATTTAAAAATAATTAATAAAATAAAATACTGCTTATTTTTTGTCGTTTTTTTAATGGTTCTGCATCATAAAAATGTTGCTTTATTACATAAGAACTGTATTACGTAAATATTTTTAGTTCATTTTTGACCCCCTAGTGATGATTTTTGACTATTTTTAGCATGAGTACGTGGCGATAAGCTTCTTCCCTTATGTACCTCTTTTCTTAACCTTCACCCATACTATCCCTATTTATTCTATTCATAGTTGGGTATTTTTTAACTAATATTGAGTCGCCGAATCTAAATTTGTCTTCAGAATATTTTTATCTAAAATAATGATTTTTACCACTTTTATATCATTTTTCTCAGGAAGATCCCTATTGTTTTTAAAAACAACCCCCCCCCCCCAAAGTTATGTTACTTAAAAAAAAATCTTGAAAAGCTATGAATAAAAAATATATTTATTATGAGGACCAACCTTACCAATAAAAAAATAATCATTAAAAAATAGAAAGATTACAGTTGGCGAAGTGCGCAAGATTAAAGCAGGGCATTTTTTTAAGAGGTTTAAGAAACTATTTTAAAGGTTGATTTGCCCAATCATTTATACTAAACTGGAGAATTTAACCATTGAACTGATATGTCTCAAATAATTCTGACATTGGTTAAAACAGTTAGTTTGGTGTTAATGACTGGGTATCACCCAGTGAGTAAACCT
The DNA here is from genome assembly GCA_958510825.1 of Brachypterus glaber. Lineage (NCBI taxonomy): Eukaryota > Metazoa > Arthropoda > Insecta > Coleoptera > Kateretidae > Brachypterus > Brachypterus glaber. The sequence continues at coordinate 21,702,600 of OY294044.1, read as the reverse complement.
TTCATAAGACTTTTTAAGTTTAAACAGTGCAGTGGTTAGTAAACACATTTAAAATTAAAAACAAACTTAAACTTATCCAGGGCCCCGACAAATATTAAAACAAATGTGGTTTTGCATGAGAAATCAGGGTTAAAAGTTTACCAAATAATTATTCGATTACACTAGGCAACAAATCGCAACTTTTTTTTTGCCCCGATTGGAAAGTAAATTTTTCTTACTAATACCTAAAATTTTTAAGATAAAAGTCCAGGAAATAATGACGTTTTTTTTTTCAAAATCTTTAAAAAAAGAGTAGGATTTTGACAATTTTAGGTTATATTAAAAAATACGAGGAAACCAAAAATTTATATGCCAAGGACCTACTGTCACAGTAAGTACGCAAAAAAATAACAAGCTTAAAATGAAAGTGCAGAGTTTACTTAATTGCTCATTTGTGGCAAAACTATCAAATTTGTATAAAAATTTTATAGGACTTAATTTGTAGATTATAGAATTCTCTACGAAAATAATTATACTAATATTTTTTTATTTTGCTTAGTTTATTCTTAAAAAGTAAATAAATAAAAAAGCAAAAAAAATAAAGCACACAGTGTAAACTTTTTTCCCGAGCCCAAAAAATATATTTTTCTTATAAATTTAAAGGCGCAGAATTCGAATTTGACCTTATAAAAAATCCAGCGTCTTATTTTTTAAATTTTAGTACAGGCAATTATGCCAATTTAAAAATAATTAATAAAAAATATATTGCGCATTTTTTGTCGTTTTTTTAATTTTTAGGTCATTTTTGACCCTCTAGTGATGATTTTTGACGATTTTTAGCATGAGTACGTGGCGATTAGCTTGTCCCCTTACACAGGATCCATTTTTTTTTAAATTTATTTTTGCATAATATCCCTATTTATTCTATTCATAGGTAGACCTACCTATGAATTTAAAGCTTCCATATTCTAAGTTAGGCATGTTTTAACTAATATTGAGTCGCCGAATCTAAATTTGTCTTAATGGTCTTGAACTCTCGTTCTTATTGACCAGGTACAAGTATTAGAGACTTGAAGCGAGTCTCTCTAATCGTTTCAACTAAATATAATTTCTTATCAACATAACCTCACAAAAAAAAACGTGGTTAACCCACAAAAGTACATCACAAACATAAAATATTCAATTTAAATCAATTTAAATATGTAGAACCGTTTCGTAGTATAGATATTTTCTTAACAATCACATTTTAACATAAAACAGTCTGGCTGTGACTAAACACCGTTAAATGATTTACCAATCGCGCCGTAGACTCTTGTTGCCGGTTCCACGGGTGGAACGCAACTCCTGATATTAGAACAAAAGAGGGATAAAATAATGATTTTTACCAGTTTTATATAATTTTTCTCAGAAACCTTAGATAATAAAAATATTCTGAGGCCAGATTCGGTCTCAGCGACCCAAAATTAGTGAAAAAACATATGACTCCAATCGGGGCAAGAAACCGTGTCTAGTATTATTAAAAATCGCGCATTCGTCCACTCCTGTATCTTTAAATAGCTTTGTTTTGAGCGTAAGTGATTGAATTCTTTATTCAGAAAAAGCACCTTTAAAGTTAAATAGGTGTAAAATTCGTTTAAAAATGGTCTACAAATCCTACGCAAATTCCTTTCTTTTATACACCTTATTTTATTGTGTAATTTTTTCCTTCATTTCGTTCGTCTTGCTCTTAATGCTAGTTAACAGCGGCGCACCGAGAACTAACTAGACTAGGGTTTATCAATCCAAGACAATTAAATTAAAATTATATTATAATAGTTATTTATATACCAAGGGACTAAACTGGCTGTTTTAGTTTTAAAAATGCAAGGGACTTAAACAGCCACGTTTAGTCCTAAGCTATATACACTATTTTTTGCACGACCAAACATAATTTAGGTAGGTATATAAAATTAAAATTAAAAACCATGCGTCTAAAATCGAATGTTTTATTTTCGTAAATTAATCAAGATGCCTGTGATTTGCGAAATGTTAGATTCACGGCTATCGCAATTTCAATTGTTTTTTAATATGGTTGACACAAACGTCGGTTCGAAAAAATGGACGAAGATGATGAATGTTGAATGATCTTCTACAGAAATTTTGCAGTTTCCTAACGTCACTATAAATTTCAGCTAAATAATAATTTAAATAAGTGGCTCGTTAATATTTCCTATTATCAGTCTCGGTATGAACTATATAATATATAAATAATATTATTTCTTATTGGTTTTCGTAGAAATAAAAATGTTAGGTTATTTTTTATTCGCAAACTGTTTACAGACAAGGCGATTGTTTCCCATCTATGAAGTATAACCAAAAGCTAAAAAACAGGTTAGATATGAATTCATATCTAACCTTGGTTAAAAATGAAAAGCTTTTTTAACTTTAAAATAAGTAAACAAAAATTATAAATTTTTCAGCTTTTAATAATGCATATAAAGGAAGTTTTTCTGTATGCTTGTAAATAAAATTTATTTCTTTTTACAAGTGGAAAATAAAATTCAGGAAAATGAATTTAGCAGTAATTTTTACTAAAACATCTCTCCCAGTACCACGCCATTGAATACCTGTTATTTAAAATTTTCAAATAAAACGGATTTAATTTTATGTGTTATTTAAAATTTAACAAATCCCTATTGGAGCTAAACTGGAAACTTTTCGTTGCAATCACATTTAAAACTGAAAGAGTTTGAAATGTCTGAAACGAATTTTCAATCACCACTCAATTAATGTAATTAAGTGAAAAGTCTTTTATTTTTATCGAGGACCTGAAATTTAGTACGAAAACAGCATAGCTTCGAAAATTCTCATGAAAAAAGTTTCATTTGTTATACTTAGCTACAATAAGTAAAACATGTAAAATTTGTAAACTATGAGAATTGGACATTTTTTTAAATATGGATGGCTTTCCAAAATTTCTAAAATGGCTACACGGGAAAAATTATACTATAATAGTTCTATGTACAAAAACTAATTTAGATGAAAAGAAATTAATAAAATTGTTTGGAAAGGATAGCATATAATACATTTTATTTAAAGGCAGCTCTTTTTGGGTTATTTTCGGAAAAGATTAGCTATTGGAAGTTAAGAGTGCCCACAAAAATTTATTGTGTTGTAACTGTCTAATATAGTGTAAAATACCTAAAATAATTATTTTATCTATTATAATTATAATAGATTCTAGAACGACAATAAACTATTACTTACTTACTTACTTGAATGTTTTAGTAAAAAACAAAATATGCTTTGTAACTCTATGATAATTTTTATACTAAAATCATTTTTTTTTTTGCTTATTTTTGCGTTTTATGACGTTTTATGTCGATATAAATCAATTTCGAGCAAAAAAAAATTGTCGCTCGACCGATCGATCGGTCGGTCTTTCCGGGAAATCTTGTCAACACTATAATTTAAAAAGGCTTTAAGCTAGAGACTTGAAATTTGGCATACAGGTATCTTACCAAAAGTTCTCGCTCTGGATTGTTTTTGGTGAACATTGGTATGCAGCAAGGAGGGAAAATGGGGAAAATACATTTTTTTACAAAATTGTTATATAGGGGTTTTTAAGGTTGCTGAAATTGAATATGATAAATATAATTTTTCTAACTCCGTCCCCGAGGGGGTGAGGGGGTAAATATTTTTAAGTTCTTTTAATATTAATATTTAAAATTGATATGTAGGGGTTTTTGGGGTCGACAAATCTGAATCTGGCAATAAATTTTTTGTAGTTTTACCCCCTGAGGGGTGGGGGTGGTTGGAATTGGTATATTGAGGTGTTTGAGGTTGCTGAAAGTGAATCTGATAATAAAAAATCAATTTCACGCGCGGAGGTTAAAATTGGGAAAGCTCTTTTACTGGACAGTGCATTTATAAATGTTTTTACTTGTCTAACGCCTAGGGCAATTCCTTCCTGCTTTATACTTCGACAGGATATCCCGAGTACCTTAGCAGATGCTAACAAGTGCATTACTTGTGGTCGACGGAGCGTGATAACGTATTATCGAGGAGAAACCAACGTTTGGACACTTCGGGCTATTTGTTTATATACTGCCTGCCTATATTAAAGCACAGAAGGATCATAATAGTTTATGATCAGGGCCTGGAAGTCGTGGGACACAGGCCCGTACTCCAAAACAAAAATATTTTTTTAAATTAGTAACAAAAATGTGTTTAATTAAAATGTATTTAACAAATTTTCTGTAAATATCAAAGATGCCGCTACATTGGGTTCCGTATTTCGAATTTTGAATTTTTAACACGTTCGCTGCCAAAAATACTCGTTCATTTTCAATGATGGATTTAATTTCAGCATCCTCAATATACTACTTTTTTTTATCAAAATCACCAAATTTTGACTCCATATTGGAACCGCCATTTTTAATTTTGAATTTCTAACACGTTTGTTGGCAAAAATGCTTATAAGCGTCAAGGCATGCTTAGGCCGAATTTCACTGACGCTTATTAGTGTTCTATACCAATTTAGTCTTTAAATGGTTTGTCGGGTTTACAGTTGAGTTCAAACTAAAATTCTAGCGAATTTCTACTTTTTTCAAGCCGGTTTATGATACATGATTTTTTTAAATGAAAAACGCTCCTAATTCTTACAAATGTAATCCTTTATTTTTTTATTGTTTATTATGTTTTTTATATCATTCCAGATTTATTGTTTCTGATGAATAATAATAATTTAAAGTTTTTAATACATTTAAATATGATTATAATTATTATTTAACAAATCATTAATTTGTCTTGGTTTAAAGTAAAAGGGCATTGTTGTACCATGGTTTGTCATTTATTTATTTATTTATTCATATACATACACATGTTTCATGCTCAACGTTTAGTAAGAATTGTAAAGGTCACTTTTTATAGTGCACACATTTTAGAAGGGCAGTGTAATACAATACGTACGTAAGAGGTTCTTCCAAGTGCTATGACCCCACCGGTTTTCTTAATATGCAAATTATTAATCAGATTTAATTTGCATTTCTTGTATGCCAATGCATATTCATTTAAATACACTAAACAAAATACATTTTTATGATATTAATATGAATTTAATTTATATATAAGCCTTTAAGTAATCTTTTTCTTTAATAAATGTTGAATATTTTTCTCGCTTTAAGAACAATTTTTTTAAATAATAAATAAAATTCTAAATGCCAACGTTTTCCCCCATTGTGTACGCGCTTCTTCAGGGCTTTATTATTTTAAAAATAAAATACAAATATAATTATAATGAAAATAGAATAAAAATAAGAATTAAATTAAAATCTTTATACAGAAATAATTATTTTGTGTACTAAAATTTTAATTTTATTTTTATTCTATTTTCATTATACAGCCTGTTCCAGAACTCGCGTACCGAAATTTAAGAGGTGATTCTTCATCCAAAAATATGAAAAAAAGTTTCTATAAAGGTTGGTCCGGAAATGAGCCCTAAGGGAGCTACGGCCCTTCGAAGATGACGTATTGAATGGGGAACAAAAAAAAGCACCAATAAAATTTTAATGCTGCAGGGTGATTCTTCATTTAAAACTGAGCAAAAAAGTATTATACACCAAAACACCTAAATTTAATATTAAAGGAGTAATAGCCTTTTAAAAAGTAACGTTTTTGGTGGCACAAAATGTTACTTCCTCTTAATTGCATTTTTTTTTGATAACGGTTGCTCCTACAGTGTTACACTATATGATATTTTATATGTATTTTTACTCTAGAAATCTATATTTTTTACAACAAATCCAAAAAACATACACATAGAAAAGTTTGGGGCAAAAATGTTTTAAGCCTCATATATTTTGTCCGTCTGGGCACGCCTCTGGATAAATTAAAAAAATAAATTAACATAAACTTATTGCCCTTATTAATACTAGTATACATGCAAAAGCTCGCTGCTCTAGCTTAAACGGTACCCGAGTTAATTAAAAACCTTATTTTTATTACAATTTTAAAGGGCCCTAGATCCCTTAGGGCTCATTTCCGGACCAACCTTTATAGGAACTTTTTTTATATTTTTGGATGTAGAATCACCTCTTAAATTTTGGCATGCCAGTTATGGATCACCCTGTATTTGTATTTTATATTTAAATTAATAAAGCCCTGAAGAAGCCCTTACAAAAAGGGGCAAAACGTTGGCTTTTCGAATTTTTTGAATTATTTTTTAAAAAAGTATTCCTCATAAAGCAAGAAAAACATAAAAAATATATAAGTTTAAAGATTACAATGGGAGAATAAACGTATAAACGTAATTTAATGTGAAGATTCCCTGGGTATGTATTCTCGGGCTCGAGAGAACGCATTCCCGGGAGAAAGGTAGTGTGGGTTGCATATTCTTTCTCTCGAAACGCAAAACTACTTATTCTTGAACTTCACTTCGCACGAAAATTGAGGAACTTTACTTCTACTACTCGGGATCGTGAGAAGCGGTCGTTCACGGAAATTTTGACATATAAGTTAGTCGCGCCCATTCGAACATAACCCTATTTTTGCTTTGGTTTTGTGTTTTTAATTTGAATACCGTTTTGTTTTATAATAGTTAATCGTAATTAATAAAAGATTTTTTATATTTATAAATTATTATACATATTATGATAATAATAATATAACGATGGATGATTTGGAAATTGTGGGGGCTGTTCCCCTTTTGGGAGATTAATAAAATTTAGAAGGATTTTTTTTGCTGACTGCTAGTTGGCGTAGATCTTTTTCTGGTTTTATTTTCAGTAATTTCTTACTAATAATATATTATACTTCTATATATTAATTAAAAAAATATTTAAACCTCAGCACTTGTTTACAAAAAAAGTAAATTAATGACAGCTTGTCACAAGCTGCTCGTACACGCAAACTCGTGCGCATAATCTGATTGGTTAAAATCCACTAAAATACTTGGCAACGCTGCAGAGATCCCATCACGCTCCCTGCTCTTCAAGAATAGCATTTATTAACTTTGGGGAACTTTGATATGATGTGATCAGTTTCCTTCCTACGAAAATTGTTTACGTTCTCTCGAGCCCAAGAATAGATACCCTGATAGTTTAATATCGAAATTAATGGGGACCGTTAGCGCAAGCTTAAGCTTATTTGGGGATCTCTATGACTCTATGTAGTAATTTCAAGTAAATACATATATAAATAAAAAAAATTAAAATGTGGCTTACGACATTCTTAATTTTTAATACTATCATCTAAATTAACAGAGCTTGGGGGAACAAGGGACATATGCCATGAGCCTGACGGCCATATTGAATTATATGTGGTAAAGTAAGTGTCTTTCTTGACTGTAAATAAACTAAATATGTTAACTGAAGAACAAAACCTTTAGGCACAGTGTGGAAATCTCTCGTTATAAACAGCATACGGTGCCTCAGTTCTAAACTGTTGTATTTCGAAACTAGGCAAATTCAGTAACGGATCAATTCTATGAAGCGTCGGGTGTAAGAATAGTTAAGGTAGTAATGCTTTAGTCTTCTTCAATTTACCTAGTTGGGAGAAACAACAGTCTAGAACTGAGGTACAGATATGTTAAGAGGCAAGTTCTTGTGAAGATATATCGATTCATGTGGCTTATGTCTCTTGTTTAGCCGAGCCCTTAAATTAATGTTTCATGATTTTTTTAGATATTTTTGCGAAATCGTTAAATTTTTCTCTGTACATATTATTCTTTATGATACTAAATATTTTTAGTTTCACTAAATATTTATTTAAATATGTAGGCCAATTTATAAGTTAAAATACAGTGGTTCGAATTTATTTTTCTATTCTTAGCAAAATTTTCTAAAAAACCGCACTAGTTCAAGGGAATCAAATAGTTGTAAAGGCTTCTCTGTTGCACACCCTTTCCAATAGTATACCAAGTTATGATCATTTTTTTTCAGAATTTCTTTTTGTATTATCCTAAGGGAGTTTAGCCCCTTTGAAAGTGGTTAAAAAATTCGGTTTTAATTTACTAACTCAGGAACCCTTTGAGATATAGCAACGAGGTTTTCATTGTGAACTAATCTTATTAAGGCCCATCTTCGTATGTTATTTTCATGTACTTATTTTAATAGGGGCGTGCGAAACGGGGAAGGGTTATCAGTTTTTTTTCCCAAACTTTTTTGTGTAACTGTTTTTAAAAAGTAACGTTTTTGGTGGCACAAAATGTTACTTCCACTTAATTACATTTTTTTTTAAACGGTTGCTCTTACAGTGTTACACTATATTCCATTTTTTATATATTTTTACTCAAGGAATCTATATTTTTTCCAAAAAATCTAAGAAACATACGCATAAAAAAGTTTGGGGCAAAAATGTGTTAAGCCTCACATATTTTGTCCGTCTAGGCACGCCTCTGGATAAATTCAAAAAAATAAATTAACATAAACTTATTGCCCTTAATAATATTAGTATACATGCAAGAGCTCGACGCTCTAGCTTAAGGGGTACCAGAGTTATTAATTAAAAACTTTATTTTTATTACAATTTTAAAGGGCCGTAGATCCCTTAGGGCTAATTTCCGGACCATCCTTTATAGAAACTTTTTTTTTTATATTTTTGGATGTAGAATCACCTCTTATATTTTGGCATGCCAGTTATTGATCACCCTATACAGGGTATTTAATAAGTACAGTACGTAACTTTAGGGTGTAATTTCTTACCCAAAAATAAGAAAAAAACATAAGTCCTAAAACGACTCGTAAGCTAATCCCCTTCAAAAGGGGCTCCAAAAATTTGATTTTTATTAAATAATTCAGGAACCCTTTGTGTTATAGCAACTAGGTATTGCATGTGATCTATCTCTAATAAGGCCTATCAGCCAATGGTATTTGCATGTAGTTATTTTCCAGGGACATACGCAATGCAGGGCCTTATCACTTTTTTGCCCCAAACTTTCTTCTGTGCAACTTTTTTGTGACGTTATTATCAGAATAGGATTTCTCAGCTAAAGACACATTAAAAAGGTACTCTTGTTGTAATACCGTAGGATAAGCCGTTTTCGAGAAAATTTCATTTGAACGTGAAAAAGTCCAAACTTTACGTTTCGTGGACGAACAATTTAATATTAAAATGTTGAAAACCAAAATTTTAATGACTTGAGGTGGTTCTACATCAAAAACTAAGAAAAAACATTTCTATACATGTAGGTCCAAAAATTGCCTTTAAAGCTGCTATGGCCCTTTAAAAATGGAGTATTTTTAGGAGACCATAACTCCCTTAGGATAGATTTATGAAAGTATCTGTATATGAAGTTTTTTCTTGGTTTTGAATGTACATTTACCCCTGCCTTATTAAAATTTTGGTTTTCAACATTTTAGTATTTTATTTTTCGTCTTCGATACGTGAAATTTCACGTTCAAATGAATTTTTCTCGAAAACGGTTAATCCTATTACAACAAGAGTAGCTTTTTTTATGTATCTATTTTTGTAACTTACTGTAATGGGGTTTACCCGTATATATCAATAAATAAATAAATAAATAAATAAAATAAATTTCGGACGCCCCTAGTTAAAGTAACTACATGCAAATATTATTGGCTGATATGCCTTATTAGAGATAGATCACGTGCAATACATCGTTGCTATAATACAAAGGATTCCTGAGTTTGAAGGGGCGTATCTCCCTTACGAGTCGTTTTAGGACATGTTTATAGGAACTTTTTTCTTATTTTCGGGTAAGGAATTACACCCTGAAGTTATGTACCGTACTTAGTAAACACCCTGTATACCGGGTGTTTTTCAAAGGTTGCTGACCCCTATAACTTTTTAATTTTTAGAGAATAAAATTTACAGGGTGTCTATAATACCATATTTTGAATTATATCATCTAACCTAATTCCGTTAAACCGGAAGTGAAAAAAAAAAAATACATTATATGATATAATTCAAAACATGGTCTTATAGACACTAGTAAATTTTATTCTTTTATCTCTAAGAATAAAAAAGTTATAGGGGCGAGCCACCTTTGAAAAACACCCTGTATAATATATTATTTAAAGGAGCGCTTATGTGCAGCTCTTTATGCCGCGTTTTGACCGTTTTTCAATATGTTATTTTAAATAAAAAACATTTTTTTCAAAAAAACACCAAACAGACGCCAAACCAATGTTAACGTAAACCAAGGCCCCCTCATTAAAAAAAAAGACCAAACAAGAAAATGCAAAAAAAAACTCCTGCACAGAAAGCTGCAATTAGGCGCTTGTATTATGTAAAACTAAATATTTATAAAAACTAAAATTAAGTACATATTTTATTATCATAGGTCATAATTTTCTGTGTACCAAATCTATCAAACCCATCATCAAGAACTACTTCCGTTCTGTTCTTGGCAAATTTATTACTTTCAACAAAAATATTCAACTTTTTAATGGTTTCACAATCAAAATCATTTTTTATCATATAACAATTATTCAATTTTTTTAATTCATAAAATCCATCTCTTAATGTTTTTAATTTATTATTTTCTAGGTTAATTTCTGATAAATTAGAAAGGCTTGCATAAATCTGATTCGAAATATCATTTAGTTTATTATTTTGAAGACCCAGAGTATATACGTTTAGACCTTCAAAAATTTTACCTGGAAGAGATTCTAACTCGTTGCCAGCCAATCCTATGCCAACAACAACATCTTTTGTCAAAAACTTTAAATTATTTTCATCTAATTTCTTTAATTTGTTAGTGCTTATATCAAACCATCTCAATCTTGGAGTATTCATCACTGAATTTGGAGAAAATATTTGAATCTGATTATTGCCCAAACCTAAGGTATCCATATTTGGTAGATTTTCAAAAGCACCTTCCTCTATAGTTCTTATAAGATTATAATACAACTCTAATGATTTTATAGCCATATTTTTGAAGGTTCCTTTTTTAATTATTGTTAGTTTATTTCCAGATAATCTTAATTGCTCGTATAAGTTTTGGTTTTCGAATGTTCCAGGTTCAATGTACTCTAGGCCTTGACCATCAAGCCAAAAATGAGCAGTTTTTTCGCTTATATTTAAACTTCCGATACACAAGTTTTTAACTGGAGCAGTTATATTAAAATAATATCCACTATTAACAGTGTCATTATTATAAATAATTTCTGATGTAATTATCTCTTCTTTGTAATTATAACCAGGTGTAAACCATTTAATTAAATAAGTTATTTTTTCTTTTGCACATTTTTCACTATTTGAACCAGCAACAAAAAGAAAATTTAAAACTAAACTATAAATTACTGGTGACGCTTGCATTGTGTTTACCGTAATTCATAAATGACTTGAATTTTGTTTGGGATTCTGTTTTATAAAGTTGCAAGGTTATTTTTATTTGTGGATTTTCCATACTATTCTGCATATTTAAATCAGCGCGTTTATTAGGATGGGTTGAAATATTAATATTCTATAATTTATTTTTATTTTTCTACTAACAAAATACATTTTAAAATAATTAATAAAATCTTTAAAATTATAAACAATTCTTTTTTCGAAAAACAAAGAAATAAAAAAAAATCAATTTTTTTTTCTTTAACGAAATTTCTTTTTCTAATAAACGAAAAAAAAATTGATTTTTTTTAAGAATAGTTTTTTTTCCGAGGTTTTTCAATTTTTTTAGCTCCCAATGGAGTTTAAAAATAGCCATGTTGGAGCTGAATATGTTTTTTTTTTCATTTTTCAGCCAAATTATTCATCGGACGAATAAAGTAGTTATTATTAAACTTGTAGCACTTGAAATTATCTATAAGTTTCATATATTATAAATTTTCATAGGTACTTTGGTACGGTTACAGAGGGCGCAACTCGACTTTCAGCGCCCACTGTAACCGTAACAAAATATATAACTATATAACGCGTTATAAAGAAGTTACCTTATTTTGAGTCCTACCCTGTCACTAAAAACCGAATTTATCTCTCAAAAATGTTAAAACAATGTATATATTATTTTTTCTCGATACCCTGTATATCCGATAAAAAAATATAGTTGTTTTTATGTGAGGACATATTGAGCTATACGCACAATGTTTGAAGACAATGAAAAACATTTTTTTGTGCCTGTAATTAGACCTAAAATCAAGCAATGTAGTGAATTTTCAAACTATAAAGGGCACAGCTCCTTCATTTTGAAAGAAAAATTCAGAAGCAAACATATTTTTTGAAAAAAATTTTGAAAAAAATTTGGGATGAAACTCTTACCCCAATAAACAAATTTAAGGGGTGAGATCTCCAAACTTTTTAATTTGAAATTTTTTGGGTCAAATATATAGTAATATACTAATTTTTGATGGAATAAAAAACGGCTACACCTACGATTTTGTTCTCAACGAACATATAATTCTGAAAGCAGTAGAAACAATATCCCGTTGTCAGTTATGGGGTGTTCGATTTTTTCATCTCCGTAAGCTTAAAGCCCACCGTGGGTATGAAGCAAGTTTAAATGAGTCACACATGTAATCGTATACGATTCATATGCGCCACCCCAAGCTCATCTAGAGACCTAAATATACTTTTTATGTTAAGTTAAAGTTTTATGCCAATAAAATACGTTTGAAATTTTCAATATATAAATACTTATAAAATAAAGAAAAAAAGGAGGGTGTACCATGGTCTTGTTACACCCGGTATAATTATTTTTAAATTAAAAAAATTAAAATTCACTGCACATTTTAGTGTCATAATTCATAATTTTTACCTTCCAATAAGCAACAAAATGTCCCTGTGCGTTAAAAGTCGGTCTTTTCTTCACATATCCATTTTTGTCAGAAAAACTATTTAATTTGTTGATGGTATCACAATTAAAATTATTCTTTATCATATAGCAATTCCTTAGTTTTTTTAATTTAAAAAATCCATCTCTTAACGTTGTTAATCTATTATTTTCTATATTAATTTCTGATAAATTAGCAAGAGTTGAATAAACCTGATCCGAAATGTCATTTAATTTATTATTTTCAAGACCCAAAGTATATACATTAAGTCCTTTAAAAATTTTATCTGGAAGGGACTCTAATTCATTTTCAGCCAATCCTATTCCCACAACAAGATCTTTTGTTAAAAAGCTCAACATATCTTCATCTAACTTTTTTAATTTGTTAGTACTTATATCAAACCATCTTAGACTTGGAGCAAGTTTCACTGTATTTGGAGAAAATGCCAAAATCTGATTATGACCCAAACTTAACGTGGTCATGTTTGGCAAATTTTCAAATGCACCTTCCTCTATAGTTTGAATTAGATTATGAAAAATCTCTATAGTTCGTACAGCAATGTTTTTAAAAGTTCCTTTTTTAATAATTGTAAGTTCGTTGCCGGATAAGCTTAACTGGTCGTATAAATTTTGGTTTTCGAATGTTCCAGGCTCAATATACTGCAATCCTCGATTTCTTAGCCAAAAATGAGCAGTTTTTAAACTAATATTTAAACTTCCAGCGCACAGTTGCTTAACTGGAGACGTTATGTTAAAATAAAGTCCTCCATTAATAGTGTCATTATTATAAATGATTTGTGATGTAATTATTTCTTCGTAGGCTTTGTAATCAGGTGTAAACCGGTTAACTAAATACGTTATTTTTTCTTTTTCACATTTTTCACTATTTAAACCAGCAACAAACAGAAAATTAAACACCAAACTATAAATTACTACTAACGCGTGCATTGTGTGTACCACCATTCGTAAATGACCCATATGTTTCAGTTTCTTCTTTATTAACCTGCGACTTTATTTTTATTTGCGGATTTTCCATATTTAAACTAGCACATTATTAGGATGGGTTAAAATATTTATTTTTGATGCTTAAATTATTATTTTTATTTATATAAATTTTAAAATTACTCACTATATTCCGTCCAGTTATGCAAGATAGTAAGTGACGCGGCCCGTTTTACACCACAGTATAAATCGTAGTGTATCAAAAATTTAACAGATGTCGGTACTGTTTTTCTGGAAAGGGCCTATCCAAAGACTCGCATAACAAGCATAGTACATAAGAATGCGATGTCGGGATTGGCTTGATGTGTCGTCATGTATCTCGTAATGGTTGTTATGCGAGCCTCTGGATAGGCCTTAAGTTGTAATTGTAACCTAAAAATTTGGCGTTTTTCTTGTGTTCAATATAATTTAAGTTTGTACAATATGAAGAATAAACCAAAAAAGTACCTTTTTCAATACCATACAAAATAGCATTAAGTATAAACATTTTTTTATGTAACTTTCTCTTCTTTTATTAGCTTTAACGACCGTCAATCATTGTCATAGACAAAAAATATTTTATATGTTAAAAGGTACGAGTTTTTAACCAATGATGTAGCTTAAAAATCGCTGGAGTTTTAAACTACAGTCTGTCCATAGCATACTAATCCTTGTTTTTAAAAAAATAAAAAGTTGGAACAGTTTTTTAAAAAAGCTCTTTTATTGAAAATTTCTGCATAAATGAAAAAAAAAATAATTATAAATTAAATCAAACACATTTTGATAGTGATAATTTTAATTATATAAAAATATTTATATAAATACAAATTAAGTACATATTTTATTATCATAAGTCATAACTTTAGCTGTTCTAAAAACATAGTCTCCATCTACAGAAATATCTGGTATTTTTTTAACAAATCCATTTCTTTCCACAAACATATTTAATTTTTTAATGGTATCACAATCAAAATTATTTTTTGTCATATAACAATTCCTTAATTTTTTTAAATTATAAAATCCATCTCTTAATGTTGTCAAATTATTGTTTTCTATATTAATTTCTGATAAATTAGTAAGACTTGAATATATCTGATCCGACATATCATTTAATTTATTATTTTGAAGACCCAAAGTATAAAGGTTTAGTCCTTCGAAAATTTTATCTGGAAGATATTCTAATTCATTTTCGGAAATTCCTATCCCTATGACATCTTTTGACAAAAATTCAAACATATTTCCCTCTATTCTCTTTAATTTGTTAGTGCTTATATCAAACCATATTAATTTTGGAGCATTCTTCACTGAATTTGAACCAAATGCTAAAATCTGATTATTACCCAAGTTTAACTTATCCATGTTTGGTAAATTTTCAAATGCACCTTCCTCTATAGTTCTTATAAGATTATAGTAAAGTTGTATAGATTTTATACCCACGTTTTTGAATGTTCCTTTTTTAATTATTGTTAGTTTATTTTTGGATAATATTAATTGTTCGTATAAATTTTGGTTTTCAAAAGTTCCAGGTTCTATATACTCCAGTCCTTGATTAATAAGCCAAAAGTGAGCGGTTTTTGCGCTAATATTTAAACTTCCAACACACAGATATTTTATTGGAGCAGTTATATTAAAATAATAACCTCCATTAACAGTGTCATTATTATAAATAATTTCTGATGTAATTATTTCTTCTTTGTAATTATAATCAGGTGTAAATTGTTTTATAATATAACTAGTTTTTTCTTTTACACATTTTTTACTATATTCACTGGCAACATACAAAAAACTTATCACTAAAATATGTATAACTAATAACGCTTGCATTATGTTTACTAAAATTCTCATATAACATGTATTGTGATGCGTTTCTGCCTTATAAAATACTTTCAAGGTTATTTGTGGATTTTCCATATTACCAAATGAATTTGGAGGTTTTACTCCAAAAGCGAACCTAATATAATAAAGTTTTATTATATACAAAACTATTAAAACAAGCTTTAATTATTGTTTTAAATATTTTTACTAAACACACTTAATTTTAAAATAATAGCCAGTATTGCGATTAAGTAATAATATTTAATTAGGTGCATTTAAGATATAAAAGTAAAAGCAATTTTTGAAAAACAAAAAACGTGTGTGATAGGTTTCAAAAAAGTAAGTTCATTGAATAAATGATTCTGTACGGGAAATTTTCCTTAATAAAAGAAACTGTATAATTAACCCTATTGTGCAACTAAAATTTTTAGGCCTTAGTTGATAATTTAAAATTTATTTTTTTTATGTAGTGTAATTTTGGGACCTAATTTTGACTGTTTACGTATATAAAAGTAGAATAGATGCTATGCACTATTCACTATTTTTTGTATTATAAAAATATTTAATATATACTCTTATTTCACTTTTAAAATAAACCCTTCATTTATTAAAACCAGATTGTAAATATTAGGGTGGGTATAAATGTAGTAAATAACTTTTTAGACGCATTGCGTACACGGAAAAAATATTTCATTAAATATGAGTTGCTAAAAGCTTTTAATGAATTGACGCTTAAAATTCCTTACCTTTTCAGGTTATAAATATTAAGCATAAATTAACATCTATAATATCAAATTTATCGGCTTAATATCAATGTAATTTTAATTGATTAATGTTGCACTTTCGTGTGTATTCGTAGACGTTAGGACTTTTTAAAAATCACGAATTTTTGTCCCCGCTTTATGTCGTGAAAAATACCATAAAAAATCTTTGCCAATTTCAACTTCAAAAAATAAAATTAGGATCTGGGAGGTATAGTCAAGCGGGTTAAGATATCTAATTCAAATCTGACACGCTGGCTAGCGTAAGTTCTTAGCACCGCGTTGGTTCCCTCTACTACTAGGCCACACATGCCCTGTACTTGGGGAATGCTTAATTAAGTAGAATAGTACCGATTTAAAAATTAGAAAAAACAAATAAAATTTTTTATTTTTTATAAATTTTTTAATCAAATATATCTGTTTTTTTTAATGAATATATAAATCTGTGCCAAATTTCAATACAAAAAACCAAATTCAACATCCATCTTATTCATTTATTAATTTAAAAAATTATAATTTTAATTTTTTTCCAGTTTTCAAATAAAGTGGAAGGGACCCAATTTTATTGTTTTGAGCAAAAATTTTATACAAAATCTTGTTTTTGATCAAAAAACTTATAACAGTTAATTACACTGGTCGACAAATCTGAAGATTTCTCTAACTGAGATTCCAGACATAGGTTTATACTAATTTTGGGTCGCTGAATCCAAATCCGAAGGCCGTTTGTCTCGATCACCCTCAAATTTTTTGATATAATAAAAGAAGTTAAAATTAGGAAAATTGATTTTGTGTAATTACAAGAAAATGCTTTGACTTATCACATTAAAATTTAGTACGGTTAATAGTGGTAATATAAGTTATTTATTCCCCTACTTACCCAAAAATACAATTGTGTGTATGTCAGAGGCGTGCGTTCTAAAGTGTTTCTGTAATATATTTCTCCAACAAAATTTATGTTTAAGAATTTTACAATTTCGATAAAAAATTATTATTTATTTTACGTAAAAAACATATTGGACCTTTTGATCAAAGGTCAATAGTTTTCGAGAAAAATAGGTTTAAACATATCTCTGCAAGTGCCACTAAGAAAAAAACCGCTGCCAACAAGATAATACTTTCTCCTATAGGTCTAGGTTTATTAAAATAAAAATAAGAATAAATAAATAAATAAAAAAAAAAAATCGAAAAAAGTCTCTTTTTTCGTTTAAACGAAAAAAAAATTGAAAAAAAAATAAAAAAAAGTTTTAACCCCATTTAACCCCCTTACCCCACCCCGATTTTTATAAAAACAAAAATATCCTAGCCGCACAAAAAAAGGTCGATAGTTTATTTTTCGTTAAAACGAAAAAAGAGACTTTTTTCGGAAAAAAAATTTTATTTATTTTTTTTTATTTATTTATTTATTTTTATTTTTATTTTAATAAACCTAGACCTATAGGAGAAAGTATTACCTTGTTGGCAGCAGTTTTTTTCTTAGTGGAACTTGCAGAGATATGTTTAAACCTATTTTTCTCGAAAACTATTGACATTTGATCAAAAGGTCCAATACGTTTTTTACGTAAAATTAATCAATAAATAATAATTTTTTATCGAAATTTTAAAATTCTTAATCATAAATTTTGTTGGAGAAATATATTACAGAAACACTTTAGAACGCACGCCTCTGACATACATACAATTGTATTTTTGGGTAAGTAGGGAAATAAATAACTTATATTACCACTATTAACCGTACTTAATTTTAATGTGATAAGTCAACGCATTTTCTTGTAATTACACAAAATCGATTTTCCTAATTTTAACTTTTGTTATGATATAAAAAAATCTGAGGGTGATGGAGACAAACGGCCTTCGGATTTGGGTTCAGCGACCCAAAATTAGTATAAACCTATGTCTGGAATCTCAGTTAGAGAAATCTTCAGATTTGTCGACCAGTGTTATTTGTGTTTTCAAATGAAGTAGGTACGTTAGGCTGTTCCAGAATATTTAAATAGTTTTTTTTTAATCTAATGGTTTACATAAGGTTAGAAAAAACAACACCCTCCACAAAATTTCAGCCCAATCGGACCTCACCCTATCGTATACACCCATCCGAAATTCGGCAAGATACAAAAAATAGTTCCAAAATTTTTTACATTTTTTTTTGCTTAAACTTATTAAAAAAACATTTGTTTAGACTCAAACAAAAAAAATCTAAAATCATGGCCCCTCACATTTTTTTCTGGGACTTTTAAGGAAAAATTTCAGTTTTTTTTAAATAATTTAAATTTTAGCCATCTATAAAAAATAAATGTTTGGGTCTACCACGTTAAATCATGTTTATATAACATAAACTAAATTTCTACAAAATGTGATCTGAATCGGGTATCGTTAAGTGAATGCAACTTTCACTGCATATATTTGAGAGAAAAAAATGGCCAACTTCCATAATTTAAAATATTTTTAATCCAATCAGTTATGATGAATTTTTTTTTGCCAATTTTAAGTTTTTTTTTAATCCTATCATAAAAACCAAGGAATTGCAATTTTTTGAATTTTGTTGGCTATAACTTTTTACTAGGTTAATAATAGTAAATGTTATAAAAAATTCTATTTGAATGTTCTGGAACAGTCTAAGGTACATGTCACACTTCGTTTGTTTGAGCAGAAATATGGTACAGATTTAAATTTTGTTATGGTATTTTACGAGATAAGGGTCCTAGGCCCCCAGGGGAGGACTTAAATTTTTTAAAAAATAGTGTTTTTTGAAATACCATACTAGACGTATTTTGTATAACATTTTATTGTGTTATAAACAATTTAAAATTTAGTAAGGACAGAAATTTTTAATTTTAAACAAAATTATAAAAATATTAATCTATTATTCCATCAATCTATTTTCTAATCATCGTACAGAGTGATATTGGTAGACTGACAGTTTCGGGCTGCTGGTCCCCTTCAGTACCAAGAGTCAACTTTGCACGCTGACTAAGAAAACATTTTTAGACTTTATTCGCAAAAGGAATATAGTCATTAGATTGATGTAGACTTGTCTCCTAGTCTGGAGAGGTATGAGTAGTTGTCTACATCTAGCAATAGATGGCGCACAAGTCTACATCAATCTAATGACTATATTCCTTTTGCGAATAAAGTCTAAAAACTTTTTCTTAATCAGAATTTGGTACTGAAAAGGGGCCAGCAGCTCGAAACTGTCAGTCTACCAATATCACTCTGTACGATGATTAGAAAATAGATTGATGGAATAATAATTTAAAATTTGTTTACATAATATTAAAAAAACATGTCATTCAGTACAGTGATTTCTTTGTTAGTTATGTATTGTTTTTACTAATACTTTATGATTCATACATTATGAAAAACAAATAATTATTTAAATTTTTGTCTAGCAGACACTGTAAAAAGAATAATGTGTGAACATGTAAAAATGTGTTAATTTTTAATAATTGATATTTAACATTTTTTATTTATATAGTGACTGCCATGAGGTCTAAACGATATAGAACAGTTTTTTATTGTTAAACATTTTTAAAAATGGTCTTTACGATTTAGGAGAAGAGCATACAAATTATCCAAAAAGTGCCATTTAAATCAAAACGTGATATTTGTCATCTGTCGTTTGGAGAAAATTCCAATTTAAGTTTTTAAAATAGGTAAAAGTGCTACTATTTTCAAACTTTCCAATAACATGTATGAGAAAAAGTTGTTCTTAATTGCTTAACATTCTTAATTTTACTCCCCTAACATCCCACCCCTACTGGGGGGGGGGGGGTAGCCAAAATATGAAATCTCTACATCCTTTAATAACACGAGAAACGGGGTATGAAGTGTAAGAATTTTGGTCAATTTGCGTGATGTATTTTATGGACGACCCCTTATGTTGATGTAGACCAATATCCATAACTTAAAAATCCTACACTTCATGTTGTTGGCCTGTGTTATTTAAGACTAACTCATTTTTACATTCAGTTACATATCATTTGACTCTTTTTACAGTGTAGGCATTGTCTACCATAGATAGAAATTTAAATATTTTTTTTCCTTTTCCATTTTTATAAAGTATTAGTAAAAACAATATATAACAAACAAAGGAATTAAATCTAATTATTACTATACATATTTCCATATAAGGAAATCTTCCTCTTTTTGTAATACACTGAGAATTCGAACCCGTAGTAAATACTGAACGTTTTTCCTATTTGGAACCCCAGGCAACATTTGCTATTAATTACAAGTTGTCACAGTAAAACATAACGTTGTTATGTTATGTTTTACTGTAACAACTTATAATTAATAACAAATATTGCCTGGGGTTCCAAATAGGCAAAAACGTTTAATATTACTACGATAACAAATTCTCAGTGTAGTTTGGTACAGTAACATTACCTCACTAGTGCACTAATTTTGGTTATGAAAAGTGTAAAAAAGGTTTTGGTTATGAAAAGTGTAAAAAGCATACTTTATGCAAAGCCCACTCCTAATTTTCGTCTTAGTCGTAGAAATTGCTTTTTGGGGTGCTACCTAAAAAGACCCACGATTCTACATGTCATGTTTATATAAAATGGGAAAGTTAGATGAAAAATTGTAAAATTTATTTTTATTTATCAGTTTAGTTGTTCAAGGACCTTTGTCAAAAGATGTTTTATACACTATTGGACTGTACATTATAAAAGTAAAAGTAAATGTAAAATTGTAAAATTACACGTAAAATCGTAAAATTAGGTATAAAAACTAGTAAATTTTAAATGAGTGAATTCAATTACATTTACATGCAGAATAATGTCATGTTAAATTATATATTTAGTACATTTTATTTTTGATATCTTTACAAAAATGTAAAGACATATAACCACAAAAAATAATCATAAATTAAATTTATATTGCAAATATAATTTTCCAAGATTTTTAATTTTTACATTTAAAATTTGATAGCTGTCTTATAAGCAATTCTTACTAAGCATTAAAATGTGGTCCTAAAAGATTCTTTTTTTATGGGATGAGAAATTCGTTGCCCAAATCTTGGTGAAAGTGCCTTTCACATTTTCAGTTAAATATAAATAATTATATCTTTATACTTTTTTCAATATTTTATTTTTTTACAAAAATATACAAAACAAAACCATTAATAATAATTTAACATTTTTTGTCATCAATGGTCATAACTTTTCTAGCAGTAATAAAACTAAAATGATAGTCCAATTCGCTAATAATCTTTGGAGCTTTATCCTTAAATCCTTTTTCTTCTTTGTAAATTTTCAACTTTTTAAAAGTGTCACAATCAAAATCATTTTTAATCATATAACAATAGTTTAAGGTACTTAATTCGTAAAATCCATCTTTTAAGGTTTTTAATTTGTTATTAGACAGATTTAATTCAGATATATCTTTTAAACTATAATAAATTTCATTAGAAATGTCACTTAGTTTATTATTTTCTAAATTAAGCGTAAAAACACTAAAGCCTTCAAAAATTTTACCAGGAAGGCTTTCTATTTCATTATTGGCTAAGCCTAAACCAAGTACATTCTTTTTGGAAAACGATTTAAACATCATTTCATCAAGTATTCTTAATTTATTAAAACTGATATCGAACCATCTTAAATTCGGTGTATTTATCACTGTATTAGGATCAAATACTGTTAAAGAATTATTTCTTAAAGTTAGTGTATCCAAATTTGGTAAATTTTCAATTGCACCCTGCTCTATAGTTTTAAGTTCATTATTTGATAGATCCAAAGATTTTATAGCTAAATCTTTAAATGTCCCTTTCTTGATTGTAGATAATTTGTTACTAGATATCCTTAGTTGTTCGTATAGGTTTTGATCATCAAATGTTCCAGGTTCAATATGTTCCAGACCTTGATTATCCAGCCAGAAATGTGCGACTTTAACCGTTATATTTAGTGATCCTTTACACAAAATTTTCACTGGTTTAGTTATGTTAAAATAATAACCTTCTTTTTCATTATTAGAAATAACTTCGGATTCCACTGTTTCTCCTACTTCTTTATAATCTTCCGTGATTCTTTTAATAACATATGTTATTTTTTCTTTCACACATTTTTCACTGTTTTCACAAGTAACATACAAAGATTGTGATAGAAATAATGGAATAACTAATAAAATCGACTTCATGTTGGTGACTGACTAAATACGAGTGAAATAGTATATTTTTATTAATATTATTTATGTATTACTAGTACAAGGTTATTAATTCTGGTTTTATTTTTCCCACCCAGGTCTAACTACTGAATATTTTAATA
Organism: Brachypterus glaber; assembly: GCA_958510825.1. Taxonomy (NCBI): domain Eukaryota; kingdom Metazoa; phylum Arthropoda; class Insecta; order Coleoptera; family Kateretidae; genus Brachypterus; species Brachypterus glaber. The sequence continues at coordinate 21,680,095 of OY294044.1, read as the reverse complement.
TTAAATATTTAAATAAATTTTATTATACTCTTCGCAGCCTAAAAGTTAGATGTAGGGAAACTAGTGTATAGTGTTCTAAGTAACGCTTCAAATTTTTTGAAAAATGTCCGATTTAGCTGAAATTTGTCACAAAGGCTTCTTTTGGTAATATTAATAGGGACCAATACACAAAAACTTAAAATTCAAAATAGCAGAATAAATATGACCGATTCGTTTTTAAGATTTTGCCAAAATAAACAAAAATAAGGCACAAACAAACAAAAATTGAGAGATTCAACCCAATTAGATATAGGTTATTTTTTTTATATACCACTTATTACTGTAAAAAATTCATGATTTTCAACCGGCCCCCTCTGGAAGTTTCTTATTTTTTCATGAAACATATTTGTATCCAATTGCTAATAAATAAATAAATATTTGTATCCAAGAATTTTTTGTCTAGGACGTTTTTTGGCGATTTTGGGAAAATTAAAAATACTGTGTATTCTAGCGCTACGCGCTGTGAATAGTATAATAATATGATATACGCTGCAAGAAGAATACACTGTAGAATGCGAAGCATATACATATATTTTTAAAATTAAATTTATTGCTATAAGACATAAAACTGGAAGTGGATATTGTTAAATACTGCAATAAATAAAGAAATAGATTTACAGTATTAATACTGTATATAATTAATACGGCTTGTTAATAAAATCATCTGATAATTAATTATTTAAATTTATACCAATGATGAGTTTTTCCTTTTATTTAGAAAATAATTCTTTAAATTCATCTATTTATATTTATTTATTTGTTTACTATTAATGGGTTTAACTTAAAATATTATATACACGGTGTATTTGAAATAGCATCGGAAATTTTAACAGATGATTCTGCATTATTAAATATGACAAAAAGTTGCTATAAACATATGTCTAAAAATGCGTCATAAGGGAGCTACGCCCCTTTGAAAGTGGTTAAAAAAATCGGTTTTTATTTAATAACTCAAGAACGCTTTGAGATATATCAACGAGGTTTTGCACGTCAACTAATCCTACCAAGGCCCGTTTTTATGTGTTATTTTCATGTACTTATTTCAACCAGGGGTGTGCGAAAACCATTAAGTTATTTATATTTTAGAATTTTAATTTATTTATTTATTTTTTTACAATTATGAAAAATTTAACTAAATAAAATAAAAACCCAGATTTTTAGTATAAATTTAACAGTGTATCTATTTAACCAGTGTATCAATTTAACCCTTAACTGCTGTTGTGGGGTCTGAGCGGACCCCAGCGAAGTTAAATTTCCTCACCAAATGTAGGTAATTAACGTAAGTTTATTGAAGATATATATTTTTTAAATTTTAAAATATTGGTCATTTTAGGGGTTTTAAAAATGGCTTCAACGTCTAAAAAGAATGTTAGAGCTACAGATTCAGATTTTGAGACCACATTAGAACAGTGGTTTCGAGAAATAGACGAAGAAAAAAAACAGCGAAGCTGAAGATCCTGACTTGGATAATAGTGAATTACAAAGTGAACATGATACTAAAGACATATAGAGACTACAAAATTATCCAGGAATAATTATGTTTTTAAATAGTACAAAAGGGGGTGTACAGCTTAGATAAAAAATGTGTAACTTCTTCATCAAGCAGACAACGCGTAGATGGCCCCTGGCACTTTTTTTTGAATTTTAAATATTTCGTAATATATTTTGCACTCTATTTTTGTGATAATTCCCAAATATTATGCTTTGTGACTTACTCAGCAACTGACAAGACCATACTTAGAGCAAAGACTTGCAAATGAAAGGATACCAAGACAGTTAAGATTTACAATAGGAAGGATTTTGAAGAAACCTGTTTCTCATCAAGAACCCAGTGTAGAAAATGTTGGTCACAAACCATGCTATTTGTGTCCTAGATCAAAAAACATAAAAAGTAATGTAGTTTGTGTCATTTGGGAGCAACATATTTGAACAAAGTGCCGTCGCAATGTCTGTCAAGAGTGTATGAAAGACTGAAATTTCTTAAAATTCACTTTTTGTGAAAATCCAAAGTTTTTTTAAATTTTTATGTTTATCTTATTTTCATTTTTGTTTTATACTTTTTCTTAAGAAAAGTGATAAAAAAACTTGAGTTTCTTTACTCAGTTTTTATATTTGACTAAAATACCAAAGCATTTAAATAGTTCGGGTTTTTAGTTAACTCTTTGAATGTTGTTTATTTTTTTTTGTTAAAATTTATTTTGTTTTTATCTTTGGTGGTTTTAAGGCTTAAGATACTACAAATAAATTATTTTTTACATTAATATTGCTTTAATAATGAAAAAATCTTGCTATTAAGAACACTTTAATAAATAAAAAACTGTAATAATATATATATTGGGCAAACAAGTAATTGGCTTTAAACAAGATTGTCGCAGCATAAGTCCAGTTGTAATAATATTGTTTATAATAAAACTGCCTTAAGCAACCACCATTTTAATTTAGGACATTTTTTTGATTTTGAAAATGTAGAAATTTTGGATAGGGAAAAAAATAGATTTAAAAGGAATTTTTTGGAAATGATAAATATAAAAATTAATAATAATACGGTAAATTATAGGACAGACACTCAATATCTCAGTAAAATATACTTAAATATTATTAAATAATGAATTTTGTATATATTTTTTTTTTTTTTTTATTTTATTTTTTTTTTTTTTATTTTTTTTATTTTTTTTTTTTTTATTTTTTTTTGTCAATTTGTTTTTTACTTATTCACATATCTTAATTTTTTACTTATTTACATATCTTAACTAAACACTTATACACTTATACATCTATACACCTTTACACCTTTACCTATTTTAATTAATTTTCATCTATCAGTTTTTTGACAATTAGATTTTAAATTTGTATAATTTTTTATTTCTATTTTTAATTTTTACCCTGAAGAAGAAGGGACATATTACCTTCGAAACGTTGGAACTATTCATATATATTTATTTTATTTATTAAAGTGTTCTTAATAGCAAGATTTTTTCATTATTTTATATAAAAAAGAACAAGAAATATTATAATTAATATTGCTTTAATTATCTTTCCATTCAAACTTATATGTGAAAATAAAATGGGGTCCGCTGAAACCCCACAACGTAATGTATGTAGCAAAAATATCACAACAGCAGTTAAGGGTTTAGTACACAGGTTATTTTTTTTATTATAATAACCAACGTTAAGGCAAATTTATTATTGAATCATAGCAGTAAATTTAATTTACGCATTAACGGGAAATTCCAGACCTTATAAAACGCATTACCAAAGAAATAAACATCTAGTTCAGCAGGTCTTTACTCCGAAATATGTTAAAATCTGTAGCAATATTAACAGTTTTATTAACAAACACAGCTTTAACTAAAAATGAATGTTTTAAAGAACTTATAAAATATACAGTGAAACGTGTAGGCGATGATTTTAAAGAAACAAAAGAAATATATGAAAGTAAAGTTATTACAAATAATGCACCCGCTAATAGCATCCAAGTTGAATCACAACTAAAGAAGTTATGTAGAGGTGCTTTAAATATCACCGAAAATGTGCACAATTTTTATATAACGAACAAAGGATTAGAATATATTGAGAGTGGTGCGTTTCAGGATCAAAAAATAGTTTCACAACTGAGACTATCAAACAACAACCTAGAATTAATAAGAAAGGATACTTTTAAGGACTTGAGAATAACCGAATTAGATTTAGCACATAACAAAATTAAAAAGCTGGAAGATGGAGCTTTATTTAATTTGCCACATTTAAATAATTTACATCTGAGTGATAATGAAATTAAAGAGTTCGTTCCTAATATTATATCAAAAACACCTAATCTAAAGTTTTTGGATCTGAAAAATAATAGCATAAAGGAAATAGTGGATTATTCTTTTACATTTATGAATGATAAAATCAATGGGATATACTTAGGCAACAACTTGATTGAAAAAATACAACCTAAGGCATTTGGCAAGTCAAACCTAGTCTTTTTAAGTTTGGATAATAATAAACTAAAGTTTCTACCTGATGAACTTTTTTTAGAGCATCCATCTTTGCAAGAGCTTTATGCAGAAAATAACTTACTGACAACTATGAACAACGTTTTCTTTAAACTAGTTAAGTTGCAGCATATTAATTTAAGAAAAAATAATTTTAAATGTGAAGATATAGAGAAGTTTAAGGTCTATAAAGAAAAAAATGGGTTTGAGGATGGGCGAGCTGCTCGAAGTCATAGAAGGCACAAAAAAACCTTTTATTTTGATGATACATGTTAAATATTTTAATAAAGACAATAATATGGTTTATTTGTCTAAAATTATACTCTCATCTTGTAAAATCAATAAGAAATTATATTAATTTAAAAAAAAATGCCTTTTAAAATATTAAAAGTAGTAACGTTTTAGTTATGAATAATATTAATTTAAAAAAATAATTTTAACACCAAAACGTTTTTCACTTTAAAGTAAAAGTATTGTCCCTTACTTTCTTATTTTAATGTTTTCTTAATAAAATAATAATATTTCCCTTTATATTGTTGAAAAATATCATGATATTAAAATAATTCTTTTTAAAATAACCAGTTTTATATTCAAATCATTTACAAGTTTACAAATGATTTAAAAGGAAATATTTTTAAAATTATAATGAATATTTTTATTTTTACAATGGCTTATAAAATTAAAAAATATCTTTTTAAATTAACAAAAAACACTGTTGGAGCAAAAACATATTGGTTTTCTTTTAAATCATATGACTTTTGTTTGATTTTACAACGATTTTTCTCTGAGTGTAAATTTATTACTCACAACCAAATAATTTAATTGGCCATATCCAAATAAACCTACATTTTTTTATCAGTTTAAACTGATAAAAACGACTTTTTAGGTATAACATATATCAATTTAAATTTTTCTAAAAAAAGAGTCTGTTTTGTATTTTTTTAAAGATTTGAAAGAATGCTTGTTATCTTAAATTTGTGACTGGCATTTGGTTCAGTAACAAAATACCCAAAAAGAGGCGATAGCCTAAAAAATATAAAAAAATATTTTTGAATGTTCGCATTTCATTGCTTTAAGAATAAGTTCCCACTCCCTATAAATGTTCATTTAGGTCAAAAACCAAGCCTTAATTTTTTTCAGATTTTTTAAAAAATATTTAGAGATCTCGCCCGGCCGTTTTTTGAGAGAGAAAACATGTTAAGCTTTTTATTATTATTTAAATATAATAACGTTGAAATCAGGCGATTTTAGGAAGGGAAATTATATTATATTATATTAGATAACTAGATACGTTATAATATTTTTTTCAATTTAAAGTTAAATATATTTTAATAATTTATTATAATCAGTAACAATCAGTAACAATCAGTAACAATCAGTAACAATCGAATAAAAAAAAGTTGTATAATAAACCGGCGAAAAGTTAAATTTTGGTTTCGTAGGTTTATTACCCTCGGGCCGGCCGGCATTTGGACTTTTCTGAAAACCTACTCAATCGAAAAATTTAACGTTTCGCCCTTGTATTATAAATAACTATTTTTTTGTAGTTAGTATTTAATTTTTATAATTTGAGAATTACGAAAATATCAACTTCATGACATATGCATATACACTGCCGCACATTAAATTCCGGACACCTAAAAAATTGACATTTCGAAAACTAATTAATGGATATGACTATTTTTTTTTAGTTTTAAAGCTTAAACATTCTCTACTTTTGCTTGTTTTAAGAATGATTAAAATTTTTTTTTCGTATTAACAGCAACAAATAATGTACAACTATGTTTTTACCCCATCTTCTAGGACTTGCATGGTACGCCATTGCAACTGTTTATTAAATTATTAACTTCTTTCTTATTGTCGCAGTTTTAATGAATATTTTCTTTTTTATTTTTTTACATTTTTACTTCTGGTTTAGGAGATATTAGGATTTTCCTGAAAGTTGTCATTTTTTCAGTTAACTTAAAAGTACTACATGAATTTAATTGATGCTGTGCTTTAAATTTGAGTTACGTTTTTCTTATAATCAAGTTTATCAAAAAAATAAATTGGGTTTGAAAAACTTGAGTATAAGAAAAAATAGGGTCACTCCGTCCGGCGGCAGTTCTGCGAAATCACCGTTAAGCCTTCGTCTGACGCGTCAGACGGCAATAGAAAGTTGTCCCGGGATGAAGAAACTGTAGAAGAAGAAAATCGTTTGGGCTTTTTTTTTTCTTCTACTCAATTTATGTTTTTGATAAACTTGATTAGAAAAAAACGTAACTCGGTTAAGCATCAAATTTAAAGAACAGCATCAATCAAATTCATGTAGTACTTTTTAAGTTAACTGAAAAAATGACAACTTTCAGGAAAATCCTAATATCTCCTAAACCAGAAGTAAAAATGTAAAAAAATAAAAAAGAAAATATTCATTAAAATGGCGGCAATAAGAAAGACTTTAATAATTTGATAAACAGTTGCAGTGGCGTACCATGAAAGTCCTATAAGATGGGGTAAAAAACATAGTTGTACATTATTTGTTGCTGTTAATACGAAAAAAAACATTTTTAATCATTCTTAAAACAAACAAAAGTAGAGAATGTTTAAGCTTCAAAACAAAAAAATAATCAGTCAAATCCATGAATTAGTTTTCGAAATATTTGAATTTAAAAAATGTTAATTTTTTAGGTGTCCGGAATTTAATGTGCGGCAGTGTATGTCTCAATAAACTATTTATTTTCTGAAAAAAATCTTTATTGCTAGTAGATTTACAATAAAGACTCAACTAATTGCATTCTTTTACAAGTCCTTGTATACATTTAGGAAAGGGACTGTGATTTATTCCCAAGTCGTTTATTCTGTATTTATACTATGTGTGAATAGCCCTCATCAGCTCAATTTATTTCCAGCATTTTACGCGATTTATCCACCAACCACATTATATTTAATTACCCAAAGAAACTGTACACTTCTTTAATTAGTATTTCATGAAATCATAAAGATTCATATTATGTTTTACGTGATTCATCGTGGAAAAACGATACTGTTAAGTCCAAACCAAAATTAAAATCACCATTAATAAATACAACTGTTAACAATAGAATCCTTCCTCCTTATAAAATATAAAAAATAAAAATAATAAAAAAGCATTAAAAAAATGTGTATTTATATATTTTTAATTTTAGAATTGTAAAATAAATATACCTATAAATATTTTTTTTAACTGATAAAGGAATTGAAAATTATTTGAAAATTGGAAATATATATATATATATATATATATATATATATATATATATATATATATATATATATATTATTTTTTTTTTATCCCATTTGACTCGCCTACCCCACTCCTCCTTAAACCAAGAACAATCCTAGTCGATTACTTTAGATAGGGAAACTTTATAGTGTTCTAGAGTTATAGTGGTCACAAATATTCTCGGACACACCTGATACACACACCGACAGACCGACCAACAGACGCGTCTAGATGTAAAGGTAAAAAAGCAATAAAAAATGTTCAACATTTTCTTATTATCGCGGGACATTTCTTGTTCAGTGAATACTAAAATATTGAACTTGAATAGCAAAAATATTTTTACAGGGCAATGCAGAAAATATATTCAAAATTTTAACTGGTCCGTGGATCTGGACATGTGCAAATAAGTCCTAATAATAAGGAAGCTAGCGCGCTACTGCCTAGCCAGAGGCTCCCATAACTAGCATACGTAATACATAACATACGATGCCATGATTTGCTTGTATCTTGTGCACTGGCTTATAACGTTATTTTAGGCTCGCATAAGAGCGTGTATAGGCCCTAAGGTTGCGTGTTGATTAGGCTATAATTTAAAATCCGGAACCCTATGAGCTACAGCAAATAGTTTTTGCTTAACCCTTTAGCGCCCAAATTATTTTTTTTTAGGTTTTTGTTGTTTTTATTTATATTCGATGTATTTAGGCTAAAATAGGAACAAAATCATCAAAAAAAGTCCAAATCAATAATTTTGAATTTTGGTCCTTGCGAAAAAAATTAAGGAACGTCCTCGTTTGAGAACGCTAAGCGTTCTATATAAAAAAAATACTATATTATATAATTTAAAATATTTTATTATAGGCAAATATTACTGTAACTAAAATTAATTTTTGTAGTGAAATTTTAGAAAATATGGTACACATTGCATTTATTACAAAAGATTCTGGATTTGGGTTTTAACATTTACTGCAACATCAGGTACCATAGGTACACACAATTCCTCATCATTAAAATTTTCTTCATAAGTTAACTAATCTACTTCGGGCGGCAATGCGAGTATATCTGCTTCAGTTTCTTCAGAATTTAAATACTCATGAACTTCTTTCAAAGTCTTGAAAATTTTTGGCTACTCTCTTGGCATGTTTACGCAAAGAACCTGCAATAATATATATTTATAAAATTAAGACGAAAATGGTTCACTATTTATCCTCCGCAATATATAAAAAGACTGGCCAGAATTAGGTAGCCCTACGCTCGAATTATGTCACCATACCCTATAGTCCAAAGTAGGACGCTATACTCTAAAAGATACGGACTAAGAAGTAAATAGTTCTTTATCCTGCGCTAAATATAAAAGGATTGGCCAAAATCAGGTAGCCCTATGCCCGAATCAGGTCACCCAATCCTATATCCCGAAGTAAGATGCCATACTCTAAGCGATACGGATGAACCGTTAGACATAAATAATAATTTAGGCAATTATATAGCATGTGCTAAAATGTCAAAATATTTCGTCCGAATCCTCGTTTGAGGACACTGATTTGATTCAATAAATTTTATACGACAAAACTTATTTATATGAGCTAAAATGATTTATAATATTATAATAAAGAATAAAATTGTAAGAAAAATCAGATTACTTTATATTTTTAAACAAAAAAAAAACAAGCAACAAGTATTTGGTGTCAAATTATAAAAAACACGGTAGTTTTTACTTTACATCTATTATACTGGAAATTCAATCACCTGCAGTGACTTAGTTGCGAATATGTGGTAAAAGGCGAAGATCATACCAGTTCGGGTGCGACTCGCGTAATTTCGTCGAAGCTTCGCAAAGGCGAACCCTTTATACGAAAGCACCAGAGGTATGAGTCACTGCAGGTTTTATTGAATTTCCAGTATACTCACTTGCAAAGATTTAGAAGCAACCAGAAAAACTTTGTTTAAGTTTAAACAATATTCTACATGTATTAAATAAATATTAATAGTTGTAACGTTAGTAGTTAAGGAAACTATGTTAGTTTTTTTAGTGTACTTAATAAACTATTAATATCGGAAAAAAAATCTTGACTTGTTTGAAAATATGATATTCGTTGAAAAAATAAATTGCTGTAAATGAAGATTCATTTAAACATATTACGCCAGAGGAAAACCGTAAAAAAGAAAGAAGCCACTTAAGGCTTTCCATTTCATTTCACATCGTTGAGCACGGTGTATGGTGTATAACCGTGGAAAGTAAAAGAAAATTTCTTTTATTTTTGTGCCACTAATTCACAAAAGAAAAGCTAAGTTAGTACAATTTATTTTTTAAAAACTCTGTTACAGATTTATGAATAAGTTAAAAGATTAACTCGATATATTTTTAAATATTTTTATACAGTATAAAAGAAAATTTAAAATAATTTCTCAATGAAGTATTTAGATGTACCTACATACTCTTTTATTATATTTAATTTTTTATTTATTTTTTCTTTAATTGGGGAAAAATGGCCCAAATTAAACCCTATATATTAATGATGGTTTGAGTAGGTACAAAACAAATATTTAGTAGTATATTTTTTAAATTTGCAGTTTCATTAAAAACGAAAACGGATAGGGGTAGTGTTTCAGGCGAGTTGAGAAAGTGACTTGCCGTCTAGATTTTTGGGATTTTCTATTTTCTAGACCGAAATAGGTTAATCTTCTCTTGGCTGATTTTTAATACATTTAATACATTCAATATAATAATTTTAATAATAATTTATTGTAGATATACATTTTTTTTACATTTTTCATATATTAACCTAAGCAACGTCATGCTTTTATGTATATGTATAAAAAATAAACTTAACTATATACATAAATATTGTTATTAATCTAAATAAATAATTTACTTAATTCTACTTCTACTGAGCCAATGTTAAGGAATATGACATAAAAATAAAATAAAACTAGATCATAATTGATAGATAAGAGAGATAAAAAAAGAGGTTAAAGGTTAAAAATAAAGCAAAAATGAGCATACAGGAAAAAGGGGATCTTAGAACGAATATTTAAAGTTAATAATATCATTTAGAATTATAATTTTTACGTTTGTTTTATAAAGTTTAATTCTTTTAATTTATAATATCGGGTAATTGATTATACAACTTAGGGGCTGCGTATAAGATAAACCTTTGAGTAAACATTTTTTAAATTAAACAATGGCTACAACTTAGGGGCTGCGTATAAGATAAACCTTTGAGTAAACATTTTTTAAATTAAACAATGGCTAAATTATTAAATGTGAATCTGGTGTTAGTAGTAGGGCAATAAGGGATCCTGTTTTTAAATGCCCATAGAAAACACTTAAAAGTGTGTAATTTTTGAATAGTAAGTAGTTTAGCTTCATTATAGAGCAATTCAGTATTAAATAACTTTACTTTATGAAGAATAACTTTAAGAATTGTATTCTGTGTGGTTTGTAGATTAATGAGATAATTTTTATGAAGCGCCCCCAAATAGAAATACAATAACTAATAAAAAAAATAATAAAAAAAAGTCCAAACGCCACTACATCAAAACTGCAGATCGGAGCCAAATCGAAACTACATAAAGTCGTATAATACGACTCGTATTACATGCGTCGACACTGTGTCAACGCATGCTTACAGGATGATGCACCTTACGTCGACACATAGCAACATATTTTTCAAAAAGCCCCCTATATGTTCTTTAACATATTTAAATACTGGAGCTCCAATACCAGCTGTTTTCTGACCTAATACCATGATTTTTTTTTGAATAAAAACTTCATAGAAACTTACTTCGGGTTTCCTTACTTTTATCATTTCAGTATAAAAACTTTGTAAAATCAATAAAGTCCGCTTCAATTATAAATCACCATTTCTACAGAAAGGGCATATACAAGCTTTAATTCCTTCAGCTCGAAGCTTTTGAATGGAATCTAAAGATGGTTATTATGAATGTTGACAAGAAGTTAGTACACAAATCACGCGCCCGTTTAGCGCGGCTTTCTCACCATCATTTCCAGGGCAAAGCGAGAAAATGGTGGTAGGTGTGTACACTTACATAGAGAAAGATATTCTTAATTTAAGTAAATAATTGGACAGAATGGCTCCTTTAATCATATAACGCAGTTTTAGGAGCCATCTATTATAGATGATCTAGAAAATTTATTTATTTAATTATTTTAATTTATTTAATAACTAAAACGTTAAAAGTAAAAATTTGTTTTACTATAGATAGTAACATACTGGCTATAAATTCCTACTATATCTAGTTATTAATAGAACATGATTTTAACACCTGTTTAGAGATTCCATTCGCAATAATAAGTCGCATTTTAGATTTTAAGCTTTCACGGCCATTAAGATATAAAGAACTTTCACTTTCGGGTTTAGACCGTGTTAATGGATTTTCACTTTCCGACGTTTCGTCTCTTACTACTAGAGACATCAAATAAGTCGCATACTATGATAGCTAATATGTGATGTAAACAGCAGCTGTTTATGCGAATTATTTTTGCACTGAACGCCAACTTCATGGCGTTTATTTTTGATAACCTGGCTAACAATCAACGAACTAATAACTCTTCTCTCTAGAATAGGCATTTCATTCGTTAAAACTGACAAAAACGTCGGCAACATAAACATCCGTCTGTCTTACTCGCACATTTTTGATCTAACAGAGACAACAATACCAGTTACTGGTAATTGTTATTGTTTAGGCCTGAATAAACCTACTATTTGTTTACAAACAAGCCGAGATGTTGGCTTTATTTTAACGGTATGCGTATCCTAGTAAGAAGAGTTATTAGTTCGTTGCTAGCAATTCACACCTAGGTCGCGTTCACCGGTGATGCTTTCACACCACATCCACATAATATATGAATTGTTGTCCTCACAGGTCTTGTTTACCGGTGATGATATCACATCACATCCACATGAGATGTAAATAGCTGCACTGGCTATCCAAAAAACTGCTGAATCAATAACTCATCAATCAGTTTTTGTTTAATCCTTGAAGTTTTCACTTGTAAGAACAGACGAAACGCCGGATAGTAAAATTCTTTCAAAACGGTCTAAGCCCTAAAACAAAAAATCTTCAAACTGCTCTGAAATTGGTGTTTACTGGCAAATCAGGTGCCATGATGTGATAACATCACATCACATGGAATATAAATCGCAACCCTGGTAACTTACATCATAACTGACATATTCAAACGTTTAAACTTAATCAATCCTAAAAGATGTAAATATTATCTAAAAGTGTAACCTAGATGGCGCATAGTCCTTCGAGTTTATTTTTTTACTCCCTTTTAAATAATAAATTAAAACAGTTTTAAAGTAATTTTTTTACATAAATCTCGGTTTAACTCGGTAGATGACTACTTGTGTACACCTTTAAGATATCCTTTTCTAGAATCAAACACTGGGGAAAAGCTTATTTTATAAAAAGGTTTTTTAGGAAAACGGATCAGCGACCTTACTTAAGGATATTTTGAAGATCAACATGAGTTGGAAATAAGGAAGGCAGGTCTATAATATAATACCAATGCACCACAAAAATTGTTTGGATTCTAAATAGTTTTTGGCCTGCTGATTCCGAAAATCACCTTAATCTCTTAGCTTTAACATATACTGACCCTGCACAAAGAAACACACTTAGTGTGTTATTTTACTTACGTATTTCTTTTTTCTCGGATTCGTATGTAATTTACATTGTAAAAAAGTTTTTTACATAAAAATTCGAAAAAAAAAAGTAAATTTGACACACTAAGTGGATTTCTTTGTTCAGGGTCACATATACATACCCAGTAACTATAAACTATATAAATTTAACCTAGCACAGAAAAACAATCGATTGCCTCGACCAATAAAATAGTAAACTATCTCAACTATTTTTCTGGCTGGTGCTAACAGAATTCTATCAAACCTTACTTTATTATTTTTATTGTTATCATACATTATTGGAAGTTCATTTTAGCAGAAAATTAAACTTAGCTTGAATTACTATATTATTTCTCTGTGTACACACATATTTCTCCCATAAATCTGGAAAATGGATATAGGTGTGTCCACACATTAAACTGAGGGGGTGTCTTTTCAATTCGGTGATGGTCCAAACGCGTGGTGCACAATGAGACGACGATTAGAAGTCTCGGTGAAGATAAAGGATGGAACTTTCGACGATCTCACGTTCATACTTGAATTGAATTCAATTCATTAGTGAAAATTATGTCTTCGGTAAGAGTAACTGCCGATAAAGTATGAAATCATATCAAATCAAATTAATAATTATAATTATTTAAATAGGTATATTTTTCTAAAAGCATAGAGTTTCTCTAAGTGGTTCAACTGCTTAAAACATTAACTTTAAAAAAATCTACGGTACTTGAGAGTAACAGTACAGCTACGCACAGTACGCATCGGTTTTCTGTGATAGCACGCGATTACGCCAGCTGGGACCCACTAACTCATACAAGATTAGCAGTATTCGGCGAATTTCCAATACTCGCATAGGCGCCGCGTCGACTATAGCGTTGACGCGAGGTTTTAAATATTTACATTTTTATTTCTTTTTATCTTGATTTTTTTTAATGATTCCATTAAAACGAGTAAAGTGGGAAAAAATGTTATTGATAAATAAAAATTAAAAACTTTCGTATTCTTAAAAGATAAAATCTAATATCGGTTTTTTCTTTGAAAAACACCGATATATATATATATATATATATATATATATATATATATATATATATATATACATATATTTAGTTAATATGTATAGTCAATATTGTTGTGTGTAACAAATTAGTCGTCAAATGTTTTTTTTTGTAAATTTACAATAATAACATGTTAGAGAATCAAAAAATATAAAAATTACGTTAAGCTTGATGAAACTAATTACAGAAAATTTTCATCAAAGACCGCTTCTTCATGCAAAGTTTAATCAAATGTTATATGCACATGTAGCATCTTTTGAGAGACGTAAAATTTGGCATGCAAGTATTTTACCAAAAGTTCTAGCTTGGGATTGTTTTTGCTAAATATTGGGGTGGGCAAGGGGGCAAATTTTTCTAAATCCACCTAGGGGTGGGGGTGATATATATCAAAATACATCGAAAACCATATTTAGTTTTTTTTTACAAAATTTTGACCATCTAAGGGCTTTAAAAACTGTAGCAGCGCAAGGGCAATTTTGGCGATTTTGAGGTGTTTTTTGAGGAAGGGCCAAACCAAGAGGTATTGGACCAATTCTGGTGGCAGATTCGGATTCAGCGTGTCAAAATACATAGGAATATATACCTCTCGTCTCCAGATCAAGATACTTTTTTTTGATCGACTGTTTCAAAATTTCGTGAAACTAAATATGGTTTTCGATGTATTTTTATCCGTAGAATTTAAATTTGAAGTCAGATTAGTTTTATCATTTTTCGTTTTGTTTTTTAATTCCAAAAAAACATTAAAAAACATTTTTGCATTTTTTTTTTCAAAAAATCACTGCTGAACCCCTTAATCTGACTTCGGATTTGGATTCAGCGATGAAAAATATATAAGAATAGACCTATCTCGTAAAAAGTTCAGGGTACCTTTTTTATTTTGTGGGTGTGTGTTATCAATCTATATTGTGCCTAATTATTATTTATAAAATAAATAATCTATGAAAGATTAGAAAAGAAATCAAAAACTCTATAAAACATTACTTCCCAAGCGGAAATATTTATTAAGTTCGAAGTGGCTTATTAGATTTGTTGTCATTTTGTGAGCGGTCCTAAATGAAATAAAACCAAAGTATAAATATTTCACCGTTTCCTGAAATAAAGAAAAGTAAATACGGAAACTAAACTAGCATTCGATTCACGCACTTGTCCACCATCAATGAAGAAGAAGTAACTATTTGACCATCAGCCTCTCGGGGATTTTAAATATTTGATGATGAGTTAGCAGCCTTTCACCACTCCTTAGAGCGGTGGTCCCCTATCTACTCTGTTCAGCCACCCGTTTCTCTCAGAAATCTTTATACTGCTTTAGAAAAATATAGTATGTATACACATGAAACAGTCAATTTTTTTTGTAAAATTCAAAAATTGTCATATTTTTATGAAAAGGCGCAGATAGTAAGAAAAATGCATGCATTCTAAAAAAGAACCAGGACTACTATAATATACTACACAAGGAAAAAGCTGCCCGGCTGGATATGGGGTAATAGGTACCTAATTGAAGATCGTCATTCCAGAATATTTATCATGCTCGAAATTAATGGAGAGCCCCTACCACAAGTTTTAAGCTTATTTGGGGCTCTCCATGATGCTGTTGTATAAAAATCTAACTAATAAACTAATAAACTTATTACCAGTCGTCAGCGTAAACTCAGTTATGACTCATCAACTTTGAAAATAAACACAGAAACATAGGCTTACGGAATAATTTTGCCGAATTATGAGGTAAACTTTTATAAAAGTCACTAAATCGAAACATTTGACGACTTATTTGTTACACACAACAGTAATGTAAATATTTAAAACCTCGCGTCAACGCTAGAGTACTATGCGAGTACTGGAAATTCGTCGAGTACTGCTTATTACATTTAAACTAAAATCTGTTTGTCCGTAACGCTAGGAGTCTCAGCCTGGGAACACATTGTTTTTTTTTTACTTTCTCATAAAATAAAATATTGTGATAGAAAAAAAAATCAGTATGACTGTATGTCTGTATCCACGATAACTTAAGAAGGCTTTGAGCTAGCGACTTGAAATTTGGTATGAAGATCTATTTTTATATTAAAGACAACCTAAAAGGTAAAATAAAATTATACAAATTATTTTTTTATCATTTTTTTCATGAACCGCGCCCCCTCTACAAAATGTAAAAAATTGTTTCTGGACTTAACTTTTTTAGTTTTATAATAGAAGAAATATTTTAAAACCACCTAAAAGATAAAAAAATCCGTCTCCTTCTTAACCCCCCCCCCCAAATATTATAAATTGCACAACTTATTTTATGAGAAAGTATTCTCGCTCGAGAAGGCTTTATTAATTTTTAAATATGGTAATTTTAATAAAAATTGGCATATACATGTTTCATCTCATTAGTGTAACGGGGGGTGAGATGCATATCCTTTAGCTGGGGCCTCCTTTCCCCTCTTTTCATCTCATCAGTGAAACAAGGGGGGGGGGTGTGGTATACGTACCTTTTGACCGATGTTACCACGGAGAATTGACTAATGCTGGGTTCGACCCACAAAAATGTTACATGTTTTTTACTGCGAACGACGCTTTTAACCTACAAATTTTTCGACATGGTGTCAAAACCAATTTTTATATTGTAATGTAATATTTATTTATTTTTATGTTGTAAAAGGTTCCTTTTCCATAATGTTCAAGTTTATAATATATATATAACTACGCTCACATAATTTTTAGGTAAGAAAATTTACATATTTTACCTGAAAATGGGATTTAATACAGGCAAAAAATATTTTTGTTATATATTATTATTATTATTGTTATTAACAATAGTTGTTATCTTTCAGCTTTGATAAAGCCCCCAAAGAGGGGAGAAACGTTAGCGATATATTAAAGTGACGCATTAAAACCTGCCAAGAAATCCGAGTTTTTTTTTTACAAACCAGAAAATTATCACTGATAAATTATTATCTCTAATAATATTATCATTGATAATAAATATGTTGATAAAATTACTATATAGAGGGTTCTATAATAACTGATATCTAGATATATCTGATAATAAAAATGTTGCTTAAAATTTATTTAGCCCAATTTTGTTTTCTTAATTCGAAAGTAAGTATACCTAATACAGTTTTTTTTTCAGTGAGTAGTCTTTTTGACAAGCTTAAACTTAAATCTTGTTATAAATTAAAAATACAAAATTATGTTTCATTTCTTCTATATTATTTTTTCTAGAACTATATATAATTTGTTTAGCCAAAAAATCGTTCTTGAAGACTAATAGAAAACAAAATTAATCAAAAAACAATAAAAACAAATAACTGGCCTGCCTGTAGGGCTAAAGAGCGTGTTAAAATCAACAATAAAAAAAAAACAAAATAGTAGAATTTTTATTTAAACAACAATTAAATTGTCTATATAAAAAAATTTAAACAAATATAGATCCAGTCTATAAATAAAAAACATATTTTCAAAGTTTAGAACTAGAAACAAAAATATATTCAATGCCTATAAATAAAAAAATCACACTCTTTGAACTTTGGTAAAAAAATAATACATAGGCCCTATAGGGTAGGTAAGAATTATAATTATTTTTATATTATTTTTTAACTTAGACAATTATTCTAGAGTATAGTATAAATATTTCTGAAAATATATTTTTCTCTTCTGTATAATTTTTCTTCAACTTTTCGGATAATTTTATCCTTCTTGACCACAGAAATATCCGTGACATCTGGATATACGAAAAACACTTTTTTTGATGTAGGTTTCTTCCGTAGAACGTTCAATGTACATTTACTATCGAGCTCATATGAACTGGTATGTTCATCGTCTATCTTGGCAATACCTATTTTAAAATATACAATGATCCGCTTCACCCCACGAAATGTACTTTTGTCATCAAAATAAATCCCAGAGGAACACAAACCATATGTTAAAATATTTCAAGTGTATGCATGTTGTTAAAAGACTGTTTTAAATGGGAGCCGGTCTTTATCTCGAAAAAATTTACCTCAAAAGCAAATAGCTCGAAAAAAATACCTCGAAAAAATTTACCTCGAAAGGACATTACCTCGAAAAGACGTTACCTCGAAAAAATTTACCTCGAAAGATTTTACTCCGAACGGCTTTTACCTCGAAAATGACTTTTTTTAATTTTTTATCTGTTTCTTTTCGATTATTGTATATTGCAGTTTTTTTTGCTCATATTTTATCTATTAATTAAATTTTAATTTACGGGCAATTATTGGCTTTAAGTTTTAGTAAATATTTTAAAATGAATCGATTAACCTATATCGAGAGTTCGCGAGAGATATAGTTCTCCGCATGAAAGTCTCCGACGTAAGGGGAAGGAATCATTCGCGCTCTCTTTCTCTTCTTTCCGTTATAAGGCGTGCGTTCCTACATCGGGCCTCCCACTTGCACACACATTCCAAACATATTTCCCGTAGTCACAGACCCGTGCGTCAAACTATAAATTAGCGGTGTATAAAAACTTTGTGTATTATAAAGATCGTGTGTACAAAGACAAGTTTTTTTGGACTTTGGAAAATATGGTGAAATTGCTTGCAAAGGAAAAACATTTATTGTTAACTATTTTTTTTTTATAAAATATGTTGCTGTAGATTTATTGACAACTTTTTGATTAAATCATAGAAAAAATTGTTATCTCTCCAAAATATAAATTTATTGTCTATTAAACAAACATTACAGCGACAATTGTTTCGACTTTTTTAACATAAAGTCATTTTCAAGTTTTTAAATTTATAAACAAATTAACTTGAGTACACATTATTAGAAATGTCATGACAGTATGAGTAGATAATGGAATCCGCTTCACCCCTTGTGATCCGATTCACCCCAGATTACGGAACCAATATCTTTAGACTGTAATGTAAAAAATGTAAACTAACTAGGTAGACCATTTAATTTTCTTCTAATATTTTAAATCTAGATTGCTAGGTTTAGGTGTGGCAAAGTCCCCTATCTGAGACTGTCCCGGATCACTTACCCTCTTTGACGGAGGAGACAGATTTTTTAAATTCTTAGTGGGATTTCAAATAAATTCATTCCAGGCCTTCCCCCGGAGACAATTCATCTGTAATCAATGATCGTATTTGGACAATGCCGTTCAAATATTATTGCAGATGTTTCCTTTTTTGAAAGACAAAACGCTCTATCCACTTTAATCGTTTTATCACAATTTGTGCGATTTTATTGTTTTTACGATTCCATTATCTACTGATTTCTTTTACCAGAAAATCATTTCAGTATCTGCAGAATTATGAGACTATTATGAGACTATTATGAGAACAGGATAATCTGTAGTAATAAATTTAATAGATCATTCCAATTATGTGGGTCTCCTTGTAAATTGATTTTTTTACTGATATTTTTAAATTTATTGCATTCAAATTCCGAAAAACAGTCAGTTCAGTTATTACGTAATGCACATTTTGGATAATTTTAACCCCTCAATACATCGATGCATCGCGAAGTAAACCATTTTTTTTATATTTTCCAATGTAATTAACACCTTCCGCTCCATTGTATCCACATATAAATATTCTTAGGTGTAGCAAAATTTACCAAAATATCCACAGTTGGATATTCGTAGTAGGGATAAGGGCGCATTGTGTTTTAGTGGTATTCAACTTGGTACTTTCATTTAGAGCGTGGTAGGAGCCCGAATAACCCTGCGTGGATATAATGATTATAATCATTATTAAATGTATTGCTCAAAATTTTAAGTGAAAATTTATTTTCGTTCGGAAAGGGTTAACATTGACTTAACACTTAAAAATCGTTGTAAAATCAACCAAAAGTCATATGATTTAAAAGAAAACCAATATATTTTTGCTCCGACAGTGGTTTTTGATAATTCAAAAACATATTTTTTAATTTTATAAGCCATTGTAAAAATAAAAATATTCATTGTAATTTGAAAAATGTTTCCTTTTAAATTAGTGGTAACTTGTAAATGATTTAAATATAAAAACTGGTTATTTTAAAAAGAATTATTTTAATATATTGATATTTTTCAACGATATAAAGGGAAATATTATAATTTTATTAAGAAAACATTAAAATAAGAAATTAAGGGACAATACTTTTACATTAAAGTAAAAAACGTTTTGGTGTAAACATTATTTTTTTAAATTAATATTATTCATAACTAAAACGTAAAGTTTTTACTTTTAATATTATAAAAGGCAATTGTTTTAAATTAAAATAATTTCTTATTGATTTTACAAGATGAGATTTTTCTGAGTGCACTGGAACTACTAACCCCCTACGAAGCGGTGCGTTACGCATATAGTAGTGTCTGTTTTTATTTATTATTACGAAATTATGTATTTTACACTTAGTCTGGTGACCTATTCTGTACTAGGGTGGTCTAATTTTTGTTTATTTTTTAAATCTTTTTATTTTTGCTAGTTAGAACGTTCTTAGAGTAAAAATTTATATAGACAACCATAAAGGGTACCTTTGTGGCCCTAAAAACCCTTAAATCACCCAAATGTCGATAAAGTTCGTATAAAACCAGCTCTAGTGTTTGTAATTTTATAAATATTAAAAGCTTTTATATCTTTTTTTTTCTTTTTGAGTATAAAAACAAGCCTGCAAAATCTCAGCCTGATCGAATGTCCAAACCTCCGAAAAAGTGCACTAATGAAATTTTGCGATTTTATCTATCTAACCGAACCTTATTGGTGCTTAGGCACGGATATATGTTTTTGGACTAGCTTAATATTTTAGTACATATTAAAATCGATCTATTAAAATAAATAGCAAAGAGCTACAAATTTTGGGTTTTAGGCCCGGATAGATGTTTTTCGAATGGTCTAATATTTTAACTATTTTTACAATAGGTCTGTTTAAAATGAAATTTGGAACAAGGTCTTAACATATTTTGCAAATACCTCGAATTAATTTTTTTTTTGATAAAATTTTGCGATTTTGGTTAAAATGTTGATGTTTAATGCCGCTTAGACACCATACTCGTTACGTATATTATCATAATATTTTGTGAAAATCAAAATAGGTTTATATAGAAAAAAAAAGTGCCTTATGAACTTTATTATTTGATATTTAAAATTCGTCAGATGCACAGAAAATGCACTTTTTCGGAATTTAGGGGCGATTTTGGGGCCTTTTTGACAAGGGTTAGAGATTAAGCTGAGATTTTGCAGGCTTACTCTTATACTCAAAAGGAAAAAATATAGATATCAAGGCTTTTAAATTTTATAAAATTACAAACACTAGGGCTGGTTTTATAAGAATTTTATTGATATTTGCGTGATTTAAGGGTTTTTAGGGTCCCAAAAGTATACCTTGGGGTTTCCTATATAAATTTTTGCTCTGAGAGCGTTCTTACCACGACAAATAAAGAAGATTTAAAAAAAAATAAAAAAATTGGACCACCCTAATGTACACACATATCCGACAAGCCTTCTCACAGCTACTAGATGACAAAAAAGTAAAAATTGGAAAAAATTATTAGCATTTTTTTTTTTAATAATTAATACGAATTCGTCATTCGTCAAAAAAAAACTGTTGTTTTATTTTAAGGGATAATAGCTTAGGTATATGTGTTTTTTTTTACATACGTTTAACGAATATTAATCCCAATGAAGAATATGCAACGACTGCTTTTGCAGGAGTGCATTTTCCAAAAATTGGAATACATAAGAGTAAAATTTCATAAAAACCCACCTATAGGTGGGTAAAAATTGGAAAAAATTATTAGCATTTTTTTTTTTTAATAATTAATACAAATTCGTCATTCGTCAAAAAAAACTGTTGTTTTATTTTAAGGGATAATAGCTTAGGTATATGTGTTTTTTTTACATACGTTTAACGAATATTAATCCCAATGAAGAATATGCAAAGACTGCTTTTGCAGGAGTGCATTTTCCAAAAATTGGAATACATAAGAGTAAAATTTCATAAAAACCCACCTATAGGTGCCTAGTATTAGGAAAAAGAGGGATAAAAAACATCGTGCAGTAATGCATTATATTCTATTTATAATTTATTCTGCTAGTTTTAAAAAAGTCCAAACGAAAATGGTTTCTGCCCGATTTTTTAAATTTCTTTCACATATGCTGGGACGAGTATAATAAAAGAGGCGCAAAACATATTTTTCTGGTTAATTAAGCCTCTAAAATAACAGGAAAGCATAACATACACATAAGAAAGGAAAATAGAAGCTCAAAAAGGAAATTCGTTAATTTGCATTCATTTGCACATTATTAACATTCTTGATGCCAGAGAAAAACAAGATTAATAAGGGGTGGCTGCCATGGCCACAATGAGAAAACTAAAGGGCATGTCCATAGTAACCCGTTAACGGGTGTAACATAGAGCGATAGTGAGTCACATTATTTTTTGTTGTAATTCTCATGTTAAACATTAAATTACCTACCTACAAAATTCATAATTAAAAAAAAAAAATAGACCAATATGCCTAAAATAAAAAAAAAGTTTAAGACAAGACAAGTTGTCCTATCTGCAAATTAGATGTTTTGAGATTTGGCCAGTTTTATTGTTTTTGTTTGCACTTTTTGAAAACATGTTTAAATTAAAAATACGTGATATCACTGATGCTTTAAAAAAAAATATTTTTTTTGTCAGAAAAATAAATACTAAATGCATTTGTTCTATCTGTAAAAGTAAGGATAAAATGATCTAAAAAGTCCAATCAAATTACTAAGATCTGTAAAGTTAGTCCTAGTCTTGACTTACTCGTCTAGTAAATACTAGCTAGGATAATTTTATTTAGAAAACATTGAAAATTTTCCACATAGGACAAACATCTTAGGGTAATTTTTAGGATTTGGGTTTTAGATAGGACATTTCTTTTTAGTAGGCACGTGGGGCTAATGTAAAGCAATACAATGGTGTGCTTATCTCAAAAAGTAATTTTTTGCAGATAGGACAACTTGTCTTAGCAGGGCAGTATTCTGTTGGTTAAGCCAGAGCCAAAGAAATTCAGAATTTCAAATTCTGTAGTTACTTAATTAACAGTAGTCGGCGTATTTCCAGTTGTCGTCCAGTCTTCAGGTCAATAAAAGAGGCTTTACCTGGAAATAATTCAGGGAGTTTTGATTTTCGATTTATTGGGTAGGGTTAATGGCCGCAAATAAAAAAAAAGACAATTTTGCGACGTTGAACTCGATTTGGAACTGTCATTTTTTTAACGTGTTTTTTAAAATATCTCTTAAACGTTACACTATACGTTTTTAGATTTTTAATGTTTTTTTCGAAAAACCAAAATTGTTATTTATCGTCGGTTAGGCATACCCCTGAGAACATTTTGGGTGAAAATTAAATAAATCTATCTGGAACTTTATTTTTAATTTACGTAAAATTATTTTTTTTTAATAATTCACACATTTGTGCCCCATTATTTCAAGTTAACCGATTTTCGATTGAATCACCATTGTATTAAGCATAAAAAACCTTCCAAACCGAGTCATAAAGGAAAATCTAAAACCCTATTATAGCTATAGTTGTACAAAAAAATATATGACACAAAAAATGTTGGAGATTTGGTTTCATATCAAAAGTTTTTTGTTCTAGGATGCATCGATCTTCAGATATTTTAAAAAATCTGTTTTTTTTTTTGTGAAAAATAAGTTAAATAAATAAAAAAATAACAGTTCCAAATCGAGTTTAATGTCGCAAAATTATTTATTTGCGGCCTTAAACCCTACCTGATAAACCAAAAATCAAAACTCCCTGAATTATTTCCAGGTAAAGCCTCTTTTGTTAACTTGAAGACTAGACTATAACTAGAAATACGCCGGGTACTGGTAATTAAACATGCATAGGAAAGGTTACAGGTCTAACATTTGGAAAAAAACGACTGAAATTAGCATGTAAAACTTCTTACTCCAAATACTATTAATTTTCATAGTCAATTTTTCTTTAGCAGAGGGTAGCTTTCTGCGAACAAGCCCTAAAGACCCTAGAAATCAACTGCTTACAAAATAGCAGTTGAATATTTCGACAATATTAAAATACAATGACTTGAAAATCGACGAAAATTCATTTAGTCCTTTTTATAGCTCTGCAGTTAAACTAGTCAACATAAAAGAAGTCAAATAAAGTGTTTTTAATTTGCTAACCGCTTAAACAAATGAACTCATTCGTAAATTTGAATAGTCAAGAATAATATTGATATTCAAATAAATTTAATATTCAGGGCATGTTTATAAAAGTATTTCACGTTATGAGAATGAGAATAAAAACGCATATAACCAATTTAATTTTTTTTGACAATACATTGCTTTGGGTCCCCATCTCCTGTCACAAAGTGTTACACACTTCTGGAAAACCCCTTCCCCTTAGAAGTGACATACTTTATGGACTTTCCCTTATTACATCTACAATTGTAGCTAGAATATTAACCTACGTACGTATGTTAATATTGAGTAAAATCTTAAAATTAAGATAGAAATGTAAAATAATATTTAATATACAACTTTAACGACGTTCATATCTAAAGGTTTAAAAAAATTTAAGAGGTAACACATCTGGAAGACGTACCCTGTGGACTATCAATCCCCGATAAAATTTTTTCCTACTATCCTCTATGAAAATGTCATTTAGCACACTCTTTTGTTCTTTGGAAAACGCCTTATATCGCACTTGTTTGATATTTTCATATCACCCTAGTTTGATATTTATGTTTGTAGGTTTGCCTAATTTTGTTTAGATATTTACGTTGTAAATTCTACGAATTTTAGTCACCTCGTTTTATATGCCATTTTCCACCTTTTATTATGGACTTTTTTGATGTCTTTTATGTTTTTCTATCCAAATATTTCTTTTTTCATGTCAAAAATAAAAACTATTGTTATAACCTTACTATTTTGACCCAGGTCAATATAACTTAATATATTTTATTAATGTCTAGATTTTATAAAAATTACTTAATTTGTGATTTAGTTACCATTTAAAAAAAAAACATCAATATTTCCTCATGAAATGTAAAACATTGTAGAATTTTACAATCTTATGTGGTAGCATATCCACAGAAATCAAATTTAATTAGTTAACTGTTAAATTTTCCTTGATTTAAAAGATGCTTGCGGTTAGGCAACCCATTAAATAGTGTTGAGCTTCCATAATATGTTGTATTAAATATAAAACCAAGAAAACTAAAGGTAAATAAAAAAGCATATTTCCTGTTGAGATACATATATAAATTTGTATGCTATTTTATGTTTGTCTTTTCTCAAAAATTCGCGGAATAAGTAATAAAAATTAGAAAATATTAAATTAAGAATTCTTAAAGTTTAAACTTTATATTTTTTCGGGATCGTACATAATCGTACATAACTTGTTGGAAAGTGTATTTCTTACACTCGTGGGATTTCCTCACTCGCCTGACCGCTCGTTCGTTAACCTTTCCACTCGTGTGAAATATGTGACTTTCCACACTAGTTATGTAATATACTATAAAGCGCGTATGTACAGTTGCGGCAAACAATAGATTTATAAACACTATCTCATGCAATATTTGTAAACTTTTATATGGCCACACGGTAAAAGTAATGGTAATGTTTTGCATAGACCGGAACAGTAAAAATTACATAGTCCAGAATGGTAATATTTTGCATAGACCGGAACGCTAAAAATTACATAGTCCAGAATGGTAATATTTTCCATAGACCGGAAGGCTCAAAATTTCATAGTCCAGAATGGTTTGGACTTTTTTACATAGAGACTTGAAATTTGAAAAAAATATTTACTACTTAGAAAATGTTAGTTCCAAATTACAAGTCTCTGTGTCAAAGCTTTTTTAAAATATCGTAGCGTAAAGTTCATTTGGTTTAATAAACCAAACGATTTGCACCCTTAATAGGAGTATAAACTGCTTACATCTTTAAAGATCTATTGGTTGATAAAGATCGTAATTTATAATGAATGTAAATTTTAGGCCACAAATAAAGCATTTAAATATCGTACATAAATAATATTTACCTTTTTTACACTTTTAACACTTTAACCTAGCAGCATGTGTCGCTATCTCTCTAACAATAACAATATTAAACGGTCCGTCTCATGCTGCGACGCCTTCTTTGGTTATTGTCCAAAGCGCACGCGCGTCTTGAAATAACATAGCCCGACATTGTAAAATCATGTAAAAATATGTAAATCAATGTAAATATATTTTTTTTACATTATTTTACATTCTTTTACATTTTTTGCATTTTTTACATTCTTTTACATTATTTTACATTATGTAACATTATTTTACATTCTTTAACATTCTTTTACATAAATTCATTATTATTAATAGTAAATTTACTATTCCGTACCATGTAAATTCATGTATTTTTACATTATTTTACATGCAGTTTTTACAGTGTATAAACACTATCTTATGCAATAGTTGTAAACTTTTAAATATGGCCACTGTTGAACTCGTATATTATTCACTAGTTTTAAGTTGTTTCTTTAAAACTACCGTACATTGGGTTTGGAGTAAATTAATTAAAATAAGTAATTATATACCAATAAAGTTGGCTGATACGAAACCCAAATTCATAAATAAATATCCAGCTAATCCATGCGGCTCAAGACATCCAAGTATGTCCATAATTTCAGCTTTAAATGTATGGTATTATAGTGTGATTAAGCCATTTCTTTTGTTTTGGCATAATCTCGGTCTAAACAGATCCCGTCAGCTGTGTCGGGATTTTAATACACGTAAAATTAAAATATGTACTTCTGGCAAAATGGTCCCAGTTATCAGTTACAGATTCATCGTTAAAATTCAGAGTAACAGTTTAGCACTGTTGTACATCTACATTATGTAAACATAACCTTTTTTTATTTTTTATTTACGTTGGTCTTTACTCAGGTTTGATTTTGTTTATGCACCTTTTTTAAACAGGGAGAATACATTAACTTAAAAACCTTAAAATGACAGTTTGTATGCTATTTACACACACACACACCGTGTCTATTCGTTCCCTTGAAAATTACTATTTTTCTTTTAATTGACCTAGAAGTTGGACTTTTTAAGATTTAAATACTTGATGTGCTTGTATTAATACATTTTTAAGCTCAGGTTTTAAAAAACCTTCTTCTACAAACGCTACACACTTGCAAAAGTTCTTTGTAATGCTATAGTAATTCTAAGGATAAAATAAAAAAAAAAAGATTTGACTTATGAAAAGGGCTAAGAGGCCATATTCTAGGACATTCAGATATATTAAAAATCGAGCTGGTAGTAAGAAGAAAAGTATATACATAAAAGTATGGAACATAGAATACATATAAAGAAGCTTTCTAAATACCTACTTAAAAAAATATTTTCTAAAAAATAACTAAAAAGAGCTTTTTTAAAAAACAAAAAATTATTGAAAAAAAAAATTCAGTTTTCAAAAAACTTTTTACAATTTTTCAATTTTTTTGCAAAAAAAAAATCTAAAAAAACTTGAAAAAAAATTCAAAATTGTTCAGTTTTTTTTTTGTAGAATTGATCCTTATAATAAAACTAATTTTTCCTGAAAAAATTGCGTTAATCAGAATTTTTTTTCAGCATTTTTCGATTTTTTAAAAAGTTTAACCCCCCATAAATTTTTTGTTTTTGGGGGAATTACTTTCAAAAACAGTACGGATCTTCCTCTCATAGAACTTGATTTTTTCTGAAAATTTCAATACGATCAGATTATTCGTTCTTGAGTTATCGTGTCTACAAAAATCGTCACATCAGAAGGACGGACAGATGGATATTTGAAAAAAAAATAGTTGCTTATTTTATCATGAAACAAATTTATATCCAATAATTTTTTGTCTAGGACGATTTTTGATTTTTTTTTTCGAAACTACTGTATATTATTCTACCGCTGGCGCTGTTATGCATTGTTTAGTTCTTAGGTAAATTATAGGGTTCTCTATATGAGTGCAACTAACATAAGGGCCTAACCCACAAAATTATTATTTTACAGAAGCAAAAATGTGATTAATTTTTGTTCCAGTGGCATTTATACATAATATTAATTATATCTTAAAAGTGTTTGATTGTTTACATCGTTTTATGTAGATTTCAACAAAAAGAAAACTTGAAATAAGGGCCTAAACAATACCCTTAATTATTAAAAGGGCCAAACCCACACATTTTTTATAAGGCTGTTTTTGCATAAAATCTTTTCTTTGCTAGTCTTACATAGGTTTATAAGCCTTTTTAATCAAGAATAGTAAATCTTTGGTTGGGGCAAAAAAGCAAATTATTAAAAAAGCCTTACCCACGTTTATTATAAGATTGTTTTTTTTTATAAAATCTTATCTTTTCTAGTTTTAAATAGGTTTATAACAATTTTTTAATAATAATTGTTAACGTTAAATATTTGGGTGGGGCAAAAAAAAAACAATTTATTAAAATTTGCGCCCCTAACATTATTTTCCAACGTATTTTTTGCAACTTCTAGTAACATATTAGGAACTTTTATTAACTAGAGCGATAAAGTACGTACCCGTTTCAAGCAAAAACCGAATTTCGAAAAAAAATAAGGGTTAGACCTCTATGTTAGTTGCACTCTTCATATATCAATATACCAACAATTGAGACCTTTTGTGGCGAAAGTATTTAGATAAATTAGAAGTAGATTTGAATTTTGTAATTGAGAAAAAGTAAAAAGGAGTTTTCTACGTCAGGGGTTTTCCATGAGAACTGTCCTATTTCTGAAGTGGGTAAATTGATTTTTAAGGTAAATTATATATACGAATGAAGGGGAATGCGATTAATATTTATGTATTTTACTTTACATATTTATTTTAGGGATTAACCATTTAAAAAGGAATTATGTATAATATTTAAATTTTAATTTATTATAATTTCTATTTTGTGTAACATTTTCCATTAAAGGTGATTTCGGGATGAACTTTTTTGTACTCTATTGCTAACTTCATGGTAACTGTCATTTAATATACTTTGACGATAGTTGACATGAAGTTAACAATGGAATAAAAGAAGTAAACAGATCATTCACCCGAACCTAAAGTAAGTGAGGAAATTTAGCACTAAAAAGTATAGGTTTGGACTTTTCTCGAAGGTGATTTCGGGATGAACTCTTTTTACTCTATTACTAACTTCATGGTAACTGTCATTTAATATACTTTGACGACAGTTGACATGAAGTTAACAATGGAATAAAAGAAGTAAAAAGATCATTCACGCGAACCTAAAGTAAGTGAGGAAATTTAGCACTAAGTATAGGTTTCTAGAGTTTAATTTTATTTAATTTTTTTGACAATTTTTTTTTACATCTTATTCGAGACGAATGTCTTATCTTTCGCTCGCCACACACAATCACACACCTTTCTCTCTCTCTCTCTCTCTCTCTTCTCACTCTCTGTTCACAAATTTAAAAATAATTTTAATATCAAAATGCTTTTTTATTGACAGTAATTTAATTTAATTATAAATAGAAGAATAAGCCAGCAAAACAAGCAGAATCTGCTAGCAGACATTGCTTAGGCTGAATTCATTCAAACTAATTTTTACCATCTAGATAAAAAAAATTAGGTACGCCCCTAAAAACATTTTGGATGAAAATTATAAAAATATATCCGGCGCTTTTTTTTAATTTGATTTTTTTTACGTTTTTAACGCATAAATTCGGAAAATCTATGCCGGCATTATTAATGATTCAAGAAAATATTATGTATTATACGAAATTTTAAAGGGTTTTTCATGATTAACGCAATGGCAATTTTCAATCGAAAATCGGTTTATTGAATCTTGAGATAAAAGGGCACAAATAGGTGAATTATTTTGAAATTTGTTATTTTGCAAAAATAGGAATTCGAAAAAAAATATGGGACATTTATAAGCTTGTTTCAAAGCTCTTTCTATGCGGATTATGATGCTCTTAAGTTTTTAAAAATTAGAGCAAATTTTCTCGAAATATTTGACTTTGGCTTTTTTTTTTCTTAAAAATTACACTACATCTAAAAACTATTCTTGCTATTAATAGTTTAATCTGCATGAGCAGAAAAAACAAGGACTGGCCCAAAGAAATAAATCAATAAGTTTTTTAAAGCTAATATCACCAGTCTACAGTATAAAAGTCGAACATAAATTAAAAGTTTTAAGTTTAATTTTTAAGTATTTTATTATCGAATACTGTACTTTTCCAATCGTGAATCTAATTAAGCACTTAGAGAAAAATCGTTGTAAAATCAAACAAAAGTCTTAGGATTTAAAAGAAAACCAATATGTTTTTGCTCCGACAGTGTTTTTTGTTAATTTAAAAAGATATTTTTTAATTTTATAAGCCATTGTAAAAATGAAAATATTCATTGTAATTTAAAAAATGTTTCCTTTTAAATAATTTAAACTTGTAAATGATTTGAATACAAAAACTGCTTATTTTAAAAATAATTGTTTTAATATATTGATATTTTTCAGCAATATAAAGGAAAATATTATAATTTTATTAAGAAAACATTAAAATAAGAAAGTAAGGGACAATACTTTTACTTAAAAGTGAAAAAAGTTTTGTTGTAAAAATAATTTTTTTAAATTAATATTATTCATAACTAAAACGTAAAGATTTTACTTTTAATATTTTAAAAGGCAATTTTTTTAAATTAAAATAATTTCTTATTGACTTTACAAGATAAGATTTTTCTGAGTGAGTTTTCATTTTCATGATTTTTATTAATTTAAACATGGAAAGACATTCAAATGGAACATCTGTTTTTTTTTGTGGAAACTTGGACTTAAAATATATAATTTTACTAGAATTTTATATTTATAAATTTTTAAAACCAAACCTAAAATTTAATGATTTTAATTAATTTTAGCGCTTTAATCAAAAGCATAAAACCGATTTTTTTTTCCTGATTAATGAAGGTTACAATATTGGCTTTTGCCATGATTTAAAAGACATTCTTGACGACTGGGGAGGATTCAAAGACTATCGATTCGGGTCCTTGAAGGCAAATTAATTAAAATACTGTCGTCTTAGCTCAAAGTTAGTAAGAAACCACATTAGTAGTAGCAGAATTATTCAAAAGCCTACTATATCTTAAGATTAAAGACATACCAAACATGGACATGGCCTACTGGTCATATATGCAAATTAGCTTTCATCCTTTTCAGCGGGACCTCACCAGGATGCAGCCGAAGGCAAGATGAATACCGCGAAAATATTTACTTTCGTAAGATCACAGAAACTTTAACATACGAGCCTTTTAAGATATTATATTACCTTATTATTAATTAATGGGAAACTTTTTAATAAGCTATGTTATAATATAGCTAAAATATTATTATACTTTTCTATTTTGAACTTTAAACCTAAATAAGTATTAAATTATGCATAATTTAGTAAATATTGCTAATAAATTAGGTACCGTCAATAGGGCACGGTTCACCTGAGCGATTTTAAATAAAAATTTCGTGGACCCCTACATTTTTTGGACTAAAACATAACTGATGACATCAGAAATCAATTCCCATTTGAAAGAAAATCGTGAAAGATACACTTTTTTAGACAGATAAAAAAACGTTTTTTTGAGTAATAAGGTGTGTCAAAAAATCGCAATTTTCAAAATCAAAAACGCTCCCTGGCTTAAAAGTTGCTCCTTAGTAAACAACAGTGGCCACTCAAAAATGAGCCAAATCGATAAATGTTTAGGGGTAGCTCAAAGCACTCAAACTTAAAAAAAAATCGGTACCTGTTTTTCGGATAAAAACTGATTGAGAAAATTTTGGAGGGATTCTTTGGTAATATTTAAAAACAATACTAAATGTAAGAACTAAAACAATTATATCCTCCCCCCCCTTAAGTTAGAACATGAAAAAATCGCCAATTATTTGAAGATTTCGCGAAAATTTAATTTTTGCAAGTTTTTAAAAGTGCATAAAAAATAGTTTTAAATAAAAAATCTGCAAAATTATATATTAGTATATAAGCATATATACATGTTAACCTACATGACTATACAGAAAACATAATTTTTTTCCTCAAGTTGAGTAAAAAAAAATAATTTCGATTAAAACCGGGTGGATTTTCTGTTTTTTGCCTAAAACTTTTTTCGGTGTACTTTTTTTTTATTTTTTGGTTGGAATACTTTTTTATGTAAAAATACACAAAAAAGTTTCTGTGGTTTAACATCGCAGGTTTAACCGTTTTAAAGATAAATGCATAAAGTAAATTTTTACGCATGAAGAACCAAAAATTAAAAAATTAAAAAATATAAAGCAAAAAACAAATATTTTAGTAATGAGTGGTTATTTAACATTAAAAACATAAAAAAAAGTTTATATGCACCTTGGTCAAAAAATCATTCCTAAGGAAGTTATGTCCTTTTAAATATGCCCATTTTCGTTGTTTTTTACTAAGGAGCAACTTTTGAGCCAGAGAGCATTTTCGATTTCGCAAATCGAATTTTTTTTGACACACCCTATAACTCAAAAAAACGTTTTTTTATCTTTCTAAAAAAGTGTATCTTTTACGATTTTCTTTCAAATGGAAATTTATTTCTTATGTCATCAGGTATGTTTTAGTCCAAAAAATGTAGGGGTCCACGAAATTTTTATTTAAAATCGCCCAGGTGAACCGTGGGGTTAATTAATAAACAAATATCGGAACTAGGACTTTAAATAAAAACAATAAGTTTTATGCACTAGCGACGTTTCGTCTTTAATCAAGACTTTATCAAGCTTAGCATACTTAAAACACTACATTTAACATAAATATTATTTAAATAAACAATTACGAACAATAAACAAAACTATAGAACCGTACATATATATAGGACGAAAAATACTGTTTTTAGGGCGATTATTAAGATATCCATCCGAGCTCAGAGAGCGAGGTTGGCAACCATAATGGTCCTTTTCCTCAGTTTTCATCCGTGTATCATACACTATTTTTATTTAGATTGTAATATATTAATAAATACATTTGTATTTTTGACGACAAATTTGAAGTTAAAATTTAAATGTCAACAGTTTCAATATCAATGGCGATTTCTCCCGTTAGATTAGACAGGGACAAAAGTTCTACCCAAAAAGGATAGAAGACATACATACACTCCCACTTCCACCTAACCAAACAAATTCTGTATTTGTTCTTTGTTGAACAAATACAATATTTACTTGGCCGGGCGAAGTGTTATTTTTATTAAAGAAATTACTGGCGCCATCTAAATTTTAGTAGAATTATCTTATTCTACAGATTCACATTAGCTATGTTCGTTCCTGGCGCTCAGTGCTACACTTTCCGGCCAACCAAATAAATACTGTATTTGTTGTATGAAAAACAAATACATTATTTATTTGGTTGGCTGAAAAGTGTAGCACAAATGAGATAGAGATAGGGTAGACGTCTTTTGTTTCATAATTCTAGTTGTAGAGAGCTCCATTAACCAAGCAGGGTAGGGATCTTTACAGTCCATTACCGCGACACCATTACCGCCACCATTACCGGGCATTGAATTTACGGCGCATAGACTTTACCGCGAAAATCATTACCGCATATAATTATTTTAATTTTTTAGCAGAAAAAAATATTAAATTTTAAATTTTTTGTTTTTTTTAATATTTTTTTCAGAAAAACAAATCAAAATTTTATTGTAACAAGAAAAATTGTTGAAAAATAAAACAAAAGCTCTCTGCTAGGTTCGGATTGTCAGAAGTATGCAAAGGCCTCTACAGCAAAGAACGTCGTAACTTACGCACTTACGCACTTACTCAAAAAAAAAATTTTAAACATTCTTTTCTTTTATGTATACTTTTATACTTTTTTTATACTTTTTTGTATGTATTAAATATTTATATACAGAGTGGTCTTTCCCCTAGCACTTTTTACAATTTCGATCGACATGACGATTAATAAATATTATTCGATATAAATTTAATAGAAAAAGACATACATAAAAAAAAACAAAACCAAACATAGAAATGCGGATACATTTAGTAAAAAAGTCCCACTAAAAATTCAAATTAAATATTCGCCCTCGGTTTTTGGTTGAAAACTTAAACCGAACTCATCAATTCAGCGGAAAACCCTTTACATAAAAATAAAATCTAAGAAACGGCGCAATAAACGATTTTTGCTGTAAAAGTCATGCGCGGCAAAGATCTATCGCGGTAATAGTTCGCGGTAATTTTTTCGCTGTAAAGTCCGTCTCCCAACCAAGGAACGTCGGCTTAGACTGAAAATAGTAAATTGTTTTACTAAGAGGAAAAGTGAAGCTTTTTCTTACTAGTCTGTAGAATTAACGGACGACGCGAAGCGGAGCGGACGAGTAAAAAAAGCACCTTTCCTCTGAGTGAAACATACTATTTTTTCTTCAAGCATCCTATATATATATATTTTTAAATATTAATTTTTGCATTTAATTTATTCAGTTTTTTTTAAAATAGGCCAATAAAACCCTTTTGAAATAAACCTTGCTTAGCTTATTTTAAATTTTTTTCGTAGGCTAAATCGAGCACTTTTCGCGATTTCGATGGTAATTTGTCTAATGTAGCATTTGCAATTTTGGAGAGATTTGTAGGTGTATAAACCATATATTCTTCTTCAATCATTTTTAATCAATTTCATACAAGGTTTTTATCGAGTATGGCTGTCATCAAAGTCAAAGAGTGCTGCATACAACAATGAACTCATTTTTTTACTGTAAAAAATAGATCACTTCTAACTAGTGTGTTCAGTTATAAAATATGAATATTTTAGTACGCTTGAAGAAAAAATAATCTTTTCATACAGGTTTACTATACAAAAAATTGTGGTGGTGGTAGATACAATCGAATAAAATAAAACAGTTTCTTAGCCACAACAATGTCTTGATATCGGATGAATGACACAGCTAATTGACTTTCTGGAGCAAATATTGTCCTTGGGCCGCTTCAGGCATTGTTGTTGTGTGTTGAGAGTGTACCGTCTCCGGGGGACAGAGCAGTGTCGTGCAGTGTAACGTCTCCGGAGACCTGCTGTCTACCTACGGTGACAAGGGCCCCTTTCGTGACATCTGATGGCCGTTTCACGAACTATTGTTACTTCCTTCGCAATTGATAGGAATTACTGAGATGACAATTCTAAAGCTGATATGTTGACACGTATATATTTCTACTTTTTATTAAAATATTCATACCCTCAATTTAATAAGTTATTATAGGTACTGTAACGATATAAATCGTCACTTTGTAATATAGCAAGGGTTAATTAAACTATTCGTTTACTTACGTTATAATTTATGTTTATTTTGTATATAAATAGTTACGTACGTACAGAACTATTTTGTATCTGGGACTATTTTGTAGCAGGAACTGAATTCTAACCATATGAGTCTCTATTCCATAGTTCTACCTGAAAATAACATAAAGAAAACATAATTAGAATATGATTTTTAATAATAAAGAATCATATGACTTATTTCTCTATAGTGCATTTGTCTATGGACTTACCTGGTTTTATATGTTTCAGAGTCTATTGAGGGTTGGATTTCACTGGCTTTCACCTGTAGCTTGTCTCTCCTGGAAAGTTTCGTATGCTTATTCCTTCGGGATAATCTAGAATTTGTTGAAAATAGTTTGCTGGAACTGCTCACTTAGATTCAGTATTTTGTTTATACTTAGTTCACAGGACACTTAGTATTCTGTTCGTATTTTTATTAGTTTTGCTGATAAACAATAAGTATTGTTTATATTTGTTTCTTAGAGTAATATTTTGAGGTTAGATATCACTAATACGGATTTATTAGGAAATAGTCTTTTTGTTATTATTTTTGGTGTAGTTTTCGTTACCTTTATTAGGAATCCTATACGGTAAAACTGTAGTTGATAATGACTTGCATAGATGTCGCTAATAGTTCAGAAATAGGATTTTATTTACCTGAAGGGTTCATACTAGTGAATAAGGTCGATTTTCGCTCCTTCTTGAAGCAACTCGAATACAATGGTGGTGTCATTTTGACGAGTGTTTATTTTCTGTAATCATCGAAGTAATCCTTCATGTATTTTTATTTAAAGTTAGTGAAAATGAATATTTAAACAATGCGGAAGATATTGTAACTGTTATTTTCTACAATTACGCATTTATAACGTTTCGATGGACATCGAAGACTTAGTATGACATGTAAGTTAAGTTTTTCTGTTTCTTAGAATATTTCTAAGATATAATTATTGTTTTAGCACCATTAATTAATCACCATTAAGCACCATTATTACTACATTACTAGACTATTAATTAATTACCATTTCTATACCATTAATATGGAATTACATTAATTTAAGTTGAAGTTTATTTTGGTATATTTGATATACAAGTTCTCCGCATGGAGTGATGTTCTGTTGGAACATGGTTCTGTATTTTTCGGCATAGATAAATTCTATATGACCGTCTAGCAGACAATTTTATATTGGACATAATTTTCAAAAGTATATTTTATCCCGGACAACATTTTCAATCGTACATTTTATCCTGGAAGATGATTTTTCCAAAGTAGATGGGACAGCCTATATTTTTTTTCTTTCATTTGAGAAATGAATTCATCAGCATAGGGGAGACTTGCACAGATGGAGACGATGGAATTCATACCTCATGGATTTTGCAGAAACCAGCTAAGTACTCGTTCTGAAAACTTTTGAAAGCAATATTTCATATTTAAAATTCTTTTATTTCAATATTCTTATAACTGTAAACTTTATCAGATCTGATATAGTATTGTTTAATACTATATGCCCTTCTGGCTTTTGTTCATTTTTAGGTACTTATTTTTTTGAAACATTTAATCTCATTTATTAATTATTAAATATCATACTTTTGATTAAATGATTTCTAATTTAAGCATGACTTTTATACACTGCAAGAAATGATTGCTGTTTACATACATTTCTTGGTGCTTGCTGAACTTCATGTTTTCTTTATACATTTAAGTCGAATGATTTCTGAATTTAGTAATTTTTATTAAGATTTCTTTAATTATATCTTAATATAATTACACATATTTTTTATATATATTAATACATTACTTGATGTGCTTTCATTAAGTTTATTTATAATAAATTTCTCAAATGAATTATCTTATTTTATTTAGGGGTTATATTTTCTCAAACTGAAAAGCTTAAGTATTTACACTAGGTTGTTACTTACCTAAAGGAGTAAAAGCTAAAGTAACTGGCGCCCCTAACAACATTAATCAATTCTTTCTATTTTTCCCTTGCCCATACCCATTGCTCCGCTGTCAAAACTAGCCGTTGGCAGTGAACGTATTAATTACGGTACACTAATATTGGCGCCCAAGAACGTGGTATTTGGATAGATAGAACACTTGTTTTTTTAATTTTACTCCATTTTTCTCAGTGTATTTTTTATAAAAATCTAAAGCTTATTTTTTTTTCAGTGTAACTTAATGTTCATTTTGAGAAAAACTACATATAACTGTTGAATAAAATATTTTTTGTTGAAAATTAAGTCAAATTAGAGTTAATCTGATAAGATATATCAGATATGTGTTTTTTATGTTTTTTCTGAATTTTATGGAATAACATGGAATAGAGAAATTTTGGCGTTGGTTCAGTTTTTCTAGAAATTATCGTTTATTCAATAGAAATAAATGGATAATAGGGTATTTATTTATGCGAAGGATATGAATAAATATTAGCTAATTTTGTAGTTTTGGAGACTATTTATAATTATTAATTTGTCCAATTGAGATAAATAATAATTTAGTATCTTTTTGACATATTTGGGAAATTTTCCAAAGTATGCAAAAACTTTGTTGAGCAGTGTACACAAAAAAAAATAATTTGTGGTACAGTATAAATATTTTATTAATAAAATAAATATTTTGAGTAAATTAAAGATAATTTTGAAAAATAAATATTCAAAATGGAAGATTTAGATAAAATGGAAATTAGATTTTTGACTGCAAAAATGGTAAAAATTTAGCAAAAATAGGTCTAGCTTTACGAACGTCTGTAAATGAAGTTACGGGGTATACGCCGGCATTTCTTAATTTTGGGAGGAATGTACCTATCACAGGAACTTATTATGGCAAAATGACATCAACTGATGGTGTTAAATTAGAACCTTGTGACAGAGACTCGTATAGCCAAGACTTGGGAAATCTTAAAGAGATTTTTGTTGATGTAAAGAAATATTTACATGAAGCTTATGAACGAAATAAGCGTACTTATGATTTGCGCAAGCGTGAAGTAAATTTTGAGATAGGTGAAAAAGTTTGGAGACGAAACAAAGTACTCTCAGATGCTAGTAAAAGTTTTGCTGCAAAACTTGCTCCAAAGTACATACTTTGCAAAGTTGTTGCGAAAAAGTCAAAGTTAGTGTATATTTTGGAAAATGCAGATGGTCATAGAGGCGACTGGCATGTTAAAGATCTAAAGAAATATTTTGGATCAAATAGTGACATTTCAGTTGGCTAGCTTTTATTAAATAAGAATATATTCTTAGTATCATTCGGAATGATATTTAAAAAATATCAATGTATTGAAAATATTTAAAGGGTACCCAAAACTTTTGTATATAGTAAAAAAAAAAATATATAAATATATTTTTTGTAGAAGAG
Organism: Brachypterus glaber; assembly: GCA_958510825.1. Lineage (NCBI taxonomy): Eukaryota > Metazoa > Arthropoda > Insecta > Coleoptera > Kateretidae > Brachypterus > Brachypterus glaber. The sequence continues at coordinate 21,641,601 of OY294044.1, read as the reverse complement.
GATTCTGATGCGCGTAGTCAAGTCTTATTTCTATTTTTTTTTATTTTGATAAAACTTAGCTAAAAAGAAAAACAAAATTAATTATGACAATTACCTGATTATGACAATTACCTGTTTATGACACACACCGATAAAGTCCCAAAATTATGTTCTACATAAGAGTAGGCGGATGATACACGTAGTTATCAAGCTTAGCTATTGTTAATTATCAAGTAGTATTTCAAATGATTTACATAAAGTATTGTATTTTTTGTTGATTTATTAAATAAAATATAGTATATATTTTAGCTATTTAAGTTAAATAGTTTTAGAGTTTGGTATAAAAATATTTTTTGTATATTAAATATTTTTATTATTTTTGGAGGGGGCATGTGTAACGATATAAATCGTCACTTTGTAATATAGCAAGGGTTAATTAAACTATTCGTTTACTTACGTTATAATTTATGTTTATTTTGTATATAAATAGTTACGTACGTACAGAACTATTTTGTATCTGGGACTATTTTGTAGCAGGAACTGAATTCTAACCATATGAGTCTCTATTCCATAGTTCTACCTGAAAATAACATAAAGAAAACATAATTAGAATATGATTTTTAATAATAAAGAATCATATGACTTATTTCTCTATAGTGCATTTGTCTATGGACTTACCTGGTTTTTATATGTTTCAGAGTCTATTGAGGGTTGGATTTCACTGGCTTTCACCTGTAGCTTGTCTCTCTTGGAAAGTTTCGTATGCTTATTCCTTCGGGATAATCTAGAATTTGTTGAAAATAGTTTGCTGGAACTGCTCACTTAGATTCAGTATTTTGTTTATACTTAGTTCACAGGACACTTAGTATTCTGTTCGTATTTTTATTAGTTTTGCTGATAAACAATAAGTATTGTTTATATTTGTTTCTTAGAGTAATATTTTGAGGTTAGATATCACTAATACGGATTTATTAGGAAATAGTCTTTTTGTTATTATTTTTGGTGTAGTTTTCGTTACCTTTATTAGGAATCCTATACGGTAAAACTGTAGTTGATAATGACTTGCATAGATGTCGCTAATAGTTCAGAAATAGGATTTTATTTACCTGAAGGGTTCATACTAGTGAATAAGGTCGATTTTCGCTCCTTCTTGAAGCAACTCGAATACAATGGTGGTGTCATTTTGACGAGTGTTTATTTTCTGTAATCATCGAAGTAATCCTTCATGTATTTTTATTTAAAGTTAGTGAAAATGAATATTTAAACAATGCGGAAGATATTGTAACTGTTATTTTCTACAATTACGCATTTATAACGTTTCGATGGACATCGAAGACTTAGTATGACATGTAAGTTAAGTTTTTCTGTTTCTTAGAATATTTCTAAGATATAATTATTGTTTTAGCACCATTAATTAATCACCATTAAGCACCATTATTACTACATTACTAGACTATTAATTAATTACCATTTCTATACCATTAATATGGAATTACATTAATTTAAGTTGAAGTTTATTTTGGTATATTTGATATACAAGTTCTCCGCATGGAGTGATGTTCTGTTGGAACATGGTTCTGTATTTTTCGGCATAGATAAATTCTATATGACCGTCTAGCAGACAATTTTATATTGGACATAATTTTCAAAAGTATATTTTATCCCGGACAACATTTTCAATCGTACATTTTATCCTGGAAGATGATTTTTCCAAAGTAGATGGGACAGCCTATATTTTTTTTCTTTCATTTGAGAAATGAATTCATCAGCATAGGGGAGACTTGCACAGATGGAGACGATGGAATTCATACCTCATGGATTTTGCAGAAACCAGCTAAGTACTCGTTCTGAAAACTTTTGAAAGCAATATTTCATATTTAAAATTCTTTTATTTCAATATTCTTATAACTGTAAACTTTATCAGATCTGATATAGTATTGTTTAATACTATATGCTCTTCTGGCTTTTGTTCATTTTTAGGTACTTATTTTTTTGAAACATTTAATCTCATTTATTAATTATTAAATATCATACTTTTGAATAAATGATTTCTAATTTAAGCATGACTTTTATACACTGCAAGAAATGATTGCTGTTTACATACATTTCTTGGTGCTTGCTGAACTTCATGTTTTCTTTATACATATATACGAATGATTTCTGAATTTAGTAATTTTTATTAAGATTTCTTTAATTATATCTTAATATAATTACACATATTTTTTATATATATTAATACATTATTTGATGTGCTTTCATTAAGTTTATTTATAATAAATTTCTCAAATGAATTATCTTATTTTATTTAGGGGTTATATTTTCTCAAACTGAAAAGCTTAAGTATTTACACTAGGTTGTTACTTACCTAAAGGAGTAAAAGCTAAAGTAACTGGCGCCCCTAACAACATTAATCAATTCTTTCTATTTTTCCCTTGCCCATACCCATTGCTCCGCTGTCAAAACTAGCCGTTGGCAGTGAACGTATTAATTACGGTACAGTACCTACTATATTTAGTTTCAAGATATTATAGTTTAAAACAATTATTATCAGGGATTGTAATAGCGCGTTGGTCCCAATTAAAGCCAAAAATATTAATTATCCAAGACATTAATTTAGAACCACACACTATTATTTGGAGACGTAACAAATACAAATAGCTATTTATTTGCTATTTGGGTAGCGAACCACCAAACATATGCTTACATATGTTAATATAAGAATCTAATTACTACTTAATACTTATCTGACTGTCTTATTCCAGCGAAGACTTCTTCTTATAACACAAACTGTAGATATGGGTAAAAAAATTCAAATATATTTTAAATTAATTAAAATATATCTTGCTAATAAAACGAAAGAATTAAAAAACAATTAAAAGAATTTAATATAATAAAAATGAAAAATTAAAAATAAATAAAAAAACAACAAAATATTTTAATTTGAAATTAAAAAAATATGAAAAAATAGGATTTTTCTCCTCCAGATATATCTATACTCGCGACTATAAATTTTACTTTAAGTTTCCACATATTACGTTAATTCTAAAATTCCCCTAAGACCGAACTTTACTAGACGACATATTTTCGAATCCCCCTTTTTTGACAATAACTCGAAACAGGCCAAATGTCCCATCCCAGAGATGCCGATATACCAGCCATAAAACTATTAACGTAAATATATCTGAAGAACTTTAAATTACTGACAATTAATTTAAATTTAAATTAAAGAAATGATTAAAAAAAACTACTTCTACATTAAATTGATTTTCATATCATTGCTTCGAAGTAGAAAAAACCATTTGTACAAAAAGTCAGTATCTAAAACAACATCATTAAAGATATTCCCATATTTATTAATTAAGATAACCGAATTAACCCATTAATTATTCTAATAAAAATGTACACCCTATTTATGTAAACGCCTCAATGACGCAAAATCTAAGAGTACCAAATATAAAATAAACATTAGCAAAAGCAAACTTCCTGTTTAGAACAATAAGTTTCTCACTTTCTTAGAATAATAATAAAATAAAAATACTCAATATATACAGGGTGACCCCTCTATTACACTATATTAGTGTTGGGGAGAGCGCGACTACTGATGAAGATATAAAAATATATAATAAATACAATATATTGTATACATAATATATTTATAAAATCATTTTTTAGACGTCTATAATCTAAAATATATTTATTTATTTTATTTATTTAATAGTTTAATAGAGTCATTCATATTAATTTGGTACTTATTTTTCAGAGAAAGAAATCAATTTCATACACATGTATCAAAAGTAAAACAAATAAGTTATATTTCAGAAAAACTTTTTTGTATTATGATAGTAGACAGCTTTAAGTACATGTACTGTATTGCAATGTAGTGTATATTATATACAATATAAATTTTGTAATGACAATGACGCGATATAAATTTTTTAAAAATTAAAATTTTGATCTTGTTTTTATTTTTATCTTGTCTTTTAATTGATAAGCTTTTTTTTAGCTTTTACTTTACATCTATATATTTTATAATAATATTTGTATATATATATATATATATATATATATATATATATATATATATATATATATATGATGACATAAGGCGATAATATAGGTATTTTAACTTATAACCATAAATCTAATGTACGTTTTTTTTGGACCCGACATTTGTACAAACAACTATCTCTTTGTTAAATAACAACATTGTTATTAACCCTTAAACGGCTACTATATCCTGTAAGATCCATAATATTTGAACATTATTCTTGTAGGTTAGGTGATATTTCATGACTTGCGTGTGTAGTATACTGAGATATACACATACGTCTAATAATATTAGCGCGCCCTTTTTGTTTGTGCTCATAGTAACCACAGTATTTTGCAAACTACTAGAAATTTCGGAGTGTTCGGAAAAAAAATTATATTTTTTTTGTAGTCTGTATGTTGTCCTAATGATAAGTAAAAAAATAGTAAAATTGTGGTTTTATTTTTAATAAGCGAGTGTCCGTTTAAGGGTTAAATGTTTGTTTATGTTTTATGTTTTGTTTTTAACCTCGTACTATTCTACTTAATTAGACATCCCCTAAGTCCAGGACTTGTGTGGGCTAGTAGTAGAGGGAACCACCGGCTTTAATTGACTTTCGAACCAATATATCTAGGGAGTACGCCTTCGCCAAATGTCAATTATTAATTAACTGAAAAAGGCAATCGGCGCCAGTGAGGTTTGAACTCACGATCATTAGATCAGTGTCAGGCTATATCGATGCCATTGACCGCTGAGCTAAATTTCCCGAATATTGTTATTAAACATTACATTTGTAAATACCATTTAATACATTTGTAAGATAAAAAATTCTTCCACTTCAATATTTCAGAGAATATATGATATATTTATATTGATATTGGTATGGATAACATTGAATTAAGTGTATATCTAGTATCCTTGTTCCTTAAATTTATGTTTCTTTCCCCTACATCGAAAAAATCTAAAAATGCTTTCTGTTTCGCCTATATTTTATCGAATTCTAAAAATTTCGATTGTTACGGCCATGCCTCACGTAGTGAACATAGCAATAATAGAAGCAACAAATCATACCACCCTCAAATAAGGTCGACAAGACCGGCTTCGATTTCAACAACGTTTTCCTCAATAAGACAATTAATTTGTTTTTGATTGAGCCTCTTATGTATGTAAGCTACAGGAATAACATCTTAAGTTACATATATCCTGCATAGCAGAAACGCCCTAAAAGGAAATAACAATACAGTGGATATTTCTGTGAACGTTTATGTTAAAACACACCTTATTGCTTCCTCCATTTACTGCGTTTATGATAAGCAGGATTGTATAGGTGACTTTATTCTTACTACTATAAGATAATATAAAAGCAAGACTTTTTAATGTTAAGCAAAATTGTAAGAAAACAAATAGGTATTATAATACTACTAATACTACTAGTATTGTGCAAACATTTTTGCTAATACCTCTCCACACCACTAATAGAAATATTAAAAATTTGACTGTATTCAAATGATTTAGACTAAGTCCAAAAGTTAGGATCAAAAAGTGATAGGTAAGGGGTCGTCCATAAAATACGTCACACAAATTGAACAAAATTCATACACTTCACCGCCTATTAAGGGGGTGTTAGGGGTGTTAGGGGGGATGCCAAAATATAAATTATCTACAGCCTTTATTAAAGCAAGAAACGGGGTATGAAGTGTGTGAATTTTGGTCAATTTCGATGGAATATTTTATGGACGACCCCTAAGTAAAAAATATTTATTTTTTTATTTTTTATAAAATATTTAATTTTGCTGCCAATTTTTGTTCTTATGATCTCACATTATTCTGAATAAAATTCCACAGCCTTTAAATTTATTGTTCTCGTATAAAAGTTTTTTTTTTTGAGATTTTCCAAAAGATGGCTAACATGGGCTTAGGGAACGTTCAAGTATTACGTAACGCAAATTGTATAGAAGCCCAAATAACTATTTTACCCCTGCCAAAAATTTTGAAGACTAAAAAGGTCAAATTTTTTTTATTTAACACTAAGATAATTTTTACCCCCGAAATTTTGACGCATTAATTGAACAACACTAAAAACATTTATGCCACATCTACATTTTTCCGACTGACCTACAGTTTTGTCGATCTACTGAAATTGTCTTCAGATATTATGTACCAATAGAAAATGATATCTGTTAGCATATATAAACAAATAAAGGCTGGTCAGATATACTTTTGCTCGCGTTTCATTACTGTATTTCTGTATGACTGTATTTTAAAGTATAAAACAACCAACAATAGATAGCAGATAGTTTGTAAAAGTTAAAAATTTTAAAAGTATATTTTTATACAATGCACTTTGAAACTCTGTTGTCTTTTTTTATCTCGTATATATTTTTTTGTAAACGACAATGGATTTAAACCCACCACCAGGACTATTGTCCTGCTACGCTACGCGGGAACGGTCAGGATATATGGCCTAGGGACACTGTCCGTATTCTCCAAATAAATCCTGCAAATAAGCAGGCTTTATGGTGAATCGATACTTGCAGTCAACAGCATCGACTATTATTAAAAATTGTTACCATCCTACATGGGCAGCCTACAAAGAAAAGTCCCACGTAATATAAATTTTTCAAAAAACAGCATTCTAAAATCCTTTGTTCTTGAAAAATATTTTTTTTTCAAGTATTTGGGAAATATCAATATACCATTTACTGTAAATAGTTTAGAATGGAAAGCGTAGCATTGCATATCTTCACTGCTCGTTTTACTCTAATTTATCAAGATAATTACGATGACATTTAAGTTAAAGAAATAAAAACGAAATGTCATTTACCGGCCTACTTGATTAAATACAGCTTTAAAAACTTACAAACGCCTTTTTTATTTGCCAATTCAACTAAATCGTACACTTTTCGCGATTTCGATGCCTAATGTAGCATTTGCAATTTTGGAGAGATTGAAGTGTATAAACCATATATTCTTCTTCAATTATTTTTAATCAATTTCACACAAGGTTTTTGCACAGAATCTCGAGTCAACCACCTGTTTACATAATAAACAAACAAGTTTGAAGTATGGCTGTCATCAAAGTCAAAGAGTGCTGCCGTTTTGCTAACTAAATTTTTTTTTACGGCGTACAACAATGAACTCATTTTTTTACTGTAAAAAATAGATCACTTCTAACTAGTGTATTCAGTTATAAAATATGAACATTTTAGTACGCTTGAAGAAAAACATATTTTTATCATTTGGATAATATGTTAAAGTACTACTGTTTGCATATTTAAGTTGCTCTATAGAGCACATTATATACTTTTTACTAAAATTTGAGAATTATTTTGGCAAATCACGCCCCTAAGGGGGTGAGAATATCAAAAAATCTTGAAACACGTATCTTTTCGATTTCGATAACGAACATTTTTGACAAATATGAAGATTAAGAGGTCTCTGAGATACGCACAAACCTTTCAACCCCCGTTTCACGCCCTTAAGAGTTGAATTTTGAAAAATCGCTTCTTAGCACCTATTATATCATAAAAGGAACAAACTTTCCAAATTTAAAGTATCTAGGTCAAGCGGTTTAGCTGGGCGTTGATTCTGTCAGCTTGTCAGCCTGTCAGTCAGTCAGTCTGGACAAAGCCGCTTATCTATATATAGAAGATTAGTAAAATTTAAAAAACAAACAAATTCATCGGCTAGTATACCTGCTATTGAGCTAGTTTGAGCTAGTCACTAAATCTAAGATCTATTTTTCCTAATTTAAACTTCCTTAAAATAATTTTATGCTGAAATAGAGTTTTCGGCTTTAAAAAATAACAGTTTAAATAACCTATATGTAAAAAAGGGGACCTTAAAATGGGGCAGTATACAAATGCAGGACAATACAATTTCCTTTTTTACCAGCTTGTTTCAGTTCTGTTATTTTTTTGTTTTCTTTTTTCCAATAGCCACAAATCTATTATAATCGAGTTAATATAACATGACCAGCTTTCAATTCATTTTTTAATTATTAATAACACAGGCATACAAAAAAAGGTCTGACTCCCCAGACGAGACAAACATTTCTATACGTTTTTGGAGTCGCTGTATCTAAATCTGGGGTTGGTTTGGCTCGATCAGGTTGCATTTCGTTGCTAACCTCGAAAAAGTGTGTAACACAACTTCTATTTTAACACACGCTGGCATCATTGTAAAACCCCGAGGTCACATAAAGACCTCACTGAGTTTTCTATGAAAAGACTAAACAAAGACAACCACCTTATGGGTCGAAATTGGAAAAAAGATTATTAATAACTATTAATTATTATAGGGATTAGTATGGATGGTTTTAAATTATTTCACCTTACTAAGGGTATGAACAATTACAAGCAGTTATAGTATATTGATAAAATAACGTTAATATGTTAAATTACGTATTTTATTATACTTTCCGCAGCTTCACAGCAGAGGAGTATTAACGTTTAATTCTGACCCTGAAAAAAGAAAAAAATTATCCAAAATTAGAAATATTTGCACCAAATTGCATATACCGGGTGTTTCAGAAAGGTGGTTCACCCCCCTTAACTTTTTTATTTTTTTAGGTAGGGTCTTAAAATTTGCAGGAACTATATAATGTATAATTTAGGATTTTTTGACATGGTTAGACATTTTGTGGCACTTCCGGTTTCACCGGAAATTAATCGAACTTTCGATTTTTAAATGGAACACCCTGTATATTTTTACATATTTCGATTTAAAAATCAATTCTGAGAACAAACATGTACCACTTGTCAATTTTTGACAGGTAATGTAATTTTTTATTTAAATTTTAAATATAGAGTGCCTTAAGTTAGCTTATTCGCTTAATTGTTGGTCTAGTATCTTCATAAAAATACTATTTTGATTTTTTTCCCAAAACTCTAAATTTGGTGGGCTCATAAAGGTTCGAAAATCATACTTTGGTCCATAAGTATTTTTTTTTAAATGGAAAGAGAGTGGCTTGTCAGGTTAAAATGAAAGAGAAATTTCTTGCGAACATTTTGATATCACACATGAATAGTTTATTCGGACGAATTTCGCATTAAAACACAAAAGATTTAAAATGAAGATTTAACTAAAAAATGACATGACCTGTCAAAATTGACAAATTACACATGCTTGTTCTCAGAATTGATTTCTGAATCAGAATATGTAAAAATATACGGGGTGTTCCATTTAAAAATCGAAATTTCGATTAATTTCCTGCGAAACCGGAAGTGCCAAAAAACTATGTCAAAATATCTTAAATTTTACATAATATAGCTTCTGAAAATTACAAGATCCTACCTAAAAAAGTAAAAAAGTTAAGGGGGTGAACCACCTTCCTGAAACACCCGGTATATACAATTATAGAATATATTCAATCCTAAACAAGTTTTAAGTCCTTCCGTTTGTCCATATTGAAATATTGGTACGTTAGTCTTTTACAAAAGCAACGTTGATATGTTTTCCGTGCTTTATTATCCACATCACTGTTTTAGTTGCAAAAAAAAATTGGATAAGCCTTTTTACCAGTTAAATTTTAATAACCTAATTTTGAGTATTTAGATGCAATTTTGTAAATTTTCATGTTGTTTTAAAAGAAATAGTTAGGGTTAAAACATTTTTTACTTTAAATATTATATAACTTCATTAATTAAGGTTTAAATTAAAGTAATTCTCTTGATAAAGCTCCTATGTCAAATTTAAGTTTTAGGGTCCATAATATTAAATTTAGAGTTAGAATCAAAAGATTTTAATAAAACAACGACATGTTTTAAGTGAACTCATCAACACAGCTGTGAATTAACGAACGAAATATCAATTATCAAATATGCCGGCTTTTAGCGTCACTCTGTCTGGCGATGGTTTTAGCGCCGTCACGACGTGACTGTACGTCGTGAGAGTATACCACGTCAAAAATAACAGTTGAAAGCTCAAAAATTTAGATAGATCACATAATATGTAGTTTATATTTTTTTCTACCTCTACAAGGATGATATAATATGTTGATTTTTCTAATAAATGTGAAATTTAAATCAAAAACCAAAATAAATTTAACAAAATGTTGAAAAAATATAACAAATAACGCATTCCATAATATATATTCACAGTAAAGGGTATATTGCATTTTCTTTTTGCGAAAAATAAAAAATATTTGAATTTTTTTTGATAGTTTTTTATTTTTTAAAAAAGTTTAAACTTATAACTTTTTTGTTTTTGTGGGGATTACTTTTAAAAACAATAGGGATCTTCCTTTCATCGAACTTAATTTCTCCTGAAATTTTCGAGTGGATCGGATAATTGGTTCTAGAGTTATCGAGTCCACAAAAATCTTGATATCGGACGGACGGATAGACGGACAGACGGACAGAGGGACGGACGGACGGACATTTTCAAAGTTTCTTAGTTTTTCATGAAACACATTTGTATACGAGAACTTTTTGTTTAGGATGTTTTTTTGGCGATTTTGGGTAATTCCAAACTAAAGTATATTATTCTAGCGCAGGCGCTTTGAATTATATAATAATATAACTTAATTTAGCATAACCACTGTATAATACATATTATCCTTATAATAATACAACTTAATAATATGTCAATTTCTCTAACATCTGTAAAATTTAAATCAAAAAGTAAAATAAATCTAAAAAATGTTAAAAAAATATTAAAAGTAATTTAAAACTTTTTGGTTTTGACAAGGGTTTTAAAAATATACCTACCATATTTTTATATTTCTTTTACATTTACCTAACATTGTATGATTTTTCATTACCTACATAAGTCGACTGGTTCTGTCTCAGTGGAGATAGAAAAAGTGCAGTTTTTTAGATTTTAGAGTTTTAACATACATGAATTGCTAAGAATTGCTTTATTGTATCTGCAGTTAGATTTTGATGATATTTGCATTATTGACATTATTATTGTTGCATAATTGATTAAATAAAACATTTAATAAAACAACCACAAAAGCCACAAGGCACCGTTTATAATATTGATTATAATAATTATCCTTTTCAGTCTCAAAAGTAAAAAACATTGACTAAAATACTAAATTAAAAAAAAATGTATTAGATTATATTCATGTTCATCAAAGTACTTTCCTGTCATGACAACAGCAGTTCAGCCATTTTGATATTTTAATCGGTGGCGCCATCTTAATGATTTATAATGCAGACCAGTAATAATTAGGATACTGGTCCCTATTTTTCATTACAGGTCAGGTCCAGGCGTGGAAAACAGTGGGACAAGAAATCACTTACTTCCCAGACTTTATTAATACAAGTAATTTATGTATTACATATACAGTTGCGAATAAAAAATATATATTTTTGTGGCTATACTCTACAAGCTGTAGACTACAACGGCTGACGACGCTAAATAGAGTGACTCTACCGGCTTTAAGGGGTTGAAATCCAGGCTTATGGGAAAGCACAGGCTGACTTACATCGGTGTTTGGGTCTTGCATTTGGACCCTTTTCTTTCTCCTTTTTGTCCCGACACTCTCTTCGCTTTTACGTTTTTAGTATTAAGCACTTAAAGTAAAGGCAAAAACTATGTCGAAGGTATTAGCAGACCTTTGTTTTACATCGGAATGTTAATAAATAATTGTCAATTAAAGCATGAATGAAATATAGGGGAAAACGTTTTCTTACCTGTGATATTTTATCATGACATACATACTTGTTTCTGATTTTATTCTAAAGTAATAAATTAAAAATGCCTTCACTGTATTTACTTCCTATCAAATTTATATCGACAGTTTTGAGGTTTAATTTGTGACAACAATAACCGCTTAACAAAAATCAACCCTTTACTATCCATTGCCGTTATGCATATGCTTTAAATCTAATTAGTTAGTTTATTGCATCAGGAAACTCACATCCCCCACGACGCTGCGCATTCTACAGTTGCAAGTATTTTTTCCTACGACCTAGTTAGTAGTTAGTGTCTATTTCCCACCCGTTGCCTATGACAACGGTTGGGAAGTGATCAGCTGATTTAACATATCTGCTGTCAGAAAATTAGTAAACGTCAAACACATGCATTGCATTTTTATGATGTTTAGGTGTTAGGTCGTAGGAAAAATAGTATACGCACCTCGACTCAAACTATTTCAGTGCACAACAAGTGCTTTTTTACTCGGCTGCGGACTCTCGTACACTAAAATCTAGGTTCGCGTCCTCGGTGCGTAATAAACTATTTTCCTTGTAATTGAATTGTATTGATATATTTTTAATTTCTAATTTATTTTTTGTTTTTAAATTGATTTTGTTTTGCAAATTTGGTACAATTTCCTTTATGATAATTATTTTATTAAAAGTATTTTTCCTGGGAAAATAATTTTGATCGCACTTTTCCTTCTGCATATAACTTTTTTTGTATTTTTTTTTATTTAATCACTATTTTCAATTTCTTAAATGTTTTTCTTTTTGAGGCGCTTCTTTTCGTGCCCTTGCCAAGAATATTTTTTCTTGTTAATTTAAGTTATTCTTTAATTTATTCATATGCTTTACAATAAAACAATTGTTTGCAATATATATAGAACAATAAATACTTAAATACATAAAAATTAAATATAAAATTAACAATATAGTAAATAATAACTTATTTATAATATTTCTTGTTCTTTTTTATATAAAATAATGAAAAAATCTTGCTATTAAGAACACTTTAATAAATAAAATAAATATATATGAACAGTTCCAACGTTTCGAAGGTAATATGTCCCTTCTTCTTCAGGGTAAAAATTAAAAATAGAAATAAAAAATTATACAAATTTAAAATCTAATTGTCAAAAAACTGATAGATGAAAATTAATTAAAATAGGTAAAGGTGTAAAGGTGTATAGATGTATAAGTGTATAAAGTATAGGTATAAGTGTTTAGTTAAGATATGTAAATAAGTAAAAAATTAAGATATGTGAATAAGTAAAAAACAAATTGACAAAAAATAAATTAAAAAAAATATACAAAATTCATTATTTAATAATATTTAAGTATATTACCTTCGAAACGTTGAAACTGTTCATATATATTTATTTTATTTATTAAACTGTTCTTAATAGCAAGATTTTTTCATTATTGTAAATAATAACAGTAATATAATAAATATAATATTTAATATAAAAGATTAAAGGGAGAAATCGCTAATTTCTAGTTTTTTCTCTAAAAATTCCTCAATTGAATAAAATGGATTGACAGTGAAAAATGTTTTTAACTTTTTTTTAAATTTTGATTTATTTAAGGCTTTTTTTTTTCTTGATTTATCGTCTTGAAAGGAAAACGTGACAGACGGACGGACATTTTTAAAAGTGGAATTGAAAATAAGGTACTTTTTAACCGATTTCCAAAAAGGAGGAGGTTATCAATTCGACGTGTGATGTGATGTGTTTTTTTATGTTTGTTCCCGCATAACTTTGGAACGAATGAACGGAATTTGAGGAAACTTTTTGCAACTTAAAGAGGGCATTCATGAGGTGGTCCCGTTTTAATTTGACGCTCGGATATGCCGGGTAAGCCGGATAATTAAGATAAATCTAGTCATTTTAACGCAATTTCACTTAAAACCGGCTTAATTTGGTTCTACTACCAGCCAAATGTTTAGAGAAATATCGGATAACTCGGACGAGCCGGATAAATTGATTAAGGGGTCACTTAAATATTACGGCTCACTGAAAATATTTTAAATGCCGCTAAACTTGATTCTCTGGACCTGTAATATTAAAATACCAAGAGAAGATGATAAATGTTGTAATTTTACCAAAAGGCGTTGTTTGATTTTCTTTAGTATTTCGTTTAAAATAAACTTGGTTGGACTCTTGGTCGCTGAAATAAAAATATTACTTTTATTTTTTAGAAATTTATCTTTAAGATAATGACGTCAGCAGCTTGCCGAGATGGAAGCAACACTATAATTTAGCTTAGATGGCGTTACAAATCTACAAGTTCTGTGTCTCTAAAAAGTAAAAAATAAAAAATACTTAAGTCGGTGCCAATTTCACAGCAAACAATAATAAAAAAATAATTGTTAGTAATTAATTTAGGGAATGGTGAAATTGGCACCGACTTAAGTATTTTTTATTTTTTACTCTTTAGAGGCATAGAAGTCGGTTCAATTTTTTTTTTGCGAAAAGTTTTTATATACAAAATATTTGGATTTTGGTGAAATTACCCTTTTTTAGATTCCGAAGTAAACGTATAATACTCCTCTGCTGTGAATCTGCGATAAGTAATTTATATAAACATCATGCTTCATGATATTACGTAATTAAAATAATGAATGTTTTATATTAAACGTTTCTAAAAGGCATGAGTGATGAAAAAAATACAGTACAAAAGGATTAAAATTAAATTTATCCTTTTTATCCTTATAGAAGGTCGCATGTGTTAAAATGCATTTTTCAATTCTAAGCAATTTATCCTACCAAACAAGCAGAAAAACATAAAAACATGCTGGCGTCAAAGTGCCAAAAACTTTTCTGACAAACAAGATAGGCTCTCCATTGTCCACTCAGTCCGGTTTTGTCCTATTACTCCCTTATTTCTCCCTTATTTTCCCCTTTAACGTGCATGAACTACTTGATATTCAAAGCGGAGAATTCCTCGATGTTTTAGAACTGTCATCTCAACGAATTTCATATTTTTTTGTTTTTTTTTTAGGTCTAAACGTTGTATGCAAACAAAAGTAAATACTACAGTTTTAGTTAAATATGCGACAACACTGAAATTAAAAAATATTTATTTTTATAATTGCGGGTTATTTTTTTAATTAATATTAGTCTGAACAAGTGTGAGCCACGCGTCACAACGATCCTGTAAGATCAATATACACGGTGTATTTGAAATAGGGTCCGAAATTTTAAGGGGTGATTCTATATATTAAAATATGACAAAAAGTTTCTATAAACATATATCTAAAAATCCGTCGAGGAGCTACGCCCCTTTGAAAGTTTCTAAAAAATTCGATTTTTATTTAATAACTCAGGAACCCTTTGAGATATAAAGCAACGAGGTTTTGCACGTAAACTAATCTTAGTAAGATTTATCTTTGTAAGTTATTGTCATTTACTTATTTTTACCAGGGGCGTGTAAAACGGGGGGCCTTATCATTTTTTTGTACCAAACTTTTTTCTGTGTAACTTTTTTGTAATTTTGTACTATAATGTTGAAAACCAAAATTTCAATAATGCCATGTGAATGTACGTTAAAAACTAAGAAAAAAACTTATATACAGGTACTTCCAAAAATCAATCCTAAGAGAGCTATGGTCTCCTAAAAATGCACCATTTTTGAAGGGACATAGTAGCTTTAAAAGCGATTTTTCGACCTACATGTATAGAAACTTTTTGTCTTAGTTTTCGATATAGAATAACCCTGCATCATTGAAATTTTGGTTTTCAACATTTTAGTATTTAATTTTCTCGAACCTTGAAATTTCACCTTGAAATTTTTCTCGAAAACGGTTAGTCCTACAGTGTCATAACAAGAGTACCTTTTTTATGTATTTTCACCTGGGGAATCATATTCCAAAAATAAAATTACAAAAAAGTTACAGAGAAAAAGTTTGGGACCAAAAACTGATAGGGCTCCACGTTTCGCACACCCCTGGTTGTGTACATGAAAATAACATATGAAGATGGGCCTTATTAGGATTAGTTCACGTGCAAAACCTCGTTGCTATATTTTAAAGGGTTCCTGAGTTATTGAATAAAAACCGATTTCTTTAGCTACATTCAGAGGGGTAGCTCCCTTACGACGCATTATTAGACATATGTTTACAGGAACTTTTTGTCATATTTTCTGATGTAGAATCACCCCTTAAAATTTGGGACCCTATTTCAAATACACCGTGTATAAAGGGTCTGTAATAATTATAATTATAATTAATTTAAAGTACCATCAAGTTATCAGACTGCGGTCTTAAGCCTAGTAAGAGGCGACTCTCCATTCCACCTGGATTTTCTTATGGGTTTTTTCGGGTTTTTCTGACCATATTTGAGATTTTGGAAAAATTATGTGAGTCTTATGTCATATGCTTAAAATGTTTTTACTCTCACTTTCCTCACACACCCATTAGAAAATATCCAATCATAGCAAGCCATGGCTTTTATGCCAAAAACAAGGACAAGAGATCCTCAGGATATGACCCTGACTGTCACCAAGGTTAGAGAATTCCAGATTTTTTTATTTCCCTAACATTTCTACAACCTCCACCCTTTTTTATTTGTGAGTAGTAAGGATACTTAAATCACCTTTTAATATAATATCCACATTATTACTCCTGAGGACTAACACCTCCCAATATATCTCGCTAGATGAAGTGACTTTCTTATCTTACTACTTATAGTAACTTTAGCATATTGCACTTTCAAAAGAGGTTATATATTAAAGACATAAATTAAAACATATCTACTGATAATTATAATTTCTCGGAAACGCGAGAGAAATCATAAACACTCATAACTCTCGAATTAAAAGAATGTGCGTCTTCTGCGAGACGGTTAAAGATAGTACAGGTGTACTTACGGTAAACAGGGCCTTGTTTTGTTGATTTGAAGTTATGCAGTGCTGTCCAAAGCCATCCTCCCCTTCTTAAATTTTAAACGAATTGAGATATCAAATCTGCATTGTATAACGTACTTACAAAAAAAAACCTTTTATTTTATAATCCGGTTTTTATTCAGACAATTCATAAATTTTATCTAGGGCACTTTAAGTTTTAAGGTGTAAAATGTATACATTTTAAGAAAATCGTGTATAAAATGAGTTCATTCATACTTACAAGTAGTACTTTATTTTAAGTGTTGTTTTTTTATATTACTTCTAAATAAATATTTAAACCCAAGTGAAGACTGAAGGTTTTAGGCAAGGGCTTATCCAGAATTTTTTTTTGGGGGGGGGGCAAAAAAATTCCTATATCTGGAAAATTATTGCATAAATTTTTGAACTAGTAAAAACGGCCAATTAGGCGAAATTATATAATATAAAAAAAAATAGAAAATTAACAGATGTTATATTTATAATATAAACAATTTAAAGTTTAACTAAACTAACTGGACTAAAGTACTGAAATACAGAGCCTCTATATTTTCAAAACATTATTTTCCCACCCAGGAACGTAGCTAATGCACAAAAAAAGTGACGACTAAAAAATTTATCGCCAGCTCTTCATAAACTAGGTCAGGGCTGCAGGCGATATTTTTTACGAATTATTTTAATGTCTGATATTTTTTTTAATCTATAGTTGTAAAACTCAAGTATTTAAAACTAAGATTTAAAATAAAACTTAAGCTTTTTAAAACAGTGGTATAATTTTAAATTTCATAAAAATGCAAGAAAGTTCTAGCGTTGCAGGCTAAAGTTTTTACAAATTTTAACGAAATTATATTATTTCATGATCTATTTTAATTTTAGAAGGTTCACTTGAATGCAAGAAAGCTCTAGCGCCGCAGGCTTTTTTTTAGATATTTACGTTTAAATTTTATAACCTTAAATTAAAAAAAAACGTAAGAAAGCCCTAGCGCTTCAGGTTATTTTTTACGAATTTGAAGGTTTATATGGTCCACTTGGAAAACGGCTTGCATATTTGCTCCTTATCGTTCTGGGGGGTATATATAAAGTATAACCTGTTTATCATAAAGTAAAAGAAACTATCGAATAAAAAAACGAAAAAAATCCCACAGCAGGCGAAATTTTTTACAAATGTGAATGTCTGTGGACCATATATAGTTCATCGAAAAGGGACTGCAAATTTGCTCGTTTTCGCGCCCTTGTCGAAAGTATAAACAAAGTATAAACTAAGATTCATTTTTTTTTAGATTTTTGTATATAATTTTAGGATTTGGGAGGGGGCCCGGGATCTCTGCCCACCTGAATACGTCCTTGGTTTTAGGTTACAGGCTGTGGTGTAATTCAGAAATAGGCTCTTAAGCTTTAAAAAAATTAAAGGGTTAACATACAAAAATGAGAAATTGTTTTAAAAATGGCTTTTAACTAAACTACAACTATCTAAAGGTGTTTCAAAATTTTAGTTTAATATCTTAGAAATAATTAAACAAAAATTAAATCAAAAATTGTCTCTATATACTTATAAAGACAAGTTCTTGTACATTGAAAATTTGTTACCGTATAAAATTATAACGATTTTATATGGAACTTAAACCAACTTTAATATGTATATGGAACTTAAACCAACTTTAATTATTGAATATAAGTTGTTACACTAAAATATAACGTTATTCTGTTAATGTTATTTTTACTGTAATAACTTGTATTTAGTGACTAATTTGCATTATTTATACGTTAATAATTATTATTGTAGACAACCGTACAAAAATGGTTCCTACAACTTTTTAATATAGCTTTCTTAGTGACCATTTTACAATCTATGTTTATTCTAATATTTTTTATAGGATTTTGTAGAATCGTCCTTTATTTTTTTTTATTTATATCTTAATAACCCTTGCATTTTAACTCTCGTAAGGTGTAACAAGGCCCTTTTTGTTACAAGTACATAAATACAGGCTTAGATTCTGGAGCCGCGGGGTCCCACAATCGAATAAGTACACCCCCTCCCCCTTATAAGATAAGATAAGGTACCGTTAGGTTATAGAATGGCACTTTAATTACTCTAATGGGAGAACCAAATGTTAATTACAAATTCAAAGTCGAAAAGAGAGGATCGCAATTTATAGACACTTCCAGGCAGAAAATGTCTTCAAAAATGCTGCTAAAATAGTATATTGTTTTACTAAGAAACTGAAGCTTTTTTTACTAGTCTGTAGAATTTACGGACGACGCGAAGCGGAGTCCAGAAATTACAGACGAGTAAAAAAAGCACTTTTCCTCTGAGTGAAACATACTATATTTTTAAATATAAATTTTTGCATTTAATTTATTCAGTAATAAAGTATGTTTTTTTATTAAAATAGGCCAATAAAACCTTTTCGAAATAAACTTAAACCTTCCTTAGCTCATTTTAATTTTTTTTCGTAGGCTATATCATACACTTTTCGTGATTTAGAGGTAACTTGTCTAATGTAGCATTTGCAACTTTGGAGAGATTTGTAGGTGTATAAACCATATATTCTTCTTTAATCATTTTTAATCAATTTTACACAAGGTTTTTGCACAGAATCTCGAGTCAACCACCTGTTTACATAATAAACAAACAAGTTTGAAGTATGGCTGTCATCAAAGTCAAAGAATGCTGCCGCCAGTGGTGATTTTGCTAACTAACTTTTTTTTACGGCGTACAACAATGAATTCATTAATTACTGTAAAAAAATGGATCACTTCCTTTCGGTTATAAAATATGAATATTTTAGTAGGCTTGAAGAAAAATACTATACTTGTACTATAGATAGCTATCTATTAAAAAATAGTACATGGTTTTACTAGCAATTTACATGTATGCATAATTGAAGTACAGAAAACGTTCTAAAGTAAGAAAATAATAAAAAAAAAACTCTAATAATTTATTTAGTTTAATAGATACTACTTGCCACTGTATACAGTGTCACTTTTGCTAACTGTTTTTAACGAAAAACACTGCATTTTTCACTGTAAAAAAATAATTACATTAACAAGATTTCCGAAATTATGAGATTTTTAAGATATTTGAAAGATTTTTGAAAGGCCGGACTTTGACTAGATCTTGACTTTTCTGAATTTTTTTTTCCATATTTTTTTTATTTTTCTTTTTACTTTTAGAGAGCTACTGCAATGTAAATAAAAATATGGTAATTTAACAGCAAATAAAGTAGGTCATATGTTAGCAGTAAAGAAAGTGTTAAATTTAAATCAGTACTGTAAATTCAATGTGAATTTTTATTTTGGTAATTTTACTGCTATCTTTTGTAGAATGTAAGCTAAAATTATGGTAATTTTCGGGACTGTCTGTAAAAGTGCCGGGTTTTTGGACCACATGCATGAATTTTAATGCAAAATTATTGTACCGGCAGGAAAAGAGCTGAGATTTTACTAAAACGAGTAATATTGAGGTTAATTTAATAAATATTGTAAATTCACATTCTGACATGGTGAATTTGCTTTAATTATTACAGTTAATACTACTAAAAGATTGCATAATGCAACCAACATTTTTTTTTCGTTTTGTTTTTGTTTTGCTGTCTGCAGTATTTGCATTCTTTTAGCGGGTTTTATTTATTTCAATATTCGAAAGATTTTTAGGTATGAGGGGTGGATATAACGCAGATGCGACCGTCGATATTATTAATGGAAAGTGGATGGCTGATGTTTAGGCTTAGGCTTAGCCTGAAAATCTAGAAGTGTCACGGTTAAAAAATCGTTTCGTAAATATATAAATCTGCTGTTTTAGAAGCTAATCCAAAGGTATAAAATGCAATTCTCTTGTGATAGCATCATAAACAAAGTGTTGATCTAAAGATTTAATTTTTGCCAAGTTAGCTTATTTTCATAATAAAACGAGTACCAAACAATATACAATTATAGCGAATATGAATCGATTTATTTACATTTTTTTTCTTTTGATTAAATCTCCCTGCTGAAAATGACGGGTCTGGGCGGGTATAAATGGTGCATAAACCGGACTTGAGTGGATGAAATTCACCCGCTCAAGTCCGGTCTATGCAACATTTATACCCGCGCAGACCTGTCATTTTCAATAGGGCTAAATTACTTTTGTAGATGTAATATTAATTACAAGATCTGTTACACCGACGTTACTAGCGTGAAAAAAAATTGATTATAGCCGAATCTATTTAAAAATTAAACATTTTGGATAAGCTTGACAGGCAAGCACCTTCCCTCTCAAAGCTAAGATAGCACAAGAAACTTTGACTTTGAGGTTGTGACTTTTTCTTGATATATTTATGTCAAATTGTAAAAACAAATGACCTAAACTCAGCAAACAAAGGTCTATTTTTTGTTAAAATGTCCGCTTATTATGTTTACTATACGTTATTTACCTATAATAAAATTTTATTATACGTGTAATAAACATTTGATAAAAAGACATTTTAACACAAAATAGACATTTATATTTACTGGGCAAAATAGAAAATAAAAGCAAAAGTACCTAGTACCTAGTACCTACATAAGTCAAAATTTCAATGAAATTTTAATAAAATTAATTAATATTATTTTATTTCTAAATCATATTTATGTGATTTAATTTATTGGCCATTTTAGACCTCCCTTTCCCATGATAATGCTGCGTTATATTTCGGATATTTCAGATATGTTGATCTGCCAGTCACTCAAATTCTGTGCATCATTTACCTGCAACACAATACTTATGTTATTGTTTTTCAAAATGTGGCCGAGTTTAATTGCACTACCTTAAAATGCTCACATAGTATATTGCCAAGGTATAGAAATACATTTATAAATAGCAAATTGTTGTTAGTTTCTCAACCTCTTATCTCCAAAAAAAAAAATCGATTTTTGGTTCCTTGTACAAGGAACTATGTAACTTGTACATAGTACATAGTAGGTTCCTTAATTTTATTTTTTTTGAGCTGAAATTTGGCAGAGAATTTTATTATTGTATTTTTCTCGACATGACTGGACTTATAAAATAGTATATTCTATAACTAGTATGGAATAGACAATATTCCGCGAGAGCGAAATGACTATTCCATACGTGTTGTAGACTATACTTTTTCTTCGACTGCAAATATGAAACACTGTATGGCTTTAAACTGCGGACAAGGTTAAAAACAATGCTTTTTGTGACTCGACATTGTAAATGCAACAAGACACATATTTTTAAATAAAGCAATTAATTTTATTTAATAATTTTATCAAATCAGTAGTTAAAAAAGATTTTTATTTAATTTAGCACATATTTACAAATTATAATGCAAAAATTGAAGGTTATGTCAGATTGTTGTGACAGATATCAGGTTTAAATATTTAACATTAGATGGAGCAGTTTTAATTTTTTGAACTAAATTGATAAAAAACTAATAAACTTTATGTAATTTTAACGCAAAACTTTAAATTGCATTAAATTATTCAATATTTCATGGTAATATATATATATATATATTTGCTAATTTTGCTACAGTTTTCTTTACTTTTATAAACAAGAGATGGCACTACATGTGCTCTAACACTTGATACGGAATATTCATACCGTATCTAGAGCTAGAATGGATTCATTCTGTGTTTGAAAAGTGTGTGTATTTACTTACATTCTAAAGCAGTTGTAGAAAAGTACCTTATTGTATTGTTGCTGGCAGAATTTTTCTTACAAATGAACATACAGCTTTCATTTTCTCCCTAATGATAGAACATAATCAAATAATAAACCTCACATACAGTTAATTCTTTTAGCGATTGAAAGACATTCTTGCAGGGGTCAAAAGTGAAAAGTCAAAGGTGACTCTTATTGTTCTTAGAGACTTTTCGGTGCGTGACCTGAAATGCGGATACGTGTTTATACGGTTTAGGCAGTTCACGCACGTCTCTAGATTCAGTTACTACCTGAAAAATGTATGGGGTTGAAATCATTTTGTTTTCTTAGCGCCTTTTTATGTCGACGACTTGTTTATTCGACTGTGTGGACGACATGCCATTTATCATCATATCACTTTCCAAAAATCCTAAATTGTGTCTAGTAAAAAAATGATAAAATTGAAAAACGGGCGCCCGCAGGCAACTGAAACTAAACTAGAAATACTAGGTTGGTCATTAGAAAATAGATTTTTAGGGACATCCCTAATTTTTTCACAATTATCTAAAAATGTACCTACAAAATTTCAGGTTGATAGCTCAACGTTAATACGTACTGTGTCAAGTCATAAAAAAGGCGGCACAAAACAAATTTTTAAAGGTGTAAAAGAAAGAAAAATTAAAAATCTAAAATTTTTGAAAGTATTTTTTTCTTTTTCGGAAATAGGTTTTAATTTTGTTTATGAAAAATAGGGGAAAGTATTATTTGGTTTGGTGTAGGTATAAAAATTACTCGATTTATTTTTGTTGCAGGCATACTGTCGTACAAAGGCATATTTGGAAGAGTTACCTGAGGAGCCTCCACCTGCCACGCGGATAGAAGGTAAATATTTAAAAAGTTTTTAAATCTTTTCAATAAGGTTATTACTCCTCGAAAAATTCCTGTTTTTTCCAGTAATGCTATTATACTTCTTATTTTGTGACATAAGGAGAAGAAAGTTTCATAGCACCTACGTAGGTATATTTTTGTTTAATTAGAAAAATATGAATACCTACCTACCTAGCCTAATTGTCATCTTTACCGACGCGTCGCGACGTTGCCAGCGCTAAAAAAATGCAGGCAAGCTTAACTTGCAGGCAGCTTCTTTCTCGACGCTGATATAGCATCAGAAAACTTCTTTAATTAATTGATTCAGTGACAAAAAAGTGATTGTCCCTAAGCTTATGTTAAGCACAAAAGACCTATATGGACTTAATTGCAATTTGTTAATTATACTGTGAGCACCATACTTGTTAAAATAGTTATAATGAAATTAATATTATTTTATTTTAAAAATGAGCACGCTTTTTTTCGAAAAAAATTCTTTAATTTTTTTTTTGTCTGATCTCTCCTATCAAAAGAATAAGATTTTCAAACTTAGTAAATTAAAGAAGGGTATCGTTTTAAATAGGAGTTTTGGGCTAAATAAGAAAAATATGTTTAAAAAAGTGCAAAATGATGAAAAGAAATGATAAAAAACTGTATTATTTGTTGATAAAGAACAAAATGAAAAATAAATAAATAAAAACTAAGGAATTATTTGATATCGTAAACCCGACAACATCGCATTATTCTTGGGCTAAATGTGACTATACTGAAAAAAAGCAATATTCTTTGTTTATTTACAAAACCAACATAAATACGTTTAGGTAGAATGTATAATAAAAACACTGTACAATATAAATTAAATATATTTTAAAATAAATATTTTTAATTAATATTAAAAGCTAAAAGTCTATGTGTAACTTTTTCATAATCTAGTTTTAAATCATGTCATGGAAATAAACTAATTTAACATGTTGAAAGCCAGATTAAATTACTTGTCTTGGGTAACACTGTCCCATGGAACTACATGCTTTGGGTTATCGTTGGTTTGCTTACAGTGTTATTATAGTATAAATACCTCAAAAATTACTCCATAATCGTACTGTAACTTAAGAAACTAGTCACACAAGTTCAGCCTAATTACACAATGAATTACAGTATATTAAATCCGTAAAAACTAATAAAACACAACAAAATATTTTAATATTATAGTCTAGAGCAGTGAACACAACACAGACCCACTTTGGCCCCACTGTAGTAGTTAATATGCAAAGTTATTTTTATTTTGACGAGATGACATTTGACACTTGAAGCTTCGTGCAATGTTGCCAAATCGTACATTGATATATGTCAAAATTCTTAATTAAAATAATTAATTAAAGTATGTTCCGGGATGTAAAAAGGGCTGAAATTTTGACTAAGTATTTATTTTTTATGTATCTATAAGCAAGTAAAGTCTTATCGTTGCAGGCGATTTAGCCCAAAATGCGATACCCTCCTTTTCCCTCATAAAAAGTATAAATTATTGATATAGAACTTTTTCTTTCTCGACTCGCAGACTACTTATTTCATTTCCCGAATTTTGCTTACTTTATTTTCGCTCGCTCTGAAGAATTATAAAGAATTGCGGAGGAATGTATCTCTGCCGTTAGATTTCATCTGTGAACTTTAAAAAGTTTTTCTCGGCGAAAACAATCTTAATACGTAAAATGCCATTATTTAAATGCTGCTTTGATGAATGATATAGTAGACTGGACTTGGTAAATATTTTTTAATAAAAGTACCAACACGGCCATTAAATCCAGCTACAGCAAAGGTCCTTGCGGAATACCCAATATTTAAAATTATAGTTGCGTAGATCGTGACGTATGAGTTATTTGTCATTTTTAAAAAGTAGGGTTAGACATGCTGTCATTCAGAAATAACTATATTTCATTTTTATTATTATCAATATACAAATATAAATAGTAACGATAGTCTTGAGGTTAGTTTATGGCCAAATAAAACTTACACTGTTATAAGAAATTCATAATAATAATGTAAAGACAAAAAATTGTTCTTTGTGTTAATGTTTATTAATTAACTGCAGTGCAGTGCACAAACTTTCAAGTTAAAATGTAGGATTTTTATACTAAATTTTGTTTTGCTATAATGTAATGTACCTCGTTCTTCTATTCTCTTTTTCGCGCGGCAAACCGTATTCGTTGAAATATCTAATTCATAAATAAATAATTATAATTATCTATCGCTCTTATACTAAAACCATAATTTAGTCTTGTTGTTAGAATTGCTTTTTTAATTCGCTTGGCATTATTTAAAAAATATGCCAATTTAATTATTTGTCAATTTGACATTTCTTGTCAAAATTTAAAATTTAAGTTAAGTATTACAGATGTCATTTTTTGAATTTATTGGCCACGATGGTATCTATATACCACAAAAAGTTTCAACACTACTTCAAAAAGTCAAGGGAACAAAATTTTTAATTTTTTTTTACTGTTCTTTGAAAAGCTGTATATTTCTGGAAAATTGTCGTATCAAGATAGAAAAAAAGTTTTTAAAACTTTAAGTTTCTTGTTTCGAGATATTTTAGCAGAAACTTTTGCGATCTACGGTTATCATAAGATATCATAAGAAATTGCGCGAGAAAAAAATATCCATTTTTTTTAAGGGTCCATAGGCTCGGGAATTTTTTTTAGTTAAACCAATATATAAGTCAGTTAGCTTGTTTATTCAGCTTTAATTTTTTTGTCTCATTACTTCCATTTTTTGCCGAGATATCCGACTTTCAATAAAAAAAGGATCCTTTTTTGTTTGTTCATCGATATCTCAGGAACCAATGTCCTCACAGTAAATTTAAGTGCAGCTATAAAACCTTAAAAAAAACAAGACCCTTCAATGATTTTTTGAGATTTTTTTTTTCGTCCTCAACATTAATTTGAAAAAATTACAAAAAACGAATTTTATGGTTTTTCAGTAAATCTACCGCTTTACTTTACAACAATTGATAGGAAGACTAATGTTGTCAAATTTTTTTACAGCTTAATGTATCCCCAATAGCCGTTTAAATTTTCAAATTTATTTATCAAACAGTTTTTCCGGACCGATTGATCAAAGTTTCACAAAAAAAATACAGGAACAACTTGGAACACTGGTCAAGTATAAGTAAGCAAGTAAACATTATCATCAAAATGAAAAAAACATTTTTTTTTGACTTTTTTTCTTAATTTTGAGTTAGTTACCTACTTGTTAAATTTGAGAAAAAAAACATTCGAAAAAATAAAACAAAAATAATTTTAAAGCTTTAAAATTCTTCTTTTCCATCTCGATACGACCATTTTTCAAAAAGATACAACTTTTCAAAAAAACCCCAAAAATATTTACCCCTTATTTTTTGGAGTAGTATATTTACTAAAAAAAAAATACCTATGTAACCATAATTTGTCTAAAAAAACTGAGGGATGATCCACTAAAAAATATTTGTAGACTAACTTCCGCAATATTTGTATTAGTTTCGCTATTTAAAATAAAAGATCAGAATTCTAAACTTATGGATAAGATGTTAAATATAATTATCTACTCATAATTATTTTATTATATTTTTAACCACTTGTTTGTTTAATCATTTAACGTCGTTTTTCGCTGCTATGGCCTAATTGACGGGACCGCCATCTTTACGTGCCCTCCGAGGCACGGTCCTCAACAGAACTCGCATCCACCCTGAAATGTGTTTACAGTTTCACCTGCAACCCACATTACAGTTAGTCGTCGTAGTTCCATCTACCGACTATTTACACCACTATACATCCATGCTCTATGTGGGGCTCGAACCCACAATCTCAGTGTTCGCAGCCGGAAGCATTACCAACTGCGCCACCGAGATCGGCTTTTAACCACTTCTACTCCATTTTATCCACAGTTAGATAAGGGTAATACCCGTATGTACGCACTGTTTAATGCGACCTTATCCGGTATAATACCGGATAAGGAAACGTTCAAGTATTACCTAACGCAAATTTTAATCCCCCCTAGGAGCGTTACGTAATACTTGAACGTTCCCTAACGTCACATTATACAGTGCGTACATTAAGTCTGGAATTATCCGATTAACTTTTAAGTTATAAGTTAAAAAAAAACCTTCGATTTTTATTTTTTATTTTGCAAATTTTAGTAAAGTTATTACAGTTTTCACCCCCTTGCACTCTACCATCACAATTTTTTTTAAAGAGAAACCTACCCGTTGTGATACATCGTTGAAAAGGTTATTTAACAAGCTTTCTAACGGTGTATGATAGCCTTATTTAGCAAAGGGCTAATAAAAAAATGGGTGGATATTTGAAAAAAAAATATTGGAATGGGTGTAAACCGAAACCTGCAAAATTAAAAATAAAAATCGACCTGTCTGAGCATTTTTTTTTTAACTTGTAACTGGGAAATTAAAAAAAAAATGCTTAGAAAGTTCGATTTTTATTTTTTATTTTTTTGAATATTCACGCAACATGTGTTTATTAATACTAGCATGTTATAGTAAAAATTACTGTAATATTTGGTAAAGCATATCACACTTATAGTATGGTATACTTTGAGTTGTTGTTAAGTTGTATTACTGATCAAGTTTAAAGTATGTTACAGTATTTAGAAAAATTAACAATCGGTAAATAATTCTAAAATTTTAATTAGTAATAGTATAAAGATTGCAACCACACACAATTACACACTGATAAAATAATCGATCCTTGTTTTACTTTTCTCTGTATTATTACTAATCAAAATTTTGGTATTATTTACCGATTGTTATTTTACTAAATACTGTAACATACTTTAAACTAGATCAATAACACAACAATTAAAACTTAAAGTATACCAAACTATAAATGTGATATAATTTACCAAATGTTACAGTATTAATGTACCAGCACGCTCTATGTTAATATGACAACATTTTGTATACAATACTTACATTGCAGTAAAGTATTAAATACTAATGGTGGCGATATAAATAAAAAATATGTATTAACAAATAACATTAAGTATTAAAAATACAACGAAATTTTCTGAGTGTATACATTTTAACAACCGTTGCTAAATCACATAACACCATTTTTTCTGAGTGTACTTTATGCTTCATTTTTAAATAATGTAAAGAGAGAGCTTTCAAGCTCTAACTTAAGAATTTTATCATTATAATACTATCCAAAAGTTTTTGTATTAAGGCAATACAAAACTTCGTAACTTTCGCTTCTCGTATTAATTTTTTTCTAAAAAATAGTTTCCAAAGTTCGGCTTTGTCAAAAATAATTCAGAAAAGAGTTCTGACTAACAAGCCTAATTAATCTTTTGTTACGTTGGCCTTTCATTATACTGAACATTATCAAATGGCCATCAATAAATTACGTTACGAGCTTATGGATATAATTTTTATTAAATTAAATTTAATAATAATAATAATAATTTATTCATCCAAAAGATCTTTTTACAGATATAGGATATGTCAAAAAAATAACAGGTAATTTAAATATATTTTGTAAAATTAAATGCTAAAAATAAATCAACCGCGTAAAAGGCTTCAGATATCATTATGGTTTGGACTTTTCCAACAAACTTTAAATATGACAGATTTCTAATAGTAAGTGGCAGTTTATTGTATAATTGTGCTCCGAGGTAAAAAAAATGCTATTTTCATATAGTGTAAGACGGTGAATAGGATATTCCAGTGTATTACCACCATGTCTAGTTTCATAGTCATGATTTTCGTATAGGAGAATAAATTGGTCTAAGTTTGACATATTTTAGGACTTCGAAAATATATAGTGATGTAAAAGTTAATATTTTTTCCTTAATAAAAGTGTCACTACATGAACAGTTAAAAGGGAGATTATACATACAGCGAATGGCCCTTTTTTGTAGTACAAATATTCTACCGGCTGTCGAGCTATTGACCCAAATTATTATAGCATAACGTATAATAGATATAAAATTTGAATAATAGAATATTTTGACAACATGTGGATCAGCAATTTGGCGCAACCTTTTCAATGTAAAGCAATAACTGGCGCACTTTTTGTCCAAACGTAATCCACGTGATTTTTCCATGATAAAGTCATGTCAAAATGAACATCCAGTAAATTTGAACAGGTGACTTGCTGAATAGATTTTTTGTTAAGTTTTATTAAGGGGTTCCTGTTATAACTTGCATTTCTTGGGTGAAATTCTAAAAACAGTTTTTTCTTGGTTTAGAACTAGCTTGTTGCTTTCAAAATATTTTGCTACTATATCTAGATTATTTTTAAGCTGAGCTGCACAGTCATTTTTATTTTTGTTAGCTGATAACATTGAAATATCGTCAGTGAATGAACGGTAAAATAAATATAAATAATATTTTAGGTTAAATACAGTTGTAGATTTGGGACGTCAATTATAAGAATAAGGACATATTATTATACATAACATTTCTACTTATTAGAGATATGTACGTAAAATTTCTACGGAAAAAATAAACACACATTTTTAGTTAGAATATTCATTTATAGAATAAAGGAAACTTTTAGTGAAATACAGAATTGCAACTTGCTTCCTTCTTAATTTTTTTACATAGATGTTTTTAATATTTTGTGGCAAATTATTATAGGCCCTGATGGTTTATAGTACCTACCCAGTTTCATGGAGAAGAACATTTAGGGAACCGCGTACCTGGTTCTCATAGTTGTATTTGTTTCTCTGTTGGTTAAGAAATGCCTATTTTTGAATTTCTTTTTTAAAAAGAGAAACACAGGAATTTTGGTAGCTGTTCCCTTGGACATTTTTGATTAGAATGTTTAGAACTGTAACATATCCAAAATACAGTCAATCTGACTGAAACCACTTTTACATAAAAATGGAGGAAGCTTCTGTACGAAAAATATAGTCTGATTAAGAGTAATTGACGTTATTATGTAGGTCGGTGTGGACGTGGTCATACATGTATTAGGTGGAATGAGAAATGTACTTCCAGACATGAATCTTTACAATGAAAACTATCATACATTGTTTTTTTAACCGAAGATATGAACTTTTTTAATATAGATGTCCACTTATTATTATTTTGAGCCAGCGCTATAAATTTACAAAAATATAAAACAGAAAATAAATTAAAAAGTTCTAATGAAATTAAATTGAATCCTGTAGAAGATAAGTTCTGCAGTCCCGATCCTCCAAAGTAGAGTAAATAAGCCTATATCGTCCCCTTTATATCGCCCGTAGCACAGAACTGTTTTCTATGTATTTATTCATATCTGTGAGGCAAGATGATGATATAAATAGTCTGGAAAGTCGCGTTTTCTATCTAAATCATGCCGGCATATTGCTATGTGTTGGTTCAAACCCTGTCATAAATTAAACTAAAATTACTTTATATAATTTTGAGTGCAAATATATGAGATTTTGTATGGTGCAGTCAGAATACTAATAAAATTGTAATTTTCTCTGTTGCTCATATAGACCAGTCAATATGTGCCTAGTTTTGCCTTGTTTTACCACTTTTTGAAAGATATATTTTTTGTTTGGACTCTTTTATTTAGTTACTTTCTTGTTTCTTCGTTAATTGTAATCGATTTTTCTACCACTAGATCCTTAAAACTTGGCACATTTATTCTCGAGGAATCATTTGTTTTAGTATAATTATTTAATAAATTCCTTAAGCCATATAGCGTTAACTGGAGTTAATACAGCCTTTTCAAGTCTTGCTGCTCCCTTCCATTATCTTTACTTTTTCATATTTTTTCCTATTTTTGTACCTATTTCAATAATTCTATCCATCTATAATTTTTGTCACTCTTTTGCCTATATCTCATTCTAAAGTCCGTATCTAATCTAATCTAGTAATTTTAATTTATCTCACTTTTGATAAAAATTATTTTTCTACGTTAAAGTTAAAAAACTTGTTTTTAAGAAGTGTAGAATAGAAGAATTGGAGAAATAAAAAATAGAACAAATAAGGAGTAGAAGCCAAGGGGTACAACTGACATTTTTAATAAAATTAAGTTAGGCACAGGAGTAAGTTTTTTACTCTAAGTACAAAATATTTCCATGCCTAACTCAATTTCCTTAAAAATATCACTTGGCTTCTCACCCCACAAATATGATAAATAAAAAATTATTAAAGAAATCTAAGAAATAAAATATATAAAAGAAATAGAAGAAGTAGAAGAAATAAGAGAAATGGAAGGAATAACTTTCAAATGAAGTTGTTTACATTTATGTATTACCATCACTGTAAAAAGTAACTTTTAAGATGCAACAAAACTAAACCAGTGCCTGTTTATTTTAAAAAGGCATTTGGCTAGTGCCTTAAGTCCAACATAAGGACCATCCTTATATTAAGAAGGACACTATCTTACTAGTGTGCATCTTACTTCTTCAGTCCTAAATTAGATATTTTTTTTTTCAAATAGATACCTGACAAGAAAATTATCTTGGACACATTTTTAGCAAAATAATTTCTCTTAAAAAACTTTCATCCTATATTGATATTGTTGGTTTAATATATACAGATACTCCTAATTAATTTATCTTTCATTTAAAGTGCTTAATCTTGTCTGATAAATCGTATAGAGTTTATTAACAACATATTGAACATTATTGCGACCCAAGCCGTGGAGTTTCCTCGAAATGAAACTATTAGGACTAAAGTATACAGATTTTAAAGCACTTTTTGGATTTTTTGACTGGCCTATAAATTTACTCTCTTGTCCGTAAACTGTATTTGGGTTTTATTAAAGTCAAGGAAGGTATTTCGGCTTTCGTATTGTCGACGTTTGAGATTTATGTGCTTTTTTCTTGAATTTATAACTTGACTAAGTACATTTTTATGAATTTTATTTTTGTAATAAGTAATTCAATTTTTGTAAAACATTATCATAACCGAAAATTAAGTTTTGTTAGAATATTTTACAGGTTATTTTCTTGACGTACAAAATTTTTTTTTTGGACTGAAAATTTTACTTTACAGGCAAGTAATTTATATATTTCCCTGTTAGCCACATAAAAGATGTGTAGTGTACATTGTGTACGATGCTTTTGAATATGCATATTCCAATTAAACTATTAAAAATGTCAAATACAATATTGTAACGTATTAAAGAACATTTGACTGCAAATGGCAAGATATTAGCTCCTGAAACGGGATACTATGCAGAGCCAGACGGCGAGCCGCGGCGGTTTTGCAACTAGACAAGCAACAAACAAATTTTGGACACTTGACTGATACTTGACTATGTTTACGCCCGGACAGGCGGTGGTCGTGGCGGTTAAAGCATTCAGTACTTAATTCGTCACGACAAAAGCGTGGGTTCGAGTCCCCGCGGTGGAAGGTAATTTTTCATTCATGCAATGTGGCATCGAGATTTGTGGCCGACAGTACATTATAGCTGCTCTTTTTGTGGCAGGAGAATTGTAGCCAGTATGTGTGAGATCACTTCGAGATACTTTTTGTGGCAGGAGAATTGTAGCTGTAGCCAGTATGTGTGAGATCACTTCGAGATACTTTGAGAAATAAAGAAACCTACGTATTTATTCCTCGGTGTGTTATTTGAGTGGACTGTAAAACTCGCTTCTCACAAGCGAACCCTAGAAAATAAAAGGCTGATCTTGTAATATATCTATCCTCCAGGAACATGTAACATTACACGTTAGATTAATATCGACTTTTGCGATTGTTTATATTAAATTACATTCAGTTATATTTAAAATTATAGTTTGTTCAGCACTTAGCCTAGGCTATCTTACATTTAAAATACTAAAACACTTAGTTTTTGAAATTAGTAATCACGCGAAACGCGGAAGGTATGGACCTATATTTTTGACATGTCTTTACGGTGGTCGATTCTTGAATTCTGTCCAGGACGCAAGTCACACTTGTACGCGTGGTGTGTCCATCTCCCTCTTACCTATCGCAACCCTTTTCTCTATCAAACCAGAGTTGTACTGGGATGCAACAGTATGGCTGCTCTCCTTATGATATGGGGAATTGTTGCCGACTCTACAGTAACTGCTCTCTTTGCAGTATTATATGAGGAGGTGACTTTCAAAGCGCAGTTTTTGACTTTGTGACATAGCATCTGGTCAGTTAGTAAACCATTCAAACTGATTGTCAAGTAATTGACAAGTTGCTATGTCACAAAGACTGCGTTTTGAAAATCACCTCCTCATATATTTTTAAATTTAATTCTACTTGCTTTAGGTTGAGCTAGGTATCATAAATACTAGTTTATTCAATTTCTATAAAAGGAGGAAACCTATCAGTTGGGGGAAGAATAGGGACTACCTTTGGTTTTCGGAAGTCACAATAAGCCGGTGGTCCACAAAAGGTAGTATTGCCAATGGGCATTTGGCTGCATGCAAGTGATATTATCATTACTGTTGTATTATTCTTCTTCAATGCAACTTTTCCAACTTTACGTTTGCGACCTTCCAGTCAAGAATTCTTACTAAAGACACAGAAAAAGGTCATAGTTGCGTCAATAGCATAAATTTGCACCTATCGGGCCAGTCGAAAAGAAAAGATAATCACTGCCAGGAAAACCAACTACATTATAGAAATAATGTTTACTATGCGACTATGAAATAAAATAGAAAAGATCGTCGCATAGTAAAGATCTTCCTATGTCTCTTTGCGCCCCTTTAAAAAATTAGACACACGCACAGCACCGTCCTGGTCTGGAAGAAAATCAGAAAAGCATCATCATGGGCATATTAGAATGCTAGTATAAGGCAGTGTTCGATATAATAGCGGCGGATTCCTCGGCGACCACAACCCGCGTGCGCTGGCTGCTTCTCTCCTAGGCTAGCGTCTCAAAACCACAGCACATTTTGAGCCCCTCGTCATTTTAACCCCATCCCACCCCCTTACTGCCGTCCTAGACTTAAAAGTGGTGACTAAATTATATTTTTTGATAACCGGTCAAAATAAATACCACCTGTTTCAATTTTTACTTCGCCCGCATTAGTAAAAGAAATTGATTTTTTTTTGCAGAATAAACTTTCTGTCCGTCGGAGTAAGAACGCTAAAAATTACATAGTCCAGAATGGTTTGGACTTGAAATTTAAAAAAAATATATATACTACTTAGAAAATGTTCTAAATTACAAGTCTCCGTGTCAAAGCTTTTTTGAAATATCGTAGTGTAAAGTTCATTTGGTTTAATAAACCAAACGATTTGCACCCTTAATACGAATATACACTGTTTACATCTTTCTCTAAAGATCTATTGGTTGATAAAGATCGTAATTTATAATGAACGTAAATTTTAGGCCACAAATAAAGCATTTAAATATCGTACATAAATAATATTTACCTTTTTTACACTTTTAACACTTTAACCTAGCAGCATGCGTTGCTATCTCTCTAACAATAACAATATTAAACGGTCCGTCTCAAGATGCGACGCCTTCTTGGTTATTGTCCAAAGCGCACGCGCGTCTTAAAATAACATAGCCCGACATTGTAAAATCATGTAAAAATATGTAAATCAATGTAAATATATATTTTTACATTATTTTACATTCTTTTACATTATTTTGCATTCTTTTACATTCTTTTACATTCTTTTACATTATTTTACATTCTTTTACATTCTTTTACATTCTTTTACATTATTTTACATTATTTTACATTCTTTTACAGTATTTTACATTATTTTACAATCTTTTACATAAATTCATGAATTATGCATAGTCCAGAATAGTAAAATTACTATTCCGTACTATGTAAATTCATGTATTTTTACATTATTTTACATGCAGTTTTTACAGTGTAGTGCGGAAAAGCACAAATTCCCAAACGCAAAAGCGTGTGGAAAAGTGCAACTTTTCACAAGACAAAACGAAACAAGAAACGTGTAAAACAACTATGTATAGGTATTTTTTAATTTTGTCAACGCACGACTTCCCTTTGGCGAAGGGAAAGTAAAGTTGAGGTTCCTATTACTCAGGACACTTTTAAGTCTAGGCCGGCAGCTTACTACTACACTTAACAGCGACGGGGGAGCGTTTTACTGTTTTATTGATTAATTGAGTTCAGCCGAATATCTCTCGCTTTTCGGATTTCGGTTTTATTGCGTTTTATAGTTATCTTTATGATGTATTTTTTTTGGTCAATGAATTTCATGGTTTTACAGCCTTTAGCCACCCCAAATTGCAACACTATAACGCGTTTTAATTGTGATGGTGTACTAATTTGTCGTTAGAACAATTTGGACTGCTTCATGCGAAAGGGAACAACGTGTGATCATGACCAGAAATAACAGAACAATGTGCACAATGTGTATCATATATGCTTTTTTTTGTAAATTTAGGCTTTTAATGATAATGTTTGTTTAAATATTTCGCCCTGGATCATTAAAATTTTGGTTTTCGACATTTTAGTATTTAATTTTTCGTCCTCGAACCGTGAAATTTCACCTTCAAATGAACTCTTCTCGAAAACGGTTAATCCTACAGTATTACAACAAGAGTACCTTTTTTATGTATTTTGACCTGAGGAATCATATTTCAAAAATAAAATTGCAAAAAAGTTACACAGAAAAAAGTTTCGGACAAAAAACTGATAAGGCCCCCCCGTTTCGCACACCCCTGGTTTAAATAGGTACGTGAAAATGACATACAAAGATGGGCCTTATTGGGATTAATTCACGTGCAAAACCTCGTTAATATATCTCAAAGGGTTCCTCAGTTATTAAATAAAAACCGATTTTTTTAGCCAATTTCAAAGGGGCGTAGCTCCCTTATGACGCATTTTTAGACATATGTTTATACGAACTTTTTGTCATATTTTATCATGTAGAATCACCTGTTAAAATTTCCTACGCTATTTCAATTACACCCTGTATATCTAAACTCAATTTCTATAAAAGAAAGGAATGTTTTTTATCCTTAAGGCTTCAAATAATATATTAATTTATACATCTTTAAATATGTCAGTAGACTTTTTTGTGATCTTGAGATCTCACTTTGCCTAAAATCACTTACTTGTCCCCTTCAAGGTTATTCGAAGACCATTTTTGTAGTGATACACCTGTGTTGCTAATTTTAACTATGTATAAACTGAGGTGATATCATTGACAGTTACAATTAAAACTGTCAACAGATATAGCTTCTAAATTCAAATTAAAAGTAATGTTTTGATAAGTCTTCATTAACCTAAATTAATTTATGCATATGTACCAGCTTCACAACAAAAAATATATTTGTAGACCGAAAAAAAAAATTGTGAACTTTAAGAGTTGCCTAATACTTTGTAAAAATACATAAAAATAATACAGGTCGTCTGAAAAAAATTCCAAAAATGGTCAATTTTTGCCCCAAAAATCAGAATAACCCCTTAACTAGGCCTAGAATATACTGCTATTAAATAATAAAGTATGGTGTAGAAATTTAAGGAAAATGAAAGAATTAGCTGGAGTTGGGGTGGGATGAAAAGCTGCCTCAAACCAGTTTTAGGGCTGATTTTGTTATAACATTAAGTTTTGTCATAATAATGGTCTTGTTTGTTAGTTCCTTTTGTTATGACAAATTTAATTTCAATGTTCTAGTAATTCTCCGTTTAGGCAATTAATTTTTATTGTATAGCTCATCTTTTCTACACTTTAATTTCGATGGGTTTTATGGGTTTTACGCGACCATAACAGTAAATCTGAAGGGCAATAATTTGCCATTAATTTACTATAAAGAAGAAATTCGACTATTCTGCAGCAAAATCGCTTCTTTTACAATCACACAGTGGGCCCTGAAACTTTAAAATCTAGGTTAATGTAAAAAAACAATAAAAATAGACAATTCTTATTAATTCTATTTGAACCTGATTTTTTTAAAATTAGTGCTTATTTTCAAGGCGAGCTCGCGTTAATATTTACATTTGTCGGTTACAAAATTAGAAACAATTTAAAATTTATCTTCGCAGAAGGTAAGTGCGCTCACTTATCGCATGTGGTGGAACCATACCATTTTTAGTTTATTAGTTATTTTTTTGTGTATCATGTTACGGTTACAGTGTACTCTAATAAGAGATGAAATTTAAAGAATTGTATCCGAATAATCAAAAAAAAAAAAAAAATAAGTAAAAAAAATAAAGTATAATTAATTTTTTATTTTTGTTGTATAGTATAACTAAATATATTTAATATTAATAACAAAATCTTCAAATATACATAGTAACTTAAAAAAAAATAATTAACAATCAAGTAAAATAATAATAACAAATAAGTAAAAAAAGAAGAGAAATAAAATAAACTCTTCAAATATATGATTTTTGACCTTCTTCTTGTTCGTAAAATAATATGTAAGCATCCCCTGATACGATGGATGTTGGTGAAATTGAAGATACCCTAGAGTCGTTGTATTCGTGCCACGTGTAATTATAGGGATGTTTACAGTAGGCAGTATAGTGACCGCTATAAGTGGAACCACTGTGATTTGAAATAGCGTATAAGTTGTATCTGCAGGGTGTGACCCACTCTGCGGTATAATTGTATAGTATTATTTTTAGAAATACATTGTATTTATTTGAAATTGTAAAAAGTATAAGCCCTTGTGTTGTACCAACTCTGATAACAGTGGTTATAGTCTGACATACGGTAAGAAAGCTAGGACCAAAAAACGCTCCAATTAACGTGTGCGTATTTAGATTTTATATTTAAGTATATTCTGATGTACGGTAAGAAACCTACGACGAAAGGGGGAGGTATGGGCAAAAAATGCTTTAATTAAAGCGAATTAAGCGTGAATGCTTTTTAGTTAGATTTTATATTAATTGAATATTATATTATTACATTACATTACATGTTTGTTTAACCTCGGACTATTCTACTTAATTAAGCATCCCCTAAGTCCAGGACGTGTGTGGGCTAGTAGTAGTAACCACCGGCTTATACTGACTTTCGAACCAGTTTTTATAGGGAGTGTCGGCTTCACTTACGCCTTCGCCAAATTTCACTTATTAATTAACTGAAAAAGCCAGTGAGAATCGAACTCACGCTAGTTGGCTATCATATTTTATATTTAATTATAAAATAATATAACATATTATACAATATATTGCTTTCTCATTTTTTGCCGCATTCTTTCGATAGCTTTAGAACCGTGTGTCAAACAATAGTAGTAATTTTGACTTTTTATACAGGTTAATTTTTAGAAATATTTTTTTTTTAGTTATTTTCGATTTCTGTTCCCGCTGCGCGTTGTGTTAATTTGTGAGACGACGATTATCTTTATTGTTATCGTTCTATTTTGTAAACAGAAAAAAATCTGTTTTCGCTAACTCTGGCTCAAGGACTTTTTAATGTCGTTTGTTTACTAAGAAATCTTGTCAACTTTTAAATTGGGCCATTTTATTTTTTATGTGATTCTTATCAATTTATCTGCAAGGTTGATTCTTCAGAATATTAAAATATATTTTCTATTTTTTTTTTTATTTTTTGTTTTTATTTATTTTATTTTTTATTTTTATTTTTTTTTTATTTAAGATTTATTTAAGATTACTATTATTGAGCAAGCCATATTTTTAAATACTTGTATTACTGTAGTAAAACTAAGTTTAGTTTATAACTTAAACTTAATTGAAAAAAAAAACAAAAAAAAAGAGAACAAAATAAGACTATATGTTTTTTGATATAGTGCTAAAGCATGCTGTAAGAAATATAAAAAAAAATAATAATCTACGTTCTTTTTTCTATAAATAACTCTTCTAGACTAGACAGTTATTTTATCTAGTAGTGCCTTGACATAAGTTATTTAGTAAAAATTGGCCAAATCACGCCTTATATCTCTCCTTAGAAATCCTATCCGAAACTGACCCGGAAAGTCTTTCCTATTACAAGGTTACTATACGATAAAATACTTCCCTTCATAATATACAAGGAACTAAGAATGAAATTCTGTTAATTATTTTTTGGAACAATAACGAATAATTGTTTCGTTTTGGTGTATTCTGTATAGAAAAATTCATAATTTTTAACAAAAAGCTGTCCAACTAGCATTTTTGGTTTCCGCTACATTATCATCATTAATCGGAATAAATTCAGTTATGACTCATCAACGTTGAAAATAAACATAGGCTTACGGAATAATTTTGCCGAATTATGAGCGAAATTTTTATAAAGGTCACTAAATCGAAACATTTGACGACTAATTTGTTACACACAACAATATTGAATTTACATATTAACTATAAATTTTTAAATATATCGGTGTTTTTCGAAGAAAATAAAAATGTAAATATTTAAAACCTCGCGTCAACGATAGAATCGACGCGGCGCACATACGAGCACAGGAAATTTACCGATGACTGATGATCATTGCCTCAATTGAAATCAAGTGGCGGAGACTAGTTTCGGGAACGCCGAATTACGTAGTAATTTATTTATTTATTTATGTTTTTGACAAAACTACAGGTTTTTCAACCCAATTACAGTTTGTTTTTAATGCAACTACCTAGATACTACCAAAATTAGGAAAAATATAAGGGTAACAATCTTGCTACGTGTTTGTTATTTAGTTCGGAACGATCTCGTTACAAAACAGTTACTACGTAGCAATGCAATCTTCTGGTATGAAATTAGTAACGACGGATTTTTTTTCAGAAAATATTAATAATAATAATTCTAAAAAACTAATGGCTATCGCTAGAGAGCGAACTGGGCGAGGCTTGCAATCACGATCCTCATTTCAAAATTCAGGCAATTCACCTGACCTGTCCGTGTGCGGCTGGCTAGCTGAATCCGGGGTGCGTCGGCTTTCTACTGCGTTTTAAAATTTGGTGTAATGTATTTTAAATTTATTTATGTGCACCTAGAAACAATATATCACATGTAATTACATGTACATGTATATGCTTATCGTTGGGTATACTTATGCACATAAAAATTTTAGCCCAAACTGCCTACTTTCAATATTTTGGAAAACATTTATTAGAATCAGCTGATTGTTGCCATCTTTATTAATCATCCTTCCTAAAAAAATACAACAACGTTGTTGTATTATTAAATAATATTAATCTAAAATTCGTAAAAATGGTATTATATACCTCAAACTTGTTACAACAACATTTGGTTTTACTCTTTTTAGATTTTTCTATCAGTGCGTTGTAATCGTCGTTCTTTTTGTTGCTTCTCTTTAGCTGTCGTTTTCGTCTTCACCACGTTCTTAGTCCTAACATTATACTCTCTCTTTTGGTTAAAAAATAACTTCTTACCAGCTTTAAGGCACTTCCTTTAACTTAACCACCTCGAAAGTAATCTTTATCAGCTTTAACGTTTTCTAGGCAACGGGATTTATTTGACATGTTGATAGATGATACGCTACCACATACTTTGGGAAAACTGAATTTTATTACAATATAATCGTTTTATGATTTACACACCGCCACGGAGATAGTATATTGTCTCTTTTAAATTGATTTTAGACACATGCATATATCTATCGAGCTTGTCTTTCCAGCGATATCGACTTCAAATTTTGTTAGATTTAAAATGATGTATTACTTTACTTATGTTTATATAAAACTTCTTATCGGCTCAAGTGGTTGTAGCGTAAAATTGTAATATGTATATAAAAAGTTTTATAAAAAAGCTTTGTTGCACCGATATTGCGATGTTCTGTACTATTTAAAATAAATAGAATAGAATAGAATAGAATATTTTTTATTGTCTTTGGCTGATATAAAATAAAGATAGAGATTGTCAATATTACACTAAAAGTTTATACCGGGTGATCATTTACTGCCATGACAAAATTTAAGACGTGATTCTACAGCCAAAAATATCAAAAAAAGTTCTCATAAAGGTTGGTCTGGAAATGAGCGTTAAGGGAGTTACTACCCTTTAAAATTGTACTAAAAATAAGGTTTTTAATTAATACCCTTTAAGTTAAAGCGACGGTGTTTTTGCATGTATACTAGTATTAATAAGGGCAATTAGTTTATTTTAATTTATTTTTTTGAATTTGCCCAGACGGACAAAATATGTGAGGTTTAACACATTTTTGCCCCAAACATTTTATTTGCATTTTTTTTTGTTTTTATTTTTGTAAAAAATATGGATTCCTTGAATAAAAATACATTAAGAATGTTATATAGTGTAACACTGTACGAACAACTGATTTAATAAAAACGCAATTAAGAGGAAGTTTTGCGCCACCAAAAATGTTACTTTTTAAAAGGTCATTACTCCTTTAATACTAAATTTATGTGTTTCAGTGAATCATACTTTATTACTCAGTTTTAAATAAAGAATCATACTGCAGCATTAAAATTGTATTGGTGCTTTTTTTGTTCCCCATTTGATATGTCTATCTTTGAAAGGTTGTAGCTCCCTTAGGCCTCATTTCCAGACCAACCTTTATGTAAACTTTTTCATATTTTTGGATGTAAAATCACCTCTTAAATTTTGGCATGCCAGTAATTGATCACCCTGTATCAAAAATTTATTATAATAAATAAACAATAGAAAACACTCTATAACGTTAAATTTAGATACAGAAAAAAATACATACAATGTTTTAGAATATTAAATCCATACATATAAAAAGGGAAAAAAAATTATAAAAATATTATTTATTGAATATAGGGAAAGTTTCAAATTCAGACTGTAGGATTTTTGGATAAAAAAAGATTTTAATTCCCTTTTAAATGTTTTTATAGACATGATTTTTATGTGATTTGGCAAAAGATTATAAAAATATTTCGAAGAATGATAAAGATTTTTTATGCATAGTGAAACGAAATTTATTTATAACTGAAATATTATTATGTCGTGTAAGATATGCATGGAGTTTTTCGTAAGTTGGAAACAAATCTGGATTAGGATTATTTTCTAAAACATAAATATTTTATATAATGGGGGTAATTACACCCCCCCCCCCGTCAGGATAAAATAACTGCAACATTTGTAGAACTTAAGCATAAAATTCGTAAAAATTTTCGCCTGCGGCGCTAGAGTTCCTTGTATTTTTGCAAATTTTATGTTTAATTAATTGTAAATTAAAAGATTGGTTTAAAATTAAAATAGACCATCATATTTGTAAAAGGCTTACGTCTTTTTTCTTAATTCAAGAATATATAATTTTATTTTTGGATTTTACCCCCCCCCCCCCCCCCCAGGACCATTTCCTGGATTCGCCCCTGACAATTATCGTAGGATAATCTGCATGAAAGGTTTTCCATCTTTAATGCCTAATCGAAATTGTTACCTTGTCCCACCTTAACATTCGCCTTTGCCAAAATTGTAAAAATTTATAAACCAATATCATTAAAAAGATTTCTGTTTCTAAATTAAAATAAATAGTTTACTGAAAAAAAAAAGATGTGGTTGCGTCAAACAGATTAGTATTTAAATAAGGAGCACATAGTTTTCTGAATGTTGTATATTCGGACTTAAAATGTCATAAAACGTCGAGAAAATGTGAAAAAAGTGGATGTTAAAAAAGTATCAGTCTGTCTGTCCTCTGTTGTCTGTTTATAACATATATTATCCTTCTCAGTCTCAAAAGTAAAAATATTAACTAAAACTGTACATTTAAGTTTTTTAAACGAAATGTATTAAATTATATTCGTATTTATCATGACAACAGCAGTTCAGCCATCTTGCTTTAAGCGTTAATAATGATATTTTAATGGGTCGCGCCATCTAGCGGAAATGAATGATTCAAAAAGCTTAGCAGGGTAAGCAGGTAAAAAGTGCCCCAGCCCGATTTGAGCTGAATATTTGTGCAAAAGTTAGCTCCCATAGAGGTCAGTTGATTCCCAGATTTTCAGCCCCCAACGACCCCCAGGGGGGTCAGAATTAATTTTTTTAATTCGACATGAATCATTTTTTTCTCCGGTCCTGCTGATCCGATTGACTTCAAATTTGGAACACATAATAAGGACTATAGGGATAGTCTACAAAAAAAATATTGTCGATTTGCGACTATTCTAACCTTTAAAAAAAATCACTTGTATTTTTTGAAGGGGCGAAAAGGCCCATTTTTGGCCGAACACACCTGCCATTTTTTTTATGTTATGTATTCGTATTCGATCTAAAACATATCAAAAATTTAATTTTTTTCATGTGGTAGAACAGTGTCAAAAAAAATAAAAACTGCGTCAGGTACGCATTTGTAGTAGTATAGAATTAAGAATATTATTTGGAATAATCGAATTTTTATTTAATATAAATAGGTCCAAAAATAAATATTGAAAATAAATAACAAAAAATGTTTATTCTAAGAAACCAAGCAAAATTAAAATCATAGTCAATTGAGGATCATAAAAATTAAAGTGTAAAGTATATACAGGGTGTATTTGAAATAGCGTAGGAAATTTTAACAGGTGATTCTACATGATAAAATATGACAAAAAGTTCCTATAAATATACAGCCTGTTCCAGAACTCGCGTACCGAAATTTGAGGGTATATTAAAAACCCTCTGGAAAATATGAAAAAAATTTCAAAAAAAATCCATCTTCGTTCAATTCAAAAATAAGAACGCTTTAAGTGGACCAATACTGTTGCTGATTATAAATTACCATTAAAGGTTGAATTTGTAGCTATGGAAGCAAATTTAATTATTGCAGGTACATATTCTGTAGGTTGACATGGTGATTAATGTGACATAAATATTTATTAATGTCATAAAAAAATATCAAAACTTTCATGATGTTTACTTCAGAAGAGTATTGCGAAATGCTAATTTTATATGGCGAGTGTGGCCGGAGTGCTTCAGCTACATCTGTAGAATATTCTATTCGTTTTCCCAATAGAGAACATCCTAGCAGAAATGTTATTTTAAGTTTGGTGCAAAGGGCAAGAAATTCTGGAAATTTAACTCCAAACAAAAAAGAGATTGGAGGCGCTCCGCGAACTGCAAGAACTGTTCATAATGAAGAAGCTGTCATTCAGGCTTTTGAAGAAGAACCTGAAATAAGCCTTAGTATCGTGGCTAGAAATCTTGATATGTCTAAGACCTCTGTTCAACGAATTCTAAAAGATGAAAAAATGCATCCCTTTCATTACACTCGAGTACAATGCTTGACACCGGAGGACTATCCTTTACGACTCGAATTTTGCACAAGGCTGTTGCAGAAACATCAAGAAAATGAAAACTTTGTAAAAAGCATTCTTTTTACGGATGAGTCTGGGTTTCAAAGAGATGGTTTTTTTAATTCAAGGAATTCTCATGTTTGGGGACAGGAAAATCCCCATGCCTTCAGGCAAGGAAATCCCCAACGAAGGTTTTCCTTGAATATTTGGGCCGGAATATGGGGAGATGCTATAGTAAGTTATTTTGAGAAATAAACCACCATAAAATGCTTAAAATATTTGTTTTTTGGTTGGACCCCATGAGTTTCCTGGCAGATTGAATGTCGAAACCTACACTAACTTCTTAAGGGATGAAGTGGAAAATCTTATTGATGACATCCCACTTCAAAGGTTGGCAAATGTGGATAACATCTGGTTTTAACATGATGGCTGTCCAGTGCATTTCTCAGAAACGGCAAGAAG
This sequence comes from Brachypterus glaber, assembly GCA_958510825.1. NCBI lineage: Eukaryota > Metazoa > Arthropoda > Insecta > Coleoptera > Kateretidae > Brachypterus > Brachypterus glaber. The sequence goes on along the minus strand of OY294044.1, from coordinate 21,597,074 downwards.
CCAACTCGACATCAATTTTCGAAACAGTTGGATAGGCCGTGGGGGTCCCAGAAGGTGGCCTCCTAGATCCCCTGATCTCACTCCAATGGACTTCTTTTTATGGGGCCATGTAAAAAATTTAGTGTATATAAATATGCCAGACACTAGAAGAACTAGGAGACCGAATACATGAAGCGCTTGAGTCAGTAACTTCAAATATGATTATTAATGCCAGGAGAAGTCTGTTAAAAAGAGCTGCTTTATGTGTTCAAGTTGGTGGAGGTCATTTTGAACATATTCTTTAGCATGCTTCATACATTGAACGCGAGTTTGCTAAAAATAATGCGTTTCTTCATCTTTTAGAGTTCATTAAACACAGGACAGACATATCAAGATTTCTTGCCACGATACTAATGCTTGTTCCAGATTATTCTTCAAAAGTCTAAATGACAGCTTCTTTATTATCAACAGTTTTTGCATTTCGCGAAGTGTCTCCAACCACTTTTCTGTTTGCGTTTAAACTTCCAAAATTCCTTGCCCTCTGCACCAATCTTAAAATTACATTCTAGCTAGAATGTTCTCTTTTCGGAACACCGATAAAAAATTTTCCTATGTTTATTACTTTGAAATAAATAAATAAAATTCAGTTATTGTATTTTTATTTTATTAATTTGTATTAAGAATTTATAGCCAGTAAATCAATTAAAAGATCTGAGTTTCTAATAAAAAAAAACACTACATTCAGCGCGCGTCATAAGGGAGCTACGCCCCTTTGAAATTGGCTAAAATAATCGGTTTTTATTTAATAACTCAGGAACCCTTTGAGATATATCAACGAGGTTTTGCACGTCAACTAATCCTACCAAGGCCCGTTTTTATAGTGTTATTTTCATGTACTTATTTCCACCAGGGGTGTGCGAAACGGGGGGGACTTATCAGTTTTTTGTCCCAAACTTTTTTCTGTGTAACTTTTTTGCAATTTTATTTTTGAAATATGATTCCTCAGGTCAAAATACATAAAAAAGGTACTCTTGTTGTAATACTGTAGGATTAACCGTTTTCGAGAAAAGTTAATTCGAGGGTGAAATTTCACGGTTCGAGGACGAAAAATTAAATACTAAAATGTTGAAAACCAAATTTGAAGTCAATCGGATCAGCAGGACCGGAGAAAAAAATGATTCATGGGGGCTGAAAATCTGGGAATTAACTGACCTCCATGGGAGCTAACTTTTGCACAAATACTCAGCTCAAATCGGGCTGGGGCACTTTTTACCTGCTTACCCTGCTAAGCTCTTTCAGACCTGTAATAATTAGTTTACTGGTCTCTATTTTTCATTACAGGTCAGGTCCAGGCGTGGAAAACAGTGGGACAGGAAATCACGTACTTCCCAAATTTTATTAATACATGTAAAGTATGTATTACATATACAGTTGCGAATATGATGATTTTTTAAACTAAAATGATTATATTATATTGATTATAATTAAAAACTAAGCTGACAAACATAATGCAGATTTCTATTATTTAATAAATCTATTTTCCTAATAAGGGCTATCTTAATGATTATTAAATTAAAAGTGGATTGGTCGTCTGTACTGCCTAATCTGTCTTCGTCGATTATTTAGACTTTAGTATTATCGTATAAGATAAAAACCCGTATGTGACATTGGATATTTTCTTTTAAATATAAGGTGTATAGAATCTATACTATAGATGGATAAGCAGATAAAAAGTGAACCTGAAAGATTTGTTGGTTTTTTCGAATGTACTATTATTTATTATTATTGATTTTTTATAAAACATGGAGACCCCAAAATGAGCTCTAAGTTTGTGTGGTATGGGCTCCATTAACTTTAAATAAAAAAAATATTTATTTTAAAAGTAATATTGGAAAAATGGTATTTTTCAATTACCATAGTACATATATCCAGGGGGTATATTTTTCTTATTCGTGATTCTTCATCCAAATTCATGTATTTTTCAGTTTCTGTGGCCTTTTGTGAAAATATAACTATATTTAAATTGTATTTTTTTTTAACAATTAACCCTTTAAGGACGGTTGACATATATATCTGACAGTGGGAAAATTGCCACACAGACGGCTGACCGATATATAGGTTAGGCCCTTTTCAGTCTTTAAAGGCGGCTGTATGATAAATCAGCCAGAATTGAAAAATTGAATTGGCTGTGGGCCGACTGACTGATATATCATGACTGGAAAATTTGGCGTATGGACTAGCGCCATATATATCGGCCACTGTCCGATATATGTGACGCTCGTCTGTATGGCACACACTCAACAAGAGAGGCGCGCGCGCATTTCCCCACATTAGTTCCAGCAACTGAGAAGGCAAAAACTGCCTCTAGAAGATGTGTTGTATGCTCACACGCAACAGCAAAAGAAAAACAAAGAAAGGTCTCCAGATATATGTGTAAAGAATGTGACAAAGGCTTGTGTGTAACTCCATGTTTCCAAATCTACCACACAAAGGAAAAATTCTAATAAATATTTTAGGTATTTTTTTCTAAAAGTAAATGAGTTTTATGTTTATATTTAGGAATATTTTGGATAAGTTTGATTATATCTTTTAATATTTTTCAAATGTTTATTAGTTAAAAAAAATATATTTTGAATTAAAATAAAGTTTTTTGATTAAAAAAAGTAATTTTTTGCGTTTTTATAAAGGGTCCCACAAGTACATTTCTGTGACCGATATATATGACATTCGTCCACAGGGCACGTGAAAAACAGCCGTCTGTGTGACACTCTGCGGCAAAATGGTGCCGTCCTGAAAGGGTTAAGCAAAATGTCAGCCCCCCTCCAAACAACTTGAAGAAAAGTATTTTTCTTTATTATTAAAATGTGTTTTTACTTGAAATATAAAAACTAAGGGTTTTAAAAATGTAAAAAGTCAAGTCAGTAGGCTAATATAAAAACTTCAAGTATCATCCTGAATTATTATTATCCAAAATATACATTTTAATTGGATATCTCTGGCTTCAAAGTTGCTCCTTGGTAAAAAACGGTGGCCACTCAAATATGAGCTACCGATTTTTTTCAAAGTTTGAGCGTTTTGAGCTACCTCTAAACATTAATCGATTTGGCTCATTTTTGAGTGGCCCCCGTTTTTTACCAAGGAGCAACTTTTGAGCCAGAGAGTCTTCTCGATTTCGAAATTCGGAATTTTTTGACACACCCTAATGCCCAATACAATTGTCAATAATCTAATTTTGTAATAGGGTGCTGGTCCCAATTATAGCCAAAAATATTAATTATCTAAGACATTAATTTAGAACCACACACTATTATTTGGAGGTGTATCAAATACAAATAGCTGTATAGTTGCTATTTGGGTAGCGTGCCACCAGTAATAATATTACATAATATTATCACAATATCATATATCATATGATAACAAAAGTTAATATAAGAATCTAATTACTACTTAATACTTATCTGACTTTCTTAGATGTTTCTTCGATGACTCCATATATCACTAACTTTATATAGAAATGTGAAAGGTAAAAAACTTCAAATATATTTTAAATTAATTAAAATATATCTTACCAATAAAACAAAAGGATTAAACAAAAATTAAAAGAATTTAATGAAAGAAAATTGAAAAGTTAAAAACAAATAAAAAAAACAACAAAATAATTTAATTTGAAATGAAAAAAATTATGAATAAATAGCATCTTTACCCTTCAGATATCTATACACGCAACTCTAAATTTTACTTTAAATTTTCACATATTACGTTAATTCTAAAAATTCCCCTAAGACCAACTTTACTTGACGACTACATATTTCCGAATCCCATTTTTAACCATAACTCAAAACAGGCAAAATTTCCCTTCCCAAAGATGCCGATAAGTCATAAAACTATTAACGTAAATATCTGAGGAGTTTTCTGCCAAAAAGTTATATTATAAAAATAATATTAATTGAAAAATTACTTTAAATCACTGAAAATGAATTTAAATTTAATTAAGAGAAATGATTAAAAAAACTACTTCTACATTTTGATTGATATTGATTTTTATGACATTGCTTCGAAGTAGAAAAAACCATTTTTACAAACAATCCCTAACTATTGCCAGTATCTAAAACAACATCATTAAAGATATTCCCATATTTATTAATTAAGAAAACCGAATTAACCAATTAATTATTCTAATAAAAATGTATACCCTTTTTTATGTAAACGCCTCAATGGAGCTCTCTACAACTAGAATTATGAAACAAAAGACGTCTACCCTATCTCTATCTCATTTGTGCTACACTTTCCAGCCAACCAAATAAATACTGTATTTGTTTTTCATACAACAAATACGGTATTTATTTGGTTGGCCGGAAAGTGTAGCAGTGAGCGGCACGAACGAACATAGCTAATGTGAATCTGTAGAATAAGATAATTCTACTAAAATTTAGATGGCGCCAGTAATTTCTTTAATATAGTTACACTTTTTGCCCGGCCAAGTAAATATTGTATTTGTTCAACAAAGAACAAATACAGAATTTGTTTGGTTGGGTGGAAGTGGGAGTGTATGTATGTATTCTATCCTTTTTGGGTAGAACTTTCGTCCCTGTCTAATCTAACGGGAGAAATCTCTATTACGTAAATAAAGAGTATCAAATGTAAGATAAACATCTGTAAAAGCAAACTTCGTGTTTAGAACAATAAGTTTCTCCCTTAGAATAATAATAAAATAAAAATACTCAATATATACAGGGTGACCACTCTGTTACAATTTTATTTTAAATTTTATTTTAAATTTAAAACTTGATCAAAAAGTGGTTTTATAGAAAAAAAATTAAATACAATATATTGTATATTTTTTATAATTTAGGTACGGTATTCGGACTACGGGGTTCTTTCTTATAAATGCAATATTAATCCCTTAGAAACGGTAGCATACACATAAATTGGACTAATTTTCCATACACAATCAATCGAATTTTAGGTAATCAGGTGTCGTTATCTGTCATTTTGGCAAGCCAACCTCGATTCCCAAGATAGTGGGATGTTACCCACGGCATTATCCACTGTAATGACTGTATTAATACCACCAGAGGCACATGGTAATTTCTTATCAAAACTTTCCCTAATTTATGCGTAAAATATTTCATGCTTTTGGGCGACCATCGGCTTTCCCAAGTCTAACGTGGAACTTAAAGGCCTTACTAAGATTTACAAGACAACAGCGGATAAAATGACCTTAAGATCCTTAATTACCTGAATTAATTTGGACCCTGTCGATAATTAATATACAAGCTACCTTTATGGTTAACAGTTTAGTACAATAAAGTGGCTTATATAATTATAATTATAACAATAGTTATTTATAATACAAGGGCAAAAGTTAAGTTTTTCGATTAAGTAGGTTTTTAGAAGCCAAAGGCCGGCCGATCGAGCCTGCCCGAGGGTAATAAACCTACGCAATCGAAATTTAACTTTTTGCCCACGTAATATACAATATTTTTTATACGATTGTTACTAATTATAATAAATTATTAAAATATATTTAATTTTCAATTGCAAAAAGTATTACTTTTTATTGTTTTATTACTTATCTAGTTATCCATGACAAATTGCTATCCAATCAAATCGCTAAGAAAACAAATGAATCGTTTCTTTTGGTTACGGTTTTATTTTCAAATTAAAAAAGCTATAGCTTGGTGATTAATTTCTGTTAGAATGTGTCTGTTATGAAAAAAGTAATACTTCTGAAGCGTTCTTTGAATATTATAAATATTGAAATTGATTTTACAGTTTAAATTTTGTGTTTGAAATTTATTTTGGTGTATGAATACAGATTAATCGGTTAACATATATTTTGAGGTTATGTTATAGAAGAAATTTTTATTTTGTATGAAATGATTATAATAATTGTATCTGGTCAAAAAGAGCAGTTAGTTCAAGACCAAAAGTGACATAAAGGTCATATTTCTTTGTAAATATTACAGTAAAGGTAAAGCATCTTCTTTTAAAAAGCTTAAAAATAACAAGTTTTAGTTAGCGGGCAAAAAAAACTTTTTGGTCCTAGGGCCACGAAGTTCAACTTTTCGCCCGTAAAACATAACCATAAAGTGTCTCTTTTAGAATCAATCGAATAAAAAGTAATTTTTTTCACGTTTCTATATAAATAGCCTCACATTTTAGTCCTGTCCAAACAACAACGTACAGTGCAGTCCAAAAGTAGCCCCTCACCCCTCCAAACGAATTTAATTTATAGACGTAAATTGATAATATAAAGCGCTTAAGTCTAAAATCTCAATATCGAAAAAAATTGAGATACGACGTCCTGAAATTTACAAGTTTTGTATCATGAAATTAATCATTTATCAAAAATTGTTTCATTGTATTAAATAAGTTTAAAAAAAAATTTCAACCTTATATTAAAACTTCCAACAAACAAAAAAATCCTAAAAAATTTATATAGGGCTTTAAAATGATTTATTACACGTGTACACGCATTGCGGTCTTTTGCGTGCGGTTTTATTCACAAATTAAAAAAGTTATAGCTTGGTGATTAATTTCTGTTAAAATGTGTCTGTTAAGAAAATAGTAATACTTCTGAACCGTTCTATGAATATTATAAATATTGAAATTGATTTTACAATTGAAATTTTGTGTTTGAAATTTATTTTGGTGTATGAATACAGATTAATCGGTTAACATATATTTTGAGGTTTGGACTTTTTATTTTGTATGAAATGATTATAATAACTGTATCTGGTCAAAAAGAACAGTTAGTTCAAGACCAACAGTGACCAAAAGGTCATATTTAATTATAAATATTACAGGAAACCATCTTCTTTTAAAAAGCTTAAAAATAACAAGCTTTAGTTAGCGGAAGAAAAAAAATTTTTGGCCCTGGGCCACAAAGTTCAACTTTTCGCCCGTAAAACATGAACAAAAAGTGTCTCTTTTAGAATCAATCTAATAAAAAAATAATAATACTTATTTGATGCTTGTATAGCTACACTAAAGTATTTTTCATCTAAAAAAAGTGATCTCTACCCTATGAACCCAAGAACGCCCCCTATGTATGGACTTCCCAAAATTCATAAAGAAAATTGCCCTATTCGCCCAGTGGTGTCCTTTACAAATTCCCCAGCATCATTCTTAGCAAAATGGCTCAATACTGTCCTACGGGAACAAACACGTTTTAGTAACCCCTATTCAGTAAAAAATACTAAGAATCTCACAGATGAAATAAAAAACATTGAATGTCCCCCTGGTTCGTTTTTAGTTTCATTTGATGTGGTGAACTTGTTCCCCAGCATCCCATCAGAAGAATGCATAGATTTAGTTCGAAAACTCTTATTTTCTAACTCTTCTTTACCAACCAACGTTATTGTAGATTTGTGTTTTCTTTTGGGTACCGTCCTAAATCAAAATTTTTTTATGTTTAACGGGTGGGTGTTTGAACAACTTTATGGTTTAGCCATGGGTTGTAATCTTTCCCCGTTTTTGTCTGAGGTTTTTATGGCACATTTAGAAGAAATAATTTCGTCTTCTCGTCTTTTTAATAACCATATCATCATATGGAAACGATACGTAGATGATGTTTTTTCAATTTTTAAAGGTTCAACTGATGACATTAACTGTTTTTTAAATTTTCTTAATTCTTTACACCCAAAAATAAAATTTACGATGGAAATAGAAAAAAATTACTCTATTCCCTTTTTAGACCTTAAAATTAGTAGATCTATAGACAAAAAACTTAGTTTTGAAATCTATAGAAAACCTACAACTTCAGACGGAGTCATACCCTTTTCTTCAAATCACCCTATTCACCAAAAATTAGCTAGTTTTAACTGTTTCTTTCACAGACTCTTTTCAGTCCCCCTGTCTCAAGAAAATTTTACAAAAGAACTAAACACTATCAAACAAATAGCGGTAAATAATGGTTTCCCTATTCATTTAATAAATAAAATATATTACAAATTTCTTTTAAAGAACACCACCTTTCAATTAACCTTACCTCCTGACCAAACTCCCCTTCCCTGCTATAGATCTTTGACTTATTTTGGTACAATTTCAGAGAGAATAGCAAAGGTCTTTAGAAAGGAAGGTATAACTATTTCTTTTAAAACTCTTTCTAAAGTTAGAAATTTTCTTTTTAATGTTAAAAGTCCTATTTCCTGGTTAGAAAAGTCTGGTATCTATTCCTTAAAGTGCAACACTTGTAGGGCTATCTATTTGGGACAAACGGGTCGTAAAGTCCGAGTTAGGCTTCGTGAACATGAACGGTCTATCACAAGCAATTGGGATAAGGGTATTTTTAACACAAACTCAACCTTTGCTAATCATATTTTAGAGTTCAATCACCAATTTGTGGCAGAGAGTGGTTTGAAACTCATACATTCAGCCAGCAAAGGAAAAAGAATGGATATGCTTGAGATTTTAGAAATTAACAAACATAAAAAAGACCCGAATTTTAATTGTATTAATGACCAAATTAAATTTGAGTGTACATTTCTCTTTGACTGCTTGTTACCGGAAGCCTAACTCGGATTTTTTATTTTTTTTTTTTACACTTACGTAGTTTTGCCTTGACACGGTTGGTTGAATTTCCGTGGATAAGGTGGTTTTCTGTAAATTTAGGTAACCCGCTTTAATTCGACAGAATAATGCGTAATTTTTTAAAAAAAATTTATTTAATTTATTTATTAGTGTTAATTTAATATGTTAGTATTGTACTGTGAACGTTATTTTAATTATTTTACGACGGATATTACAATTTGTTGACGATTTTGAGGTAGGTAAACATAACCTCAAAATATTAAATTATTATCCATGTTTTTAATATCAGGTTGACTTTCTTTTCACTATTTTTAGTATGTGGCCTGAAGATGTCCCATATTGTTTAGGGATGAAACATATGTAGCCAGTCGAAATAAAAATATAATTATTTAAAAAAATTGTGGAGAAGACTTTAAGTTTTTGTTTTATTTTTTTGTAATAATACTTATTTATATAATTTTGCCTTTTTATATTCAATAGTCCTGTAAAAATGCAAAAATAGTATTATTGCTTTCCCATTTTGAAAATTTTCAAAATTTCGGAAAGCCTTGTATTCGTGCAAAAATTTTCAATATTTATTTTTGCGTATTTTTACGTTTTATGACGTTTTATGTCGATATAAATCAATTTCAAGAAAAAAATAAAAATTGTCGGTCGGTCGGTCAGTCGATCGGTCGGTCGGTCGATCGGTCTGTCCAGGAAATCTTGTGGGCACGATAACTTAAGAACGCGTTAAGCTAGAGACTTGAAATTTGACATATGGGTATGTTACCAAAAGTTCTAGCTCGGGATTGTTTTTGGTGAACATTGGGGTGCGGCAAGGGGGACAAGTGGGGAAAAATACATTTTTTTTAGAAAAATTTGAAAATTGCTATATAGGGGTTTTTGAGTCTGATAATAAATTTTTTATAACTCCACCCGCGAGGGGGTGAGGGGGTAAATATTTTTAAATATTTTCAATATTTTCGTTAAAATTGGTATATTGGGGTTTTTGGGGTTGGCGAATATGAATCTGATAATAATTTTTTTCTAATTTTACTCCCTGAGGGGTTGGGGTTAGTTTTCGTGAAAACTGGTATATTGGGGTTTTCGAGGTTGCTGAAAGTGAATCTGATAATAAAAAAAATCTAAATCCACCCCCTGAGGGGTGGGGGTAGTTTTCGTGAAAATTAGTATACTGGGGTTTTTGAGGTTGCTGAAAGTGAATCTGATAATAAAAAAAATCTTACTCTACCCCCGGAGGGGCAGGGGGTAGTTTTCTTGAAAATTTATATATTTTGGTTTTTGTGGTCGCTATAATAAAAAATCCATTTTAAGCGCGGAGGTGTAAAATGGGAAAGCTCTTTTATTGGGCAGTGTATTTTTTTAAATTTTTTGGATAAGTCTAAAAAAAGTTCTCCGCAGAGCCGTACGCTACGTAGCGATGGAAATTTATTGGCAGACGGGACGGGGACGGGGACCACAATTTTGCCAACTTCTTCATTGAAGAATTATAACTTTTTTTCTACTGAAAATTTTTTTTTTTAACCAACTATACAAATTTTGCTGCAATTTGCCAACTTTTTCGATGTAGTTGGGAGTGTCATCCTACTAATTTCCCCCATAGCGGAGGCTTTGGTTTCCGGTCTGTGGACGCAATAACTTTTAAAAAAAATCGAAAAATTTTTATTGCTTTTTTTTACGTTTCTGGATGTTTTATATCCAAAAAATATGATTTCCCTTAAAAAAAATGTCTTACTGTCGGTCGGTCGGTCGGTCGGTCTGTCGCGACATGTCTGTCTGTCGGTCTGTGTCCGGGAAATTTGTGACCACGATAACTCAAGAACGCTTCGGGCTAAAGACTTCAAATTTGGACCACAGGTTGACTATCCAAAGTTCTAGGTAGGGATTGCTTTTCGTAAAAATCTGGTTGGGGTAAGGGGTTAAAACAATTTTTTTCAAAAGCATATTTTTTTTTCAATTTATCTCTGTTTTACGAAAAAAATAACTTTTTTTTTAATTTTTTTTTTTTGAAAAACGAAAAAAAATTTATTTATTTTTTTTTTATTTTTTTTTTTATTTATTTATTTTTTTTTATTTTAACTTTACGAAAAAAGAATGTTAAAAAAAAAGTTTTTGAAAAACTTGAAAAAAAAATTGTTTTTTTTTATTTTAATGAACTTAGGCCTATAGGGGAAAGTATTATTTTGTTGGCAGCGGTATTTTAACCTAATGGGTTCAAATATTTAAATCTAAACTTTTTTTTTATTACGCACCGAGTACGCGAACCTAGTTTTTAGTACACGAGAGTGCGTTTTTTTTACGAGGTGCAGCCGAGTAAAAAAAGCACAAGATGTGCACTGAAATGGTTTGCGTCGAAGTGCTTATACTATTTTTCCTAAGACCTAACACCTAAACAAAAATTTTCTTAAAATTAGTTTGTCAATTTGAGGTTATGTGTTTGACTTTTACTAATTAAGTAATGTCAAGTTACCTAGTTGGTAGTGAGAAAAAGAAATTACGATTTAGGATGAACTATAAAATTTTTTTTACCTAATACCCCTCCCTCGTGTCACTTTTTGTTACTCGAGCTCTGACTCCCTCCACCCCCCGGTGACTTTAAAATGAGACAAAAAAGTATTTTAAAATACATGGGCGCTGAACTAAGGTGTTCAAAAGTTATTGCTAAGAAAAAATCTGTTAAAATATATAATATAGTGCAGTAATCTCTACTAAAGTAATTTAAGACGAAGAAGTGGATCCTTTTAATTTGGATGTTATATTCCTTGCATCAAGTGATTTTCAGTCTCTGCATATATGTTCATTCCAAGCATTTTCACATAGGTAGCATCGAATCTACGCGTAGCTACGGTTCACTAAACATACCACATGTACAAAATTAATTTTATCAAATTCTTCGTTTTCTACCTATCCTGCTTTACTCTCATATATTTACATGTTGCTTTACATGATTTTCGTAATATGTGTGCATGTTCTTTCCGCTAGATTAATAATTTTACATATGAAGAGTGCAACTAACATAAGGGCCTAACCCTCATTTTTTAAAAATACGGTTTTTGCTTAAAACGGGTACTACTTAACGTACTTTATCGCTCTAGTTAATAAAAGTTCCTAATATGTTACTAGAAGTGGCAAAAAATTCATTGGAAAATAAGGTTAGAGGTGCAAATTTTAATAATTTGTTTTTTGACCCACCCAAATATTTGCCGTCAACTATTCTTAATTAAAAAGGTTATGAACTTATTTAAAACTAGAAAAGACAATAATTTGGACTCCAAATTCTTCCTTTTCTACCTATCTTGCTTTACTCTCATATATTTACATGTTGCTTTACATGACTTTCGTAATATGTGTGAATGTTTTTTCCGCTGGATTAATAATTTTACATATGAAGAGCGCAACTAACATAAGGGCCTAACCCTCATTTTTTTCAAAATACGGGTTTTGTTTGAAGCGGGTACTACTTAACTTACTTTATCGCTCTAGTTAATAAAAGTTCCTAATATGTTACTAGAAGTGGCAAAAAATTCATTCGAAAATAAGGTTAGAGGTGCAAATTTTAATAATTTGTTTTTTGCCCCACCCAAATATTTGCCGTCAACTATTCTTAATTAAAAAGGTTATGAACCTATTTAAAACTAGAAAAGACAATAATTTGGACTCCAAATTCTTCCTTTTCTACCTATCTTGCTTTACTCTCATATATTTACATGTTGCTTTACATGATTTTCGTAATATGTGTGCATGTTCTTTCCGCTAGATTAATAATTTTACATATGAAGAGTGCAACTAACATAAGGGCCTAACCCTCATTTTTTTAAAATACGGTTTTTGCTTAAAACGGGTACTACTTAACGTACTTTATCGCTCTAGTTAATAAAAGTTCCTAATATGTTACTAGAAGTGGCAAAAAAATCATTGGAAAATAAGGTTAGAGGTGCAAATTTTAATAATTTGTTTTTTGCCCCACCCAAATATTTGCCGTCAACTATTCTTAATTAAAAAGGTTATGAACTTATTTAAAACTAGAAAAGACAATAATTTGGACTCCAAATTCTTCCTTTTCTACCTATCTTGCTTTACTCTCATATATTTACATGTTGCTTTACATGATTTTCGTAATATGTGTGCATGTTCTTTCCGCTAGATTAATAATTTTACATATGAAGAGTGCAACTAACATAAGGGCCTAACCCTCATTTTTTTAAAATACGGTTTTTGCTTAAAACGGGTACTACTTAACGTACTTTATCGCTCTAGTTAATAAAAGTTCCTAATATGTTACTAGAAGTGGCAAAAAAATCATTGGAAAATAAGGTTAGAGGTGCAAATTTTAATAATTTGTTTTTTGCCCCACCCAAATATTTGCCGTCAACTATTCTTAATTAAAAAGGTTATGAACTTATTTAAAACTAGAAAAGACAATAATTTGGACTCCAAATTCTTCCTTTTCTACCTATCTTGCTTTACTCTCATATATTTACATGTTGCTTTACATGACTTTCGTAATATGTGTGAATGTTTTTTCCGCTGGATTAATAATTTTACATATGAAGAGCGCAACTAACATAAGGGCCTAACCCTCATTTTTTTCAAAATACGGGTTTTGTTTGAAGCGGGTACTACTTAACTTACTTTATCGCTCTAGTTAATAAAAGTTCCTAATATGTTACTAGAAGTGGCAAAAAATTCATTCGAAAATAAGGTTAGAGGTGCAAATTTTAATAATTTGTTTTTTGCCCCACCCAAATATTTGCCGTCAACTATTCTTAATTAAAAAGGTTATGAACCTATTTAAAACTAGAAAAGACAATAATTTGGACTCCAAATTCTTCCTTTTCTACCTATCTTGCTTTACTCTCATATATTTACATGTTGCTTTACATGACTTTCGTAATATGTGTGCATGTTCTTTCCGCTAGATTAATAATTTTACATATGAAGAGTGCAACTAACATAAGGGCCTAACCCTCATTTTTTTAAAATACGGTTTTTGCTTAAAACGGGTACTGCTTAACGTACTTTATCGCTCTAGTTAATAAAAGTTCCTAATATGTTACTAGAAGTGGCAAAAAATTCATTGGAAAATAAGGTTAGAGGTGCAAATTTTAATAATTTGTTTATTGCCCCACCCAAATATTTGCCGTCAACTATTCTTAATTAAAAAGGTTATGAACCTATTTAAAACTAGAAAAGACAATAATTTGGACTCCAAATTCTTCCTTTTCTACCTATCTTGCTTTACTCTCATATATTTACATGTTGCTTTACATGACTTTCGTAATATGTGTGAATGTTTTTTCCGCTGGATTAATAATTTTACATATGAAGAGCGCAACTAACATAAGGGCCTAACCTAATTTTTTTCAAAATACGGGTTTTGTTTGAAGCGGGTACTACTTAACTTACTTTATCGCTCTAGTTAATAAAAATTCCTAATATGTAGAAGTGGCAATAAAATGCATTGTAAAATAAGGTTAGGGGTGCAAATTTTAATAATTTGTTTTTTTTTTGACCCACCCAAATATTTTGCCGTCAACTATTCTTAATTAAAAAGGTTATGAACCTATTTAAAACTAGAAAAGACAATAATTTAGACTCCAAATTCTTCCTTTTCTACCTATCCTGCTTTACTCTCATATATTTACATGTTGTTTTACATGATTTTCGTAATATGTGTGCATGTTCTTTCCGCTAGATTAATAATTTTACATATGAAGAGTGCAACTAACATAAGGGCCTAACAATTAATTTTTCAAAATACGGTTTTTGTTTGAAGCGGGTACTACTTAACGTACTTTATCGGTCTAGTTAATAAAAATTTCTAATATGTTACTAGAAGGTGCAAAAAATGCATTGGAAAATAAGGTTATGGGTGCAAATTTTAATAGTTTGTTTTTTTTTGCCCCACCCAAATATTTTGCTGTCAACTATTCTTAATTAAAAAGGTTATGAACCTATTTAAAACTAGAAAAGACAATAATTTGGACTCCAAATTCTTCCTGTTATAACTATCCTGCTTTACTCTCATATATTTACATGTTGCTTTACATGATTTTCGTAATTAGTGTGCATGTTCTTTCCGCTAGATTAATAATTTTATATATGTAGAGTGCAACTAACATAAGGGCCTAACCCTCATTTTTTTCAACATACGGTTTAGTTAATAAAAAATCCTAATATGTTACTAGAAGTGGCAAAAAAATGCATTGGAAAGTAAGGTTAGGAGTGCAAATTTTAATAATTTGTTTATTTTTGCCCCACCTAAATATTTACCGTTTAACTATTCTTGCGCGCTAACATCTGGCCGTAATGAAAGGCGCGGTAATGATTTGCGCGGTAAACGAATAGCACCATACAAACTGATTATCAGTCATCGGCGAATTTCCAGTGCTCGCTTAGGCGCCGCGTCGATTCTATCGTTGACGCGAGGTTTTAAATATTTACATTTTTATTTTTTTCGAAAAACACCGATATATTTACATATTTATAGTTCATATGTATATTCAATATTGTTGTGTGTAACGAATTAGTCGTCAAATGTTTCGATTTAGTGACCTTTATAAAAATTTCCCCATAATTCGGCAAAATTATTCCGTAAGCCTATGTTTCTGTGTTTATTTTCAACGTTGATGAGTCATAACTGAATTTATTCCGATTAATGCTGATTATAAAAATAATAAAAACTAAAACTTAAAACTTATCTGTTAATTTTATCGGTGGAACCGTATCTTTTTCAGTTTATTTGTAGTCATCTTGTTACTACTTAAAAAAAAAACATTAACCTTTCTCAGAATATTTTGATTAATATTTAACAATTATATAATTACCTATTATGGCATAAAAAACTAGGCATTGAATAAATCGGGTAATAATAGAGTAACTTGATCTAACCCTGAATTAAATTGAATATCGTGATATTTCCCGATCAATTGAATTATATCCGTTAACCCTAAAACACTGTAATTATATTTTTAATAAAATTATTTAATATAATCATTCACCAATTATATCGAATAATTTCTAAATAATTGATAAGATATCGATGTAAATTAATAAATAAAGGACTAATTTTTACACAATTTATGGGATTATAAATACACAACGGGGATTTGGGATTCATCACAATCTAGTGTGATCGAGTGATCTTTCAGGGCAACGTTGAGACATACACTGTAAAAAATAAATATGTAATTATACATCTTTCTGCACGTAAATGTGATTCTATGCAAGTAAGTACATGTAAAATTTACTATTTAACATGTAATTTTACAATTTTACATGTAATTTTAAAATTTGTTATGCACATTACATGTAAAATCTAGTAAATTTTATAGAGTTCACTGTAAAAAATAAATATGTAAATTTACATGCAGAAGCATAATTAATTTTTTTGCCATGCCGAGACATGTAATTTTACCATTAAATATGAAAATAAAAGTAATTACATCTAAAGTACATGTAATATTTATATAATATTGTAAAATTACGATTTTATATGAATATTACATCTAAATTACACGTAATATTCATATAAAATTGTAAAATTACATGTAAAATCTCGTAAAATTTACATGTACCTGCATGGCAACACATTACCTGTGATTCCATTTACTCTTTTACAGTTTATCTCTTTCGTCGTAGCTTTCTTACCGTGTGTCAAACTATACCTGATGATTAATTACATAGGCCTGGATCAAATGTGCTTTTTGGAATTTTATACTTGCATGTTAATAACTTGTTCTTCCATTTTTTTCCATCACATCAACTTTTTTTGATAAGGAACTTTAAGACAGACAGTGACGTAGGAGTCCAGGAATAACAAAAAATAACAAAAATCTGAATTTTTCCATTCGGCCATTTTTGATACTGCCAATATCATATTAAATAATCTTTAAAAAAATCAGGGTGGTCCAATTTTTTTTAAATACAACAAAAAATTGGTCTTATCATACTAATATGACAGATAAGCTTTCATTTTGCAATGTATTATAAAATAAAATAGCGACAAAAGGATAACTTTGCATTTGACCAAAACTAGATAATCTAGTTTGGATTTTCATAAAATATTCATCTATCTACCTTGTTTTTCTTTGGGCTAGTCTATTTAGATGGTGGTCTGTCTGTCTGTCTAGAAAATGTACGAAGTGAGGTAAAATTTATACAAACCCTGGTGGTCATTAGTACTGCTAAATATTTATATCAACTAAAAGTTTTGCGGAGAAGTCTCAATTTACGTTACCAACACTGACATTTATTTTGGAAATGTTCTATTTCAAATCTCTCTTTTCAATTACACTGGTCGACAAATCGGAAGATTTCTCTAACTGAGATTCCAGAAATAGGTTTATACTAATTTTGGGTCGCTGAATCCAAATCCGAATGTCGTTTGTCTTCATCACCCTCAAATTTTTGATATCAAAAAAAAGTTAAGATTAGGAAAATTGATTTTGTGTAATTACAAGAAAATGCTTTGACTTATCACATTAAAATTTAGTACGGTTAATAGTGGTAATATAAGTTATTTATTCCCCTACTTACCCAAAAATACAATTGTGTGTATGTCAGAGGCGTGCGTTCTAAAGTGTTTCTGTAATACAGGGTGTATTTGAAATAGCGTAGGAAATTTTAACAGGTGATTCTACTTGATAAAATATGACAAAAAGTTCCTATAAACATATGTCTAAAAATGCGTCATAAAGCTAGCCCCTTTGAAATTGGCTAAAAAAATCGGTTTTTATTTAATAACTCAGGAACCCTTTGAGATATGTTAACGAGGTTTTACACGTACTTATTTAAACCAGGGGTGTGCGAAACGGGGGGGCCTTATCAGTTTTTTGTCCGAAACTTTTTTCTATGTAACTTTTTTGCAATTTTATTTTTGAAATATGATTCCTCAGGTCAAAATACATAAAAAGGTACTCTTGTTGTAATACTGTAGGATTGACCGTTTTCGAGAAAAGTTCATTTGAAGGTGAAATTTCACGGTTCGA
Source organism: Brachypterus glaber (assembly GCA_958510825.1). NCBI lineage: Eukaryota > Metazoa > Arthropoda > Insecta > Coleoptera > Kateretidae > Brachypterus > Brachypterus glaber. The sequence goes on along the minus strand of OY294044.1, from coordinate 21,579,567 downwards.
GAACGAAAAATTAAATACTAAAATGTCGAAAACCAAAATAGCACCTGACCTAATTAGTTTTCCAGGTGATGTGCTATTTTGACCTTAAATTCGGATTCAGCGCCTCAAAATACATAGGAAAAAAAAACTATTGACCTTTTTTTGTGTGGCTAGGATATTTTTTTTTGATAAAAATCGGGGTGGAGTAAGGGAGTAAAATGGGGTTAAAACTTTTTTTTATTTTTTTTTATTTATTTTTCGTTAAAACGAAAAAAGAGATTTTTTTGGAAAAAAAAAAATAAAATTTTAATTTTTTTTTTTTAATTTGGGGTTAAAACTTTTTTTTATTTTTTTTTATTTATTTTTCGTTAAAACGAAAAAAGAGATTTTTTTGGAAAAAAAAATTAAAATTTTAATTTTTTTTTTTAATTTATAAAATTATTTTTATTTTTATTTTTATTTTAATAAACCTAGACCTATAGGAGAAAGTATTATCTTGTTGGCAGCAGTTTTTTTTTTAGTGGAACTTGCAGAGATATGTTTAAACCTATTTTTCTTGAAAACTATTGACCTTTGATCAAAAGGTCCAATATGATTTTTACGTAAAATTAATTATTAAATAATAATTTTTTATCGAAATTGTAAAATTCTTAAACATAAATTTTGTTGAAGAAATTTATTGCAGAAACACTTTAGAACGCAAGCCTCTGACATACACACAATTGTATTTTTGGGTAAGTAGGGGAATAAATAACTTACTAACTATTAACCGTACTTAATTTTAATGTGATAAGTCAAAGCATTTTCTTGTAATTACACAAAATCGATTTTCCTAATTTTAACTTTTTTTATGACATAAGAAAATCTGAAGGTGATGGAGACAAACGGCCTTCGGATTTGGATTCAGCGACCCAAAATTAGTATAAACCTATGTCTGGAATCTCAGTTAGAGAAATCTTCAGATTTGTCGACCAGTGTTACCTAAATAATTTTAAGAGCGAAGTGCTAGGTAAAGGAAATAGATTCAAGTAACTTGAAGTTCATTTTAATAATAAAAATTACCAAAGGGGAAGACCTGTAAATAAAACAAAAGGTTATATTGGTAGTTTTTGTTTGTTTTTTTTTCTAAATATCGGCAAAAAATATTTTTTAAGTGAGCCGGCTTACTTTCGTCAGAAGTTCAAAAATTAAATTGGTAATTATATTTTCGCCTGCGGCCCTAAACCTAATAATTTGTATCTTAAGAGATTTTTCCTTCACATTTCAAGTCTTATAAAATAATTTTCTTGTCGAATTCTTAAAAATTGCTTATCCTGAAAAACTGTGAAATAAAAAAGTTACCAATAATGTGATATTGCAATTTCAATTAATAGATTTTATAATATTATTTATATGTCAAGTTCTGAGGTGCCTGGGAAATTCGAAAACTTAAGATTTCTAAGAAATTTCCCCTACGGCACTAATGTGCATTTTGCAAGACAGTCTCTCTCTGTTTGATTTTTTTTAAAATACTTTGATTTTTAAATTTTATAAAATAAATTGCTATTTAACTTAATGTTAAGCCATTATCTTCCAAATATGAACCTTTGCGATTTCACTGTTAGTGGTTCTATAATGTCCAGAACGTTCGCTACAAGGATCCATCGTCCGTTTTTTTTTTCGACAATTTTGTTCATCTAAATTTTCCTGGGGCACTATGAGTCTGATAGGCATTAAAATTTCCTTTCACTTTCAAATCTTAAAACATTTAACCAGATAACGTCTCAGTAATTTTCAAATTTTAAAATGAAAATACCATCTGAGCAGGTCAACCAAGTCTGTAGTTAAATATGAAACAACTATTTTTCTGGTCGCTGTAAACAGAAATCTTCTAAGGGAAACAAGACAACTTGTTGTGGTTATCACAAACACAACATATATTTCAAGAATCTGGTAAGCCAAACCATTTTTCTTGCTTTCCCATATTTCTGGTTACAGCACTGTAAAAACTGCATGTAAAATAATGTAAATGTAAAAATACATGAATTTACATAGTACGGAATAGTAAATTTACTATTCTGGAATATGCATAATTCATGAATTTATGTAAAATAATATAAAATTATGTAAAATAATGTAAAATAATGTAAAAGAATTTAAAAGAATGTAAAAGAATGTAAAAGAATGTAAAAGAATGTAAAAGAATGTAAAAGAATGTAAAAGAATGTAAAATATTGTAAAAAAATATATTTACATTGATTTACATATTTTTACATGATTTTACAATGTCGGGCTATGTAATTTTAAGTCGCACGTGAGCTTTGGACAATAACCAAGAAGGCGTCATATCATGAGACGGACCGTATAATATTATTATTGTTAGAGAGATAGCGACGCATCCTGCTAGGTTAAAGTGTTAAAAGTGTAAAAAAAGGTAAATATTATTTATGTACGATATTTAAATGCTTTATTTGTGGCCTAATTAATAATTAATTATAAATTACGATCTTTATCAACCAATAGATCTTTAAAGAAAGACGTAAGCAGTTTATACTCGTATTAAGGGTGCAAATCGTTTGGTTTATTAAACCAAATGAACTTTATGCTACGACATTTCAAAAAAGCTTTGACACAGAGACTTGTAATTTGGAACAAACATTTTTAAGTTGTAAATATTTTTTTTTTCAAATTTCAAGTCTTTATGTCAAAGCGTTCTTGAAATATCGTAGTGCTTAAGTTGTTTTAAAATCACTTTTAATATGACTGTATGTTAATTTTTTTAAAAATTATTAAACACACCATAGGTATTGCAAATATAAAAAAAGTCGTTCAAGCTGATTGTTTTTTTTTACGTTTGTTTTTATAATAAAAAGTCTATGCATTATTATTATTATTACCATTCTGGACTATGTAATTTTTACCGTTCCGGTCTATGCAAAATATTAACACAATGGACTATGTAATTTTTACTGTTCCGGTCTATGCAAAACATTACCATTACAGACTATGTAATTTTTACCATTTCGGTCTATGGCAACAGATTACCATTTACGGACTATGTAATTTAATGTAATGTGAGCAACCAGATGAATAGTTGTTTCACATTTAGCTATTGATCTGGTTGCCTCAACCAAATATTTTTTAGTGAAACATCGGAGGTAATGTTGACTTTTTCCATCTTATTCCATCTCTTTATGCGTTTTAATATTTTCACTATAGTGCCACAGGCTAAAAAATTTTTTTTAAACTATGTTTATTTAGTCTTGATTTATAAAATATATTATGTCACATAATTTATATAGGCCATTGTTCATATAAAGCGGTTTTATATTATATATAATTTAACTATTTCATTCAAAAAGCTAATAAAAATTAATTCAAAATGGAGATTAAAAATGGTAAAGTTTCTACCAATGTAAATAAAACCCCTTTGATGAAGTGATAAAATACAAATACATGGACCTCTGAAATATTTAAACCTTTACTAATACAATTTAATTAATAAAAACATCGAAAAGCGTTTTTTCCACCCCTTTATGTTTGCGGTAGAATTGATGGACACGATGAAATAAATATAAACGAAATTTTCAGCAAAGGTCCACCGAAAATGGGCTATTTCCCTAATACTGCACGTTTTTCCGAGGACTTGACAAGCATTTTTACAAATGATTCCGTTGGCTTTTTATATCACACACATTTGCCATTGAATATTCTATAGAATAGGCAGAGGGCTTTGCTTTTTATCACATAAAAGGGACATTCCAAATATAAAGAAGCACACCTACTAAATTTTTTTTTATCAGACGAATTAATTTATTATCGAAGACACTCAACAAAACGTCATAGAATAGATTTCAAATATCCAGTTAAATTAATATAAAAAAAATTGCTCTTGTAAAAAGTCCGTATTGTCGTTATTCAAAAACTACTTTTAATTAAAATAACTCTATTACGGGCAAATACGAAATTGGGCATTGACGTCATGGTTTACCTTAACGTTGGTTTGGTTTGGTTTTTAGCTGGTTTGGTGGGCTCCTTGCAACAGCCAACGCTAGTTTACATTAACGTTGGTTTTGCGCCTGTTTGGTTAGTTTTTTAACCTAACTTATAATTTTAGTGTCGATAATGTCCAATTTATTATGTCATCATTGACCGGCCATTGACGTCAATGGCCAAACTGTTGTCTTTGCCCGTTGCACCTCTAATTATATATTATAAAATTAAAACAAAACATTAAACGAATGTTAATTAATAAGGTTTTTTGACAGTATACCACAAACGAACCTATTCTGTAACAAGTGTAGAATGATACACATCCCGAGTGGCGAGGAAGACGGTCAACGAGTGAGGAATAGCCATTCAACAGGTGTTGCAGACTATACTTTTTCTACAACTGAAGTTTTATATATTCATACTTTTATATAAATTATATAACCAAAAGTTTTAATACAAAACATTAATTAAAATCCAATAATTTAATTTTCATCAAATAATTTAATATATTTATGGTAAATTGTGTATTATTTCGTTGATTTAGCTAAAAATAAAACCCTTACGGTATGTGTCATATACCGTCATCTACTTACGGAATGTGCTATATACCGTAAGAGATATTTTTTTATATAAAAAATCATTTTAAACAAAAATAAGTCAGAGTTGGACCAAGACAGATTTTTGTTAATAACCATGCCTACCTACAACTTTTTAGGTAGGTAATTTTTATTTTTGTAAAAACAATTAACTTTGGTAATAATTAATTATAATTGTAATTAATTACACAAAATTTAACAATATTTAATATTTAATTATTTTTAATTTTTTTTATTGTTTACAAAAAAATGTGGTTAATAAATTTCTAAATTTACAACAAACCTATTAAAAAATATGGGTCTACAATAATTTATTTGTAAATTTCAAATAAAAAATTCTATAAATCGAAATAAATTTTTCTATTGCATTAGAACATCACCGTGGCTAGAGATCTACAGGTGGCTTAACACAGATAGCATTTTTCAGAAGGTTCTTTTCAGGATCTGAACGTCCCCCTAAAGCTACTTCACATTCAACGAGTGGTGTTGAAATTTTCACTACGTTTTCACACGCACATTTCACATTCAAAACACACAATTAAGAGGTGGCAAAAGGTTAGGTAAACCGCAGAAAGAATAATATGAAGTTAACTCCAAAGAGTAACCGGGGATAATTTCATTGTATGTCCTTTTAATTGTGGGGTTATGTGCAATTGTGTGGATTTGAATCTTTTAAATGTTTGTTTAGGATGGATTTTTTACATCTTTTTAATTGTTGTATAATGGACGGATTATTGTTTTAAATAAAGATTACTTTTACCGACCTTTACTAAATTAAGTAAATTAACTTTCATTATTCTCTTTTAAAACAATTAAAAATACATTCTAATTTGTAATAATATACAAAATTAAAAATAAATTGATCAGTACGGACGTAGAATTAACAAGAAATTGTGATATTCACGAATATTTTACAAGAAATAACTTACAATATTATATAAAAACTACAACTACAAGTACTGGCAAAAGAAGAGTAACCCAAACTGCTTTGAACTGGTTTAATGAACTTCCAGAACATATAAAGACACAACAAACTCTAAAAGCTTTTTGTTCATCTGTTAAAGACTATTACATAAATTTAAGAACATGATTAACTCATATGTACATTTATTATATTTTTAATTATATTTTCTGTGATATTTACCTGATATGGAATCCTGTATTCTCTTAAGGTTAATAATTAAATAAAAAAAAAAAAAATAATAAGACATTTGGTAATGTAAATAGAATCGCATGGGTCCATAAATCAAGTTTTTTACAAAATACACTCTTTGATAGTTTTATCAACTAGTAGCCATTATCCATGTTTTATTAACCGACTTCCAAAAAAGGAGGAGGTTATCAATTCGACGTGTGACTTTTTTTTATGTTTGTTCCCGCATAACTTTGGAACGGATGAACGGAATATGATGAAACCTTTTGCTACTTAAAGAGGACATTCCTGAAGTGGTTCCGTTTGAATTTGGCGCTCGGATAATGCCGGGTAAGCCGGATAATCAAGATAAATCTAATCGTTTTAACGCAATTTCACTTAAAACAGGCTTAATGTTGTTCTAATACCAACCAAAATTTTAGAAAATGATCGGACAACTCGGATAAGTTAGATAACTTGATTAAGGGGTCACTCAAATATTACGGCAGGCTAAAAATCTATTAAATGCGCTAAACTTGATTCTGTGGACGTGCAATATTAAAATACCAAGAGAAAATTATAAAGTTTGTGATAATAACGCCTTATGGTATAATAAGGCGTTATTTGATTATTACTTAACGCTTAAAGTTTTACAAAGATTTTATTTAGTATTTCGTTTAAAATTAGGTTGGTTGGACTCTTGGTCGCTGAAATAAAAATACTACTAAATTTGTTTTTTAGAAATTTATGTTTAAGATGATAACGCCACAACGCAGTAATAGTGCGTTGTGACGTCAGCACCTTACCGAGATGGAAGGACAACTATAATTTAGCTTAGATGACCTTACTGATCTACAAGTTCTGTGTCTCTAAAAAGTAAAAAATAAAAAATTAACTGACTTCTGTCTCTAAAAAGTAAAAAATAAAAAATAAGTCGGTGCCAATTTCACAGCAAACAGTTTAACAACATAAATAATTATTATAATAATTATAATTGTTAGTATTTAATTTAGGGAGTGGTGATATTGGCACCGACTTATTTTTTATTTTTTACTTTTTAGAGACAGAAGTCGGTTCATTTTTTTTGCGAAAAGTTTTTATTAACTGATGAATAATATGTGTGTGGTGCCGCGAAAAGGTACCTTAAGCATAAAAAGTAGATTTCGAGAAAAACGAGTTTGAAGTTGGGACAATTAAGGATGTAATTTCGTTTACTACACATCACTTATAGCTGCAGTTTATTTTTTTTAAGACTAATTCAACCATTCTGATTACGAAAATAGTAATCACTCTTAGCAGAAATGCACCGTTCTCCCGTGGTCGACACAATATTTTTTATCATTTATAATAAAAAATTTAAACCTAATAGTTATTTATGGTTCATTTTGGTCCAAAATCGGCATCGGGGCGTTTTCGGGATCAAAGATTGCAAATTTTTGGTCAAAATAAAAAAAAAAAACAAAATGGCGGCGCCAATATGGCGGACGACTTTTGTAATTTCTGGCCGATTTGAACCAAAATCGGTATCAGGGGGGTTTTCGGGGTCGTAGATTACGATTTTTTTTTCAAAATTAAAAAAATCAAAATGGCTGCGCCAATATGGCGGACGACTTTTGTGATTTCTGGCCGATTTGAACCAAAATCGTTATCAGGGGGTTTTCGGGGTCGTAGATTACGAATTTTTTGTTAAAATTAAAAAAATCAAAATGGCGGCGCCAATATGGCGGACGACTTTTGTAATTTCTGGCCGATTCGAACCAAAATCGGTATCAGGGGGTTTTCGGGGTCGTAGATTACGAATTTTTGGTCAAAATAAAAAATCAAAATGGCGGCGCCAATATGCCGGACGACTTTTGTAATTTCTGGCCGATTCGAACCAAAATCGGTATCAGGGGGTTTTCGGGGTCGTAGATTACGAATTTTTTGTAGCTAAGGGTAGAAGTTAAAACCACCATGAATTAAACTGAAATTATTTATTTTTATATATTGACATATTTTTCTGAATATTTTAAACCAATTCTTTTAAAACATCATCCACCCTTAATTTAAGGGTTGGTATTTAATTTTTATTTCAACCAAAAATATTAATTTTTTAGGCTCTTTTAAATTCGCACAAAATGGCGGTTGCTATTCAAGATTCTAAAGTTCCGTTAGCTGGGTCGTTAGAGGGTGAAAATTACAGCCCCCAAAATCATATACTTAAATTTCCCTCTTGAGGACCCAAATTAACCTCTATAATTTTTCTTTTCTAAGCCTTTACAAAAAAAATCATAATAAAAAAACTATTGGAGATATCAATGTTTTTCTTTCACTAATTAACGTAGAAATATACAATGCATCTGAAACCCCAAAAATCAAAAAATCGTATTTTTTTCGTTAAGGTACCTTTTAGCGGCACCACTCACATATGATAATTTTAGCAATTTTGCAGTTTGGAATAGTATATTCTGATACGTACATAAAATAATAGCAAAATAGTAATATATTCTTTTTTCTAATAATAACGCTCAACATAAATTTTAACTTCATAATAGGGTCACTTTATCTGGGCCTACTTTCCTCTTTGGTTTTTGGTTACCTATTTTTGCTCTTTTGGACTGGCTTTTTTTTCATTTTATATGCAAAACAAACCAAAAAGATAGATCAAGAACCAAAGAACAAAGTAAGCTCAGATGAAGTGACCCCATTTAATAACTTTTGTAACAAAACTAATTCATAGGTGGCGTTTTGTTTAACTATCTCATCAACAAATCGTTGAAAAATATAAATAAGTATTGGGATTAACAGATGCATGGTGATATTCCAAATATTATTTGACCAGATTGGCACATAATAATATGCAATGGTAATGACACTCATATACACCTAATAAGGACGCTAGATGTTTGTTAATTAATTTTAATGCCACACTAGAAGCAAAAAAGTTGAAATTTAGTTAATTACCGTTGTAAATTGGTGTCATCCGAAAATTAGAAGACGATGTTCGAAATATAAAGCATTTAGGAAATTAAATTTAATTTGACAGTCACACCTGTCGTTTCCGTGCGATTTGACGTCTCGACTCTCTGTGCAGGGGTAAATCGTTTCTTTGACATCGTCGTCTGCAAAGGGATTCTCTATATGAGTACCTTAGACTTAAAAATATAAATTATATATGAAGAGTGCAACTAAGATAAGGGCCTAACCCACAAAATTCTTCTTCTTACAGGAGAAGCAAAAATGTGATTCATTTTTTTTCCAATGATATTTATACTTAATATTAATTATATTAAAATATTTTTTGATTGTTTACATTGTTTTATATAGATTTCAACAAAAAAACTTGAATGAGAGCCTAAACAATATATCAAAGGGCCTAACCCACACATTTCTTATAAGGTTATTTTTGCATAAAATCTAAAAGCCTTATGCACACGTTTATTATAAGATTGATTCTTTTATAAAATCTTGTCTTTTCTATTTTTAAATAGGTTCATAACCTTTTTTTAAGTTAAGTATGTTTAACGGTAAATATTTGGGTGGGGCAAAAAACAAATTATTAAAATTTGCACCTCTAACCTTATTTTATTTATTAAAATGAATTTTTTTGTCACTTCTAGTAACATATTAGGAATTTTTATTAACTAGAGTGATAAAGTACGTTAAGTAGTACCTGTTTCAAGCAAAAACCATATAAAAATGGGTATTAGGTCCTTATGTTAGTTGCACTTTTCATATGTAGAATTGTTTCCTGCATATTCATATATAAATACGTATTAGAATTATAAAAGTAGGAGCTTAAAATATAATGGGAACTTGAAGTAAATTTTGTGTGGCCCGTAGTAATAAAGTCCAAATAAAAAAGGATTGTGTTTTCGGTAAGCTTTTACAAAAATGTATCGGTCCACGTTTTGCTTACGTTATTAGCAAAATTATCTACAGTTATATCCTAAGTACTTTATATCAGGTACTAGTGAAGATTATGTGTGTAATTTTTACTTTGTGAAATAGTCAACAACATAAAAATATGATATAATGTAATATAATGTAGAATTATTAAAAAATGTATAGATAATAATTAATTTTTTTTATTTCCTATATTAAATAAATCTTAAGTATTAGAATATTTACCCTATTCGCAACCCCCTTAACTTTTTTACTTATATATATATATATATATATATATATATATATATATATATATATATATATATATATATATATATATAAATTACATTATTAGCAGCAGATACTTGTTTTAATAATTAGCAAACAAATTAATCTTATCAACCAAGTGTAAAAAGTTGCTTAATGCTGATTAATCTGAAACTTTTTGCCAAGTCGTAATACAAGTTTTAAAAAAAGCAACCAAATTTGCAGACTAAAACTTTTGACTTCCCCTATTAAACTCAATAATCAAAAACAATACTATTTTGTAAAAAATAAATAGGTACATACCTACGGAATTTAAATCCATTTTAAAAAACTGCTCAAAAAAAGCAACAACTTTGATATTTATATTAAAAAAACTTGATTTTTCGGGAATAATACCGTTTCAAAATTAGTTTCTTGAAACCCGATTTGATCTGACATTTTCGGTTTATTTGTTTTGACAGAAAAACGACTTTGGCACCATCTATTGGTACAGTTCATAGAGAAGATAAAAAATGATAGAGGTAACTATTTGAAGCAATTTCGCTTTCGAGGGTTTTGGCCATGAATTTAGAAAATTCCGCCTGTGTGCTCTATCACTAATAATACCTAGGATCCAAAGAGGTTAGTTTAATTATATTATTTACTTTATTGTGAAAGAATTGAATTTGAATTTGTTTTGATTCTAATGAACTCCAGTAGCGCTTTCGTTTGTCGAAACGCTTTCAATCAAGCAACCGTTTTCAGGTTTACCACCTTTCTAAGTAGACTGGTTTTCGGTCTACCTGTACATCTATAAACACTCACTAATTGACATTTTCAAGATTAATATTACACATTGCGGTTACTGATATAATTGCATAAAATTGAAAGCCAATAACGTTCAGTCAAAACCATCACATGCAGAAAAAAGGTTTTATCCAATACATACAGATAATAAGACAATTACCAGCTTTATTTTAAATAGATAAACTCAATAATAACCTCCGCGTGGCTTTTACTTTATTGAGTGGATAATTATTTATTTTACCCACACAACTGTCACTTGTCAAATTATTTTCTTGTAAATGTCATTAAAATTTTTAATAAAAATATGAATTTCTAAGCTATTTATTGGATAAAACCTTGTATGGCACTCATGGGTAAACCGATATTGCTCTCTCGAAAATTAACCTGCTTGGCTGACGCCAGGTTAATTTTCTCATGGGCAATATCTTACTTTACCCACTAGTACCATAAATAACTATGATATAGTTTTTATCGGGACCTGCATAAGGTAGTTTTCACCATAATTTAGGTCTTTATTACATGTATACACTTTTAATTGTGGCGGAGGCGCCACTATAGTAAAAATGTAAAAATCTAACGGCGTTTCAGGTAAAATAAGAAGATTTAAGCAAAAAAAAAATTGATTTTTTTTTCTATAAAAATAATTTTTCTATGAGAAAGTAAAAACACTAGTATCACAACATTAATAAACCCAAATACTAATTAGAACGTAGACAACAAATATTTTAATATATTTAGGCAATAAGGTCACTCCATCTCTAGGGGCAGATTTGCTGCTACCGTTATCCATAAACCTCCGCTGAATGGAGTAACCCTATTAGACACCACTGATATAAATATAAATCGTGTCTAAAATTATAATAAACGGTTTAGGTTAGTTACTGTTGAACAAGTCATAGTTCAAAATACATGACAAACTGTTTGTTATATAAATAAAACCTGGAGCAGACATAATAGATAATAGTATGAAAGACACGTTTGCGTATAAATTATATTTTTTTCTCTCTCTCTCTCTCTCTCGTCGCCAAAAGGAAATAAACAGCCCGAAAACATGCACACAACAAAACCAAGAATGGAAAATACTTTATCAAAATAATTATCAGAAATGAATGTTGCTGGGTATGCGACATCACTACTATTCATCTAGAAAAAGTATTGTACTATATCGTTATAGTAAAAGCAAGAACTCGTAACGCCAAAGAGTTTTATTACCTACTAGGCTCGGTGACCGGCTCTTTGAGCGGCTGTGTATTAGGATGAAGTAAAATAAACTTTCTTTCGAAAACGTAAAATGGTGGGGCGAAAAGTTGCGTTTATATATATAAATATAAAGTATGCAAAATTGATGTTCCAGTTGACGTTACCTTGAGTTGCCAGTTTTGCTTAAAAATTAAGGTTCTCTAAAAAATATGCATTTTAAGGCTACATGACAACTCAAAAAAAATATAACGGATCATTTTAAAATTCCACACAATTATAGACATGAAAGAGCTGTTTTCAAAAATATACTCTACTTGTATGGCTTTAAAGGTTTGGGGGTAAGTCCTTACCCTAGTAACATTGAAGTTGGACAAGTTTATTGACCAGAGTACTTGACAAAGTTCTTTGTAAAGAATTGGACAAACTTGATCAACAGAATTAATCAAGATTCTGTATCCAGACTTGGGCAAGACTTTATCAAGTCTGTTCGTCAAGTCTGTAACAAGGAATTTGACAAGCAATTTGAAAAGATTCTTGGTCAAGAATCTTGACCTACTCTAACAAGTACGATTTGATCATGATAGAGATCACTTTTCGACTTCTTGTCAATTTTTCTTGCTACATTCTTGCTCAAGACTTGTCCAAGAATCTTGACGAAGTATCTGTAGCAATTCTTTGACAATTCTTGATCAAGAATCTGTCGACAGTATCTTGCGCCAGAATTGTCAAAGTCTGGATGCAGTTACTTGATCATTTTGCATGATTTCATTAATAAAATCATTTCAAACCAATTACAAAGCGTGTAATGCCTCAATTTTGCAATGAATTGAAGGAATCAATAAGTTGCAGCTGCAAGTTTGCATTAATTAGTTATGTAGAAAAATTATCGGACTATTAAGTTTTAAAGCTTTTCCTATAATATTGTTATCATATGTGACTTTTTAGAGAAAATAGAGCCTACGTAAATTAAACTTTTATTGTTCAATTCGTAAATACGTGAGAGTGACTCATATTTAAAGTATGGAAGTGAACGAAACGTTAAGGAGGTAGGCGATTTAAGAATGTGTCACTCTCACGTATTTACGGATTGAACAATAGAATAAGTCCGTTAAGCTCTATGTGCAAATTTTTAAATTAATCGATTTTTTTTAAGTTACGATGAAGGCAGACATTGCATATTTGGAACCAGGATTTTACATAATTTATTTTTGTCTGAAAATTCAACTTTTGGTACCTACTTGTTTCACGTTTAAAAAAAGGCTTATTTCATTACACCCCCTTTTTCAAAAGTTCGTCTTTTGAAAAATTAATTTTGTTTTGATGAATCTAGGCATACAGGAAAAAATATTCTTTTGTAAGAAGTAGTTTTTTCTTTTTTGGTATTGAAAATTCAATGCCTACAGAAGTTTTTGACTTTTGCCGGCAATATGGTCTTTGGAAGGGTATCTATAAAGCCTTTCTGTGCGCGCCTCCTGATGATTGCTGATAATGCTTCGCACTGCCGACTTCCGTAGATAATAACTGTAAAATATCAGAAGGAAAAGGGCCGGAATCCCACCCAGGTACGGTCCTACACGGGACAATATTATCAGGATGTTATCGGAAGAAAAGACCATCTTTTACTGGAACGCAATCAGAAAATAAACGTATTTGAATTTCAGAAAAGGAGTCGATTTAAATAGGAGAAAATTTAAATCAGAAGGTGAATAATTTTCATTAAATGATTAAATCATGCAAATTTAAAATTTAAAATGTATTTTTTGAACATGGCACAGAAACATTTTTATTTGGTGACCTGTAGATTTTGTTTAAATTTGAATGTACCTGGGCAAAGTTTTAAGCATTACAGGTAACTAGTTTTATAACAATAGTTATCGCTTAGAGGTTATATTTTCATCCGGAGATAAATTCGTTTTTCAAAAAAAATATGGCTAAATATTTTCTACCAAAAAAGAGAATAATGCTTATCTAAATTATTTGTGGCAATATATTTAGCCATGGTCTTTGCCCCAGAGGTAAAATATATATTTTGCTTTCCCATTTTAAAAATTTTCAAAATTTCGGAAAGCCTTTAATTTGTGCAAAAATTTTTTTTTTGTATATTTTTGCGTTTTATGACGTTTTATGTCGATATAAATCAATTTCGAGCAAAAAAAAAATTGTCGCTCGGTTGGTCGATCGGTCGGTCGATCGGTAGGTCGATCGGTCTGTCCGGGAAATCTTGTGGGCATGATAACTTAAGAACGCTTTAAGCTAGAGACTTTAAATTTGGCATACAGGTATGTTACCAAAAGTTCTCGCTCGGGATTTTTTTTGGTAGACATTGGGGTGCGGCAAGGGGGGCAAATGGGGAAAAATACATTTTTTTAGAAAAATTTGCTATATATGGGTTTTTGAGGTTGGTGAAATTGAATCTGATAAAAAAATACTTTTCTAATTCCACCCCCGAGGGGGTGAGGGGGTAAATATAGTTCAATATTATTAATATTTTCTTCAAAATTGGTATAAAGGGGTTTTTGGGGTCGACGAATATGAATCTGATAATACTTTTTTTCTAATTTCCCCCTGAGGGGTGGGGGTAGTTTTCGTGAAAACTGGTGTATTGGGGTTTTGAGGTTGCTGAACGTGAATCTGATAATAAAATTTTTCTAAATCCATCCTCTGAGGAGTGGGGAGTAGTTTTCGTGAAAATTGTTATATTGGGGGTTTTGAGGTTGTTGAAAGTGAATCTAATTATAAAAAAATTCTAACTTTACCCCTAAAGGGGCAGAGGGTAGTTTTCGTGAAAATTGGTATATTAAGATTTTTATGGTTGCTAAAAGTGAATCTGATAATAAAAAATCCATTTTACGGGCGGAGGTGAAAAATGGGAAAGCTCTTTTACTGGGCAGTGTATTTTAATACGTTTTTGATTCTAATTGGAAAATGGCCAGCATATAAAAGAAATTCGAAGGGCCCCTTTATTTTTTTAGCGAAGGTCCCGTAAAAAAAGAATCAAAAAGGCCCCCATTAAAAGCAATAATAAGTGTGCGCTTCGATTTTATAGAAAATGGCTCACATAAAAATATTAATGGTAAAAATATAAATAATAAGTTGCTAGCGATGAACCCGTAGTAGACTTTAATTTTTAAAAAAGGGTCAGCATAAAAAAATTAGAAGAAAATAAATTAGAAGGGCCACCATTAAAAAAAAATAGTTTCTATTTTTTAGTAAAGATCCCGTAAAAAATTATTCACTTTTCTAGATTCAAAATTTAAAATTATTTATTCATGTATATACAAATTATTTGTTTACATAGGTCAGATAAAAAAATTGTACATTTAAAATACAGTTAAAATACGTCTAAAATACACTTAAAATACATTTACAATACATGACTGTCACAATATATTAAAAGCAGTATGGACAATATCAGCGGCCAAATATTGAGCAATACTGTAAAATGCCTGCCACAGAAGATATTGTTTTGTTTTTTTTTTTGCCCGTAAAAAATAAATTATATGGGTCCGCTTTAATTTAATAAAAACGGTCTGCATAAAAAAGGAGTTACGAGTGCCCGTTTTGTTTTTATAAAAACGGTCTGAATTTAAAAAAATATAGAAGTGCCCGCTATATCTCTATGAAAATATGAAAGACCCGCTTTGATTTTCGCAAAAGATCCCGTAAAAATGAATTGGAAGGGTCCGCATAAGTCGAAAGATAAAGTTTTAAAATTAAAATTGAAATTTCTTGAAGTAAAAAATACCGTTTTTAAAATAAAGTTATTAGTTAATTTTTTTAAATTATTATTTTTTTTTTTTTGGAAAAATTAAAGATTTGTACTGATAAATAATTTTAAATATATTAGTTATTTCATTTAAATAATTCCATTTACTTATTATTATAAATGCATTTTGTTCAAATCAAGGCAAATTATCCTAAAAGTAAGGACATTTTTTTAAAGTCATAAAATACTTTAACTGAAGAGAACTTATATTTCTGTGTAGATATTAAAATAATACTGTCGTGTAATATAAAGTGAAATAAGAATTTTAATTAGATTCTTTATGAAAATAGGCCGCGAACGAAGTATAATCTGCATACATTGTATAAGAATATAGGCTAATTAAAGCAGCCTTGCCTTGGATGCAGCTGCTAGAAATTTTATTAGTTTGCTGTTTCCTGCAAAGAAAAAATCTAATTTTAAGTATTTTTGATACTTGTATTGGATACAACCTTGCATTTTTAGTTTCTTCACCAATCAGATCAAAATTAATCTGATAATTTTTGCACATGTGCAATTGTCACTTGGTTACTATGGAAACAAGAAACTTACAGTTACTGATATCTTAATAAATATAATATTTTTGCAAAATGTGTTATAAATTTGAGAAGCTTACCTTTAGTTGATTTATTTTTATTGATAAGCAATATCAATGCATATTTTATTACCAAAATATCCTAATTAATTTCAGATAATATATGTTATGCACTTTTCATCTTAAAAGCTTGAAATCACTGATATTCATCAATTTTAATTTATTTAATTGAATCTTGTTATTAAAAACAGGCCACCCAAAACTAATCTAAACACTTATTTATTAAAAATTTATTTACAGTAAAGAAGTAAATAACTTACTTCTTTTAAATGATCGAAATCAAAACATCAAATGATTGCGCTGGTACCAGTACAGCGTTGCCAAACTTTATTATAAACCGATCGCAAATGGTTTTTCTAAGGGTGAACCGTTATTTTATATCTTTTCAGTTGAAAACTAAACTTTTTAAACAAAAACAGCAATAATTTTTATTTAAATGCTAAAATATACGATAATAACTATTTTATTGGAATAATCTCAAGCATAAAATATCCCTTAAGCTAAGTTTAGACTTGCCATTCACGAACAAGTGAACATCTTGGTTTTAGAAAGCGGGGCAAAGTAATATTGTTGTTTTGTTCTTAAATTTTTAATTTAAATATGAAACAACATTAAACATGGTAAAATTATATGCTTCCTTATTTTGTTTCTGAAATATTTTATCAAAATACTATTCGAGCATGTTGAATTATAGATATTTTTTTTACTGTATATAAAAAAACATTTTGCTTAAGGAAATTGTTTTCGTGCATTTTTCGTCAAAATTCCTCGGCCTGCGGTCTCGGAATTTTGTAACATGAAAAATGCACTTAAACAATTGCCAAGCAATTTTTTTTTTTAATACAGTAAAAAAATTATCGATAATTCAACATGCACTTATGATATTACTACTGAATATGACGTACTTGTTTTTACTAATAATTTCTCTGTGTGAGAAATCTTTATTAATAGAAGTATACTAGTAACTTTGATAAATGAGTGAAGAAGGAAAGAAAATTAACAAAAATCTTGTGATAGAACTAAAATAGATATCATCAGTTACAAATTTGCCAGTTGCAAGTTCTAGGAATAAAATGAGTAAAAAATGGAAGAGCGCAAAAGGTTAGGTAAATAAGAAAGCTAAAAGGTAAAATGAAGAATAAGGTAGGATCATAGATAATAAAACTCCAACTTTGGACCTCTTTGGCAGAAGTACACGCTTATACTAGGAAGCAAAATTCAAGAAATGCATATACATTTTATATGATTAGACAAAAGACGCGTGTGTTACAATAGAGAAAATTAAAGAGCGCTGGTTGTTGGAATGGCTCAAAAAGGATCCACTCTCTCTTGTTATAGAAGTTTGTGGCTGACGTTAATTCTGCTCCACTGCGTTGTTAGTTAAGTTCAGATGAAAGCAAACCTCGAACGCCAAAACATTTTAGGAATTACCTTTTAAAAATTATCTCTTCGCTCTTTGGTTGTTATATAGGATCGGAATATGTGGTAATAAAAAATGCTAATTTATGTTAGAATTCCTACCCAGGAATCGAACAAAAACACATAATATTATTTTTTCCTAGTTATATGGTAGGTAATATCTTACCGTATGTTTCTACAAGTGGGAGCCATAACATCAAATTCCAATTTCGCATTTCTAAAAACTCGCAGATACCAGTTTTTATTCAAATAGCGACATTATTTCAAAAATTCTTTAGAAAAATTAAAAATAAAAATAAATCTTTAAAAAGTCTTATTTTTACTTGAGGAATCTCTCCGCGAGCGATGGCACATGTTTTTTGAAACACCCTGTATGTATTAAAAAAAATACTCAGTTTTTTATAAATTGAATTTCTTGGCTGATTTCAAAAATGTAAAAATTTACAGGGTGTTAAAAAAACCTATTTATGCAACTTTCGGCGAAACCAGAAGTGAAACAAAAAAAGTTATATCCGCCATTTTATATATAATAAAAAGTTAAATAAATCATAAAGTTTCTTTTTTATCGAATGAAGATTAATCCTAATTTTGGGGGTGGACATAAATAAAACTCACCCGGTATGTCCTAATTCTTAAAATAAAATCGGGACTTTTGAACGCCTAAGCAGCCTCTGTAATACAAAGGACGTCGTCATAAATATATCCAAAAAGCAGACAATGTGACTACAGTGATTTGATTTTAGTGTCTCTACCTCAGCTATTATTGCTTCCGTCTGTCAACCATTTCTTACTCCACCTGTCTCGCTGGAGCCTTATTTCCTGTATGTCTAACACGTCCTTGTAATTTACTTGTTGCCTAATATCTCACCTATTTATGCAAAATTAACTAATACCTTATTACATATTGTGGCTTTATATTATGGGGGAGTGTAAATCGTTGGCAAATTAATAAATTAGCTTTCACTCGTGAATAAATTGACGTTTAGTGGTTTTAATAAACAAAGTCTAATGCTTAATTGCTATAATTTAATGTAGATTCTATCTAACTCACCGCAGTAATAAGAAGAAACCAGCGCATGCGCACTGATTTTCTTATTTTTGTTTTGACGTATGCCAAAAATTATTTTAAGGTTATGTAACATTCTTTTGCAGAATTTTACAAAAATATCTACTTTTTTCTTTGCGAGCTAACAGTTTTTTTTAATAGGCTAAAAGTACTCGCTTTAAATAGTATTTTCGTAAAAAAAATTGCGGAATATTCATTAATAAACATTTGATTCTTAAAATATATCGCCTTCTAAATTCTGAAATATCGTATCTGAAAAATGCCTCCCATTAAAAAAAAAGCACCAAACCAGCAAACAACCAAACCAAACCATTATTAACTTAAACCAACGCCTCCCATTAAAAAAAAACACCAAAACAGCAAACTACCAAACCAAACCATTGTTAACGTAAACCAACGCCTCCCATTAAAAAAAAAAACACCAAACCACCAAACTACCAAACCAAACCATGTAAACCAACGCCCCCATTAAAAAACTAAACAGAAATTCTTGAGTATTTTAACAATATTTTGCTATATATTCTAACAAAAAAACCGGATTTTCCGCACCTAATTATATTCAAGACAGTAAGTTTTAGTAATAAAACCAGAAATCAGTGCAAAAATATAGTTCATTTTTGTGGACCTGATGCGCACGGTAACCCCACTCAAATTAAGCTATTTCATAAAACTGCCTAAACGGAATCCACTTTTGACATCCGTCAAAACAAAAATAAGCAAACCAGTGCTTATGTGCTAGATTCTTCTCATTACTGCAGTGAGCGAATCGTTACATTTTGGTAGGATTTTAATTTAACCTACAATATTTTTGTAACTTAACTTTAGATCATTTATTTTACTTTAAATCAGTTATCGCGCAAAAGTTGGTTTATCCAATAATAAACACTAAACTAAATAAAAATTTGACCAATGAATTAAAAGATTTATTTGTCACATTTTATCTCATTGGTTAAATTCTTAGTTAGTTTAGTGTTAATTATTGAGTAAACCAATCTTAAAATGCTTTTTGCACCCTTTCTTGTTTTACTAAATAAACTATAATTTACCATAATATTCTAACTAGTTATTATTTATAAAATGCTATAATTGTAAGAAATATATTTAAAATTAAACATTGTACATAAAAAAATATATTAGATGAATTTTTGGAGGTAAATCCACAAGATGAAATATTTTTTACACTGTATATCGTCGGCTTACAAGTAAAAGTCACTTTTTTGCAAAAATGGGATTTTAATAGCACTGTAGTTAATTTTTGATGATCTATGTATAGGTAAACCGAACTAACTTCTAGGTGGACTGCCAAGGGAGTTAACCACTAAACAAAACGCACCAATTTGATTTTGATTAAAATTTTATCTGGCAATAGGCACTAAGTCACTTAGTTCACTTAGTGCATTTTACATGTAGATTATTTCAAATGTTTCTGCACTAAGCTACTTTCTAAAATGAGTTAATTTATAAAAATATGATTGCTTGAATCATTTATATGATACAATAACGCGTTATTTATTGTACTGGCCAACGCATTCAAATTTTAACTCATAGATTATTTTAATTTTGCTCTTAAATCCTTGGTTACTACATAAATAACAAGAATATAAGAAAAAAACTAAAGTTCGCGGCAAGTTCGAAAAACAGCCCTTAGAATTGCACTGTGTTTTATCATTAATAATGATTCATTATAATTATTGACTTTAGGAGATGCTTCTTTGCCGGCACAGCCGATGGCCTCTGAAGACTGTCTTAGTTCTGGCATAGTAAGCAGTTTCATATAATTAATACTAATTAATTTTATTCATTTTGGAAACGTTCTTTAAACAATCAAAAAGTCCAAACCCTTCTTTTAAAAATCTAGTTTTTGAAAATGTATGTAAAAATCTTGTTTTCTACTTTTTATACATTACGTTTAATTAATAGAAGGGTTTTAATTTTAAATAGTTGTTTTTTATATTATTTTATTGACTTAGTGCTCTTTACTTGTAGGCCGACGTCGTGAGCCTACAAGTAAATGGCACTAAGTCCATGTCTTTTTTCAAATTTAGTTGAATTAAACTACTTCAATTTTTCTTTATTTAACTGCAAATGGGACATCATTATGTCCAAACATGTCATTGCAATTTGCGGTAGTTTTTTTCCAAAAACAATTATTACAAAAATTAAAAAACAACAATGAAAGTTAAATTTGTCAATATCTCAAAACCATGTTTTTGCTCTTTACTTGTAAGCCGACGATATAGTTTCCAAAGAACTTTTCTTGAGATGTATGAACATAAATTATGAAATTTGCTATAGGCTTTGTTTGAACCGTGGATCAACCATGGTGAGGGGCTAGTGGGGACTGTTTATTGTTTACATTTTGAAACACTCAAAGATAGAGAAAGCATGTGTAAACTCACAGTCTAATGTCGTAAAATGACTGACAGGGGTACAGTGTTGCCGATTGGAAACATATACTTTGGATATTTTATTGTAAAGTTTAAGAAACCTTAGTTCTGTACGAGTTTTATATGAACTAGTAGTTTAATTTTAATAGATTTAAATATACTATATTATTAAACATAATTGTAGTAGTTTTTTACATTTTTAATTTAAGTATAATGATTTGAATTCATGATAAGGTGGAAACTACGCAACATCGCTACTAGGTAGCCTGAAAGTCGACTAGCGACATCTACATTTTACACCACAAAGCTGTATCGCGTTTCTGTTAGTAAATAAACAAACAAAAAGATGACACCTTCATGAACATTGATCTAAAATAACTTCTTGAGGTAAAAGTTCTTTGATAGTTTCTTAGCGAAAGTTTGGTTTGGACATATAATGGGACATCTTTAACATTCTGGTCATAAATAACACTAAGGACATTACACAATTAATAAATTAGGTTACAGATTAAAAATATGCATTTTCAGTGGCATGAATTAGGTTATAACATAACCGCGGTCACACTAATTGTTTTCAATAATTATTATAAGCCTTTTTTAATTATTTTACTTTAATATATTTTAGATTTTTTAAGTTTTTTAATGGTTTTTAGTTTTTTTTTTGTTGTGTTTTATGTTTTTTATGGGCATAACTTTGGAAAATGGGGGGTGGGATTTGAATTCAGTAGATTAATAACACCAAGACATGCTGTAAATTAAATGTCATTAGTTAAAAGGATAAAAACTAAATGTTTCGATTGGTTCTATTTATTTAGATTCCTTCTGTAAAATCATCTATCTTAAAGTTAGGTTTCTTATACTAATAGACCAGGCGGTATCTCTAAAAAGTCCAGAATGTCACTAGAAATGAAAATTTTACTATGCGTATAAAGTAAACCCTGAGCTTCACTTTTTATTTAACAAAATTTTGAAAAATCGAGAATAAATTATTTTTTTCTCTCATATTCTTTCAAATATCTCTGGAACTATTCATTTCAGACGAATATTAAAAAGGAAAAAAAGTTTTGTAATTGAATTTTATACATGATAAAATTAGTAGCAAATCCAAAAAAATAATTATTATTATTGCAAAAATAGTAAAAACAACAAAAATCATTTGAAAGTTTAAGCTCTCTTCTATATATAGAATTTAATTTAATTTAATTTTTTTAATTTTAATTTTTTTAATTTAATCACGTATATATACGTGATTAAATTTTCAATTTTCTAAGGGGCTTTATTATAAAAAATTCAAAATCTGGATTGCAAAGTTATTGTGCAAAAACTATCAGACCGATTTTGATAAAATTTAGTGTGATGGTTATGCACCCCATGAGGTTTTCTTGGGGAAATATTGAAGGTCCTAAGTACACTTTAAGTATCCGAAAAACAAAATCCCAAAAAACTCGATTTTTTACCCCCTTTTTTGTGATTTTTACTATTTTGGCATTAATAATAATAATTATTATTTTTTTGATTTTCAACCAAAATTCAATTACAAAACTACTCCTTCTCAATATTTGTCTGAAATGAATAGTTCCAGAGACATATGAACGAAAAGGAGAAAAAAAATGAATTTCATCTCAATTTTGCAACATTTTGTTAAATAAAAAGTGAAGACCTTGGTTAATTTTATACGCATAGTGAAATTATAATTTCTAGTGATATTCTGGACCCGTTAATCGAAAAATGTAGCCTACTATCCGATTCACCCAACCTAAAACAGATACCGCCTGGTCTATAAAGTAATAATGTTATATAAAATAAAGAAAACATGTAATCTAGACTTCACGATTTTTATTAAAATATTTGTGACTGCATAAATCTACATCATTAGACAATAAAAAATTAAATAAATAAAACAACCAAAAACATAGTTTGGTTAGGAATTATTTATTTATTTATTTAATTTTTTTTACACAGTGACTATCATCTTTATTTAAAAGTAATAAATACAAAGAAATTAAAAAGAAAATTATAAATGTTAAATAACATAGCCAAAGATTTTCTTGTAAAGGAGGGTATAGCATTTTGAGCTAAATCGCCTGCAACGATAAGACTTTACATGCTTATAGATACATAAAAAATAAATACTTAGCCAAAATTTCAGGCCTTTTTACATCCCGGAACATACATATATATATATATATATATATATATATATATATATATATATATATATATATATATATATATAATTTTAATTAAGAATTTTGACATATGTCAATGTACGATTTGGCAACATTGCACGAAACTTCAAGTCAAATGTCATCTCGTGAAAATAAAAATAACTTTGCACATTAACTACTACAGTGGGGCCAAAGTGGGTCTGTGTTGTGTTCACTGCTCTTGACTATAATATTAAAATATTTGGTTGTGTTTTATTAGTTTTCACGGATTTAATATACTGTAATTCAATTTGTAATTAGGCTGAACTTATGTGACTAGTTTCTTAAGTTTCAGTACTATTATGGAGTTATTTTTGAGGTATTTATACTATAATAACATTGTAAGCAAACCATTAGCTTCAACGATAACCCAAAGCATCTAGTTCCATGGGGCAGTGTTACCCAAGGCAAGTAATTTAATCTGGCTTTCAACATGTTAAAATAGTTTATTTCCATGATATGATTTAAAACTAGATTATGAAAAAGTTACACATAGACTTTTAACTTATAATATTAATTAAATATATTTATTTAAAAATAAATTCTATCTAAACGTATTTATGTTGGTTTTCTAAATAAACAAAACATATTGCTTTTTTTCAGTATGATAGTCACATTTAGCGCAAGAATAATGCGATTTTGTCGGGTTTACGATATCAAATAATTCCTTAGTTTTTATTTTTTTTTTTCATTTTGTTCTTTATCAACAAATAACACAGTTTTTTCATCATTTTGCACTGTTTTAAACAAAAACATATTTTTCTTATTTAGCCCAAAACTCCTATTTAAAACTATTGCAATTTTCTTATTCATAGAAAATTAAGGTAAAACCTTTATTTACTCAATAAAATAATACACACTAGAGCAATGAATGAAATCCACTCATATCTATAAAAACTGACTTACATGAGTAAGTCATAGAATTTACCGGCTCATCTCGAGCATGCTCCATTCTACCTTTAACTAAAATTATTGTGGAAAGAAATTTAATATTTTTTTTACGGTGTAACACTTATTTAGGCAGTACATTCTAGGGCTTACCCATGTAAAATAAATCTTGATAAAATAAAAATCGCGTATACCCATTCCAGGGTAGATAGGCTGAAGGAATCTTCGACCGCTTACGATGATGACTTTACTACAGAAGGAAAACGCAAGAAAATTAATATCGTAAATATAAAGTTACCATATAACTCACGCTACCGTGAATTTTTCTGAAATATTGTCGGCCACAAATTATCGTGAACACGTGGTTGGATTTATGATGGTATAATTTAGTTTGTATTTATGTTCAGGTGAATATCACAATGGTAAATTTATATTGCCAGGGGCTGCACAATTATAAGACGACGATTATTTACTAGACTTCTTTTTCAGGTTTTGATTTAGTAGAGGGTCGTTGTTTTAATATAAAATGTTTGTGAGAAAGTATTCCTTTCTTAATTTTTTAGAAATATTTTAAATAATTTTGTTTTAGTTTAATGCATTAAAATCATCAAAAACAATATAAACATTAAAAACATTAAAAACATGAAAGACATTAAAAATATTAAAAACATTGAAAACCTTTAAAACATTGAAAACATTGAAAATATTGAAATCATGAAATCATTTAAAACATTGAAAACAATACTAACAATGAAAAACATTAAAAACTCTAGAAACTTTAAAACATTTAACACATAAAAAACATTAAAAACATTGAAAGCATTGAAAATAATAAAAACATTGAAAACATTAAAAACATAAGAAACCTAAAAAACATTAAAAATATGAAATACATTAAAAATATTAAAAACAATGAAAACCTTTAAAACATTGAAAATATTGAAATCATTGAAAACCTTTAAAACATTGAAAACAACAAAAACAATGAAAAACATTAAAAACTCTAGAAACTTTAAAACATTTAACACATAAAAAACATTAAAAGCATTGAAAATAATAAAAACATTGAAAACATTAAAAACATAAGAAACCTAAAAAACATTAAAAACATGAAAGACATTAAAAATATTAAAAACATTGAAAACATTTAAAATATTGAAATCATTGAAAACATTTAAAACATTGAAAACAACAAAAACAATAAAAAACATTAAAAACTCTAGAAACTTTTAAAACATTAAACACATAAAAATCATTAAAAACATTGAAAGCATTGAAAATAATAAAAACATTAGAAACATTAAAAACATTATAAACGTTGAAAACATTTAAAACGGTCGGTCGGACACATTTTTAAAAATTATGTGAAGTCGAGAACGTTTTCAGATAAAGACTATAGTATACAAGTATACAAGTTTATACGAAAATATCAACATTAAAAACATTAAAGAAAGACATTAAAAATATTAAAAACATTGAAAACCTTTAAAAAATTGAAAACATTGAAAATATTGAAATTATTGAAAACATTTAAAACATTGAAAACAACAAAAACAATAAAAAACATTAAAAACTCTAGAAACTTTTAAAACATTAAACACATAAAAAACATTAAAAACATTGAAAGCATTGAAAATAATAAAAACATTAGAAACATTAAAAACATTATAAACGTTGAAAACATTTAAAATGGTCGGTCGGACACATTTTTAAAAATTATGTGAAGTCGAGAACGTTTTCAGATAAAGACTATAGTATACAAGTATACAAGTTTGTACGAAAGGCTGCTAAAAATTTTGCAGAAAACGATAAGTATATCTCACGCTAGGCCTGAGGTTAACTTAAGTTTGAAACAGTGGTCAAAGCAAACAACCAGTGGATATGTGTAGAATGAGGTCTAGGCTATTCATAACCATCAACAGCAAAATCGCAGCAGATGGTTTGCAGAAGATACTGTTAAAAGTTGTTGGTGATGGCCTTGTTGTACCTTAAAATTTTAAAAATTGGGGATTTGAGTAATAATTGTAGCTAAGTTTCGTCCGTAGAATCCGAATCCGTTCACAGAATTGATCTATCTGTTTTAGTTTTCGAAAAAATTAAAATAAAAAATATGTTTTAGTAAACTTTCATCGCCTGTAAATCAAAAATTTTTTTCGAAAACGAAAACAGATAGATCAATTCTGTGAACGGATTCGGATTCTACGGACGAAAATTAGTTACAATTATTACTCAAATCCCCAATTTTTAAAATTTTAAGGTACAACAAGGCCATCACCAACAACTTTTAACAGTATCTTCTGCAAACCATCTGCTGCGATTTTGCTGTTGATGGTTATGAATAGCCTAGACCTCATTCTACACATATCCACTGGTTGTTTGCTTTGACCACTGTTTCAAACTTAAGTTAACCTCAGGCCTAGCGTGATCTCATTGAAAACATTTTCAGGCTACTAGAAATTTAAAATGAAACCTCTTCCGGCTTTATGGACAGTGCTTAATTTAAAGATTCTTGACCCTCTTTCTATGTAAAATTTTCTCATACCCCTAACCCCTAATCTTAAGTAAGGTTTTACTTCAACGTTTGTACGTACCCTGACTCAGAGATACAATATACACGTAGGTGAATTTTGTATTGTATTTCTTATTATTCTATTCAGCATAAAAAAATATTAAAACTTAATTTTAAAAACAGTCATAAGGAAAACTATTATCCAAGATTTATACGATCACTTTCCCCCAAAAACTCTTACATAATTTGTGCACGACCCTTTAAGGGGTTGTTATACTTTTCTTTGCTTTCTTCTTTTTTCCTTTTACTTTCTTCTTTAAAAATGAAATAAAAGCAGCAATACTATAATAACCAATAAAATATGTTTTTTTTAACAAAAATAAATAATAACATGAGAAATTAAAAAAAAATCAAAAAAAAGTTGGCATGGAACAAATTAACAGTTTCAACCCCATAGAGTGTCCCAGAAAAAAATCTAAAAAACTTTTCAAAATAGTTTTTTCGGAAAACGCCGGGAAACGCGAAAAACGCAAAAGAATCTTATTTTACGCAGCCCAAGTAAAAATATATTTGCAGCAATAATATATAATTATAGTGTTTTATATGTGCTAGTATAATAATGAGTGCAAAAGTTTTCTGGTGTGAATCTCGGAAGGCTGTTTCCTCCCGCCGAGTATATTAGAAAAGCACGGGAACACCGTGTCGAGGGAGCAGCATCGGCGGTGGCCTTAAGCAGAGGCAACTTGCAGATGAGCGCTCCTAGGCCGGCAGAGATTACTGGGTGAATTATAGCACAAAGATATCTAATTGCAGCTTGGGGCCATGAGGGGCGACTTGACCCCAGTTTACCCGCGCATCTTAAGTCTCCGCACTCCTCACAGGCCATTTACCGACTCACTACATTTAGCGGCGCACACTGTTTCATAATAACGTTAAAAAATTCGAGTTTATAGATGACTTCTATAGACAAGGAAAGACCTCCAAAGCCGTTGCGGATTACTGTGATAAATGTGCCTAGCGCATCTGAGATAAACTTGCACATGCGCACTACTATTGTTGTTTTTGACGAGTATTTTTACTTTATTTTTTTTAGTTTTGTGTGAAATAAAAATTGTAAAAAATTCAACAAAAAACAATAAATATCTACGAAAAAACGTCGAAATAGTTTTTTTAAATTATTTTATAAGCATTTTTTGAGGTGTGTTTAGTATCGGTATTTTGTACACCTACTTTGAGTACACCAGGGATTGACCCTTTTCTCTTCATAAAGCAACAATACAGGTCATGTTTAAAGTTATAAACAAATGCAGCAAAAAAACAATTAAAACACAGTAGAAGTCGAAAAATTAACAGAAACAAACGACGATCTGACAGTACTGACAATATAAACAAACTACTAATAGTTTGTCACCCCAGTATTGGTTTGCCATATATCTATTTTTGGACATTTTAAGATTTTTACTGGGGGATTTTTGGAGATAAGACATATGAATACTGGTGTGATGAATTTTTTTACGACCGACAGCATTTCACTGCTGATAAAGATGAGTACTGCGCAAGGTCAGATATATTGCGTTACGTCATTTCGCTGCCCGTTCTGTCACAAAATAATCTTACGCAGGCTGGACTTTTAGTCCTCTTTTCTTCTCTATGATGACTTCCTAATGTCCACAAGTGGGCCGTTTTCTAAATTTGTACTTAAAACATCTTGTCATATGCAACTTGTACTATTGTACTATTAGCAACTTTATAAACCTAACAGTTAGCTTTTTTACCTTTCACTATATTCAAAAATAAGTTCGAAAAATTTAAGAGGTGATTCTACGTTCAAAAATATGAAAAAAAGTTCCTATAAAGGTTGGTCCGGAAATGAGGCCTAAGGGAGATGCAGTCCTTCGAAGATGGACTTTTTGAATGGGGAATAAAAAAAGCACCAATGAAATTTTAATATTGCAGAGGGATTCTTTACTTAAAACTAAGCAAAAAAGTATTCTTCACCAAAACACCTAAATTTAATATTAAAGGAGGTATAGCCTTTTAAAAAGTAACATTTTTAATGGCACAAAATGTGACTTTCTATTAACTGCATTTTTTTTTTTGAAAACGGTTGCTTCTACAGTGTTACACTATGTGACATTTTTCATGTATTTTTACTGAAGAAATCTATATTTATTACAAAAAATCCAAAAAAAAATACACATAAAAAAGTTTGGGGCAAAAATGTGTTAAGCCTCACATATTTTGTCCGACTAGGCACGCCTCTGGATAAATTAAAAAAAAAAATAACATAAACTTATTGCCTTTATTAATACTAGTATACATGCAAAAGCTCGTCGGCTAGCTTAAAGGGTACAACAGTTATTAATTTAAAACCTTATTTTTATTACAATTTTAAAAAGCCGTGGCTCTCCTAAGACTTATTTCCGGACCAACCTTTTTTATATTTTTTAACGTAGAATCACCTCTTAAATTTCTCGAACTTATTTCTGGATAGCCCTGTATTTGCTTCAGATTTTTTTTAATTTAACATTCTCCTATAGGAGAATATTATGATATAATATACTTCTTAATATATAATGTATATAATATACAATATTTTTAATGTTCATTTAAAAATAATTTTTAGACTTTCTAAAGCCAGTAGTTTAATTTTTTTTACTAACCATACCTACCTAGTATCTAGTACTTAATTACTACGAAAACTTTCTTCACCGCAGCCCATTCCAAGCCAACTCCAGGAGTTGAACTCCTTCGTCTCCCTAAAATGTCTGCAACCAACATGGTTTACTGTGAAGAAAATTCCAAACCTATAGGTAGACAGGCCTAGAATAGAATTTGCTCTCCAGAAGTAAGTAAGCTCTCAGAGTTTAGTATGTCAGTTACCATTCAATTCCTTTTCCTAACTAGTTTTTTACACAAGACACGGTTTTCCCGATTCTCTCCAATAGAGCGTATTCTAACCTTTTTATCATCAGTAAATTAAAAAAAGGTTAATTTAGCATTATTTTTTTATTATAATTTTAGAGTCCACTAAAAAATATATACTGGAAATTCAGTAATATAAATGATTTTATTTTTTAGCTTAAAAGCTTTATATTATATTATTTTTGCGCTTAAGACCACTGTGCGTCTTAGGCCCATTATTAACGGTAGTGGAGTAAAGTCAACGTTTACTGAGGTGCGCTGCTTACTAATTTCAATAGTTTAACCGTGCACATTTAACCCATTCGCCTAAATCGAGTTATTTGTAATTAACTAGTAACTACCCATGAGCCTTCTTCCGTATCCTTACGTCCCAGTCGCAGATTAATGCGCCATTTTCAGTTATTGCATCCTGGCCAAAAATTCATAAATTATTAACAAAAGTTTATGCTACACTGAAAAAAGAAATATATCTTGCATGAAATATAGAAATTTTATCACTTAGTTTTTAAACAAATAAAAAAAAAATTTCTACTGCCTAATTAAGTGCTAGCTTACTTGTAAAATTTTCTTGTATATAAAAATTAGTTTAGTTATTAGTTTTAGGAAATTTTGCGGGAAAAATTTGAATAATTATTTTTAGTTATTTTTCTTGCTAAAAAGTTGGTAACACGGCAGTTACAGTTACAAATTAAACTTCATGCGCATCAGACGCTATTTTGGTTGTTGGGAATTTATTGTCGTTTAATCGTGCCAAAAAGAACATTTAGTCGCTTTAAGGTGCCAAACTCTTATGAATTAGTTCCAATCCTACCAAATATCCTTCAGAGACCGTCTACCAAGGGCCTTATCGCAAGAAACAACCGCCGGCGGTAAGATCTAAAGAGCATCATCAAGGTAGGAATTCTCGCTTTCCAACAGTCCGCTAAAATAACCTTTGCTCCCACTTATCAGACAGCTATGTCAAAATAATTTTTACACTTTATTTTTTACTGATATTTGGAGGTAATAGCTTTAGATAGTAGAAAATATAGTATATGCACCACGTATGCGAGTATTCTCGACTGATTTTCTACCTCGACTCCGTCTCAGAACTTCAGTGTCAAACACTAAACACTTAGTTCGCATACTAGGTGCATAATATACTATTTTCTAAGCTACGGAACTTCTCTGGCTTCTAAGGCACCTAGTCATATTGTGACATCATAAAGGAGTGCACCAGTAATACCAACCATACAAGAATATTTCTGTATATAGTTAATAAATACCAAAACAAAAATTGGTAATGCTTGCTAAGTTCTTGACCATGGTTCTGAAACTGTTTTTTTATGTTAGATTTTGTTTTTTATTTGATAAATCAAAAAATATATTATTATTTTGTTTAACCCGGCAAAAAAAGTAAGTTACTGACAAAGTAGGCAAATAAAGTTCAGCTCTATACTATATTATGATATAATAAGACAAAGAATAATCTAGACTACTTAACAGCAATTGACAGGGTTTGTAGGGAGAAACATAGTTCATCTTGAACACAGCTAAGGAAGTGGTTGCGAATGAAGTAAAATAAACGCTAGAAAAGGTCCTTGTGTGTTACAATTTATTTATTTTTGGTCAAGGCTTAAAAATTACAGATATAATATGTTGCATAAACACAATTTTGGTTTTCTATGCTATACATACAGATTTGTCTTTGATATGCATCTAAAAAAGTTACACTGAAAATAAAATGAATACAATACATTATTGTTTTTTGGTATCCATAAAGGTAATAAAAAAATTGTGTAGACTTTTTGTGAATATCTTTTACAATTGTTTAAATGTTTATTTCTAGTTTTAGTGATGTATTAAAGGTAGTTAACATGTTTTAAAGTAGAGAAGTTATGGAGTACAGATTTTATGGACAGATTCTTTTAAATGGTACAGTGCGTCTAACTTTTAAACGGCGTAAGATATTAATTAACGTTTGGAACAGATATAATATAGTATATTACATAACTAGTGTGGAAAGTGACATATTTCACGCGAGTGGGAAGGTTTACGAACGAGCTACCAGGCGAGTAAGGAAACCCCACGAGTGTAAAAAATGCACTTTCCAACGAGTTATGTACACTATTTTTCCTAAGATCCCAAAAAAATATAAAGTTTAAACTTTAACAATTCTTCATTTAATATTTTTTAATTTTTATTACTTATGAAGTTTTTGTGATGTATTACACTGGACAACATGGTTTCTTGCCCTGATTGGAGTCATATGTTTTTTAACTAATTTTGGGTCGCTGAAACCGAATCTGGCCTCAGAATATTTCTATTGCCTAAGTTTTCTGAGAAAAATGAGATAAAAATGTTAAAAAAATCATTATTTTATCCCTCTTTTGTTCTAAAATCATGGGAGATAAACATATTCCGAGGACAAATTTAGATTCGGCGACTTAATATTAGTTAGAAAATACCCAACTTAAAACTTGGGAACTATAAATTCATAGGTAGAATAATTAGGGATATTATGAAAAAAAATATTAAAAAAAAAATGGATAAGCTGACAAAACTAAGTAGGTGTGGAGGGTAAGGAGAAGGGTGCATAAGGGGACAAGCTTATCGCCACGTATTCATGCTAAAAATTGTCAAAAATCATTACTAGGGGGTCAAAAATGAACTGACAAAATGTTACGTGATATGGTTCTTATGTAATAAAGTAACATTTTTATGATGTAGAACCATTAAAAAAAAACAAACAAAAATACACAATATTTTGTTTTATAAATTATTTTTAAATTGGCATAATTGCCTGTGCTAAAATTTAAAAAATAAGACGTCCTGGACTTTTTTAAGGTCAAATTTGGATTCTGCGCCTTTAAATTGATAAGAAAAATATATATTTTGGGCTCGCGAAAAAAGTTTACACTGTGTACTTTAATTTTGTTCCTTTTCATTTATTTACTTTTTAAGAACAAACTAAGCAAAATAAAAAAATATTTGTATAAATATTTTTGTAGAGAATTTTATAATCTACAAATTAAGTCCTATAAAATTTTTATACAGATTTTATAGTTTTGCCACAAAAGAGCAATTAAGTAAACTCAGCACTTTCATTTTAAGCTTTTTATTTTTTTTTTCACGTATTTACTCTGACAGTAGGTCCTTGGCATATATATTTTTGAGTTCCTCGTATTTTTTTAATATAACCTAAAATTTTCAAAATCGAACTCTTTTTTTTAAGATTTTGAAAAAAAACGTTATTATTTCCTGGACTTATATCTCAATAGGTGCTAAAATTTTTCTAAGGTCAGATTCGGTTTCTACGCCCTCAAATTAGTAAGAAAAATTTACTTTCCGATCGGGGCAAAAAAAAAGTTGAGATTTGTTGCCTAGCGTTATCATAGCATAGTCCTTTTCTGGTAGAAGTAAAGATTTTATGGTTCCGTATACGCGGCTGTGCATGTCCTCATAGTCGCGGCTCCTCGGCAATAATCATGTGTCTTGATTAGCGTCGTTTGTATATAAGAATCTCCCGTTCTCGCCCAAGATGTTATTGCAGAATGGGGTCGATTTTACCACCCCTTTGGGTCCCCTCTATCTGCACACAGCATACTACGATTGTAATCCAACCCTGACTAAACCAGCTGATTACATAGTGGAATTGGAATATTTGCGGATAATGCACATATTTAATTAGGTACAGGTTTTTCAAGTTACTAAAAAAATATAAATTATAAAAATGTTTTATAAAGGGGCTATCAATAAAGTGTATAGCTCAAGCACCCATTTTTAAAAGTTTTTGATTGCCCTCTAAAAAACCATACAAGATAGTAAAAACTTGAAAAAACTTATAGTGCAACAGCATATCTTAGGTTTCAGTTCCTTCAAATATTACTTTTAGATATATGCATTTTCAAAATATATCTTAGATTTGTTATATTATCTTTAATTGGTTTAAAATAAGGTTTAGTAGTTATA
Source organism: Brachypterus glaber (assembly GCA_958510825.1). Taxonomy (NCBI): domain Eukaryota; kingdom Metazoa; phylum Arthropoda; class Insecta; order Coleoptera; family Kateretidae; genus Brachypterus; species Brachypterus glaber. The sequence goes on along the minus strand of OY294044.1, from coordinate 21,546,058 downwards.
GTATCTACACCAGTAATTTTATGTTTATTATAGTACCCACAAAATTATAAACCAATACGCACTAGAAATCTTAAGGTAATTTTTTATTTTTTTTATATTTAAATGACTATTTTACAAACAATAAATAGGCCAATCAAAACTTTGCATTTTTAGTTTCTTGACCACTCAGATCAAAATGAATCTGACAATTTTTGCACATATGCAATTATCACTTGGTTACTATGGAAACAAGAAACTGTTACTGACATCTTAATAAATGTTATATTTTGGCAAAATGTGTTTTTAATTTGTGAAGCTTACCTTTAGTTGATTTATTTTTATTGATAAGCAATATAAATGCTTATTTTATTACCAAAACATCCTAGGTATAAACTCTAATTAATTTAAGGTATTATATTTTATGCACTTTCCATCTTAAAAGCTTTAAATCACTGATATTCATAAATTTTAATTTATTTAATTGAATCTTGGTATTAAAACAGGCCACTCAAAACTAATTTAAACACTTATTTATTAAAAATTTATTTACAGTAAAGAAGTAAATAATTTACTTCTTTTAAATGACGGAAATCAAAACATCAAATGACTGCGCTGGTACCAGTACAGCGTTTGGACTTTATTATAAACGGGTGGAAACAACCGTTATTTTATTTCTTTTTAGTTGAAAACTAAACTTTTTAAACAAAAACAGCAATGATTTTTATTTAAATGCTAAAATATATGATGACAACTATTTTATTGAAATAATCTCAAGCATAAAATATCCATCAAGCAAAGTTTAGACTTGACAACATTCGCGAACAAGTGAACATCGTGGTTTTAAAAAGCGCGGCAAATTTGAGATTTAAAATTTTAATTATAGTTGTAAAGTAATATTGTTGTTTAGTTCTTAAACTTTTAATTTAAATATGAAACAAAATTAAACACGGTAAAATTATATACTTCCTTATTTTGTTTGTGAAATAGCCTTTCAAAATACCATTCGTGCACGTTAAATTATACATAATTTTTTTACTGTATATAAAAAAACATTTTGCTTAAGGAAATTGTTTTCGTGCATTTTTTGTCAAAATTTAATTTTGTAACACGAAAAATGCACTATTTGAGTTCCAAGCAAAATATTTTTTTAATATAGTAAAAAAAATATCGATAATTCATCATGCACTTATGATATTACTACTGAAAATTGTATTTGGTTTATATTTATTGTTTTTACCTGTTTTATTTAAATTAAAATTAGTTTAATTGTATACAATAACACTGTCAAAATCAAACAGGCTAGCGTATACTTGTCTAATTTCTTTTAAAAATCTAAAAGGCAAATCTTTTTTTCATTCGCGTAGATTTATTCGAATTAAAGATAAAAAACCGTCTTACAATTAAATAGGATTAGGCTTAAGATTAGAAGTCGAAGGAGTGGAAATGGGGATAAAATTTATGAAAAATGTTTAATTTTCATGCAATCTCTAGTTGCCCCACAGCGATCTTCTTACGACTCCCTTCTGTTCTCGTAAACAAAAACTCTTTTTTTTAAGATTTTGAAAAAAAACTTTATTATTTCCTGGACTTATATCTCAATAGGTGCTAAAATTTTTCTAAGGTCAGATTCGGTTTCTACGCCCTCAAATTAGTAAGAAAAATTTACTTTCCGATCGGGGCAAAAAAAAAGTTGAGATTTGTTGCCTAGCGTTATCATAGCATAGTCCTTTTCTGGTAGAAGTAAAGATTTTATGGTTCCGTATACGCGGCTGTGCATGTCCTCATAGTCGCGGCTCCTCGGCAATAATCATGTGTCTTGATTAGCGTCGTTTGTATATAAGAATCTCCCGTTCTCGCCCAAGATGTTATTGCAGAATGGGGTCGATTTTACCACCCCTTTGGGTCCCCTCTATCTGCACACAGCATACTACGATTGTAATCCAACCCTGACTAAACCAGCTGATTACATAGTGGAATTGGAATATTTGCGGATAATGCACATATTTAATTAGGTACAGGTTTTTCAAGTTACTAAAAAAATATAAATTATAAAAATGTTTTATAAAGGGGCTATCAATAAAGTGTATAGCTCAAGCACCCATTTTTAAAAGTTTTTGATTGCCCTCTAAAAAACCATACAAGATAGTAAAAACTTGAAAAAACTTATAGTGCAACAGCATATCTTAGGTTTCAGTTCCTTCAAATATTACTTTTAGATATATGCATTTTCAAAATATATCTTAGATTTGTTATATTATCTTTAATTGGTTTAAAATAAGGTTTAGTAGTTATAGTATCTACACCAGTAATTTTATGTTTATTATAGTACCCACAAAATTATAAACCAATACGCACTAGAAATCTTAAGGTAATTTTTTATTTTTTTTATATTTAAATGACTATTTTACAAACAATAAATAGGCCAATCAAAACTTTGCATTTTTAGTTTCTTGACCACTCAGATCAAAATGAATCTGACAATTTTTGCACATATGCAATTATCACTTGGTTACTATGGAAACAAGAAACTGTTACTGACATCTTAATAAATGTTATATTTTGGCAAAATGTGTTTTTAATTTGTGAAGCTTACCTTTAGTTGATTTATTTTTATTGATAAGCAATATAAATGCTTATTTTATTACCAAAACATCCTAGGTATAAACTCTAATTAATTTAAGGTATTATATTTTATGCACTTTCCATCTTAAAAGCTTTAAATCACTGATATTCATAAATTTTAATTTATTTAATTGAATCTTGGTATTAAAACAGGCCACTCAAAACTAATTTAAACACTTATTTATTAAAAATTTATTTACAGTAAAGAAGTAAATAATTTACTTCTTTTAAATGACGGAAATCAAAACATCAAATGACTGCGCTGGTACCAGTACAGCGTTTGGACTTTATTATAAACGGGTGGAAACAACCGTTATTTTATTTCTTTTTAGTTGAAAACTAAACTTTTTAAACAAAAACAGCAATGATTTTTATTTAAATGCTAAAATATATGATGACAACTATTTTATTGAAATAATCTCAAGCATAAAATATCCATCAAGCAAAGTTTAGACTTGACAACATTCGCGAACAAGTGAACATCGTGGTTTTAAAAAGCGCGGCAAATTTGAGATTTAAAATTTTAATTATAGTTGTAAAGTAATATTGTTGTTTAGTTCTTAAACTTTTAATTTAAATATGAAACAAAATTAAACACGGTAAAATTATATACTTCCTTATTTTGTTTGTGAAATAGCCTTTCAAAATACCATTCGTGCACGTTAAATTATACATAATTTTTTTACTGTATATAAAAAAACATTTTGCTTAAGGAAATTGTTTTCGTGCATTTTTTGTCAAAATTTAATTTTGTAACACGAAAAATGCACTATTTGAGTTCCAAGCAAAATATTTTTTTAATATAGTAAAAAAAATATCGATAATTCATCATGCACTTATGATATTACTACTGAAAATTGTATTTGGTTTATATTTATTGTTTTTACCTGTTTTATTTAAATTAAAATTAGTTTAATTGTATACAATAACACTGTCAAAATCAAACAGGCTAGCGTATACTTGTCTAATTTCTTTTAAAAATCTAAAAGGCAAATCTTTTTTTCATTCGCGTAGATTTATTCGAATTAAAGATAAAAAACCGTCTTACAATTAAATAGGATTAGGCTTAAGATTAGAAGTCGAAGGAGTGGAAATGGGGATAAAATTTATGAAAAATGTTTAATTTTCATGCAATCTCTAGTTGCCCCACAGCGATCTTCTTACGACTCCCTTCTGTTCTCGTAAACAAAAACTTAGAACAACGCGACACACTTGGGGATCTTCTAAAACTTTAAAAACTTCCGACGACCTTACTTTCTTTTCAGATACCACTTGCATACACATTGCTTGTAATTTTGTCTTTAAATTCTCATCGGAAATACATTATAAAAATGTTTTAATAAATATATTTATTATTTGCATTCTTACTGCTTCTATTAAAATGCTGTTAGATCGACTTAAGCTTAGTCTATAGCTAAAATATTTTTATAATAACTTTCTCTTAAATTACCAACATATATATCTTGTAAAACAAAAGTTCTGTGTCTCTAAAAAGTAAAAAATAAAAACTTTTTGCAAAAAAAAAAAATGAACCGACTTCTATGTCTTTAAAAAGTAAAAAATAAAAAATACTTAAGTCGGTGCCAATTACACCATTCCCTAAATTAATTACTAATAATTATTTTTTTATTATTGTTTGCTGTGAAATTGGCACCGACTTAAGTATTTTTTATTTTTTAGAGACATAGAAGTCGGTTCATTTTTTTTTGCAAAAGTTTTTTTTTTTATTTTTAGAGACACAGAACTTGTAGATTTGTAATGTCATATAAGCTAAATTATAGTTGTCCTTCCATCTCGGCAAGCTGGTAACGTCACAACGCACTGTTAGTGCCCAGGAGTCCAACCACCCTTATTTTAAACGAAATACTAAAGAAAATCTTGTTAAACTTTAAGCATTAAGTAATAATCAAATAAATAAACCTTAATAAATTCACAAAATTTATCATTTTCTCTTTGTATTTTAATATTACAGTTCCGGAGAATCAAGTTAAGCGCCATTTTTTTTTTTTTCAGTATGCCGTAATATTTGAGTGACCCCTTAATCAAGTTATCCAGCTTATCCGAGTTATCGGATATTTATCTAAAAATTTGGTTGGTAGTAGAACCAAATTAAGCCATTTTTAAGTGAAATTGCGTTAAAATGATTAGATTTATCTTAATTATCCGGCTTACCCGACATTATCTGAGCGTCAAATTGAAACGGAACCACCTTATGAATGTCATATTTAAATTGAAAAAAGTTTCGTTAAATTCCGTTCATCCGTTCAAAAGTTATGCGGGAACAAACATAAAAAAAAACAAAGTCACACGTCGAATTGATAACCTCCTCCTTTTTGGAAGTCGGTTAAAAATACTGAACATTTTATTGATGTTTTATCGTTTGGGACCTGCTACTTATTTTTAAGTCGATTGGTCTGTTTATCAGCTAAATTAATGACTAAGATAATTTGAGAACGCTTTGAGGTAGACTTCATATTTGGACCATGTTGCCTTATCTATTTAAAAACTTCGTGATCAAACTTTGTTGATTTACAGGTTTTTAGTCAAACAAACTTTATTTTCCCATTATTTTTCTCTTTAAGTAAAAATTAACCATAGGTAAAAGTAGAGGCGAATTCACCACACTGATAGAAATATTTTGTAATATGTTATGATATAACATAAATATGTTATACGATACAACAACCAGTTGTAGAATTAAGAGGTAATAGGTAGATAACATAAAATTGTAATAAATACAACAACCAATGTTATCATATGTCGTAGTTAGTATACACTGTAAAAACTGCATGTAAAATAATGTAAAAATACATGAATTTACATAGTACGGAATAGTAAATTTACTATTCTGGCTTATGCATAATTCATGAATTTATGTAAAATAATTTAAAATAATGTAAAAGAATGTAAAAGAATGTAAAAAAATGTAAAAGAATGTAAAAGAATGTAAAAGAATGTAAAAGAATGTAAAAGAATGTAAAAGAATGTAACAGAATGTAAAATAATGTAAAAGAATGTAAAATAATGTAAAAGAATGTAAAATAATGTAAAAAAATATATTTACATTGATTTACATATTTTTACATGATTTTACAATGTCGGTCTACGTTATTTTAAGACGCGCGTGCGCTTAGGAAAATAACCAACCAACCGCATCATGAGACGGACCGTTTAATATTGTTATTGTTAGAGAGGAGATAGCGACGCATGCTGCTAGGTTAAAGTGTTAAAAGTGTAAAAAAAGGTAAATATTATTTATGTACGATATTTAAATGCTTTATTTGTTGCCTAAAATTTACGTTCATTATAAATTACGATCTTTATCAACCAATAGATCTTTAAAGAAAGATGTAAGCATTTTATACTCGTATTAAGGGTGCAAATCGTTTGGTTTATTAAACCAAATGAACTTTACTCTACGATATTTCAAAAAAGCTTTGACTTGTAATTTGTAACAAACATTTTCTAAGTAGTAAATATTTTTTTCAAATTTCAAGTCCAAACCATTCTGGACTATGTAATTTTTAGCGTTCCGGTCTATGCAAAATATTACCATTCTGGACTATGTAATTTTTACCGTTCCGGTCTATGCAAAATATTACCATTAGGGACTATGTAATTTTTACTGTTCCGGTCTATGCAAAACATTACCATTACGGACTATGTAATTTTTACCATTCCGGTCTATGGCAACATATTACCATTTACGGACTATGTAATTTAATGTAAATTATTTTTAAATGGTTGCACTTCCCAAACACTTTAAAAAATTTATGTTAAAAAAATGACAAAAAAATTACATTAAAAAGAAGAGATTTTTTGAATAACAAAAAATTATTAAAAAAATTTTTTTTTCAAAAAAAAGATTTCAAAAAACTTATTTTTTTTGCAATATTTCAATTTTTTTATTAAATTTTGTTTTTGCAAAAAACAAAAAAAAAATTCTCAAAAAAAATTCTAAAAAACTTTTTTTTTCTTAAATTTTTCGTTTTTCATAAAAGATATTTAAAAAAAAAATGTATTTTTTTAATATATTTTTTTAAGTATTTGGGAAATGCAATATACTATTTACTGTAAATAATTTATAATGGAATGGGTAGCATTACATATCTTCACGGCTTGTTTTAAAATAATCATAGTAGTATTTTTACACGGGGGCTGCAGCCGGCTGTAGAGTTATAATCAGTTTGAGAATGCGGTTATTTTCATAATTTTCCATAAAAAATCACCCTTGATCGTATATTTTAACGCCTCGGTGTAATAAATATAAAAAATTGAAAGCCTCCTTGTAAAGGTCATATAATTAACATAATGGACTAATTAAAACATTAAAAACGCCAGCTTAGATTCTTACGTGCAGCTCCCATCACTTGCAGGTGCTTTACTCCCCTGAGATAATTACCTTTTTTTATTCTGACTTCCTGAAAATAAACCAGACAAGTTTAAGCTAGACATTTCTTGGTAAACTAGAAAAACATTTTAAAATACATTAATGTGGTCGCCCTCACCAGTCATTGTCGGCGTTCCTGCTGATAGACTTGTCTTACTAACGACTTTCTCTGTCTACAAGTCTTGCTGGTCAGTTCGCTAACTAGCAAAGTGTACTTTGCTAGTTAGCCAGCTAATGTAGCGTATATCGCCGTATATCCCAAAGGTATACTTCCCTACTTAACTAGAAAGCAGTAAGTACCTTCGTGTCAAATAAGTTTTTTATTATTATTTTTATTGCTTTCCCATTTTGAAAATTTTAAAATTTTCCGGAAAGCATTGTATTCATGCAAAAATGTTCAACATTTTTTTTTGCGTTTTATGAGGTTTTATTTCGATATAAATCAATTTCTAGCAAAAATAAAATATTGTCGCTCGATCGGTCGGTCGATCGGTCTGTCCGGGAAATCTTGTCAACACGATAACTTAAGAATGCTTTGAGCTAGAGACATGAAATTTGGCTTACAGGTATGTTACCAAAAGTTCTCGCTAGGAATTGTTTTTGGTAAACATTGGGGTGCTGTAAAGGGGGCAAAAAAAAATAAAAAAAATTACAAAAAATTGAAAATTGCTATATAGGGGTTTTCAAGGTTGCTAAATTTGAAACTGATAACAATACTCTACCCCCGCGGGGGCTAATGCGTGTCTTTAAGTCCTCTAGGTCAGTTGGTTATGTTTGGTAAACTATTCATCCATAAAAAATTCTAGTGTCGTTAGGTCAGGAGAGCTTGGTGGCCAAGAAATTATTCCCCTGTTTCCAATCCATTTTTTTTGGAAAAATACCATTTAAATGTTGAGTGACGGAATTAATACCATAAGGGGAAGCTCCGCGGCACCCCGTCTTGCTGCCATCAAGCATTACTAATGCTTGTGAGACTATTAATCCGGATGTGGTATATGCAGCTTGCAGAAGAAATTTAATGTCACGATTAGAACAGTGCATAGTTGAAAATGCTGGTCATTTCGAGCATTTTATGTCATAGGGATGTAGTGAATGTTAGAATTTGGCCAATAACACAATTAAGTTACCTTAATTTTTCAAGATTTTATTCTATATTACTTTTTTTAATTTTTTGAAATTATTTTAATGGATATCTCCGGAAGGGCTTTTCCAAATTTTAAAAATTAAAAATGAATTTTAATTAAAATAAAAATACCTTTCAAATATACATCACCTGACTCATATTGCTATTTGAAATTTTAAAGTTGGGGTTGCTGGGGGTTAGGGGTGAGTTTTAGAACCTTACCGATTACACAAATAGAAAGCTTACTAAAAATATATAATTGACCTGCTTTTTAGATTTTTGATATCTCTTACAGTTTTCAAGATAATGCCTGTAGGAAAGTTAATGGGACACCCTGTATTATATGAAACATAACCTTTAAAAAAGTCATTTTGACAGTTATTTCTTAGGGGCGTTTGCACCTTAAAAAAATTAAAAGTAGTTTGGTGTTAGATCTAGCTTAATATATAAAGAAGTGTTAGATAAGGTTTGCTATTTTATGTACTTGAAGGATATTTTTGATTATTTTTTTAAGAGTAAAAGAAATTGTACTTGCCGTGTTTTTTTAAGGAAGGCTATATTCTCGAGCCGTTCCACTTTTGGATTTTTTTGAACCTTAACTTCCTAATGTAACTCTTTATAATTCCCTCTTTGACTATTTAGCCGGCTATGATATATTTTCAGAGCTCTTCCTCTTTAACGCAACATTTTTGAGCATTGCTAATGGACTTTGTTTTAAATAGTGGGATTTACTTTCTTTTTTTTTTCTGCTGAACTTGATGGGATATTTTCTAATTTTTAACCTCTGGAGCGGCTTTTGGAAGTATTACACAGCTTTATTCAGAAATAAGTTCGAGAAATTTAAGAAGTGATTCTACGTTAAAAAATATGAAAAAAAGTTCCTATACAGTTGGTCCGGAAATTAGTTTTAAGGGAGCTACGGCTCTTTAAAATTGCAATAAAAATAATTTTTTTAATTAATAACTTTTGTACCCTTTAAGCTAGAGCGAAGAGCTTTTGCATAAATACTAGTATTAATAAGGGCAATAAGTTTATTTTAATTTATTTTTTTAATTTATCCAGAGGCGTGCCTAGACGGACAAAATATGTGAGGCTTAACACATTTTTGCCCCAAACTTTTTTATGTATATTTTTTTAGATTTTTGTTAAAAAATATAGATTCCTTGAGTAAAAATAGAAAAAAATGTCATATAGTGTAACACTGTAGGAGCCACCGTTTAAAAAAGAAATGCAATTTTTTGATTTGTTTGTTTGTTTAACCTCGTACTATTCTACTTAATTAAGCATCCCCTAAGTCCAGGACTTGTGTGGGCTAGTAGTAGAGCGAACCATCGGCTTATACTGACTTTCGAACCAGTTTCTAGGGAGTGTCCGTTTCACTTATCGCCTTCGCCAAATTTCAATTAGTAATTAACTGAAAAAGGCAAATCGGCGCCAGTGAGAATCGAACTCACGATAGTAGACTTGCTATGCATACGCGTTAGCCACTACGCTATGCCTCCCACAATTAAGAGGCAGTAACATTTACATTGGCCCGTCAATGTTTAGCCAACAGGCGACCAACGAATCAGTGTTTGCTGAGAAATGTTAAAGTAAATTTATTTTTAGATAACTTAAGCTATTCGATTCCGGGCAGTGGTTTAAGTTTTCCCTATCTAATATTCAATATTTTCTAATGAAGAGCATTTTTTTAATAATAAATATACCTAATATAATTCTACAGAAATTATACACTTTTAAATATTAAATGAAAATTTATTACTGCTGCTGTACGTGTATTATTAAAAGAGGGTCAAAAAAGAAACGAAAATCTAATATAAAGAAATTACAACCCTTTTGCTTATTCTTTTAAACGTAACAAAAATTCATATCGAACTTACTCATAGCATTGGAAAATTACTTTTTTTGTTCGACGGCGATAAAAACGAGGCGAAAATTAAAGTTACCATGCCAACTACGGAAAGGGGCTTTTCTGTCGAAAACTCGGATTTTTTTTTTGAGATGGTAAAAATTGAAGTTCTGAAAAAGCCAAACGTCGTTTTTCCTTAATTAGGAAAATACGTTTTTAAAGCTTTAAATCACGAACCGTTAAATTAGCGGACTGGATATTATAAAAGCGACAACTGCTGTTGATACTACTTCACAACTCCCTACTCAACCATAAATACGTCAATTTTAACCTCTTATGTACTGAATTATTAAATGCTGATAAGAAAAAATATATTTTCGTAAAAATAAGCTAAAAATAGAAAGTTAAGTCAATACTAATGTATATTTTGTTTAAATTTTTATTTTATACAAAAAAAAATGACACGTATCATATAATAGGGCATAATAATGCAATTTATTGTATGATTTCTTTTTGTACAGTAGTAGTAAAAAAAAGGAAATAATATAATAGTATATTTCTAACCTAATAAGAAAATGAAACATGAAACGAAATGTAATTTTCTTATGTGGTTAGAACAGAATTTTATTCACAAGCATAAATAAATAACACATTACCTCCTAAAATTCGCCATTTTAAATGATCTTCTACAGAAATTTTGCAGATTTCTAACTTCACTGTAATTTTCAAATAAATAATTATTTAAATAAGTGGCTCGTTGTTATTTTCTATCATTAGTGTCGGTATGAACCATATAATATATAAATAAATATTATTTCTTATTGTTTTTCGTAGAAATAAACTAAATAAGTTAGGTTATTTTATTCGCGAACCACATCTGTTTACAGACAAGGCGATAGTTTCGCCATCTGTGATGTATAAGCAAAAGTCAAAAAACAGGTTAGATATGATATAATATCTTACCTAGGCTAAAAAAGAAAAGCTTTTTTAACTTTTAAATGAACAGACAAAAATGATAGATTTTGAAACTTTTTGTAAATAAAATATATAGCTTTTACCTTATTTTCGTGGCATTTCATATATGCAAAAATGTTCAGTATTAACTACGGCTTTATTTGCTTGGAAAATTATACAGCAGCATGAAGAGCCCCAAATAACCTTCTTCTAGATATTGAAGAATTTAATAGTATTATGAAATATATAAATAAAAAATTGAAATAAAGTCCAAAAATCTTCGAAAAGAAACACATAATAGAGAGCTTTAATATAATTAATTCAATAAATCATATGGTCATGGTAATATGTCGGTATGATTTAGAGAGGCTTGTGAAAAGTAGTAGATATTATGGAGCGGTGAATTCGGAGCGTGGACCTTGCCGGTTATTTGTCGCATAGGGGAGATATATATTTATATGAATACTGTGGCTAATGTTCCGATTCAAATGTTAATCCCTAAATGACCAAATATACAAAAAGAAGAACGAATATTTTATTTTAATCTTTTATTTAAGTTTTTAGAAAATATAAAAACTTTTTTTTAATTATTAAAGGTTTTTTTCTAGGCTTTCTAAGAACAGAAGTCAGAATCAATAATATCCTTTTCACTACTAGCTTTAGAACATACCATTATTTATCATGTTTTCAGACTATGAAATCAATTTTCTTTACCTATAGCAATAATAATTTTTTCTCTCCTAGTAGGAGTAAATCTTATAAATAATTGATTTCTGTCACTTTAGATGTTCTTTGTGTAATTTTTACTAATTGAACCCAAGAAAATAGCGTTAAACAACTTTTTATTTATTAAATATAATTAATTATAATTATAACCAAATAATACAATCAATAATTAGCTAAATATTATGAAAAAGATTTAAAAAAACTAAATTTTCAAACCTCAGTTCAAAGTATTTATTTGAGCAAATGTTATTGATCAATGCTACTTAATTTTTATGAAAATTTCAAAAAATATCATTTCTGTTAATAATTTATTTTATTATTTGAATACAAATAGTTAAACAGTGCTAGTTATGACAAAACTAATATATAAACTAAGGTAGAGAAGACTATTATAGCCTCGCACTCTTAAAATTTAATACGCTCGGCTATAAAAAATATCTTCTCTACCTTGGTATATAATTACTATAATAGGATTATTTAAAAAATATATTTTTCCTTCTTTAGTATATGTACATGTACTGTCAGTGCCTGAACTAGAATTTTTGCAGGACCATAATTTCAACATAAAAAAGGACAAAAAAGGTTTAGTTTAGCATGTGTAAATGGAATTAATTAACCGAATTGGAATATGCCTGTAAAAATATCAAGACGAGTAAAACTTCCATCTGAAAATAATTTATATTAAAACTTAAATCGTTAAAAATAATCTTCCGAATTACACGCGATTCTTCGAATTATCGGAAATAATTCATAGTTTTCATTCAAGTTTTTTATCAAAGAAAATAATTACTACAGGGGCATCGCATGCCCCTGTCGTAATTATTTCCAGACAGCAAACTTTTATGAAAACGGTGAATTATCCCCGCATAATTCTCAGTCTTTTGTGTAATTATTATGACAAGATTATGTTCTCATCACCTGAAAAACTTGCCCAAAATATAATATTTTTATGACGTTATTTGGTCCCGACTCGGAACACATATCAATATAAATCGAGCGGGTTCGAGCATCTATCTTTGTTATGTGTTACTGAAAGGACTCAATCTTGGGCCCGAATCATTTGTATTTTACAAATAACTAAAACATTCAAACCCGACCTGATTTTCTCCGTTGTATCAAAACCATGACACTTAATTTCCTCTTTTACCCTAAATTCTAAATAAACCATGCGTCTGTCTCTTATGCTGATGTTTTAAGCTTATAAAGTACGTAAAATCTGTGTATGATGTACCAGAGGATGATGATTTTTTCATACAGTGGTATTTGTGTACTCTCGCTAAAAGAGCAAAGTTGGGTACAGATTATCTGGATATCTGCATGTTTTAAGTCAGGATAAAAACTGACCCTTTTCAGTCTTTTTGAAGGCCATGTATAGAGGTTTGGAATCGGAATACTTCTATGTCTAAATAAATTATTTATATAGTCCCGTCGTATTTGACAAACGCCTAAATGCAGCTCTCTGTGCAGGAGTTTGTTTTGGTTTTTTCTTGGTTTGGACTTTTTTTTAATGAGAGGGCCTTGGTTTACGTTAAACTTGGTTTGGCGTCTGTTTGGTGTTTTTTTTTTTTTTGTAAAAAAATGGTTTTTATTTAAAATAACATATTGAAAAACGGTCAGCGCATGCGCGTGCGCATGCGCAGTTTATCAAAACGCTGCATAAAGAGCTGCACATAGGCGCTCCTCGTAGTTGGAGCAGTTTTAATGTTATCTCGGCCAGGCAAACTCTGCAAAACAACAACAAACAGAGCACGTCTTATTCATTGATAAGCAGCACAGTCGCTTTTTAGTCTGCGATAAACCGTGTTTGGACAATCAAGGGTTTTCTTATTTAAAATTGCACGGTGTTTGGACTTTTTAGTTATTAGAAATATCTACTCCAAATCAACATAAACTCACAAATCGTCGTGAAAATGTTGATTTACCACTAAACTAAGAATTTAACCAATGACATGTTAGATTTGTTTGTCACATTTTGTTAGGTTGCTTAAATTCTTAGTTTAGTGTTAATTACACTGGGCAACAAATCGCAACTTTTTTTTGCCCTGATCTGAAAGTAAATTTTTCTTACTAATTCACGGGCGTAGAATCCGAATCTGTTATTAGAAAAATTCCAGCACCTTACATTTTTGAGATATAAGTCCAGGAAATAAAGACGGACTTTTTCAAAATGTAATAAAAAAAAATAAAAAGCTTAAAATTAAAGTGCATAGTTTACTTAATTGCTCATTTGTGGCAAAACTATCAAGTTTGTGTAAAAATTTCATAGGACTTAATTTGTAGCTTATAAAATTTTCTACCAAAATACGTATGCAAATATTTTTTTATTTTGTTTAGTTTGTTTGTAAAAAGTAAATAAATGAAAAAGTAATAAAATTAAAGCACACAGTGTAAACTTTTCCCAAGGGCAAAAAATATATTTTCTTATCAATTTATAGGCCCAGAATCTAAATTTGACATTAAAAAATCCTACATATGTTATTTTTTAAATTTATGTCGTTTTTTTAATGGTTCTACATCATAAAAATGTTACTTGATATATAAGTAGTAATAGTAGATTACAGGTCGACTCGGAAAATAGTACTTTTCCGAGACCATTTCTAAGTGGAGGAAAAGTACCATTTTCCAGGACACCTGTATACTATTTTATTCTCAACTGTTTTTATTTAAAAATAAAGTACTAATTTTTTTGAAATGTTTGAATTCAAATGAAGATAATAATAAGTACTATAATACATAGTTTTTTAGTTCTTTTCATATTTACCACAAATATTTTTTCATGCATTTTACAAAAAAGCACAAATATAAAAAACTTAATTCCACATACGCGTAACCCAAATAAAAATCCACAAAAATATTTGTTAATAGCTCACAAGGCACTGTTTATAACATTTATTATCCCTCTCAGTCTCAAAAGTAAAAAACATTGACTAAAACTGTACATTTACGCATTTTAAACGAATTGTATTACATTATATTCGTATTTAGCATGACAACAGCTATCTTGCTTTAAGCATTAATAATGATATTTTAATCGGTGGCGCCATCTAGCCGAAATTAATGATTTAAATTGCAGACCATTAATAATTAGTTTACTGGTCTCTATTTTTCATTACAGGTCAGGTCCAGGCGTGGAAAACAGTGGGACAAGAAATCACGTACTTCCCAAACTTTATTAACACATGTAATGTATGTATTACATATACAGTTGCGAATAAAATATATAACCACATATGGTTGATGCAATTATATTGTTATTAGTTATTTTAGTATACCCTATTGAAAATGACGGGTCTGCGCGGGTATAAATAGTGCACAAACCGGACTTGAGCTGGTGAATTTCTTCCGCTCAAGTCCGGTTTATGCACCATTTATACCCGCGCAGACCCGTTATTTTTAATAGGGTACCTATTAGGTATTACCTACTGAGAAACAAATAGTATATTCTATAACTAGTATGGAATAGACAATATTCCGCGAGAGCGGAAAGTTTGTCATACGAGCCGGCAGGCGAGTATGACGGTCCCGCGAGCTCGGAATTACTATTCCATACGTGTTGTAGACTATACCTTTTCTTCGACTGCAAATATGAAACACTGTATGGCTTTAAACTGCGGACAAGGTTAAAAACAATGTTTTTTTTGTGACTGGACATTGTAAATGCAACAAAACACATATTTTTAAATAAAGCAATTAATGTTATTTAATAATTTTATCAAATCAGTACTTAAAAAAGATTTTTATTTAATTTTAGCACATATTTATAAATTATAATGCAAAAATTGAAGGTTATGTCAGATTGTTGTGACATATATCAGGTTTAAATATTTAACAATAGATGGAGCACTTTTAATTTTTTGAACTAAATTGATAACAAACTGGTCAAATATCAAGAAAAACTAATAAACTTTATGTAATTTTAACGCAAAACTTTAAATTGCATTAAATTATTCAATATTACATGGTAAAATATATATATATATTTTTGCTAATTTTGCTACATTTTTCTTTACTTTTATAAACAAGAGATGGCACTACATGTACTTCATTCACGGAATGTTCATACCGTATCTAGAAATAAAATGTATTCATTCTGTGTTTGAAAAGTGTGTGTATTTGCTTACATTCTAAAGCAGTCGTAGAAAAACAATATTCTGGCTTGAGTACACATATTTGTTCCTTCTTTTATTTAATTAATATGTCAGTTGCATTTACAAATTCCAAACGGGTAAATTTGATTTTATTTTCCAATTTTACTTCGGAAATTAAACGTAGAATTGTACAAGCTAATTCAAATAATTTTTTAAACTTATGCTAAGTAGAAATACACAACCACACAAAAAAAAGGTCTTTCGGAGACTATTATATTCCTATGTATTTTGAGGCGCTGAATTCGAATTTGAGATCAAAATAGCACCTTATCCAATTAGTTTTGGAGATACCCTCCAAAAACGATTTTTCATATACTCGAAAATAACGTTTTTTAAGGTTATTTATTATTTATTTATTTATTTATTTATTTATTTATGATCATTTTTGGGACCTTTGAAAATAGTTATTTATGGTACTAGTGGGTAAAGTAAGATATTGCCCATGAGAAAATTGTCAGCCAAGCAGGTTAGTTTTCGAGAGGGCAATATCGGTTTACACATGAGTGCCATACAAGGTTTTATCCAATAAATAGCTTAGGAATTCATATTTTTATTAAAAATTTTAATGACATTTACAAGAAAATAATTTGACAAGTGACAGTTGAGTTGGTAAAATAAATAATTATCCACTCAATAAAGTAAAAGCTATGCGGGGGTTATTATTGAGTTTATCTATTTAAAATAAAGCTCGTAATTGTCTTATTATCTGTATGTATTGGATAAAGGCAGTTTATACCACAGAGTGTTTACAATACTCTAATAATTTAAAATTTAATTTGGGTTATGGTTTATCTCGACATTTCTTCTATGAAAATTATTTCCAATTTTTTAATTATGCCTTCTGTTTCATGTACTTGTCTTGTTTTTACCATTTTTAATAATAAATTATAGTTTTAAGCCCAGTATTTACAGTAAATTTTGAAAAATTATGTGTAAAAATTATATAACATTTCTGACTTTTTATTATTATTACTTTATCTTTAAAACTAATCGGATAAGTTGCTATTTTGACCTCGAATTTGGATTCAGAGCCTCAAAATACATAGGAATACAATAGTCTCCAAAAGAGTTCTCGACATTTATTTTTTGTGTGGCTGTGTTATTTTTCTGGTAGAATCTGGAAAAGTCCGACTTAAAAAAAATGTATCAAGCAAATTTTCGTCATATGAAATATGGTTAACATTGGCATAGGACAAGAGGGGGCAAAACTTCGATTTTTAGCGATATCTCGCTCATTATTATAATATTATATTATTTACAACGCGTAGCGCCGAATGTTGTTTTTGTTATTTTTTTTTATTTCTTTTTTCAACAATTTTTTGTTTTTCAAAAAATCTTATTTAATTACAAATTGTTTTTTTTTTTGAATTTGTTTTTTTATTTTTTTTTTCAAAAATTTTTCGTTTTTCACAAAAAGAAAATTAAAAAAAAATTGTTATGATTTTTTTTTAATAGGGAAAATACAATATACCATTTACTGTGAATAGTATGTAAAGGAATGCGTAGCATTACATATCTTTACGGATTGTAGGACAAAAAAATTTACACAAACATATATATTTTTTAATTTCCAATATATTAATAGGGAATTAAAAATTATTTTTATACAAATACATGTTTAATCATTTTTATCTTAGTTTCCAAGATAAATAAAGGCATTTAAATATATTTTGATAATTTTTACATTTCTGATTCACGGTGCTTTTTTCGGGGTATTTTTTGTTTGTTTGGAAACTTAAAATTTCTTTACCAACGAGCTGCGAAGATTAAAACAAGCCGTAAACATATGTAATACTACGCATCCCATTATAGTAAATATATTTCATTTTTTCAATTATTAAAAAAAGATTAAATAAAAAACTTAAAAAAAAATTCAAAAATTTTTTTAATTTGTTTTACTTTTTCGCAAAAAGTAAAAAAAAAGCAGCGTGGATTAGATGTCAAAAGTGAAATTTCAATTTAAATTTTTTTTTAAATAAATTATCATCTGATAATGGACGTCCAAAAAGCTAGATAAAGCTAAAATAAGGAAAACAAAAGGAAATGGTCAAGAAATATAAGAAAAGTGACAAATTCGTAAAAAAACGAAAACAATAAAATTGTTAACAAAAAACCTTCGCATTTTGACACCAGTCTAGAAAAAGTATCCATTTCTAATGTGGTCAGTAATAGATTAACTAATTAATTATTAAATCCTAACTATAACATTTATTGCATCAAAACCCGCTTTTGCTTAAGATATATAAACTTTATCTATATTAAAAATTAAAAAAAAAACTTTAGCAAAAAAGTTAGTCTGGTCATTGATTTCGTAAGGAATAAATGCAGATAGGAAATCTTTTGAAATTGTAATTTTCCTTATTAGTATTGATTAAAATAATGAAAACGGTAAAAACCCTTTCTATTTTAGAGTTGGCTGTGTGAGAGTTGGCTGTGTGAATGAGCAAAAGAGTACGAAGTAAAAGAGTTACTTTGTCGAGCCCCAGCAAAAACCGTATATGCACACTTGAATTTTACGTATTTTGTATAAACTTACACTCAGAATCGGTTGTTTTAGTTTATTCTAACCGATATATTACATAGGGGAACGCAACAAAATTCAGGGTTGGTAACGACAATATTTGTGTCATATGCGATAATTATCGCAACAATTATAATTGTTTTTTTAAATACGAATGTTGTAGTATCTGTTACTGAATGTTTTTGCCGGCTCCCTATGTTTCTTACTTATCTTTGTAATCTAGGTATTATAAAATTTATCCTCTGCCCTTATCTAATTTGTAATAATAAAAATAATAATAATAATAATATAAAATGTTTCAGTTATACGTGACGAAACGGTGAGGTGGGGAGGTTGTTTTAAGTCTTACTTAAAAGTACTTAACGTTTTGAAAACTATCGCTATGCACTAGTTTTAACTTACTTATCCCTTTTAAGTTCTACGCACTAATCACAATTTTATTTGAAAACGAGTAATACAAATGTATGACGCATTTTTAGACATATGTTTATAGAAACTTTTTGTCATATTTTATGATGTAGAATCATCTGTTAAAATTTCCTACGCTATTTCAAATACACCGTGTATTTTTTAATTTCCAATATATTAATGGGGAATTAAAAGTTATTTTTATAAAAATAATTGTTTAATCATTTTTATCGTAGTTTCCGAGATAAATAAAGGCATTGAAATATATTTTGATAATTTTTACATTTTTGATTAGATGTCAAAAGTGAGAACACAAAAGGTAATGGTTAAAAAATATAAGTGACGAATCCGTAAAAAAAAACGAAAACAATAAAATTGTTGGCAAGCAACTTTCGTATTTTGACACCCGTCTAGAAAGGGTATCCATTTCAGACTTTTTCTAGATGTGGTCAATAAGCGATTAACTAATTATTAAAGTCTAACTATAACATTTATTGCATCAAAACGGTGAAGCAGTCGAGGATGCAACCTTGTCAGTTTTAAACAGCAAATTTTCTGCAAAATGCGCGGAAATACTTTTGCTTAAGATATATAAAATTTACCTATATTAAAAAACTAAAAAAAAACTTTAGCAAAAAAGTTAGTCTGGTCATTGATTTCGTAAGGAATTAATGCAGACAGGAAATCTTTTGAAATTGTAATTTTCCCTATTAGTATTGATTAAAATAATGAAAACGGTAAAACCCCTTTCTATTTTAGAGTTGACTGTGTGAATGAGCAAAAGAGTACGAAGTAAAAGAGTTACTTTGTCGAGCCTCAGTAAAAACCGTATATGCACACTTGAATTTTACGTATTTTATATAAACTTACACTGAGAATCGGTTGTTTTAGTTCATTCTAACCGGTATATTACATAGGGGAACGCAACAAAATTCAGGGTTGGTAACGACAATATTTGTGTTATATGCGATAATTATCGCAACATATGTAATTGTTGTTTTAAATACGAATGTTGTAGTATCTGTTACTGAATGTTGTTGCCGGCTCCCTATGTTTCTTACTTATCTTTGTAATCTGGGCATTATAAAATTTATCCTCTGCCCCTATCTAAGATGTAATAATAACAATAATAATAATAATGATAATATGTTCCAATGGAGATTTCTCCCGTTAGATTAGACAGGGACAAAAGTTCTACCCAAAAAGGATAGAATACATACATACACTCCCACTTCCACCCAACCAAACAAATTATGTATTTGTTCTTTGTTGAACAAATACAATATTTACTTGGCCGGGCGAAAAGTGTAACTATATTATTTTGATTAAAGAAATTACTGGCGCCATCTAAATTTTAATAGAATAATCTTATTCTACAGATTCACATTAGCTATGTTCGTTCGTGCCGCTCACTGCTACACTTTCCGGCCAACCAAATAAATACTGTATTTGTTGTATGAAAAACAAATACAGTATTTATTTGGTTGGCTGGAAAGTGTAGCACAAATGAGATAGAGATAGGGTAGATGTCTTTTGTTCCATAATTCTAGTTGTAGAGAGCTCCATTATACGTGACGAAATGGTGACAATGGGGTGGGGGAGGTTGTTTTAAGTTTTACTTAAAAGTACTTAACGTTTTGAAAACTATCTCTACGCACTAGTTTTAACTTACTTATCCCTTTTAAGTGCTACGCACTAACCATAATTTTATTTGAAAACGAGTAATACAAATGTTATTACCAGATCCCGGGCAGTTGGGGGCTATGACTCATCTTTTCTCATCTTTTTTAGTTTTTCTCATAGATACACTGGCGTTGCGTTGTTGTAGAGTGGGTACAGACGTCTTGCAGTCGCTTCTAATCACTGCTCAATATATGCTAGGCTTATAAATGAAAAGCAGCTACCTTATCCCCGAGGTATGGTTATTACACTGTATTAAATAATAATATAATATTAAAGTCGTATCAATGGTGGTTACTTGCAAAACAACTTTACACTACGATATTTCAAGAACGCTTTGACACAGACTTAAATTTTGGAACAAATATTTTGAGAATGGCGAAAAACTTTTGGTCAAAATTTAAAGTCTCTATAGAGACATATATGTCAAAGCGTTCTTGAAATATCGTAGTTGTTTTGCAAGCGACCTACACCATTAATACGACTTTGGATCTATTGACCTAGGTCAATAGTTATTAGTTCTTAACCAGCGATATGCTATTTTGAAATTACAATTTTGTATATACTTTCTTCTTCTCGTGAACAGTTGGCAGTAAGGTATTTAAAACCGTGGTGTCTCCAGAATGGCTCGGGGCTCCCACACCCGCTTCGTTTTTGTTTTTCACCGCCGTCCTGAGATTTCCTTTATCTGGTGATTAAAACTTCATCCTGTCGCATGGCAGTGGCTACACACTTTTAATAAAGAAACGCATACAATGCCGTGCCGTTTTTGCCAGGTTTACATCCTGATTTAATTTTTAATGTAATTTGCAAAACGACTGCTACTGTCAAGCCTACGCCTTATTATATCCCGACAACTTTACTTCATTCGTATTTACCATTTGGAAAATTTAAGATTTAATCTTAAGGCTGCCTTTTTGAGGAAATACCCCTTTATTTTTTATATACATATTTTCTATAATATTTAAGTATTTTATATTTTAGAAACAGAAATTTCATTGAGATAAAAATTATGACTGCCAATGAGGTATGCCTCTAAAAATTGGTGCTCAACATTCTATTTTTGTTAGATCTCAGGAACTGACTGACCTACACAATCAAGTTTTTGCAGGTAATTTAATAATAATGTCATTGAAAAAAGTGATACTTTTAATCCTTAGTTTTGTAAACAGGAAATAGAATATGTATTTATTAGTTTTTTATCTGTCCCATAGCCAAACGCTGCAAAAGCTCGTAAAAATCATGCAATATTGGCTAAGGTCCGTCTTTGTATTGGATGCCTGTTTTAGACCCAAAGTCTGCTTTCCCAGTTGCCACTTAATTATTATTATTTTCACATATTTTAAGAGTCTCAAATGTTATGTCCTATTTTTAAATCACACTGCAGTGTAGGTATATTTGTATAATTTAATAATATAAATAATATAAATATGTTGAGGCTATACATTTTCTTAAGGAAACAGCTAACTACTACCTTAAGAGAAATACTCCTGTCTACGCCATATTCCTGGATCTTAAAAAAGCCTTCGATAGGGTTCACCACGCAACGCTTATTAAAGTACTTCTTAGACGAAATGTGCCTAAATATATATGACGCACACACAAAAATGGAATCGTAATGCCACAGAATCTGTCCTTTGGGGCTCTTCAGAGTCCTTTACTTTTAAACAACGGAATGGTATTCGCCAGGGAAGCTTACTGGCTCCGGACTGTTTCAATGCTTACATTGATGAACTGCACTACATTCTCGCTGCTGTTTCTGCAGGCTGCTTTATTGGTGGTGCTAAAGTGAACTGCATCAGTTATGCCGACGACATGGTGCTTCTGTGTCTTGGTAAATTGCTACGCAAGTGTAAAGAATTTCCCGACTCTCCTATCTGAGCTATAACTGTGATAAGTGCAAAGTTTTGGTGTTTAAACCCGCCTTGTTTGGAGACGTTTTTGTGCCACCAGTTTTTTTAAATGACTCGCTAATTGAACGTGTTTTCGAAGTCAAATATCTAGGTCATATAATAGTGGTTAACCTCTGTGATAACGCTGAAATAAAAAGACACTATAAGACTTTATGCGTCCGCGCTAATATGCTTGCCAGACGATTTGCTATATGCTCTTCCGATGTAAAAAACTTTATTTCAAGACTTACTGTTGTAATATGTACTCGGCCGAACTTTGGTGTAATCATACACTGGCGTCATGGCATACCTTGCGCGTGTGTTATAACGACGCTTTTCGAATTATGCATAGACGTCCTAGGTACAATAGTGCATCTGAAATGTTTACACAAGCTCGCGTAGATACTCTGAATGCGTTACGCCGTCTGACGTCCAACGCCAACAGCCTTCTCAGGTCTCTAGTTCAATCTGATATTTTTTGGAGTTCTCCAGTTATTGTTAATTGGCGCCGCCTCTGCTTCATATAATTTGATACTTCTACCTTGTGTTTTTTTTCTCATACTTTTTACATGTACAAATGTATATTTTATTTTTATATGGTTTTTTGACTGTAATAAATGCATTATTATATTATTACTATTATATTATTCTTTATAAGAAACAGTAATCAGAAAATAGCATCTTCGTGTTCTATTTTCTTGACGTTTTCCATAAATGGAAATTCTGCCGGAAAAAAGTGCCAGATTAGCAATTCATAGTCGTCGTATATTCGTTATAATGCATGTGAGTGTGTTAAGTAGATAAATTATTAAAATATGCGCGTTTACTGAAGCTTTTTGCTTTTATCAAATAAACTCAAAATATATGCAAAGTAGAATGGGTTATTTGTGAGTCTATAGAAAAAGTTTCTAATGTATCAGAGGTGGCTGAACAAATGTCTTGACGATGATGCTTTTTACCATTCGATTGGCTTCCATTTGCACTGATATATTCATTGGGAGCAATGTACAAGTAACGCGGAGTTATAATACGAGGGCAGATCGATACATAGATTTTTTTATTATCGCCAACATCTCGGTTTGTTTGTAAACAAATAGTAGGTATATTTAGGCCTGAACAATAACAGTTACCAGTAACTGGTATTGTTGTCTCTGTTAGAACAAAAATGTGCGAGTAAGACAGACGAATGTTTATGTTGCCGACGTTTTTGTCAGTTTTAACGAATGAAATGCCTATTCTAGAGAGAAGAGTTATTAGTTCGTTGACAGGGAACGTTCAAGTATTACTTAACGCTTCTAGGGGGGGGGGGGGGTCATTTTGGAGTGTTATGCCCATGTTAATGGTATAAGAAAATAGCGTTACACGGGGGGGGGGAGTCCAAAATGATCAAAATTTGCGTTACGTAATACTTGAACGTTCCCACATCTGTTTAATTTTTATATGCTGCACAATTTTTTTCTGGTGTGTCTTGTCTTATCTTCTAATGAATAATTATTGTTTGTAGATTTTCCTTAATTTACTTTTGCTTTTGGTATCGTTATAATTCAATTTTTCGATTCATTTCAATTTTATTTATTTGTCAATAAAATACACAGTGCAACAATTTTGAGGTCATCGAATTCGAACTCATTTTGGAGTGTGGCGGATTTTTTTTTCAGATTTTTAAAATACAAATCCTACACTTTTTTTGAAAAAAACTTTATATAATGTATTTTATTACATAATACAACATACTACAAGGCATTTTAATTTTTTTTTATTTATTTGCTACAAAATTGATATTTTATTGCAATTTAATGCATTTTTTTAACTTTATTAAGATATTTAATTATTTTTTGGACACCCTGTACTTTTTTTCAAAAAAGTAAGTATAATCCCTGAAGTCGGACATATTGAAGAATACCCTAGCAAAAAAAAACTTTTTGAAAAATATTCTAAGTGCATTTTTTTCTAGCCTTTATTAAACTTGTCAATTTTTAACATTTTTATCCCATAAAAAAAATCCGTTTTATTCTTTTAGAGGGGCATAAAAATTGAGAATATTCCTTTATTATCCAGAAACACTTTTTTGTTCCAAAAACGCCCAATATAAAAGTTTGAATATCCTTAAAAAATAAAAACCCTTTACATGATTGTCTATTAAAAAAATCAGTGTTGTTTTTTCACTTAAAGGAACAATTCCGTAGGTCCTGGGCACACTAATGTACAGTTTGTAGTGTTTGTTTTTTTAACTTTTATGTGTGTGCACTAATTGTTCTCCATTGTTATTTGTAAGTACACGTTTCTTCTGTTTATTTTATGTTCAATTGAGATGGCTTACTGGTGAAATCAACCTTTTTTAAAAGATTTTTTTTTTCGTAGAAAAAATTATATTTTATTTTAGGGCTTTCTTATACATAAAATATATAGTTTGAAGTTTACAATTTTTTTTTATGAGAACTTTTTATAAAATTGCGGCGTAACACGATTACCTTTTTTGCTGCCGTAGGTGATTTCTCGTCTGTAGGTAATCTGAAAGCAAAAAACGAAATGGATTCTTGTTAATTATGTTACTGGTTATTGGTTTTTGGAACTAGAATTATATTTTTTTATTAAATATTATATATTATACTTCCAAGCATTTTTTTTCATTTTTTTCTAATCATAAAAAGTTCTTTTGAAAGTTATTTTGTCAATAATAAAAAAAATTCTACGTCTGTTTGCCTTTATGTATTATTCCACTTTTAAGTGGATATTAAATATATCCACTTTTAAGTGGATATTAAAATGTAATTTAGCTAGACTACAGCGTTCAAACATGAGACTAATGTTAACGAGTATGGAAATGAATCACCTATGACTCATGGACGTGTGTGGTAAACGTATCAGGAATCACATGTGATTCATGTGACAGAGATATAAATAATTAATGACAGAAAATTACTAATTTAAATATTGCCCCCCGTATATTTGATTCTCGATGGATATGCATCACATTTGGCTGCGATAGTTTGTCTTTGAATACGTTTTTAGGCTAACTTTATCCGCTGGCGAAAAGTTGAGGTGGCACAGCTGACGACTATGCAAATGGTATAAGGTGCGCTCTTATAGAAAGTATGGAGCCCCTCTTCTAAAATGGAAATGGCTTCGGTTGTCTGTCGACCTGATGCGTGGAATTATGAAAACGACTTGCGAAATATGGAATAGATGCATAAATTGCCAGGGTAAACACCACCTTCCGTACTTCTTCCTCTTCTTCTGCGGTGCCTTTTCCTAGGGGAGATTATTTAAAACTGTTACGCGGATCTAATCAAATTCACTTCTTAGTTTTGGTAAAATTTTACCCACTAAAATAATTTTAAGCCATCCAGAATAATAACACGAAAACAGAAGATGATGTTAATTAGGCCTAGGTTCAAAAAACTATGATAGTTTTATGGAAAACAAAAAAATAATAATAAAAAAAATAATAAAAAAAAACACGATTTTTTTTTACAATACGTGTCTTTTTTTCGAAAACAGAAAAAAAATAAAAAAAAAAAAAAAAATAAAAAAAATAAAAAAATGAAAAAAAAAAAATTAATTAATTAAAATTACGCCACATCGATTTTTACCAAAAACTATCTCAGCCTAAAACTTTGGATAAGCAACCTATGATCCAAGTCTTTAGCTTAAAGCGTTCTCGAGTACTTCTTCCTCTTCTTCTGCTGTGCCTTTTCCTAGGGGAGATTATTTAAAACTGTTACGCGGATCTAAGCAAATTCACATCTTAGTTTTGGTAAAATGTTACCCACTATGGAAAACAAAAAAAAAATAAAAAAATAAAAAAATAAATAAAAAAAAAATAAAAAAAATGAAATAAAAAATAAAAAAAATTAAAAAAAAATGTTTTTATTTTTTATTTCATTTTTTTTTATTTTTTTGAAAAATGAAAAAAAAAAAAAATAAAAAAAATAAAAAAATGAAAAAAAAAAAATTAATTAATTAAAATTACGCCACATCGATTTTTACCAAAAACTATCTCAGCCTAAAACTTTGGATAAGCAACCTATGATCCAAGTCTTTAGCTTAAAGCGTTCTCGAGTACTTCTTCCTCTTCTTCTGCTGTGCCTTTTCCTAGGGGAGATTATTTAAAACTGTTACGCGGATCTAAGCAAATTCACATCTTAGTTTTGGTAAAATGTTACCCACTATGGAAAACAAAAAAAAAATAAAAAAATAAAAAAATAAATAAAAAAAAAATAAAAAAAAATGAAATAAAAAATAAAAAAAATTAAAAAAAAATGTTTTTGAAAAAAAACAGTGTTTATTGTATTTTACCCCTTACGCCACATCGATTTTTACCAAAAACTATCTCAGCCTAAATCTTTGGATAAGCAACCTATGATCCAAGTCTTTAGCTTAAAGCGTTCTCGAGTTATTGTGGTCAAAAATTTCTGGGACAGATCGACAAACAGCAACATATTTTTTTTTACGAAAATCATCTCTTTTGGATATAAAACTTCGAAAAACGAAACAAAGCACTAAATTTTTTTCAATATTTTTTTACAATCGCAATACTTTCCTCGGGGAAAGTAAAATATACCTATTCGCCTTGCGGTCATTTAAATACTGGTTTCCCCGGAAAAATCGCAGAAGGGCGTAAAATATTTTTTTATGGAGGATACCTTTTCAGAACTACCAAACCTAAATGCAAACTGATTTTAATGCATTGTAGGGTGTAGCATACTATAACAATTTCGAAAAACTAAAATGCTAAAATGTGAAGTTATAAAACAATCAGAAAAAAAAATTAATGCTTTGCAAGAAATAGGAAAATATTCATACATCTTTTTTTAAGGATTTTTTCTTTTTTTTGGGCTTGCCGGGCATCAATTTTTTTCTGATTGTTGTAACTTTACACGTTTTTTTCTTAGGTAAAAAAATGGCACTCCAGGCATTTTAGTTTTTTTTAAATTTACCCGCGACTTCATCTACGTTGAATTTTTTACTTTCTAAAGTCATGTTGTAACCTAAGGACCTATCTATCCATATCTATATCTATCTATTTACTCTTGCAAGACATACCTAAACATAAAAAATAAAATAAAAATACCTTAGTGCGACAACGACGTCCAGGGCGGACGTCGTTATGAGGGCCACTTGTCTGCCGTTCGGGAAAAAATATGCCAGCGGTTAATATGGATACAAAGATTTAAATATTACATGAGAGTATCAAAATCATCCCGTATTTTACGGCTTGAGGGATGATTTTGCAAAAATGCTGATACACGTAATATTTAAATCTTTGTAGAATTAGGTGTTTCAGCATTTTTGCAAAATCATCCCCTATTTTACCTTGAGGTAAAATTCTGAAACAGGTAATTCTTTATTTCTTACCAAAAGCCTAAATATGAATTTTTATCCCTAACTTGAGAAACTTTTACCCCTATTTTACCCCGTTCAGTTGTTTTTTGAGAAAAAAAGGTAGCCTATGTCCTTCCTCAGAATACAATATATCTCCTTGCCATTTTACCCCTTGAGGCAAAATTATGAAACACGTAATTCTTTATTTCTTACCAAAAACCCAAATATGAATTTTTATCTGTAACTTGAGAAACTTTCATCCCATATTTCAGCCCATTTAGTTTTTTTTGAGACAAAAGATAGCCTTTGACCTTCCTCAGAATGCAAAAAATCTCCATGCCAAATTTTATCGAAATCTGTTCATCGGTTAAGGCGTGAGAAGGTAACAAACAGACAGAGTTACTTTCACATTTATAATATTATTATGGATATAAATCACGCTACGCCCACAATGCATTGCACTGTCCACTATAAATAATCTACAGCATGATTTCAGTTAATTTTAACTCCGCGGAGTAAAAAGAAACGAGTGCCATAGTTTCCGTTTGGACACGTTTAACGTTCAGAAAAAAATGTCCCTTATAAAAGAAACTTTTTATCCTGCATCCTGGTATCTCTCTCACTCTCTCCTGCATCTCTACTAATTAAATTAATCGAATAAACAACGACTCTATGTCTGACTACCGAATTTTCTGCCACTGTCGCTTGATTGATCGTCTGCAAGAACTTCATATCTCCGGAAAATATTAGAAAGGGAACATGTGAAATATTTGTTTATTTCTTTCTTCTCGACAAGGGTTTAATTATTACGACCGGTTCGTTTTCATCAGGGGAAATCAATGGATATTGTCTACACTGCAAAAAATCGTTAGCTTTATTCTGTTTCTAAATTTAAATAATATTAAATAAAATATTTTTCGTGGTATATCGCACCAATAGAAACAATTGTTAACAGCGACCAGCAAAACTTGTATATTACCAAAATGGTCACAGTGTTAGAGGAATACTGTCGACAGCGCTGGTTATACTTTATTTGGTCTCATCAGCACAGTACTTTACATGATATACGTATGTAAAATTTTCGGATCGTGCGGTACGGGTAGTTTCCGGCCAATAAATGATCTATGACGCACAGTGCGAGTTTAGGCTTTTTGGAATGACCACCCATTTTTTTGTTGTTGTTGATAGTAAACTGCCTTTACCTTCGGTACGACACTGATATTCAAGTAATAATGATTGATTTTTTTACTAATAATACCAAAAATTAAGTTTAAAAAAACGAAAAAGCTGAAAATCTCCCAAGAAGGAACAGCTGCGGACTAGTTTTCAGTAAAGAGGGGGTAGTCTACTATCAACGACTAAAAGAAAATTTGTGTGTGTATTTCAAAAAACCTAAACTTAACAGGGTCGCAGTGTGTGATAGTATAAGTTAATCCCAGTAATTGAAAATAAAAAAATTGTATTATACATAGGTAATGTTTGTCATTTTCAGCTAAATTACTTCCAAATTATAGACATATATTTGTATTTCTTAACATTAAATATTGATTTCTATCAAGGCAAATAAAAAACAATAATGAATAGGTAATAAACAAGCCATGAAGATATTCAATGCTTGGTATTTTATACTATACTCCACTCATTTTAAAAGGGTTTAACTTAATTTATTCTGGAAGTGTGAAAATTGTCTAAAATTTGTGGTTCATAGTTCCACAATGATAGATTTTTTAGGATATGGCAAAAAATATATGATATAAAATTATTATTACAAGATGAAGTATTATAATTCAGCAAGTCATTCAAGATCTGTTGGTTCTGATTGTAGAAAGTCTACACATTTACTTGTTTAGGCTCTAAGGTGTCCTTTTTCTACACTATAGTGGATGTTTTGGTTTTAAGGCTCACAGTCATAGTGAGCCTCACTTAGTAAGATGTAGGACCTACATTGTAGGTGATTCTTTTCTCACTTCATGCTCTAAGCAGATTTGATTCAGATACATTTAGATTTATGTAAATGATTAAACTATTATAAAATAGGAAAGTTAGTACAGTTAGTACAGCTTGATGGACAATTTTCATATTTTTCAAATTTAATAAAAAGTCCAACGAAGTCAAAAAATAGTTTTTAAAATTGGCAGATATGTACTACATATTATGTAGTTTAGACCATCCTGATAAACGTACTAAAAGTCCCCAAGAATGGTCACCACTATAATATAATACATAATACACAATATTTTGTGCTCAATACCAACAAAAATAAAATTCCCTAAAAATATTAATTTTGGATTTTATCACAGTGCAACAAAAAATCTGCAGTTGCGTTGATATTGATTTTAAGGTAAGTATTTTACAGAAAATTTTATTTTAAAACAAACTGTTTTTTTTTTTGACCTCGTTTAAAAAAAATTCCAAAAGTGTACCTTAAAATCATGTTGGTGGCGCGAGCTTACCTTCAATTCTTGGGGATTTTTTAAAAAATAACATTGTTTAAATTACTTAAAATTTATCGTCTTCGTCCATTTTTTCGAACTGACGTTTGTGTCAACCATATTAAAAAACAATTTAAATCGCGATAGCCGTGAAACTGACTTTTCGCAATTCAAAGGCATCTTGATTAAATTACGAAAATAAAACACCCGATTTTAGACGCATGGTTTTTAATTTTAATTTTATCTACCTACCTAAATTATGTTTGGTCGTTCAAAAAATAGTGTATATTCCCTTAGGACTAAACGTGGCTGTTTTAGTCCCTTGCATTTCAGTTTCCCTCGCTCGCTGAGCTCGCTCAGGAAACACTCATGCAGCGGGACTAAAACAGCCAGTTTAGTCAATTGGTATATAAATAACTATTATTAATCCTAAGACAGTTTTTTTTTGTCCCAACATTTGCCAGTATAATTTATAAACCAATAAATTACAAAATTACGAAGAGTGTAATAATTCAAATGTCGATATTCCTGAGTGTAAAACATAATTAGAGACAAAGTAAAAAAACATGAAACGTTCAATTTCCCCGATGAATTAAAGATTTCTCTTTGATTAAAAATTATTCATATTAACAGGTGTTTTTTTCGACCCTCCGTTTCTTGCTGGTAAGGAAATTTGTCAGCTAATATTGAAAGATTTTCTTTCGTCCAAGGGTGGCTCGCACAGTGGTCACGGGTTTATACACTTTCTAGAAAATACATATATGTATATATACTTATCTTACGAAAATTTTATAATTTTTTTTCAAAGTTTTAGCATAATATTCAGCATCATAACGAAAACATAAATAGTAAGATTTTTTTGTTAAAAATACTGCAGTTCACAAAACATTGCTTTTCTATGAAACATCTCAAAAAGTAAGTGCCAAAAAAAAGACGTTTTTCTTCAAGCGTACTAAAATGTTCATATTTTATAACTGAACACACTAGTTAGAAGTGATCTATTTTTTTACAGTAAAAAACGAGTTTATTGTTGTACGCCGTAAAAAACAGTTAGTTAGCAAAACCACCACTGGCGGCAGCACTCTTTGACTTTGATGACAGCCATACTTCAAACTTGTTTATTTATTATGTAAACAGGTGGTTGACTCGAGATTCTGTGCAAAAACCTAGTGTGAAATTGATTTAAAATGATTGAAGAAGAATATATGGTTTATACTACAAATCTCTCCGAATTTGCAAATGCTATATTAGGCATGTTACCATCCAAATCGCGAAAAGTGTACGATTTAGCCTATGAAAAAAATTTAAAATGAGCTAAGGAAGGTTTAAGTTTATTTCGAAAGGGCTTTATTGTCTTATTTTAATAAAAAAAAGCATACTTTGTTACCGAATAAATTAAATTCAAAAATTAATATTTAATATATATATATATATATATATATATATATATATATATATATATAGGATGCTTGAAGAAAAAATACTCACTCACTCAGAGGAAAAGTACTTTTTTTTATTCGTACTTCGCGTCGTCCGTAAATTCTACAGACTAGTAAAAAAAGCTTCACTTTTCTTAGTAAAACAATATACTATTTGCCTTAAACTAAAAGGTTTTGAATAAAAAAAAGATTATTTGCAACAAATGTCATGAAACACAAAAAAATTGTATACAAATTGTTCAGTTTTATTTTGGTGGTAACAAAGTAAGTTATATAATAAATAATAATATAATAAATCCATAACCCAATGGCCAAATTAAATTTTTCATAGCCTACTGTGCAATGGTTCCACATTCAAATATTAATTAACATTATTAACGCTAAGCTTTGCCCCTTCAATGAAAAAAGTCATTACAGTAAATCATCGTTTTCTAATATCAAGCACTGGCAAAGGCGTTGCGAGAAAGACCTTTAATTCGGCTGTTGAGTTGTAATTTCAAATTTAAGAGCGAATAAATTTTAAGATTGTGGAAAATATCGTAAATTATTACGGTTCAATGTCTAAAAAATACAATGTAAATTAATTTGGAAATGGTATTAATTCTTTGTATAAATACAAAATAAGCAAAAAAACACTGATTTCGTGACTACGTTAAAAAATTAAAATGTGACCAAAAGGCAGTGGCATAATTGGAATTTTTGGACATACGCAAAATTTAAAAATGGCCCCCTGTTTTTTTCTTTAAATTAAAGGTAAATAATGGTTAAGTTATAATTTAATTTAGACATAAATTTTAAGGCACCAACCCCACTTTTATTGAAGTAAATTAAAAGTTAAAATTAATTGGAGGATTAGTGTAATATGGAAGGATTTGTGTAGTGGACTACCGCGTCGTACTTGACGAGTTTACTACCCAAAATAGCGTGAGTTCGATACTCACCGGCGCTGATTTGCCTTTTTCAGTTAATTAATAATTGAAATTTGGCGAAGGCGTAAGTGAAGCGGACACTCCCTATAAATTAGTTTGAAAGTCAATTAAAGCCGGTGGTTCCCTCTACTACTAGCCCACACAAGTCCTGGACTTAGGGGATGCTTAATTAAGGAGAATAGTACGAGGTTAAACAAAATGTAAAATGTAAATGTAAAAATTGTGCACCAGTTCATGAGATTTTTTAACAGAAAATTATTTGGACTATTTTTTTTTTTTAAGTTTGACACCTTTTATAATATTTTTACCATCAAATTCCTATTTTTTTTAAATAGTGGGTCACATTCAGTTTAATGGATTTAACCTGGGTAGATAAAAAATATAGTTTAAACATATTTTTCTTAAAAAGTGATATGCCAAGTAGAATTATTTAATAGTTTCTTTAGTAGATATTCCGGCTGTATTTATCCTAGATACTTAAAAAAAGGATATTGGTAGATTCAGTTTTTAATGGTACCAGTGTATCTAACAATTACACAGCCACACAAAAAGAAAAAAAAGTCTGGTACTTTTAACGAGACTTTTTATTTCTTTGTATTTTAGGTCTCTGAATCCGAATCTGATATAATTAGTTTTCGAGATAATCTCAAAAAACTTTATACTCAAAAATTACGTTTTTTAAGTTTATCTCAAAAATTAATCATTTTGACCTCAAATTCGAATTCAGCGACTCAAAATACATAGAAATACATGTGTCTCTTTAAAAGTATTAGACTTTTTTTTTGGGTGGCTGTGTTATTTGAGCAAAAACATTTTCGCAGTCTTTAAAATGTTATAACAAAGTTATAAATATTTATTTTTCCAGGGTTACTAAGATTAGTTTGAGTAATTTTAAGTAATTCAGTTGGTGTATTTGAGCAAAACCATTTTCGCAATTCTTTAAAATGATGTACCTAACTTATAAATAGAGTTTTTGCGTAAATTTATTTTTGCAGTGTCACAGAGATATTTTCGAGTAATTATAAGTAATCTAAGTAATCATGGCCTTCCTAGCTATGATAAAAACTAAAATTTAAATTGAAAAACTTTGACATTTAAAATGTCACTCATTTGGTATCGCTGTACTCAGAATAACGCGTAGAATTAAAATATGTAAAAATATATAGGGTGTCCTATTTAAAAATCAAAAGTTGGCGTCATTTTTTGCTAAATCAGAAGTGACTGAAATGTACTTTTATGTTAACATTTATAAATATAAAATACAGCCTGTTCCAGAACTCGCGTACAGAAATTTGAGGGTATATTAAAAACCCTCTGGAAAATATGAAAAAAATGTCAAAAAAATCTATTTTCGTTTAATTCAAAAATAAGAACGCTTTAAGTGGACCAATACTGTTGCTGATGTTAAATTACCTTTAAAAGTTGAATTTGTAGCTATCGAAGCAAATTGACATGGTGATTAATGTGACATAAACATTTATTAATGTCAAAAACCACCGCCGGATGGAATGACCCTATAAAAATAGAATATTTGATAGCCTCTGTCGGTTTTGTCAAAATATAATAAGCTAAAAAGATTCTAAATTTAGGATCTTTATAAAGTTGAAAGTCTCAAACAATGCACGCGTCAACAATTAAAATGCAACCATAGTTACTAATAAGTAGGGAAAAACTAATTTGTAGGTAATTTAACATCAGCAACACGATTGGTCAGATTAAATAGCTTCCTTTTTAATTAGTACTAAAGATGGATTTTTTTTTGAAATTTTTTTCATATTTTCCAGAGGGTTTTTAATATACCCTCAAATTTCTGTAAGCGCGTTCTGGAACAGGCTGTATATACAAAATGTATACATTTTATAATAAGATGCCCGAAATTAAATTTAATGGCCATTTCTCTCGTTAGATTAGACAGGGACAAAAATTCTACCCAAAAAGAATAGAAGACATACCTACACACCCACTTCCACCCAACCAAACAAATTCTGTATTTGTTCTTTGTTGAACAAATACAATATTTACTTGGCCGGGCGAAAAGTGTAACTATAATATTTTTATTAAAGAAATTACTGGCGCCATCTAAATTTTAGTAGAATTATCTTATTCTACAGATTCACATTAGCTATGTTCGTTCGGCCAACCAAATAAATACTGTATTTGTTGTATGAAAAACAAATACAGTATTTATTTGGTTGGTTGGAAAGTGTAGCACAAATGAGATAGAGATAGGGTAGACGTCTTTTGTTTCATAATTCTAGTTGTAGAGAGCTCCATTGAATCATTGATGAAATCTCTAACTTCTAAAATAAAGGAAAAATGTGTGAACCATGCTCTTGTTATATAACGTATATACGTTATATACGTCAGTGGTCTTAGTGTTCATTTTAATTTTTGACTAATATATACGACTATGGTCTCGAAAGGGTTAATACGTAATACAGTTTTTGTATAACAAATATTTATTATATTTAAGGAATCACACAATTCGACAGGTTTAACTTAGGTAGATTAAAAATTGTAGTGTTATTCTAGATTTGACGATGTTAAATCGCAAAAAACTATCAAATTAAACAAAGCCTGTATCAAAAGAAACAAGTATGTAAGATTAATCCAAAAAAAGTTAAATTTTCCAGATTTAAAAAAAGGTCTTATAATTTATTAATTACAGCTAAAGGTTTATTTGTTCTGGTCAAAGGTAGACTGATTAAATTCATTCAATAAATGATTTCCCTCAAACCAAACCTACTGTTCTCTGTCGATTGGAGTATAGTTGCGGTCAGCCTAGAAATGACCAAGACAAACTCCTCGTTAATTCTTCACGCGTATACATGGCCTCCTCTGCTGTCAAACAATCAGCGAACCTTCATCAAGGTTGAGAGGTCTGCTGAATCCCGATAGAGCACTAATTCCCGCAATCAAATATTGATTCAAAAACTCACCCCTCGCAATTTCGAGACTCATTTCTGCTTCTTAAAGCTGCCGCGGTTTGCCCAATTCCAACAGGACGGGAAGGAGAGTCAACTCGTTTGCATAAAATGAGCGTAGGCAAGAATCAAACTAATATTTATTTGATTTTATTAATTGTTGGTGATATCAAATAGTTTAAAAAAGTTTTTTTTTTCTGCAAAGATATTTTATATTGTAATGAATCTTCTAGTACATATAGGACTATTTAATTAAAGAAAGATGGACAGGAGTAAATTTTTTTGAAAGATTTGAAACTACAAAATTTGCTGACTTTTGTGACTAAGTACCTCTTTTTAAAGTTGGGCCCATATCTTTATACATCTAACGTTTTTATTTATACTATAGATAGTGTTAATGATTTTCAAGAAGGATGAAATCGACACTCCCATCCAACAAGGACGTAACTCAAGTTAGACCCATTTTGAGTTATACTCATAGGTAAACGCCTTGAAAAAAGATACTGTGGTACTACTTAGATTTCTCCACATGCAATTTTAACCAAAAGTGAAAAACACTAAAGTAAGAAATACTAAACTTGAATATTATCAGAAACAAACAATAAATAAAAAATAAATACTTATAAAGTTAAATAGACAATTTTATAAGCTTTCAAATGATGTATCACGTGGCTACCTTTTCCACTTCAATAATTTGCCCACCCTTAAATACAAAAATAAATATTTTAGAAATTTAGCTGTCGTTAAAAATGACAATATATGAGTTACGGCTTTGTTGCTTGGGGGTTTCGAAATAGTACCTACTATACACTTCCTGTGTGTTTGATTTTAACGATATATAAAGTACTTTTTTTATAACTAGAAACCTCATATAACATAGAACCTTATAATTTTAACCCAGCGATTTTTAAAATCAATGTCATCAAAAGTCCAAACCTAGCATAAGCTAAAAGCTTATTTGGGACTCTCTATGACTGGTAACTTATACAAACTACAACTTATTACTTGAATATAACGTAACCTATAAACTAATTGGAATATCTATAGTCCACTGGAGTTTGTATATGTTACCAGTCATCATGTACAAACTTGATCAGTACAAGGAACTGAAAATTAATTTTTGAGATACGAGGTTTCAAAATTTACAAGTCCATATTCTTCTGGCAGAGATTTATAGAAAATGTAATAGAATATTGATATGTTTTCATAAAACTATAAAATTTTACAATAAATAATAGTATATTGTCTTGAAAAAGAAAACACTCAAGATTTTATGTTCTCAATATTAATTTTGCAGCAATCCTGTTCTACGGTAACCTTCGAAATCATGTTTTACTGTCACATTCAAGCACTGCTTATTGTGTCTCGAACATGTCGTTAGTATTTTATG
This sequence comes from Brachypterus glaber, assembly GCA_958510825.1. Taxonomy (NCBI): domain Eukaryota; kingdom Metazoa; phylum Arthropoda; class Insecta; order Coleoptera; family Kateretidae; genus Brachypterus; species Brachypterus glaber. Next base: position 21,509,327 of record OY294044.1, on the reverse strand, counting down.
TCGTATAAAAATAACATTATTTCGGTACGGTTCGGTTATTCAGATGTGTAATGAGCCAGCAGCATGTTCCTTTAGTTACGTAGTCTACGATCGCGGCTCAATAATCGTAAAACACGGCGAAGAAGTGGACTCTTTTCGTAGAAGTATGGATACTGGATTTAATTAAGATATGTACAGTGTACACTGTAGTGTAATAGTGCAAATTTTCAGTCGTAACTATATTGATATTTTTTATAGAAATGTATAATCTATGGTTGAATATGATGGACCAATGATTTTTACTTTTCGAAGTGTTTTTAATAAGACATGTTTTATAGGTACTAATTTAGTTAATATTTTTTAATTTATCATGCAATAAATAAATTTGGTGCCTAAAGACATTTGTAAATAGCAATGTGATTTAATAATTAAGTGAAAGGTCAGATGCCAAAACTGTTAAATAAAAATTCATTATTAACCATGGTGTAATTTCATTATTTTTAGAACATCTGACGTCATAGATAAAGAAATAATATTTCTACCAATGAAAAGAACAGTAATAAAGATGTGGTTTTAGGCTGGTGGTGAAAAAAAAAATTACCAGCTTTTAAAGAACTGGCTGCACCTACTTGTAAAAAGTGTTGGTTTCGTTACCATTAGTTTACTATCGATTCAAATTATGACTGTTAAAGTCTATTTTATTCAAAATATACGTGTTAATCTTGATCAACGTTCAGTAACCACATCGTCAGATTTTAAATCCCTTTCAATAATGATGTGCCAGAATTTTATAATTTAGATTTTTGAACTTTTTTGAGTTGCCACGTGCAAGAATATTAAAAAATAGGTCTTGATATGTATGTTTGGTAGATCCGAAACTTGGTACTTGAACAGATTTTGATTTGATTTTGATTCATGTGTTTTTAAGTTTTTAAAACATTTTCATATTTAAACCCGTGTAGTTTAATTTTTATAAAAAGCAATAAATGTAAAGAATCTTCAATATATATATTAAATCCTTATGTTTGTATACCAGCATATGTCTATTCAAAAAAATCTTCGTTATCTATAAAGTTAACAAAGTTTTTCAACACCAATTTGTCAAATTAAAAAATGCATAAACAGAGGGTAAGATAAAAACTGATGGGTTGTTTTCTGCTAAATTTACACATATCTGTCAGAGCTATCAGCCATCTTTCAGTGTTTTGTAGCTCCCTAAGCTCGGCACCTTCATATCATAATATGGAAGGACAACAGAAAAGGAGCTCTTAACGCTTTTCTTTTACAGAAGACTAACAAAGTAACAATTTTCTTCTTTTTTTTTGAAAAGTTGTTAATATTTTAGTTTAAAATTTATTAATACATTTGTATAATCCTGAAAGAAAATTTAATTTAAAAAACAAACTCGGATATTTAATTATTATAATATATGATTAGTGTATGGTTTCCAAAAATATATAAAATTGTTGTTACTTAAATGTTTTTGACGAAAATCATATTTTTTGGATATAAAAAAATAAATTTTTTTCGAACGCAAGACTTTCCTTGGGGAAGGTAAAATATAAGTACCTACCAAGAATAATAGGGTTGGAAATAGCTTGAAACAATTTTTTTTTGCCAAAACCATCTTATTTTTCTGTAAAACGTCGAGAAACAGCAAGACAGGGAAAGAGAAAAATGACATATGTCTGACTATCTATCTGTCTGTATCCACGAGCTAGAGACTTGAAATGTGATAGACAGATGTATTTTTATATTATCCTTGACAAGTTTGTACCTGAGCAAAATCGGTTGGGGGAGGGGGGATAAGGAGGTTTAAATATTTTTTTGGCCATAAACTTTTTATTATTTAAATATATACAGTAAATGAACAATTTTAAAACGTAAGAAAGTACACAAAAAAATTATTATATATTTTTTATTTATGTATTTATTTTTTTTTTTTTTTCATGAACTAATTTAAGGATATTTTTTTATGAAAAAAATCACTCTCGTGAAAAATAAATTGAAAAAAAAACCATTACCCCATTTTACCCCCTTACCCAATCCGATTTTTACCAAAAACGATCCCAGCCTAGAACTTAAAAAAAAAGCAATAAAAATTTTTCGAATTTTTTTTACTAACGAAAGACTTTCCTTGGGGAAAGAAATAGGTTCGTGTACTCGGTGCATAATATACTATTCCACCTCAGTATGTAATATACTATTTTTCCAACCTATTTTTTATAATCCTGTATGAAATAAAGACAAGCAAGTACTTTTTCTGTTGGACTTTTACAAATTCTCAAGTGTTTACGTGAAAATTCTTGAAGCAGCTACTATGAACATTTTTATTTTTATCTGCCCTTTTGGCACATGAATATTTAATAAGAAAGCCGACTTAATCTGTATCTAGGGAACGCAAAGTAGCCAATATGAGTTTCTTAGCAAGCTTCTCACTCAGTGTCGCTTCCCTAAAATCCCTTGTACCCTCTTCAGCTCTAGCCACAAAATTAAGGCGCAAATGACTCCTGATTTATGAAAATATGCCACGTACAAACAAACATAATTGAATTCCTTCGCCTTAAAGTAAAAATGTATTCGTTTTTAGTTTTTGTGGCAGAAATTAAAAAAAAAATGCTACAAAAAAGCTACTTTTAACAAATACAGCACTATTTTTTTTCTCAATACTTTCTTTTATGAGAAAGTTAAAATTCACAGCTTATCACATCTGACTAGTTAAGCTAGTTTGACACCATGCAGCTTTAGAAATAGGTATAATAATTTTTCAGATTATAAATAAACAAATCTGTTCATAAAATCCCCTCTATAGGAGATTTTTGGCATGTGATTTAGCAGTATAAAACGAACGGGTCTTAAAGTGTTGACTGTGATATATTGACATTAGAAAAGGTCGGCAGACAGGGCGACAGGACACAAAGGACCTGCAAAAGCAAAGTGACCAGAAGCAACACTGAATCCGTTCAACCTGCAAATAAGATGTTCTAGAACGGCGCGCTAAAACTATTATATACGTCAAGCTGTGTACTAACAAATGGTATTATATCGATTTAGGTTTGTTATACCCTATGGCTACTGTTCCGTTTAGGTTTAAGAGGTTAACGTGATTAAATAATATTAAAAGGAATGTTCTCCTTTTAATAGCTTTTGACCTATAGGTCAAAAGTTCTTTTATAACGTATTTATTTAAAATAACAAATATATACAGAATTCTGGTTGCACTAACCAAGAAAATAAGAACAGAAAATTTTAATTTTAAACAAAATTATTAAATATTTATTTATCATTCCATCAATCTATTTTCTAGTGATATTGGTAGAGTTTTGGGCTGCTGGCCCTCTTCAGTGCCAAGAGTCGTCTCTGTACGCCTATTAAGAAAACTGTTTGACTTTATTCGAAAAAAGAAATAAAGTCATTAGATTGATGTATACTTGTGCCCCATCTGTTGTTAGATATAGACAACTACTCATACTTCGCCTAGTCTGGAGACTTTGAATGGTAGCAAGCCCTAAACTGTCAGTCTACCAATATCACTCGATAATAGAAAATAGATTTATTGAATAGTAAACCTGAAAAATAGTGGTGCCATATTTAGCCATTTTGCTGGCGAGGCAACTATAGTATATCCAACTTCAAGATGCAGTAGTAATAAACAAACGCACGTGATTATAACGGATTTAGTGACAGGGTAGGACTCAGAACAAAATATTTCTATATGACTACAAATAAAACTTGTTCCTTTAAAATGTGTTGCCCTATGTCAAAGAAAAAATAGAGTAACAAACAAGTGTATTGGAGGGTATTTGGTAAAAAGCATATTATATGCTAGTTAAGAAAAAGAATGGTGCGTCACATACTAAAACCACAAACTATAAATAAACTAATAAATAACTAAAGATATTTTGGAGTGAGTGTGGAGTTAGAAAAGAGTTAGGCAGATATATAAGTCATCTAGGCATTTTAACATCTCTATTCCACATTTCTCTATTCCAAACATCTCTATTCCACATTTCTCTATTCCATAACATCTCTATTCCACACTACTCTGCTCTGCACTACGTACTTGCTTAATATAATTTTTCCTTAGCGTAACAAAGTCGTTGCATTTATTAGTATGTAATTAGTATTTTTGATTTTTGTTAATTATTATTTTAATAATTAATATGTATTGTATTTGTTGTAATAGATTTACCGCAGTCAACGTAATCAATCAAGATAATTACTGCCTTGTCATCTTTGACAATGTTAATGACAATACTTATACAGGGTTTTTAAATTATAGAGCGCAAGCACAAATTTTAACGTTTTTGTTCCGCTAAGGAAAAATTATCTTTAGATATTAGGCAAGTACGTAGTGCAGAGTAGAGTAGTGTGGAATAGTGATGTTATGGAATAGAGAAATGTGGAACAGAGATGTTTGGAATAGAGAAATGTGGAATAGAGATGTTATAATGCCGCCATCTACACTGAAATTTTACACAGTCCACCGTGTAGACTTTAACTGACATGGAAATGTGTTAAAATATGTTAAAATGTCTTAAAATGTGTAAAATTGTGTAAATTTGATACACATTTTAACACAATTTAACACGATTCCGTGTCAATTTAGGCCGACTGTGTAAAATGTTTAGATACTAATAAAAAAATTTAAATGTGAGGGGTAAAGAATTGACTAGTTATACGGTGGTATGGAAAGATCCTTAAACCAGTCTTAGGACTGATAACTTAATGATTATGACAAATATAGTGAGATAACAATAATGTACCTACCAAGTTTGCAAGACGAAACAGTTTAGACCTGAGATAGGTCAAGAGTCCTATCTAGGTTTAGAAGCAAATTCTCTAACGAATGTAAGGTTCGATTGGGGACAGTAGCCACAGAATTTGGGTAAACTTAATTTGTATACTTTGTAAATATTTAACGGACCACGGTCAATACGGTCAAATTTACACAGACCCTATTTGGAATCTATTAATTTATTGTACATTCAATACAAATATACATACCAAAAACTACATATAACCTGACATTTTTTTAGGCATAATATGTTTTCAGATTTAAATTCAGCAACACCAAATTAGTAAACAATAATAAACTACATCCTATGGGCATTTTGTAGGACTACGAAATGCCCATAGGCTCCCTTTATTATTGACATTGAAGCAAACCTCATTAATTTAATTCTGAATTAAACACTGTTACCTTTTTCTGTACTTAGTCTAAGCCTCTATTTATTTTTGTCCAATAAATAAGAGACATAAAAGAATCTTAAAATATTTTGCAAACATTCTTAAGAAGACTGTAAATATTTTAAACATCGATTGGTAATTTAATTAAGCGAATGCTCTAAAATGTTTTCTTGATGCCGACAGAGAAGCCAAAAGAATTCTGAAAAAGTGGCTTGATGTTTTAATTTTTATTACTCAACCCCTGAAAGAAAATACCGAAAAATACCTTTGTTTATATGCCAAATCAGGCGGCTTTGTATAGGTAAACATAAAAATTGCCGATTTATGCTGCTCTGCTAATTCCAAAGGACGTATTTCATAAAGATTAAGGTATGATATCGACGGCTTCATCCATTTTTTTTTTGAAATTGTGATTGTGTTTCTTAAAGAAGTGCTAAAAAAGAAAATCTGAGTTTCGACAAAAACTGAGTAAGCAACATTGCGGACAAACCCACGGATATACTGGTTCAATTGATTTTATTTCATTCAATAAGCAGCGCTGTGCGTGTATTGCATAGCTTATTATATTGGAATTATATTTAACTAAAAACTAATACTTTATGGTTGGGGAAACTATTTTAGTTTTTTAGTGTTGCTCTAACCAGAAAATTATATTCAAACCATATTTTACTATTTTTCTGGTTAGGAAATCAAAGTGTTATATGTGTACAAAAAATTTTAAAAGGTCTATAAAAATATTTTATCTGAAAAAGTATGGCAGTATACTACCATACCAGTAGAGACCAAGTCTTATACAGCCTGTTCCAGAATTCGCGTACAGAAATTTGAGGGTATATTAAAAACCCTCTGGAAAATATGAAAAATTTTTCAAAAAAAACCATCTTCAATACTAATTAAAAAGGAGGCTATTTAATCTGACCAATCCTGTTGCTGATGTTAAATTACCTACAAATTAGTTTTCCCTACTTATTAGTAACTATGGTTGCATTTTAATTGTTGACGCGTGCATTGTTTGAGACTTTCAACTTTAGAATCTTTTTAGGTTATTATATTTTGACAAACCCGACAGAGGCGGTGGTTTTTTGATATTAATAAATATTTATGTCACGTTAATCACCATGTCAACCTACAGAATATGTACCTGCAATAATTAAATTTGCTTCCATAGCTACAAATTCAACTTTTAAAGGTAATTTAATATCAGCAACAGTATTGGTTCACTTAAAGCGTTTCTTTTTGAATTGAACGAAGATGGATTTTTTTACATTTTCTTCATATTTTCCAGAGGATTTTTAATATACCCTCAAATTTCTGTGGGCGAGTTCTGGAATAGGCTGTATATTGGTACCTTGCTCCTTGTATATCTAGGGTGTAAACAGTTTAAAAAATAGGCAGACTAAGGGCCACTTGCACCAAAGATGGTTTAACTTTAAACTTGGATTAAATGGACGGTCAACCAATCATAATGCAGTATTTTAAACTTAAGCTCAGTTTAGTGGAGATAATCCCAGTTTAAGATTTGGTGTAATTGTTTACATTTATGCAACAGATTAAATATAAATATAAGCAAATTTGCTTATTTTCATTAAATTTATTTTTTCCTTTGATTTCCAATAATCAGTAAAACTGTTGATATTTTATCAGTTGTTTAACAATTTTACGGCCTTAGATCTAAGTGGGGTCGTCTTGTTTTCTTTAACGTGGATTTTACAAAATTTAGTGATTATAAAGTTCCACGTTATGATTTTATTAATTTTTTGAAGGCTTCATCTTCTTTGAGGGTTATCGTTGTACTTAGCATTTTATGTCGGTTTTTAAGAGCCATGCATGCCATGGCTTTGTTCCTCTTTGTTTATATTTCATTAAAAATCCAACGGTAGAAGTTAAGGTAGAAATTTACCTTGTTGCATCGGTTTTATTATTATTTTTTAATATTAAATCAAAATTTATTAATATTGCTTTATTAGGGGACTCGTATATCAAGAAAAATTTATAGCTATTTTTAAATTAAATATTTTACGGTATAGTTTTAAACTTACATGATATATATTATATTTTTATCCGAATATTGCATCAGATGTTATCATGGGCGCACATTCGAGAGGGAATATGATCATCCGATCATCCAGAGGGGGCAGGGCACCAAATACCTGAATTAGGTGCCGAGGCCTCGAACGGATTAGATTATGTACCTACTTATTTTCAGAAAAAAAAGTTCTTTAGCGTTTTATTTTTTCTATTTCTTTTTAAGTACAGAAGATTGGGCTAATTCTGACATCAGGGTAATTGTGACATGTCGTGTGATAATTCTTCTCAACTAGTTTAGATTCAATCCAACCCTGTCATTAGGTTTTTGACAGTATTAAATAACTAATTCCTGGGTTGGATTGAATCTTAACTAGTTTAGAAGAATTATCACACGACATGTCACAATTACCCTGATGTCAAAATTAGCCCAACCTACAGTATTCAAATAAAATAAATTTTTGATGAAAATGTAAATACGAAACACATGAACGTGCGACTTTACCATATACGCGCTTATAATCATCTCTTTCCAAATAATTTATTTTTAGGAAAATCCAATGATCAGTGTTTAACTAAAAAGATAAAATATTTGCACAGAATATTCAAACAAGTAGGTAATATAAAAACCTAATCCGTCATCCATTAAAAATCATCAAAATGTTAACTTTAAATGATGTATTAAGTTTTTGCTTATATTTATATTTATTTACGTAAAGAAGATTTAGTTATAATTGAATCTATAGGAAAGTGTATGTATAAATTTTAAGTCTAATAAAAACCTTTTAAAAATATCAACAAAAATTTCAAAAATCGGTATTTTTTGTTACTCCTCGTAATTTTAAAATAATAATATTTATTTCTGAAAAGGAAAAAAAATAACATGTACCTATAGGTATAGAAAAGGTGAATAAATATGCTAAAGACACGAAAATATATAAACATTTGAAAGTGCTAAGTTAAAATAAAAAAAAATAGTAAATGTATTCTTCTTACAGAAGGGTAACTTTATTATTTTTTTATATAATTACAATAATTTTGCCACAGTGAATCGACCCATTTAAAGTTTATTTTTTTAAGGTATAGTTATTTTAAACCTTCCCGCTTGTAAACAATCTCAAAATTACCATAGCAACGTAAGATACGCATGCGTTGTAAGCGAAATGCCTAGGCGCAATTTACACAACCATAAAACGTTGACGTGCCATTAACGAGAACAAAACAATAGTTTATTCCTCTAAATTATTGGAATAAAAGCGATTTTATACGCAAATTTTGTTTCTACAGGAATACAAAAGTGTTTTTAGCAACAGCTTTATCAATTCTCTTTTTTTACATCAAAACATCATAAATTCAAGGTAAGTAAACAAAAATTATAAATTTTGGTTATGTTGACATTAAAAACAAGTCACTTGCTTCAGTGTAAATCGGATATTGTGGAGTATTTAGCGGAACATTTAAAATAACTATACCTTAAAAAAATAAACTTTAGTAGCGGATCTATGTTACATGTTTTATTCGGCATTCTTTATGGGGTAATAGAAAACATCAACATTCAAAATAACACCAGCCCACAAAAAAAAACTAATCAGACTAAATTTTTCTTAACTATTTTTACGTATATTTGGATGCTGAAAACGAATTTGACAATGAAAAATATCATGAAAAAGTGGTTTAAGTCAGATTTGGATATGGTATAGACCTTGACATTTTGGTCAAACGTGTTCAACGCCACAACTTCCAGAAATCAATATTTTAGGTGCTAGAGCAATGTGCGAATCTCTTGCACCGCGGTGCAAAAGTGGTTTCATCGAATTTGTCTAAAATTTCGTTATATTATAGATCTTAACTTTCTGATCGAAAGTGTCTGCAAGCGCAACTCCCGAAATTCTCTAGTTTAGACCAAATTTTTGCAGTTTTTTTAAATAATTTGGGGCCAGTTTTTTTACTGTAAAATTAATTTTAATACAACACAGGACAAGAAACGTAAGAAAAATATAGTTTGATTAAAGCAGCAGCTTCTCACTGGCAACAAATGGGAATTTGTAGAAGTAACGAAAATGTTCATGTATTTGATTTGGTTAAAAACGGTTGCCTACAGTCACAGGTATAATTATTAACCCTTCGTTAGCCGCGCCTCTTTTTGTAACGTGTTTAGGCGCGCGGTCTACACTTGTAGACCATTTTATTTTTTGTTTAAAAAAAAACACATTTATATTTTTAAAAACCAAATATCTTATGTTATTTATTTGGTTGTATTTAAAAGTTATTTACATATTTTTTTTAAATTATTATTGTTTTAGTAAGTGTTAAGGGTAAAAGAAAAATGATATACAATTCTAACATATATTTTACATCTGTACGGTAATTTGTAAAAAAAAAAAAAATAACTTAAAAAACTTTCTGAAACTAAAACATTTGTTTTTTTTAACATGTACGATTATAAAAAAATAAAAAACACCTAAATTAAAAGAAAAAAATATTATAAAATTTGACTCGAAATCATGCAATATTTTAGTAACTCATGCGCCTTGTACATGTGCTCTTTGCAATCGTAGTTATGATATTTTGAGCATTTTTTTTTCGATTTATTTTCCCTTCTTAGGCACATTTAGTGTCCAAAGTAATTTTTAGTTTTATAGAACAGAAAATTACCTTATTTATCAAAAACATTACGTATGAGCACTTTCATGCCCAAAAAGACTCGTGCCATTGTCTTCCTATAAACCGCTATTTTTTTTGGTGGTAAAGACATATTGTATCTTTAATTTATCTTTAAACTAATAAACTAACTTTGAAAAACAATATTCACAAAAAGAAACCATAAAAACTTACACAAAATAAAAAAATGCAAAAATAAAAAAGGTAACGTGGTTAGTCGCGCGGTCTACAATTGTAGACCAGGCAGGTTTCAATATGAATAAAAACAATATTATACCCTGTAACGACATAAATCGTCACTTTGTAATATAGCAAGGGTTAATTAAACTATTCGTTTACTTACGTTATAATTTATGTTTATTTTGTATATAAATAGTTACGTACGTACAGAACTATTTTGTATCTGGGACTATTTTGTAGCAGGAACTGAATTCTAACCATATGAGTCTCTATTCCATAGTTCTACCTGAAAATAACATAAAGAAAACATAATTAGAATATGATTTTTAATAATAAAGAATCATATGACTTATTTCTCTATAGTGCATTTGTCTATGGACTTACCTGGTTTTTATATGTTTCAGAGTCTATTGAGGGTTGGATTTCACTGGCTTTCATCTGTAGCTTGTTTCTCCTGGAAAGTTTCGTATGATTATTTCTTCGGGATAATCCAGAATTTGTTGAAAATAGTTTGCTGGAACTGCTCACTTAGATTCAGTATTTTGTTTATACTTAGTTCACAGGACACTTAGTATTCTGTTCGTATTTTTATTAGTTTTGCTGATAAACAATAAGTATTGTTTATATTTGTTTCTTAGAGTAAGATTTTGAGGTTAGATATCACTAATACGGATTTATTAGGAAATATTCTTTTTGGTTATTATCTTTGATGTAGTTTCAGTTACCTTTATTAGGAATCCTATACGGTAAAACTGTAGTTGATAATGACTTGCATAGATGTCGCTAATAGTTCAGAAATAGGATTTTATTTACCTGAAGGGTTCATACCGGTTGATAAGGTCGATTTTCGCTCTTTCTTGATGAACTCTGTACAATGGTGGTGTCATTTTGACGAGTGTTTATTTTCTGTAATCATCGAAGTAATCCTTCATGTATTTTTATTTAAAGTTAGTGAAAATGAATATTTAAACAATACGGAAGATATTATAACTGTTATTTTCTACAATTATGCATTTATAACGTTTCGATGGACATCGAAGACTTAGAATGACATCACCATTAATTATTCACCATTAACCACCATTATTACTACATTAATTAATTACCATTAATTACTCACCATTTCTATACCATTAATATGGAATTACATTAATTTAAGTTGAAGTTTATTTTGGTATATTTGATATACAAGTTCTCCGCATGGAGTGATGTTCTGTTGGAACATGGTTCTGTATTTTTCGGCATAGATAAATTCTATATGACCGTCTAGCAGACAATTTTATATTGGACATAATTTTCAAAAGCATATTTTATCCCGGACAACATTTTCAATCGTACATTTTATCCTGGAAGATGATTTTTCCAAAGTAGATGGGACAGCTTATTTTTTTCTTCTTTCATTTGAGAAATGAATTCATCAGCATAGGGGAGACTTGCACAGATGGAGACGATGGAATTCATACCTCATGGATTTTGCAGAAACCAGCTAAGTACTCATTCTGAAAACTTTTGAAAGCAATATTTCATATTTTTAAATTCTTTTATTTCAATATTCTTATAACTGTAAACTTTATCAGATCTGATATAGTATTGATTAATACTATATGCCCTTCTGGCTTTTGTTCATTTTTAGGTACTTATTTTTTTTAAAACATTTAATCTCATTTATTAATTATTAAATATCATACTTTTGATTAAATGATTTCTAATTTAAGCATGACTTTTATACCCTGCAAGAAATGATTGTTGTTTACATACATTTCTTGGTGCTTGCTGAACTTCATGTTTTCTTTATACATTTAAGTCGAATGATTTCTGAATTTAGTAATTTTTATTAAGACTTCTTTAATTATATCTTAATATAATTACACATATTTTTTTATATATATTAATACATTACTTGATGTGCTTTCATTAAGTTTATTTATAATAAATTTCTCAAATGAATTATCTTATTTTATTTAGAAGTTATATTTTCTCAAACTGAAAAGCTTAAGTATTTACACTAGGTTGTTACTTACCTAAAGGAGTAAAAGCTAAAGTAACTGGCGCCCCTAACAACATTAATCAATTCTTTCTATTTTTCCCTTGCCCATACCCATTGCTCCGCTGTCAAAACTAGCCGTTGGCAGTGAACGTATTAATTACGGTACAACCCATTCAAAGTATGAATTATTACTGATCTAATAGATTGATGCATAATGCACAGCTACTCGAAGGGGCGCAAGCGTAAACACTTCGTGTAAAAATAAAATAAAAATAAATTGTTTTGTTATTATTAAAAATCTTAATTTAAAATTAACGATATCATTATCGAATAATGGTCCACTTTAATAGTTAATCTTATAAACAATTAAGTTTGTGTCCTTAAATTAATTACTCGATAAGACGTTCTCCTTAGATTTCATAAATCATTGTGAATACCAATTTACGGTCAATTTCACCATGCATATCAAATTATATAGAATAATGCACTGAGAAAAGTTCATGTTATTTCACTAAAAATTTACAATTAACAGAAATATATTAAAATTATGATTTTTACCAGGTAAAAAGTCACAAAAATTTACAGAAAATAATTTAGCCTTAAAAGTATGTGTTTCTGTTAAAAAAATGTGATTTTTTTTTGAATTTTTTTTATTTTTATTTTTTTCGTTTTTTATTTTAATGAACCTAGGCCCATAGGGGAAAGTATTATTTTGTCGGCAGCAGTATTTTTTTAATGGTTCATTTAAAAAATAATTGAATTTTGGCGAAGGCGATAGGTAAAACAAAGATAAAAACTGGTTTCATCTACTATTAGCAGTATACTAGCCCACACAAGTTCTGGACGTAGGGGATGCTCAATTAATAAGTAGAATATTACTAGCTTAAACAAACTTGTATCCAAAAATATAAGCTACGAAATAATTAAAGAAAACGATGTGTTCCTACAAATGTAAAAATAGTTAAAAATTTAAAGACGAACAAGTTCATTTTATTTGTGCCCTGTGTATTCTATCTCTTTAATTTAAATTGTCATTTTACATACATGTGTCATATGACAATGTAATAGAGTAAAAGAATTATTTTCGGTACAAAAAGAAGAACAGGTTATAAATGCTTCTTTCTTCGTACAAATTTAAAGAGGAACAACTAAACCCTGTTCATTTTATTTGTGCCGAAAATGAGCCACCCTGCATTTTCTATCTCTTCCATTTAAATTGTCATTTGACAATGTAATAGAAAGAGTAAAAGAATTATTTTCGGTACAAAAAGAAGAACAGGTTATAAATGCTTCTTTCTTCGTACATCTAAAAAATCTTTCAGTCTCATTTTCCCAAAATCGTCAAATATTACCTTCTTTCTATGTGGGTCCGTTTATGAATATGGAATGCAAAGTAGTATCTACATAAAATTTCAGTTTGTTTAAAATATTTTGTAGTAAATTTGTATTAAAGACAGTGATAAGTCTTGAGGTTTTTGTATTAGCGTCATGAAAAAAAAACAGTCTGGCAAGTTAAGTTCTTCTGATCCCATCTAAGAGGGATAAACGTGATCCCATTATACTCCTTAAGAAAGCCGATCCTATGAAGTCGACACCCCAGCTATCCGTAACTACTCTTCGTACACGGATATTAAGAAGCCTTTGTCATCAAAAGCGCGGATTGAACCTATACGATCACGCTATCGACATACCACTTGACATCTCGCGAAGTTAGAAAAATAAGGTTCTATAAAACATTTTTATATTTTGTTTTTTTACACAGTCATGAAAGAGCCAAATAAGCTATAATATAGCATATTATGCTTGCGCTAGATTATCTGTACTAGCTTTGATAAAATGTCATATTGGTTCAAAATAAAAAAAAATCAGATTATCGAGGCAGTAATGTCTGAAGTTTCGGCATACTAATCTGGTAATTTAAAAAACTTGAGTTAAACACCATTGCCTTTAAATATCATTTATGTTTATGTTACGTTTTATTTATGTCACATACATGCAAATATAAATTTAAAATGACTTATTGATATTATAGGTTTTAAAATTTTATATTTTAAACTTACTTAGCAAGGTAAGTTTATAAACAGAGTTGGTCAGGTATAAGCGTAGTCAAAATTTTAAATAGGCCTTCAAATAGGCCTATTTAATATGCTAATATCTGGGTTTTAAATAAGGACAGTGAAGAGACAAAGACCTTTATTTATTTTACTCAGGACTAGTGGCTTCAAACTATAACGTTTTGAATAAGCAAAACTCAAATACATAATATTTTTTAACATTAATTTACTGACCTTTATCTTTCAGTGCTGCTTTAAAGAAAAATATCAGAGAACTTATAACTCGACCAAGTTAAAATTTTTCTGATATCACTAAATTACCTTAATTGAAAATATTCAATAAATATCCGGTTCACTGAATAGAAGAATGTCCTATAGAACATTTTCCTCCCACCCAGCAGTGTGCAAACTTTACAAATTATTCGTTCCTGGGCCAAGATAAAACTCGAAATAGATGCTTTTTCAATATCCATTAATCCATCATACGTCACGACTTTAGACAGGTGAAATAAGCTATGTTTTAACAACAAACATTTTGGTTATTCTTCTTCGAAGGAGATGCCTTCGCGTTTCGTGTCGAACAAACTTTGAGAGTATTAACAGATTATTATTTTCTTGACACTCAAGAAATAAATTGCTTTCTATACAGTAACTTATTGCCACTGGTTTCAAAAACACAGATATACTTTTTAATAGAGTTACTTAAATAAAATCATCAATTTATAGAAACTCATACAAAGGGTGATTTAGCAAGACTAGTGTTTATTTTAATTTTTCCTGTTGCAATAAGGCTTTCTATATGATTTGAATCAATATTAAAACTAAGTTATCTAGACCAATATCTTAGTTTGAGAAGCTGAAGTCTTTAAAGTCCAAAATTAAAATTTGTGAAAATCAGTCACTAGAGGACTACAACACTTTAGAGATATCTTCCTATGCTCTTTGGAAATTTTCAATATAATCTGATGTATAGTATTCATAAACATCGCGTTAAAACAAATAACAATAAAATAATTAGAAAAATAGTAATATAAATTTTAAATAAATTTAATTAAAAGTGTATTTTAAAAAGTCCAAATCTAAAGTTTATTTTTTTAAGGTATAGTTATTTTAAACCTTCCCGCTTGTAAACAATCTCGAAATTACTATAGCAACGTAAGATACGCATGCGTCGTAAGCGAAATAACTAGGCCCAATTTACACAACCGTAAAACGTTGAGGTGCCATTATGGTATATTAAAGTACTAGTTTCATAACATACATTTTTAGCGCACGAGTAAAAAGTTTAGAAAACGAGCCGCTTGCGGCGAATTTTCTAAAGTATTAGTGCGCTAAAAACGTGTTAGAAAAGCCCAATTTACACAACCGTAAAACGTTGAGGTGCCATTATAGTATATTAAAGTACTAGTTTCATAACATACATAGTACATAGTACTTTAGAAAACTCGCCGCAAACGGCTCGTTTTCTAAACTTTTACTCGTGCGCTAAAAACGTGTTATGAAAGGAGGGCTTTATACAAATTTTTCTATTTTGTTCTAAAATTAAAAAAAAACTTACAATTAAATTTATGACTGATTCAGAGGTTTTTGTTTTGGATTCGCATTACAGTTTACACCATGTTTAAAATTCTAAGAACAAATGATATTTTGATATATTTTATAGTCATTTCTCTTTTTTACTGCAATTAACCAAGCCAAAATTTTAACATGGTAAAAATAACCTAAACACAAAATTTTTTAGAAAATTCATCTTTAAAGCGACCTTGACATTTGCACGGAAAACGTCAAGCGATAGGCCAGGTCTGTTGCCAACCCAAAAGAACAAAAAGTACCTATAAGAACACGCAAAATGCGTGTGATTATGAGCTTATAAGAGTCGCAAAAAAGAACAAAACAATCGTTTATTCCTCTAAATTATTGGAATAAAATCGATTTTATAAGCAAATTTGGTTTCTACAGGAATACAAAAGTGTTTTTAGCAACAGCTTTATCAATTCTCTTTTTTTACATCAAAACATCATAAAAACAAAGTAAGTAAACAAAAATTATAAATTTTGGTTATGTTGACATTCAAAACAAGCAACATGCTTCAGTGTAAATCGGGCTTTGTGAGGTATTTAGCAGCAAATTTAAAATAACTATACCTTAAAAAATAAACTTTAGTTGTCTCAATTATATCCATATGTAAGAAGTAGCTGCCTGACTAAAAGACTAGTTCAAATGCCTAACTCGAGGGATACGATTCTTCTTCACTGCAGAATCATTCCATTATAGAAATAACTGTATTGAAATTAAAACGGGGGTATCGATTAAAAGTAGGCCATGATTAAAAATTTGACTACAGTTCCCGAACGTTGTCCAAGCCAATTCTTTCGTTCGCCTTCCCGAGAGAGGTACATTGGAATGAAAAATTTAGATTACATTAAAGGGAATGAGACCCCTTGAGCCACTACAAATCAACTAATTAGTCTGCGAGAGCTGACTGACTACATCCCTAGCGTCACCCCAACCCCTGGGCCCCCAACCCCTCGCGCCCCTTCTCCAGACGCTCACTCGTTGTGTGATCCCTTTCATTTCTACGTCCATCATGCCGGAAGGACTATTCCGAATAGCTAGCAAGAAAATTAAATAATTAATTTTAACTTGATTAATTCTTCAATATACAATATTCATATCATATATAATTTCATCAGGCAACATTTTCACTATCCTGAAACTATAAGTAGGTGGTTGAAATATAAGGTTCCTGGTCTATCATTAGGAAATCTTTAATACTTTACTCCTAAAAGCTTTACAAGGGTATTTTATCCTTTTCAAACTTGTGTATCTAATCATAATTAAAATAAAGTTTTCATATTCCATCTGTTTTTCAGCATATGCAATGGATTCTGTTCTCCTCTGTCTTTAACGGTAGCCAAAAAATCTATTGATTATATCCAAAATTCCCAGAAAAAATCAATTTATTTAAGAATAATATTAATGTTTTATTTTAAATATAATTTTATTAGGAGAAACACTGACCAGCATAGCGAGAAACGAGCCTTAACTGTCACTTTTGATAAGAATATTATTTTTTTAAATGTGAAGACTCGGTACTGAAAAACACCTTCGGTATATGTAGGCAACTTTATGTACAATATACATTTTATTAATGTCAGTGTCTTGACAGATAATAAGATAATTTTAAAAACAATTAGATATTAATTTTTCTTTCAATTTTAATGCATTATTGTTATTCCGGCCGAAACTACTTCTTTGCTGGACTCGCCTTTTTGGCTCGGCAAAGACGTTTTGTCGGGCCTTAGCACAAAAATAACTATTTGTGCAAAGGAGTTCAGCACTACTGTTGCTACTGTTATACTTAAATGTAAGTTTTTTACTCTAGTAATTAGGCAAATCAAGGCAATTTTAAGTAGGAAAAGAGTTTTAATTTATGAAACAAGGACTAGCAATTCTGTTTCTAGGATAATTACGCCAGCCGAGCTCGGGGAGCGAAGTAGGCAACCGTAATCGCCGTAAAAACAGTTCTTGTCAGTGTATCTTTCAATATTTTTTATTCGAAGGGAACAAATTTGTATTTTTGACAAAAGAATTTACGTTTGAGTTCCAGTGTCATCAGTTTAAATATTAGTCAACCAATGAACAACGGTATTGCCTGAAAGTTTTGGTCTGACAAGGTTACCACTTGATTTTAAGTATTTTTATTAAACGATCCTGAAACAATCAGCTGTAAGATGCTAAATGTTATGCATATCACGTCATATATGACGTCATAACTAACTATGTTTGATTTGGATCTAAGACCTAAAGTCAAGGGTTGGTCCCGAAAAAAAAAGTAACGCCCACTACCGAGAACTTTTTTTATGTAAGAAGTTGTTTGACTGGACATAAACAACACATATACAAAGTCTCAACGATTAGGTAATAAAAATTCTACTGGGCTCCCGGACTATTAGGTACTACCATTAAAAGAAAAAACGAAAAATTAATCCATATTATAACAGCTAGCTCATATTATTTTTTTAAATTTCTTGAATATGTCAATTTGGTTGAAAATTCATTAATTAAATCTGACAAAGATATCGAAAAGCTCCTCGGTTTTGCGGCATAATTAAACAAAAAATATTCCTGTATCAACACTAAGGCAGATTAAAAAGTTTGCAGCGTACACAAAATGTAATCTGTGAGAATGGAAGCTTTTTAAAAAGACTTAATAAGGATAAAAATTACTCCGCAAGACATGCTGATTAAACAGCAATCAGCCAGTCAAACAGTTGCTGTTCATTTGGACGACAGCGACCTCTTCAGTATGAATGGGTGGCTCATGTCCCGAGGGCTCGTTAAAAAAAAGAGATTTATAATGCTTTGTATTTTATAGTACACTCTTAAAAATATAAAGATTTTTTTTTCTATATGTACATTAAAAAAACATGTATTAAATATTTTCTTAAAAAAAAAATTCAATTTTTTATCAAATAAAATTTTATTTTTGAAAATTTCCTTTAGGAAATTCGTCAGGTTATTGTTAATATTACTTGTTATTAGTAATAACTTTATTTTTAACTTATTTTTTTTAAGTAGGTGGTTGAAATATAACGTTAGGAAATATTTATAATATAGGAAATATTTATATTATGAAAAATAATATCTTAATCTTCATTACTCTAAAGCTACTTTTTCCATTAGTATTTTGATTTGTTTTCAAATTTTAATTATTTAGAAAAAAAATTAATATCCAATATTTAAAATCTTAGTAATTATGAAAAAAATAATTATTTAAAAAAATTATTATTTCAAAAACATAATAATTAAAAAAAAAAGAAGTTGCACATGATATATTATGATATATACCGGGTGAGTTTCAGTCCATGGACAATCACTAAAGTGGAATTGTTTTTAATCCTATCAAAGCAATTTTTTTCTAGCTTATATTTCTTAACCTCTTCAATACCATTTCGCCAACGGTGGCGAAATCAGAAATTTGCGATTTTATACCAAGTTTTCCATATGTGGGGAAGTTTATAATGCAAAAGATTTTTTTTAAATGTTGTTTTGAAAACAATTCAAATTTAACAAAGTTTTAAAATACCTTTGACGTAAAAAAATATATTATAATTACTTATTTTTTTCCCAAACTTGGTACTTCAAATTTACGATTTACGAATGGGTCAGAAGATATTAACAAGGGCTACAAAATGGCAAAAAAAATATTTTTTTTTGCACTTCCGGTTTCGCCGGAAACTTTATCAATTTTATTTCTTTAAATCACAACCCCAATATATTTTTGCATTTTTAAATTCAGAAAACAATTTTACATTAAAAAAAATATTTAATTTTTTATTTATTAAAAAAAAGCCTAATTTACCTTATTTTCTGCAAAAGTGGAAGTGAAAGAAAACAAAGTACGCCATATTGTAGCTCTTACCATAAAGCACCAAAGTATATTTTTTCAATGTCAATTAGGAGATTATTTGGGTCTATACATGCTTCTAGAAGAATTTTATGATTTTGATTGCATTCCAAGAAATGCTTTTTTTAAATAAATTAAATTCTTTTTGATTTTTTGGAATTCGTAGAAAGTGTAAATCCCATTCCTTATGCTCCTCTAAGTAACTGTTAAGCTACAAAGAGTATAAAAACACCATGATCTTTTTAGAAAGGTTTATAACGCGTATAGGCCGCTTAAGGAGCTCGATTCCCATCTTTGCGTCATCTTGAAAAAAAAAGGGGGAGATTATTATCACGTCTTCTAATTTACTTATAGTCTCCTTAAGATCTATTTACAACAATAGCATTGCCTGCAATAAAAAAACGGAGGGATATCATGACTTCTTTCCGTAAGGTTATAACAGGTCTTTATTGTAAGCTCATAATAACATCTTTATTTTGACATCCGAGATTGTGATCAACAAGGTGCCATTAGGAGTTTATTACTTCCCTTTTAAATAAAAAATATTAACTTTTTTTATATTGTAAACGATTGTATAAGTTCATCAGGAAAATAAGCAATTTAGGAATACACTGGGAAAAATTAAGGATAATTTAAAAGGAATTTACCCTAAACTGAAAGTGTAATATTACCTAAGATTTTATGTATTTTTAAATCAACATTAACACACTAATCGAACATTCATATTCACAAAACCCTTTTGCTAAGCCACTCTTTGGTAAAGTAATATATAAAAAGTGCTAAACATTCCTGAGTTTTTCTAGCTTAACAGATTATAACGTAACCTTAAAAATGGTTAATTTTTTTCACTCTAAAAACTAAGTCAGTGCCTGTTTATTTAAAAAATTAGCTCTAGGCTTTTAATTCAACACGAGAAGCCTATCGTCCATGGTACTGCAATACCGCTTAACGTCCAATTGCAAAACCGCGTAACGTCTAACTGCAATACCGCGTAACTAATGAAAGTAGCAAAATCAAGATTTTGCACAAGCGTGATCTACACAATAAATGGCGTATATTGAGTTAATATTTGTGAGAAATAACCATTTTAAAAAGCCTTTTAAGCTTTTTAAATTTATTATTTCTCATTTAAAAATTCATCAGATAGGTCAGATATTTATTTGAAAACCGCGTTGACAACAATTTGACGTATGATTTTTTAATTGTATTTTTAATAACGCATATACAATGGATTTATGCTTAGAAATAATAGAAAGTGAGGCGGATCCTGAGATGAAAATGCATGTAGATCCAGAGGACTGCAAGAAAATTAGAAAAAGGAAGAAAAAAGCCGATTCAACACAGTGGAAAAGGGAATTAAACAAAAAGCAGAGAATGATGGGCCAGGAATACACCGGGTTTAGAAAACAGAATGAAAAAAATGTCCAGAATGTATCAAAAGAAGAAAGGAAGTTAGGACCTGCATGTATATCAGAATATTGTAAAAATACGAACGTATTCAACTGTAATATGTTTACAGAAAAGAACAGAGAAGATTTATTTAAAGATTTTTGGAAAATGACGTGGGGGTAGAAGAATGTGTTTTTATTATCAATTATAGACGTAGAAGGAACCATTAAGAAGAAGAAATTAAATGGAAATGTTTCGAGAAGATCCGAATCAAGAAAATACTACCTGAAAATTAACGATCAAAAGAAAAGGGTTTGCAAAAGTATGTTCCTTAACACACTCGGAATAAAAGAATGGACTATTCGGTATTGTATAGAATATAGAGCTCCAAATAAACCAAAAGAAGAAAACAATGAAGACATAAAATTAAGTAATACTATTGGTATATCATTGTTATAATATTTTAGTTTAATAAATATTTTATTAGCCAGCTTAAAGTATAATATTTTTACTTTAAAAAGCGTTACTTTTCTGTTAATCATTAATATAATAAGTTTTTCCTTCTCCTGTAAAATTTTGTTTCTAAACCTTACGCGGTTTTGCAGTTAGACGTTACGCGGTTTTGCAGTTGGACGTTAAGCGGTATTGCAGTATCATGGACGCTATGGTCCTTATATTGAACTTAAGGCATGTGGCTAATTTTTAAAATAAATAGGCACTGACTTAGTTTTTTTTGCACCTTAAAAGTAGATTTACTTTTTACGGTGGTTCTACTACCTTAATAAGTGCTAGCTTACATATTATCAACCGTTTTCAGGGCTTGTTTACCTTGACAGCCAATAAAGTCAGCGAACTCATTTATTATTAACCATTGTTAAGCACTGTTTATTGACTATGGTCAATAATGAACAAAATTTAAGATAACTAATAACTTTTAAACTTATTTGTCAAACTGACAACTCTGTCAGAATAATTTTTAAACTATATCTTTAACTCATATTTGGAGTTACTAGCTTTGTGTTGTAGAAAAAATATAATATCCACCATGTATGTGAACTTTTCGCATACTAGGTGCATAGTATATTATTATTCTCAATTTTAGCACAATATCGTGACATCCAAAAACTTTGTGTGCAATGACTAAAACTACTTCATTGCTGAAATCTATTTTTTGTGTGCTTCTTAGCAAACCAGCGTCGTTCTTTGGGCCTTGACACGAAATATTTTGTTTTCCGTGAGTTCCTAAACTTTAATTTTTTAAAACCATACAGCTACTAAATTAAAATTTGCGGTCTCTGGGCTAAAAGCTCGAAATGCATTAACAGCAAGTAGCTAAAAATCGGTCGAGTTGTCGTTAGGCCTATATCGTAAAAACCAATAAGCGGGAAGGTTAAAACAAAACCGCGTCGGAAGAAGGGGACCGGTGTAACGGGAATTCGCAGGAGGAAATATTCGGGGGGTGGGCCAGAATGTGGGGGACTGGAAAAAGAGAAGGGTTGGGGTCGGGATATTCGTGTGGAATGAAAAACAGAATCTCGCTTGACTGCGATACACGGAGAAAAGTAGAACAAATAAGCTGATTCAACATATATGTAAGTGTAATTGCTAATGGTAGGACAAGTTATGTTTATGAATAGGAAAAACAAGTTTAAACTGGTCGTTGACGCCTTTACTATTGGTGCTTTGTTAAAAATTTAATACTGAACCAAGATAAAACTGTATTTATTGTTTTTTTTTTAATTTTCGGGCTAAGACCGTGTTGAAGGACTTTTTTTTTCGCACTAGAAATATTTTAAGGGATTAAACTAAAAAAACATGTAATTGGATTTGGTCACTAGGGATCGTCCATAAAATACATCACACCTTTAGGGGGGGTATTAAGCATTTGTGACGAAGTGTGACATGGGGGAGGGGGGGCTTGGTCGAGTGAGACGTCACACAAACAAATTTACTGACCTACTTAAAATCACACAATCTGATAAGCAGGATTTTTTAGAATAGTTCAATCTATCCATTCATATTTTAGCGGTCAGAATTGCTTAGTAGTTTTCCTATAAGATGGCAGCACTAATAAATTGTGAATTGGTAGTGATATATTTCGCGATATCAAAGACAGTCATGTCGGATTTCGGTTCTTTGTACAATAAGCTCTATGAAGCTTATGGTAAAGCGTATCCCGGGAAACTGTGCAAATTGAAGTTAATAAATTGTGACTTAACCTCAAAAAAGGAAAAAACCGTTTTTGAAGATACGGAATGAGAAATCAAAAATTTGCTTGAAGCCGCTACAAAAAACAAGGCAACATTGTTTAATAATTATTATTTTACATCAAGAACAGGGTCTACAAGCAACATTCCAGCAGTAACTACTCTTTTGCCACCGCAAGAACAAACAATTTTTTTAGCAAAATTAGAGTCCAAACGTCACATGGGGGGGTCAAGAATTTATGACAATGTGTGATATAGGGGAGTGGTCTAATAACACCTAAAAAAGTGTGACGTATTTTATGGACGACCCCTTAAAGAAAAACACTTCCCAATGATAAAGTGATATTTATTTTCTTTAAACTAAATTTTTAGGTCGAACTATTATAATTTATATATAACTATAATTATAGATGAAAACCTACTTGGTCTTATCATAAAAATGTTCAACAAACAGGTATTATTTTTTAATAGATCATAAAACTTAATAATATTGTATTATGCAAATTAGACTTCACAATCCTGTAATTTTATGTGGTCAATCATGAATTGTATTCTGTTGAGGCATATGTCTGTTGTAAAAAAGCCAAAAGTCAAATAAATCTATCCACAATAATTTTGCTTTCCCATTTTGAAAATTTTCAAAATTTTCCATTTTGAAATTTTTTAAAATTTCGGAAAGCCTGTATTCGTGCAAAAGCTTTTCAATTTTTTTTTGCTTATTTGTGTTTTTTGTGATGTGTTATGTCGATATAAATCAATTTCAAGCAAAAAAAAGTCGCTCGTTTGATTGGTCGTTCTGTCCGGGAAATCTTGTATCCACGATAACTTAATAACGCTTTAAGCTATAGACTTGAAATTTGGCATACAGGTATGTTACTAAAAGTTTTCGTTCGGGATTGTTTTTGGTAAACATTGCGGTGGGGTAAGGGGGGCAAATGGGGTAAATACAATAATTTTTCACAAATATTTGAAAATTGCTATATAGGGGTTTTTGAGGTTTCTGAAATTGAATATAATAATGAACAAATTCTAACTTCACCCCCACGGGGGTGAAGGGGTAAATATTTTCAATTTTTTCGTCAAAATTGGTATATATGGTTTTTTGAGGACGACGAAACTGAATTTGATAATAAACTTTTTCCAATTCCACCCCCTAAGGGGTGGGGGGTAGTTTTTGCAAAAATTGATATATAGTGGCTTTTGAGGTTGCTGAAAGTAAATCTAATAATAAGAAAATTCCAACTCCACCCCCTGAGGGGTGGAGGGTAGTTTTAATGAAAATTTGTATCTTGGACTTTTTGAGCTTGCTGAAAGTGAATCTGATAATAAAAAATCTATTTAAAGCGCGGAGGTGAAAAATGGGAAAGCGATTTTACTGGTCAGTGTATTTTTCTTTGTGTAGGTTCCCTTATATGGATATGAGTGCGGGCATAAGATGGAACGCGCTTTATCAATTTCAATTTAAACGTCATATGAATCGTTTATTTATGAAAGGTTGTAAGCCACTAAAATACCAAAAATAAATTAAAACTTTTTAGGTACACTTTGGATGGAGACTTATTTGAAATTATCCTTTGATATGGATAACTAAAACTATCTTAAATTTAAAAATAAATCAATGCACGATTAAAAAAGTTTAAATCTAATTTGTGAGATAATTTCGTCACACGCCAGAATCTACCTCATGTTGCACTTATTCTTGTTTAAAAGAAAAAAACTCGAGCGGCTCGTTTATTAAACTCAAGACACATGCGCCAAACTAAGGTTTTAATATTCTACTTTTCTGTTAATGAAGCTAAATCTTTTAGTTTAACAAATGAATGTTAAGGTCCTTTCATAAATAAACAATTCATTTTAAACATCATATATATGTGAAGGATTTATAGGACAATACTAAAAGGATAAGGGAAATTGTCCTTTAAAAGGGAAACGAACTGCTGCGGTTACCCTGTTCATAAAACCTTATGCTCAGTAATTAAATTATTTTCTCCTCAAAAAGCCACACATAACCCATATACTATGTCCTTCATTAAAATCAGATATTTTACACAAAACAAATATTATTTAATATAAGGCAGCCCTGCCTGAAATTAAAAGTAATCAGCTGTTTAGACTGTGAAAAACATTTTATCTTCAGTTCGAGAGTGTTTGTGCTATACTGTTTTATCGAAATTTCCCTTATATAATAAAGACAAATCAGAATTAAGGGTATTTTAAAAACCGATCAATCCGACCAATCAAAAACGTTTAAAAGCCACTTTACACGGAGCAATTTGTGCGCAAGTTTGATGCTATGCAAGTTTGTTGCAAGAATGATTCAGTCCCTGCGCATGCCTTCAGGCAAGTTTGAGGCCATTTTCGTGCCATCAAATTATTTAGAACATGTTCTATTTTTCGGCGATTTTCACGCAAGTTTTACGGTTATTTTCGTGGTACCAACCTGGAAAAAAAGTTACCAAATCGATTTCATTTTACTAATATAGTAGCAACTGCACATGTTAATAATTATTAATATTAATAATAGGTCGGTGTGTCTAACTAAAAAACTTCCTTAAAAAGCAAATGCTAGGTTATGTTTTTGTCAACAAACGCAGAGACACTTCAAAATTGTCTGGTTGGCAGCAATGTTTACCTTGCAATATATAGCACCAAACTTGCGTACAACTTGCTCCGTGAAAAGGCAAATCAATGTCCAATTGTCCTCATGCTATATCTGGCAGCAAACTTGCATAGCATCAAACTTGCGTACAAATTGCTCCGTGTAAAGTGGTCTTAGCAGCAACTAGAGCAAGCTTTTGCTAAATTTAATTTAAAACGAAACTAGCGTTTGCTAAAATTTAACAGCGATTAAACCGAATCTAGCTTTAACTAAAAATTTCATTTTTTTATATAAGAAATAATCTTAAAATAAATCTCTCGTTTTACGAATTTCGCCACCCAAACTAATATCTAAATTTTATCGACTGGCTCCTGGCAGGAATGTGAAAAATTCACCTATTCTACTTACACAAAATTATACCTTTTCTCTTCATCTTACCTCAGCTCACAGGTGGCAGTTAGTAAAATTTTTGCAGAGTACAAATGTTTTCGACTTAATAATTAAAGATAAAAGTGTAACTTAAATTATATAGACTTAAATGTTTTATGAGAAAAAGCCATTTTTTTCTCCTTGAAAATGGCTATTTTAACTTCAAACCTGAAAAATTTAAAAAAAATATATGACGACAGTGATATTGCTGGACCAGAGTGCCTTAATGTGACTTTTTTTATAAAGACAGGAAACGCCACATTAAAGCACTCTATGCTCAACTATTTAGTTTAAATTGCTGCCAAGGAAATACTTCAGTGCTTAGGAGTAAAGTACATTAGATCTCTTTTTGCTACTACCATTTGAGGAGGTGACTTTCAAAACGCAGTTTTTGACATATTTTGAAAAATTGAGATAATGATGGTGTTTACACTGTTAATGCATATTCGATTTATTGATCCAAAAAAAAAATAAAAATTTGTTATTTCATATTAAAAATTTAGTTAGAAAACCACGTGGAAAAACAAAACGTAGTTTTTGAACCAAAGCTTGACTTTCAAAACGCAGTTTTTAATTAATTATACTACAGTCAATATAGGTTTCAACTGCGACAAAATTCCTCAGTCAAAAAAAAGTATGTATTCCTATAGATTTTGGGATGGGAAATTCAATAAAAAAAAGTCTATCGATTTTCGAGTTTCGGAACACCCTTAAACGGCCCTTAAAACACCCTAAAAACTCGTTTTTGCACTATAACTTTTGATTGCAACCTACTAGAAACAAAAACTGCACAGAAAATGAAAGGGTACAAAAAATGCAATAAAATTGTTTGATATTTTTTCCCTTAATTTCTACTGGTTGGAAGATATAACGCATTTAAAGTCGTAACTTACTCGTTGTTAAAACATTTTAGGACTGGCTGCCATTTGAACACTCTTTTATATATCGACTTAATATCTTTCAAAATATCTTAAATATATCTAAGGATGATTTATGCAAAATTTCAGCTTTATCTGATTAGGGTTTACGAAACCCCTCTTATTTATATATGGCCCAGTTTTTAAGGGACTAAGCTCACCAAAACGTTTAAAATTTGTAGTATTATGGTTTTTGGGCCAAGAAACACTATGGAATAAAGTCTACCACTCTAAGAGGTACACAGAAAAATATTGGCCCCTAAAAGTCCCCTAAAACACTTTTTTTCCACATATCTTTTTTGTAGTTGGACAAAAAATAAAATTAAATTTAATTTTTATAGAAATTTTCAAATTTTACTATTTTTTTTTATTTTTCCCCATTTGCCCCCCTTGCCGCACCCCAATGTTCACCAAAAACAATCCCGAGCGAGAATTTTTGGTAACATACCTGTATGCCGAATTTCAAGTCTCTAGCTAAAGCGTTCTTAGGTTTGCGTGCCCACAAGATTTCCCAGACAGGCCGATCGACCGACCGAACGACCGACCGATCGACAATTTTTTTTCTTTGCTTGAAATGGATTTATATCGACATAAAACGTCATAAAACGCAAAAATACGCAAAAAAAAAATTTTTAAATTTTTGCACGAATACAAGGCTTTCCGAAATTTTAAAAAATTTTAAAATGGGAAAGCAAAATAGGCTCATACATTGAGAATGTATGTACAATGTACAATATGGGTCTATTTATAAGTTACGTAACACTATGGAGGGAGACCCCCTCTCCCCCTAGTGTCATGTTGTGTGTTGAGTTAAATGAAAAAAGCGTTACACAGAAAGATCCAAAATAGTAAAAAAAGGTTTTACATAATATATGGACAGCCCTTGTATACTATTTGTATCTATACCTAAAAAATATTTAAAAAATCAATATCACAAGAGATTCTAATAATAATATTCATATTTATTTAAATGCTGGACTATCAAAACGCAGTTTTTATGCTTTGACTTTCAAAACGCAGTTTTTGATTTTTTTAATATGCAATTTTTTTAATAATTAGTGAAACTGATTTAATTCGCCAATGTAATTTAACTATTATCTCTAAAATAGATAATACCTGATGTTCATTGGTACTATAAAAGCTGTTATAGTTCCTAAACTAATACTTGGTTGATATTTCGAAATGTGTTATTTGTCAAAAACTGCGTTTTGAAAGTCACCTCCTCATTTGTTGTAAAGGCGTCTTTTCACGGAGCAATTTGTACGCAAGTTTGGTTCTATGCAATTTTGTTGCAACAATGATTCAGTCACTACGCATGCCTTTAGGCAACTTTGATGCTATTTTCGAGCCATAATATAATAGTATAACCACTCTTTTCATAATAGGTTTGGACTTTTTGTACTCGTCATTTATTACTTTAATATACATACAATGTAAAATTACCAGGAGAGGAATATTTTTAAAATAAGCAATCACCTTGGCTTTTTGCCGGTTTTTGCACAAATTTGAAGTTTTATCAAAAAGCGACCGACGGATTTTGCACTTTTTGGTGTAAAATTAATCGTACGAATGCGGGGAATATTATTCAAGAGAAAAATTTGGTGTTCTCGATTTTTGCATTTAAGGTGAATTCAAACCCACCGTGATAATTAGTATCCGGATATTTGGTATTGATTACGAGGGGCGCGCGAAAGTTTAATTTTTTATGAACATTCTGACATGGGTGACACTTACTGAGTATAATTAATTTAATATAAATAAGTTTTAAAGGCATTAAAATAGATTGTGCGCGTCCTTAACGCACTACCCTAGAAACTTGGATTCAAAATATTCCCGAGCTGCAATTTAATCGTGAGGTACTTTTTCGTTAAACGTGTGAAAAATATATAGGTTGGTTTTAGAAATGCAGTGTTTTAAAGCATCAAAATCTCATAAAAATGACATGCAAAAAAGTTTTATTTTGATTATTTTTTTTAAATATTAAAATTCGCGCGCCCCTCGTAATCAATAGCAAATATCCGGGGAAATATCCGGGGTCTGGTGATAATGCATAAAACATCAATAAAGAAAATATTGTTTAAAATCCCTCTTACATGTGGCAACATAGTAAATAAAATAAATGTTTTTATAAAGCAATTTAATATTTATTATTCTTTAAAATCTCACATGAATAATATAAAGTCCTCCCTCTGAAACCATAAAGCATGTACACAGATTTATCGTAATAAAAATATTTTATTCCAAGGTGATGACTCCCACTTTACTCAGCATTCTGAATAAAACCATAACATTTGCAAGTTAAATGCCATAAATGTTCGTCGAAAATAAATTCTTTGTTTCATTTTTTTTTTCTGGATAGGTCCCAGACGTTCCCGCTGTTCCTATCTGAGACGCTCCCTTTACGGTGACTGGCAAACACAGAGAAAGATATACTTAAATGAAGTAAAAATATTTGGGTTAAGTTTAACAGCACGACATAAAAGATTAAAATAGCACCAATAAGGATCAATTTAGCGGTATTAAAATATTTTGCACAGCAAATAAATTAAACAAACGACAAAAAGGTAGATTGCACGACAAATAAATATATCGCACATCAGAAAAATACTAAAATAAGCAAAAAAATGGTTTAAACGACAACAAAATTCCAGGCCAAATATAGTAGTTTTCGTAACGAGTAAACGACTTTAGTCCTTAGTGCACGAGAATTAAATTTTTTTTGACGACGCGAAGCGAAGTCAAAAAATCATTCGAGTGCACTAAGGACTTGTCGCAATTGAGTTGCGAACAACATTTATTTTTCTTTCGATCTACAATCTAGACTCTTTAAAAATGTATATTTTAAAGAATTACCTGTGTTTAATTTTGAAGTTTCAAAATTTTATAAACGTCAACTGACTTTTGTCAAAATGAAGGCTATGTGTAATCGTTTAGATAAATGAGTGTGCATAGTTGTCATTTCATTCAAATATGCGATAGAAAAATATCGTAACGAGAATATAAAGTGAACATGCATTTTTCTTTATTTCGTGTACACTAGGTTGTACTAGGTTCTACGAAATAGCTATTTTCCTAACGAGTGTGGAAAGAGGCTCTTTTCCGCACTAAATTGCAATCGAGTGCGGAAAAACCTCTTTACGCATGCGTTAGGAACAATATTTTTTCTACGAGCGAGTTAAAAATAAAATATGCTTTTTCTATATAAGTATACTTAATTGAATAAATTAAATTCAGAATCGAACAATCTTTTAAATGAGGGATAATTAAATAATAGTTTAACCTATTAACCCTTTGACGGAGGAAGGTTATAAAAGTTATCTAATTTTTAATTTTAAAAGTTCCACAGTGTATTTTATGTCAAGTGACATTCCAAAAACTTTTATTCGTGTTGTGTTTTAATTTAGCTTAGAACGATAAGTCTTAGACAACACTTGGTAAAAAACTTAAAAAAAAACAGTGATAAGTTTGAATTTACTCACAATTTACAATATTTGGTTTAAATAGGATTTGATTAAATCAAGTTATACTTCCTCTATGTGTACCTGCTCCCTATACGGTGCCTGGTAAGCTCTCCCAGATTCCACATATCAACATCGCATTACGTTATCCTTTATTCCTCCAGGACGCGCAATCATATTCCAATAATCATAATAATATGAGCTTGTTTGTTATACCCGGCTTTATAGTTTTATATTGACTACTTTGTATTCGATAGTGTTCTTTCTATATTAAATGTAGACTTATTATAGAGATATGTCTGCGATTATCATAAAAATATTGAATAATAATTGAAGCTGGGCTATCAAGAAAAAAGAACTTGGGTTCGTAGTTTTCTAATTTTCTTCCATACAATACCTCATTGCTGGTTGTTTCCGGTAATAGACTATTGATGGATCCATGATTATTAATCATCTAACGTGGTGTGTCATTTTTTCCGCAAGCCTATGCGTGTGAAAAGAAAGCCTTTTCCGCAGGCATAAATATTTAATTTTTTAACTACGTAGTATTATTCTTGTTATATTTTATATAATATTATAAAAATATTCAAATTTATGTTTTTCTTATTGAAAATATATAAAAATAAGATTAATGTAAAAATATATAAAAATAAATTTTATTTTAACTCCGCTCATAGGAAAAATATTGTTCCAACACATGGGTATAGAGGCTTTTCCGCACTTGTTACGAAAATAGCTATTTCGTTCGCAGTTTAATAATTAATAGTTTTCTTGTGGCGTATCTGTCAAATAGAAACATTAGTCGACAGCCAGCAGCAAACCTTATATCTTACCACCATGGTAATATTGTCACAATTTACCATTAGCAATATTACCATGATGCTGAGATACATTCTTTGGTGCTGTCTGTCAACCAATATTTCTGATACATTACGAAAAAACTTTTAAATCATGAAAAATGCAATTTTATAATATACGTTAATGGCAAAGCAAATAATTCAAAAACAAAATACATTTGATGGGGTGGTAGCAGTAATTTATTGAAACTTTAGAAAACTTTCTGCTATTGAAAAAAGTTAATTCCGATTCACTTTGCAACACACTCTAAGTATTAATATTTCCAAAACATATAATGCTCCTAATAATAGTAAACTCAATAAAAATTTTTTTTTTTTCAATTTCGCTAATGTCGATACGGGAGGAATTTGTCACTTAGTATCTTATTTACCTGATTTTGTTTTTATGTTTAATACCGTGTATAGACAAATCTTCAATATATATCTTCACATGCCACCATGCGAATAAACATTTTTAAAATGGGCCAAAAATAGGTATAACATGAATTTTTTGGGAACCAATCTTGAGCTCATGAGAATGTAAGAATGGAAAGAAATAAGCAAAAACGCTAAAAATATCTTATTTGCACACTAGTTTGACCATTGTTTGGACTTTTTTGGACCGATTAAAAAAGTTAATATTCGTGTGTCCAAAACCTGAGCGCAGGATTTTAGAATATACTGAGTTTATTTCGAAAATATTTGTTATACCTATTTTTTGTTTATTGCTTTTCACTCTCCTAGTGGCTCGTGAAGATATTGAGAACTCTTGGGGGTATCGTCATCGCCATCAAAAAAAACTTTTAAGAATAATCTAATATGTACATAAAAGTCAATTAAAGCCGGTGGTTCCCTTTACTACTAGCCCACACAAGTCCTGGACTTAGGGGATGCTTAATTAAGTAGAATAGTACGAGGTTACAAAAATGTAATGTAAAATGTAATACAATTAGTATATTAATAGACAAAAATTTAAAAATAGTACAACCAAACATTGTCGTAACAAGTTTAAGGTATATAATACCATTCTCACGATTAAAAATACCCTATTAAAATTGTAGATTCATATTATTTAATAATGCAACAACGCTGTTGTCACTATAATAGTTTTTTGAGGAAGGATAATTAATAAAGATGGCGACAATCAGCTGATTCTAATAAATGTTTTAGCAAAATATTAAAGTAGGCATTTTGGGCTAAAATTTGTATGTGTATTTAAGTAAACCCAACGATAAGCATGTACATGTACATGTAATATGTAGTTTCTATATGCATATAAATGAATCTAAAATACATCACAGAACACCCACATTACAGATCGTCAAACGTAGGAAGAGACGTGAATTTTTAAATATGGACACGCCCCCCAAACACGCGGCTGAATTCACCAGTTGTTAGAGGTACGCGTACCGCCTTCTTTCTTCCTCCGAATACTTTCTTGTACGCAGTCCGTCACATTTCCACGTCTCTTCCTACCAGGCTCTGCTAGCCTCTCTGCGAGATAAAGAAAAACCTGATCGGTTAAAAGTTTGTTGTTGTAATTCAAACAACTGCACTCGTTTGTAAATACCGAACACGTTTACTTTTTTGTTGTTGTATTCTATTCAATATATAGTGGTTTGCGCATATACAACTATTTATTGTTGTATACTATAACCTAATTACGTTATTAATTACGATATTTTTTATCAGTGTAGTATAAAATTAATAGATATAATAGTTTTTCAAATATTTGGATATGAAATTGCTTGATTTTTTTGGTTGGAATACTTCATTTGCTCAGGAGTGTAGTCACACATAAATCAGTATCTAAATATACCTACTTTTATACTGCTTTTAAATATGCAATGCATTTAAGTTTAGGTACTTAAAGTCTGTTGCTATAGTATTCTAGTATTATAGTCTCCTTTAAAATTGTTAATATATATGGTTAAGAAGAGGTTTCTCTAGGGTCAAGCCAAAGGGCAAAATCTCTCTCCTATTTCTATGTCTACTAGGATTACACTCAACACCGTAGTATACTCTTAATGGAGTTAGATTAGCGTATACGGATGTGTTTTACATGTAAGTGGGAAGTGATGTTTGGTTTAACGACTAAATAACTAGCTAGCAGCCTTATTGCTACTTGATCCTTACCCGTTTTTATATACCCAAAATCCCATCACGTCACAACATTAATACATACATTTTCAAAAGAAAATTTATTATAAATAAAAGTAAAAATTACATTAATATTAAAAAAAAAAACTAAATTGATAATTTTCTCTATATTATTGAGTTTATCATATTTTTTTAAGTGCCTGTGAAAGGGTTAACCGATCTATTTTGTATATGGAATCCTAAGCAACTTTAGTTACTAAATATTGTTTGACACATAGTTCTAAAGCTTACCTCCCCCTTTCGTAGTAGGTTTCTTACCGTGTGTCAGACTATACAAGTTGTTGCAGTAATCTTAAAAAAACAACGTTATTTTACTGTAGCAAATTGCTTGGGGTTTCCTATGTTTATTACTTAGTGTGGGAGATTATCAGTTTATTTTTTTTTTGCGTTTGTATGTAATTATTATTTCTTTAATATTTTGATTTTTTACATCACCAAGCAATCAGCACCTCGATTTCTTTATAGTTAACACAGCCAACCTAATCAAATGTGTCACTCTGCACAAAGTAACCCACCTGACTCATAAAACTGTAATTTCATTGGTCAAATTAATAGTTTATTATTAAATATTGGGTTAATCAACCTGTACTGTATTCATTTATATTCAATTTCACTAAAATTTTATAAAGTGTCCTCTTTTAATGTGCATTTCATTATTATATTTGATACCGTTTTTTACTTAGTTTATTTCATTTCATTTCAACTTTTTATTGCCGTTTGACGGAGGCTTAACGGTATTTCGTAGAACTGCCGCCGGACGAAGTGACCCTATTTTTTCTTCTACTCAAGTTTTTCAAACCCAATTTATGTTTTTAATAAACTTGATTAGAAGAAAAACGTAACTCGGCTAAACTTCAAATTTAAAGCACAGCATCAATCAAATTCATGTAGTACTTTTTAAGTTCACTGAAAAAATGACAACTTTCAGGAAAATCCTGATATCTCCAGAAGTAAAAATGTAAAAAATAAAAAAGAAAATATTCATTAAAACTGCGGCAATAAGAAAGATTTTAATAATATGATAAACATTTGCAGTGGCTTACCATGCAAGTTTCTAGGGGTAAAAACATAGTTGTACATTATTTGTTGCTGTTAATACGAAAAAAAAAATTAATCATTCTTAAACCAAACAAAAGTAGATAATGTTTAAGCTTCAAAACAAAAAAAGAATCAGTCAAATCCATAAACTAGTTATCGAAATATTTGAATTTAAAAAATGTAAATTTTTTAGATGTCCGGAATTTAATGCGCGGCAGTGTATAAAAAATCCTAATTTTTAGAAGAAAAGTCATTTAAATTATTAATGCAACTATTTGATTAAAGTAGGTTAGGGACTATCCACAAATTATGAATTTATGAATAATCTTTACTTATTCAATGATAAAACGGTAGTGTAGGTACTATAGCAGCTTTATGTGAAAAAAAATCAACCTCTTGATCATAAATAAAAACCGCTATAGTAGATATCTATATGTAGATGTGCAACATTATTATCTGCAAACGACCGTATAAAGGAGCAGGACAATTTGTCTTTTGGAATAACCTAAAAGACAAAAACTTAAAGATAAAATGTATAGAAAATATCTATCTTTTTGGACGATATCACACCGAATTGTCGTTTTGATTCCCGAAGGAAACGCTATGTTAACTGGTTCGGAGTATCCCAAAGCTATTTTGTCCTGCTGCATTCCTGTATATTATTTCGAGGGGTGAATAGAAATTGTTTCGGATCGAGTTCAAAATAACAGATAATAACTATACGTTTATTTTGTATGTTATTCTTTAAAATGACACATATATTTAAATGCAAATTTTTTGCTTGTCTTTATATTGCAATATATTGTTATAAATAATATTAAAACAGTAAAAGTAAAAGAAGACACTTTTTATAGACGAGCATGTTATACCCCTAGAAGCGTAGCATCAAAGGATATTAGTCTTCTCTACCGTGGTTTATAAATAATTTTTTTCACTACTAGCACATTCTCTGTTATAAATTAAACACTGCTTTGTCAATAATATACTGTTTGCTCGACCTTAATTAACCACGAAAAACCAAGTAGCGTTTGAAATCGCCATTTTTAAAAACATATGAATACAGTAATTTATTGACTAAAAGTTGACAGGACTAGTAGCGTTTTTATATTTTTAAAATGTGTGAAAACATATGGGTAAGTATTTATTTAATAAATAATATGCTATATTCTTTTAGGGTTATTTGTGATAAACACTCGGAAATGAAGCAAATAAAAACTTTATTGCATTACATAATCATGCCAACGTTTCACATAATATTTAGGCTCCTTCAGGGCTAAAAAGAAATAAAAACTATAAAACTTTTTGGACATAACTTGGACATTATATGCTATATTCTATTATAATTAATTTATAATGTTTGCCACGTTAATTTTTTAACGAATGGCAAAATATTGTCCTACAGAAATAATTAAGCAATGTCATGTCTTTGCAATTCTAGAAAAATTAAATGACAGTTACTTATCAATTGTTTATAAAAGTAACTCCTACTAGAAGAGTAAAAGTGATTATTGGTCTAGGTGAAGAGATTTAATTTCTCAGATTAAATACATGATAAAAAATGGTACCTTTTAAAGCTAGTAGTGAAAAAATAATATATTATATAATATTATTACTATTGCTCACTGAAATTTCTTTAATTCTATATTGTTGTATCAGAAGAAAAAGTAATGCGTTATGGTGTGTGGTAGGAAATATCTATTGAAAAAACTACAGACAGTTACAAAATGTCTTTTATAAAAATAACGTTTTGGTAATCCTTGTCTTTCTATTAATATGCATAATATGCATTTTTGGCTGTACATGTCACATAAATGTTTCCCCAGATAATTTTTCGATGTTAAAATATGATAGATAATTGTTGATATATTTGATGGAGGTCCCCGTAAATTAATTTAAAAAAATAAACAAATTAACTTAAAAATTAAAGTTCAGTTCAAAAGGATAATGGATTTAACTCCCAAAATATTTGAGCTGTATCTGTAACCCTGAAAATGAGCATCTTACGTAAATACCCAAAAGCAATTACATGGAATGACCAAGCAGACACAGGAATGGCATGCAGATAAACGCGTCTTGCTCCTCTATGGAGTGTTTGAGGGGCAAAAGAGCAACGCACAGTGTGTCATCTGAATAATAATTGCTATTTTAAAGTTTCTAAAACTTGGTTCAAAAACTTTAAAATACCGTTGAGATTTTGTAATTTTGTACTCTTTTGAATGTCATGCTTATAGTAATACTTTAATATAGTATGTTCATTAGGGTGGTCCATTTTTTTTTATTTACTAAATCTTTTCTATTTGTCGTGATTAGAATTCCCTTAGATTAAACATTTATATAGACAACCCTAAGTGATAGTACAATTAATAATTAATTTGAAATATGTCTACGTGTACGGTTCTATAGTTTTGTTCGTAATTGTTTATTTAAATAATATTTATGTTAAATGTAGTGTTTTAAGTATGCTAAGCTTGATAAAGTCTTGATTAAAGACGAAACGTCGCTAGTGCATAAAACTTAGTGTTTTTATTTAAAGTCCTAGTTCCGATATTTGTTTATTAATTGTATAATCGAAGGACACTAATATAATTTGATCCTAAGTGATAGTTTTAGGGCCCTAAAATCCCAAAAATTATGCAAATATCTATAAAATTCGTATAAAACCAGCCCAAGTATTTGTAATTTTATAAAATTTAAAAGCCTTAATACCTGTATTTTTTTTAATTATAAAAATAAGCCTGCAAAATCTTAGCCTAATCAAAAGTTTCTAACCCGTGCCAACAATGCCCCAAAATTGCCCCTAAATTCCGAAAGAGTGCATTTTCTATTAATTTGTGCTCTTGACAAATAATAAGTATTAAATATAATTTTTTTTTTCTACATAAACCTATTTTAGTTATTTTAAAATATTATAATAATCTAAGCAACGAGTATGGGGACTAAGTGCCATGTAACATCAACATT
This sequence comes from Brachypterus glaber, assembly GCA_958510825.1. Lineage (NCBI taxonomy): Eukaryota > Metazoa > Arthropoda > Insecta > Coleoptera > Kateretidae > Brachypterus > Brachypterus glaber. Next base: position 21,471,847 of record OY294044.1, on the reverse strand, counting down.
TTGTTGCGATTTTTGTTAAAATGCTGATGTTAAATGGCGCTTAGACCCCATACTCATTGCGTAGATTAACTTAATATTTTAAAATAACTAAAATAGATTTATATAAAAAAGGCAACATTTTTTTGCGATTTTTCTTAAAATGCTGATGTTAAATGGCGCTTAGACCCCCTACTCATTGCTTAGATTAACTTAATATTTTAAAATAACTAAAATAGATTTATAAAAAAGCATATTTCGGGGCCTTGTTTGCACGGGTTAGAAACTTTTTATCAGGCTCAGATTTTACAGGCTTACTTTGATACTTACAAAGAAAAAATATAGATATCAAGGTTTTTAAATTTTATGAAATTACAAACACTGTGCCTCGATGGGAAAGAGCCCAGAAAATGGCAGGCGGATGATTGATCGGCCAGCTAATTGGATGATCGATGGCTTAAGTTCATCAAGTGCCACACCATCACTCTCTCCGTTGCAGGCCTACCGAGTGAATTTCAAGTTGAAATTAGGCCGACACATATAATTTCTCCTCGGTCAAAATTAACGACATTAAAAGCTCTATAGAGCTTCCGCGAAAGCTCATTATCTTAAATGTTTTTAATTTAATTCTATGCGACATGGATCAGTCATTAGCGGTTCTGTTAATGCGTTTCTTATTTACTCAATACGACAAAGGATTTCTACTGAATTTTACTTATTTCCTAATAAATAACTTGTATTTGTGACGGGTTACATTATGTGCCATATCTGTCTATGTTATTTGGGGTTTAACAATACTGAAATTTTTTTAACCGACGCGACGCGTAACTTAATCTTAGTTCATACAGAGCGGTCCAAAAGTCACCCCCCCCCCTCTTAACTTTTGAACCAGTTGAGATATCGACTTTAAATTTGAAACTTTTAAATAAGACAACTTAAACTATCTTTTAGCATATATTTAATACTTTCAGCTCTTAAAATGTGGCAGGAGGGCATGGGGGCAAACTTTTTTAAATCGAAAGGGGGGTCGTGTAATACATCATTTTAAAGCTTATAAAATTCTCCATTTAACTCCGTATTTTTAAATTAAAAAAAAAAAAATGGGTTTAAAATGGGGTTGAAAATGGGTATTAATGTCAAAATTCCTCTAAAAAAAAACAAATAATTTTTTAAAAATGCCTAATTTCATCATAAAAAAATGTTAATTATACTTTTAAACTAACTTTAGTTGACATAAATAAAAATTTATAAAAAAAAACTTAAAAAATCAAATGTTTTAGCACAAAAAATTGACAAATCAAAACCTTAAAAAACATTTTTAAAAAATTTAAAAATGTTAGTTTAAATAGAGAATTTTATAAGCTTTAAAATGATGTATCACACGACCCCCCTTTCCATTTAAAAAAATGTACCCCATGCCCCCCTGCCCGAATTTTAAGAGCTGAAAATATAAAATATATGCTAAAAGATAGTTTAAGTTGTCTTATTTACGAGTTCTAAATTTGAAGTCGATATCACAACTCTTTTAAAAGTTAAAAGGGTGGGGGTGGTGACTTTTGGACCGCACTGTACAAGGCAGGCCTTAGCATTTCGGCACCCTGAAGCATGCGCTTGACTTGGAACCCCTACCAAAAATAAGGTCCACACCTTGAAAAAAAATGTACACCCCAGTTATACTGGAAATTCAATAAAACCTGCAGTGACTCAGTTGCGAATGTGTGGTAAAAGCGAAGATTATACCAGTTCGTGTGCGACTCGCGTAATTACGTCGAAGCTTCGCTAGGTTTGGACTTTTTGGACCCCTTATACGAAAGCAGCAGAGGTATGAGTCACTGCAGGTTTTATTAAATTTGCAGTATAGCTAATTTTGACGAATGGAAAAAAAAGTCCTCACCTAGGCAGGAGCCCTAAAGCAGGGGGTTCACTTGATTCATACAAAGGCCGGCTCTGAGTTCATATATAAGTTGGGATCCACTCACTCATTTGGATAAATCTTGTTGCAGTATTAATTTATTAACTTCTTTCAAATTTTATTTGAGTCAAATAAATATTTAGTTCATGTAAATAAATATTTTCATTTCAAAATTATTTATTAATGGGAACAAAATAGTTTATTTTACAGAAATAACATTTATTTGTTACAACCAAATAATTCAATTGACCATATCCAACCAAATATTTTGTGAACACAAATATCATTGTATGTTTGTGTGTGTTGTATGTTTTATCATTGTACACGGCAAGTCATGGAGTCAAGTATTCCTGAGGTTATCCTATTTTTGTCGACTCTCGGAAATTGCAGGATAAGCTGGGTAATTTTAATAACTCAGACAAAATTTGGTTTTGGAATGGCATAATTTTTTCTGATCAGATTGTGAATTTCAAGTGTGCATTAGACTCATAGACGCCTCCAAAATTAATTTAAAAAAAATCAAAATGACGATTTAAACTGCAGTCTTTTTATTTTAAGAGCTGTAAATTAACGAGACGTGAATTTATAAATTTTCCAAATTAAAATATTTGAAACCAAATTGTCACATAAATTTACCTGACTAATCTATCTCGTTGCTAAGAGTTTTCGCTAATCACAAACCTGACAGTTGTTGTTATAAATGCATTTAAATTTAAATGGAACGAAAAAGAGGAACGTTTTTTTATGAATTTTGCCTCAGTAAGTAAGGCTATTAAATGGACTTGTGCATTGTAAAAAATTACGTGGAGGCTCGTCGTTTTGGTTTTCAGGATCTCCTAAGACCAGTTTGGCCTCCAATACTTTATTTAACCTCTTGTATACTGAATTATTAAATTCTGATAATCAAAAATATTTTTTCGTAAAAATAAGCTTAAAATAGGAAGTTAAGTCAATACTAATGTATATTTAGTTTAAATCTTTATTTAGTATAAAAAAATGGTATGTATCATATTTGTAATAATAGGGCATACCTAATAATGCAATTTATTGTATGATTTATTTTTAAACAGATAGCTTTTACCTTATTTTTATTCATTTTAGGACGTAAAATAAACCAAGTTTTCTTCTAAGTTTTAGTCGCAATGTTTACTTAGTTCATGCATCTTTCATAAAAAATTAAAATTGATGAAGTTGGTTGTGCCTTAAAATCCTGTAACATATTAGTTTACAAACATAATATAATGGCGAAAACTGATACTTTTTAAATATTTTATATATTTTCTTATTTAATTGGGTTTGTTACAAATTTGATACACTGGTAGACAAGAGGTTACCTAAATACATTTCATTTAATAAAAGTCTGACAGCTTCTGTCGCAGTGAAGTGATATGAACATACGTCTGGTTCTCGGTGATGTGGAAGTATCAGAATACCGCTTTTACTGATTTTCGGTGAATTTAGCTGAAGTGATATGATATCATCATATCACCTAAATGAGAATCGCTACCCTGATTTTAATCTTCACCGGATCACCTCACATCTACATGAAATGCAAATTGCTAACCAGAATGCAATATAAAAATAGGGAAAATACGAAATTGTCAATACTAGAAGACAATTTTAGTAATTTTATCTATTTGGCATTATGTTGGGCCTCGTTGCCTGTGAGCAGTGTATATTTTATTAAAAAGAAAGGGTTTATTTTTTCTGCAGATCAATTGTTAAAAATAGAAATTCCAAAATTAATCATGAGTGAATTTTCTCGGATAATTATTTAATATTAATCGAGTCGAGATAATTGCAGGAGGCGGTGGAGCAACTCTTCATAAATCGAGAGGAGGGTGAGAAATCTTTTTTGTACTCACGCAAGCAAAGGACTTTGTTTATTAGTTACAATTTAGTATTAGATTAAATTGTTTTTTAGGAATCTATAATCAATTTACACCAGATATTTCTATTCCTATTTTAGTTTTAAAATTAGGATTTTATAGAAATAGCTAGTTAGGAGAAGGGATAAAATAGTGGGTCAGAAACGAAAACAAAAATAATTTTGGAAAAGCGATATGAAAGACCTGCCTCAAATAAGTATTTAATTGATGATAAGAAAATTAATGATTTTTCAATATTGAGAATATCAGTTTTATACTATATAGTACATTAATGTACGTAATTACGTTTGTGGAAAAAAATATGTGCTTGCTAATATATTAATAATATAGTTTAATATAAAACAAGTTTTATAAGGCTGCTCTGATAGCATTCTCAATATACCCATGTAATAGAAAGCTTTAAAATATAATTTTTTATACTTTTTATATTTTTTTTTTATACTTTTGGTTATTATTGACAGTAAATTAAAAATCTAATAACTTAATTGTTTTATTTAATAATTCAAAAATTTTGTTTAGGTAATCTCAATGCCCATTCCCTTAGAACGATAAGGCCAAAAATCGAAGTAAATATGCAGGCTCTTTTCCAAGTGGACCCTACAGCTTCAGATTTGTAAAAAATTTCGCCTGCGGCGCTAGAGTTTTCTTGCATTTAAACTTTAAATAGTAACACTTTTAAAATTAAAATTGACTAATATTTCTAAAAAAATTCGCCTGCGGCGCTATAGCTTTTATACTCCCCCAGAACGATAAGGACACAAAGCGAAGCAAATATGCAGGCTCTTTTCCAAGTGGTCCCTACAGCTTTAAATTCGTAAAAAATTTCGCCTGCGGCGCTAGAGCTTTCTTGCATTTAAACTTTAAATAGTAACACTTTTAAAATTAAAATAGGCTATGAAATTTCTAAAAAAATTCGCCTGCTGCTATATATCTTTTTTACGTTCTTTTTTATTGAAGTGTAAAACCTAAGCTTGAAATTTTGTCAACTTATAGCACTGTTTTAAAATTTAAATAGACCAGCACAGTTGTAAAATTTTTCACCTAAGGCGCAAGGGCTTTCTTATTTTTTTTTATAATCTTTTAAAACTTGAGATTTACTACATTAAATTAAAAAAAGGCCGGAAATTAACAAAAGTAAAAAAAAACGTGAAAAATATTTGAGGCGCCATTTTCATTCCCCAAATATTATCTAAAATTTCAAAAAACTAAAAGGAGGATAGCGGGAACGGACACTGTCGGGTGTAGACATTTTAGTATATTGAAAGAATTGGCTAAACTAAAATTTCATAAGAGATACTTTATTTTAAACCCAATGAATAAAGTTTAAAAACCACTAGATGAATCAATTAGATCCATTTCTGGCATAGATATACTTTTTTTGTTTGTAACGGTGTAAATAAGAAGAAGGAAATTCCAGTATCTTATTAAGGAAATCGTTTAACAGGAAGCGAAATATACTGCAGGATGTGAATTCGCGCGTTAAGTTTACTAATAGACACGTTTTTAATTAATGGCTTACTGATAAAGCGCCAATATTGGTTTACCGGTATCATTATATCCAGGAAATTAAACATTCATTTTCTTTTTAGAAAAGGGCTTAATGAATCTAATAAAAATATATTTTATGAAAAAAATATATTTTAGAGAATTTTTTATAAACTCAATTTAAATTAATTTTAAATTAGTTTTAGACAATCTAATACAATAGTCCTTTTAACTCGAATTATATTTTTTACCAGTTTGACCAACGTAGAACATGTTACATTTATTGCAACCTATCCCATAAATCTAATTTTTATCTAATATCTAATTCTAAAACAAAGTATAGAAAAATTTGAAATATGGGCCAATACCTATTTATAAAAATCATGTTTAGTAATTTATCCAGTAAGGGGCTGTCGATATATTACGTAACGCAATTTTTCAAAAAAATTGACCCCCTCCCCCCCCTGTGTAACAAACTGTCACATTTACCATCACCCCCCCCCCTGTGTAACGCGTAACAATATATAACAATATAAAAATTTTGTTTCGCAATAAATTTAACTGTATTCTCACTATTGATTCGTTTTTCTCGAAAAAACAAACATGAACCTAAAATATAGTATAACATAACCTTAAAAAAAAATTACACGAAAAAATGACTCAAACTTTAAAAAAATATTCATAATCAATATCACACAGGGAAAAAATACTAGGTACCTCTTTTTACACTGAGTGTCACACATAACACGTATATTGCACAGGTATACAAAATAGTACACACATTGGTATTCTATGAGTACACATTCCGCCCGAAAATGTATCATCGCCGATGATTCATCGGCAAGATCACGCAAGAACAGGGCCGTAAGATTTTTTTGTTAATATCAATGTCAACAGTTTTTTTAATGATTACAGTATTATTTAAATATGCATAGTTTCGTCAATTTTTGTGTGAAAAAGGAAATTATGGGCCACTAAATAGTAATTTATGTTGAAATAAAAATACAACTGCCAAGCTTAGGAAATAAACATTAAATTTATTAAATTCCGTTACGTAACGTTTACCTATATTATATTTTTCCTTAAAAGTGTCTTTAAAAATGCTTTTTTTAATTCAGAACATTTTCAACAGTGTATTTTGATAATATGTATTTAGTATTTTATTTCGTGCCTCTTGAATGGGTATTTTACCATAAGTTAACTAGCTAATTTAAATATAAATTCTCCCTGACGTATTTCGTAAATTTTTAAGGAGAAAATGGGATAAATTCATTAAGGGTTTTTTCAGCATTATTGTGGCTAATTCCGCAAACGACATGAAGTGTTTGTCAACAACACACAGAGGGTTTGAAGGGTCTGAAATTGTACGTATCACAGATGGAAATTCCCTATTTAAATGCAAATTCTATATTTGTCACCTTAAAAGAAGAGAAAAAACTTCGATTTTTCTGCCCTACATAGACCAAACGCCGCAACTACATTCTTTTGATAAAAGCAGACGAAAGAAAGATAGATAGACTAGTATTGCACAGGTATGCATGCAAGGTTTGTTTACGTCCAATATAGCTAGTTGCCATAAAAATTTTCTATGAGAGGGAGTTTGTTTTAGAAGATAATATGTTATTTTTGTGAGTACAATAGAGACAAGTTTTTATTTATAAATAAATAAATCATAAATAATGATGAATCAATATTTCTCTGTTGCAATACTAGTCTATCATTTCTTTCGTCTAAGTTAAAAACAATAGTGTATTAAACATTTAAGTTTAACACATTGTATAGATCGTTGCTTTACATCTAATTATGCCTAATTGTTACCCAATGCTTGCAGTTATTACCTTAACCATTTGTTAGTTATTCCATATACATTTTGACTCAAAAGTTTTGAGGCGTTATTTTAGCCACACAAAGTTTGTTTTATTTGTAACTTCTATAAATCAAATTAAATTAAGCTGAAACTTTATATATATTTAGTACCCCTGGGTACTATTCGGTATTCTAATTTTTTAAATTCAAAAAAGATATATTAAATTGGCTAATAACTTTTATGATTCAAATTGTAACGAAATAAAATTTTAGCAATATCAGGTTTGAAACTAAACAGGTTTTAAAAGTACCCTTAGTTTTTAAGTATAACTACTTTTAATTTATCACTGGCTTGTAATTTATGCAAAACTAGAAGGACCTAACTTTGAAAATGTTAAATTTTAGTAGGACCCAGCAACGGATTTTTTTAATTTTAAATGTGGGGGGTTGGGGGGTAAATTTTATATAAAATTGTATTGTTAACCTAGTTAAGCATGTGTACCAAATTTTAGCTTTCTAAATGTATTCTATGTGGGTAAAACAAAGAGAGGGTTAGCTTAGCATTATTCGCTTATGGGAGGTGATGGGGAGACGAGGGGAAACGTAAAATTTATTGTAAAATTTTATTATCACGAAATGAGTTTGTAACCTAATTTTAGTTGTAAATTATCTCATGTGGGTAAAAAGGGATTTTTTTAATTTTAAGTGAAGTGAATAGAAGGGTTTTAAAAATGTTTTTTTTACTCCAATTTAAACATATTTTCTTAACAGTATTGGTACCTTTCCAGAATCACAAAAACATATTTAATTACGTTCTTTGTTCTAAGTAGGGTTGTATTTTAGAGCATTTCCCTAAAGATTCTCAAGGTTATATATTTTTTACTGATAGGCAGTTTTGTAGCTGTAGAAGAGTACCTCTTTTACATTTTTCAGACTTGACTCGTAAATGCCTTTTAAAGTCGGTGTGACTAATGATGGCTGTTTTTTATTTCGTTTATACATATACAATTTTTGTTTTATTATGGCGTCTACAATTTAATATTTATATACTTGGTTTAAAAAATGTATCTTACAAAGCAAAATAATTATAGAATGACCAGAAAATTTTATTTTTCGGGCTCCGAACATTAAAAACGAAAAACAGAAACCTTTTAAGATATCTAGTTTATTCCGTCCGACTATTACAGAGACTATAACTTAAAAATCTGAAATTTGGCAAACAAGTAGAATAAATTAACTAGAATCTAGTTTATGTATAATTATTTTTTTAGAGTATTTTTTTCCAAAATCTTATAAAATATATTTCAACAATTTTTTTTAGAAATTCTTATCGAGTTAGCTCAAAAATGTATATAAAAAGATTTACTTATTTTTTTACTTTAACCTTTAAAAAAAGTTTTTTTTAATTAAATTAAATCAAAAAAATTGACGGATATTTCTCCACAAAAAATGTCGTATCGATTTTTGAGCTACGACTAGAACAATTTTTTTTTCAGTGACGGTTTATTTTATGCGCATAGTGAAATTATCATTTCTAGTAATATTGTGGACCCGTAGATCCAAAAATATATCATACTATCCGATTCACCAAACATAAAACAGTTACCGCCTGGTCTACACTGATAAAAAGGATTTATTTGGATATGGCCAATTAAATTATTTGGTTGTGAGAAACAAATTTTATTTGAGTCAAATAAATATTTAGTTCATGTAAACAAATATTTTAATTTCAAAATGATTTATTAATGGGAACAAAATAGTTTATTTGACAGAAATAAAATTTATTTGTCACAACCAAATTATTTAATTGGCCATATCCAACCAAATATTTAGTTTAGACAAATAAACTCTTTTATCAGTGTAAATCTTATGGGTTCGCGTTACCGACATACATACCGACATGCTAATGTTGACAGTTTATCTGTAGCTATAAGTATGTATGACGTGTTGCGCGTGGCCAGCAGTGAAAAAATTTAATTTTAAAATTTAATTTTACGAAGTTATTGTTTATTGGTTTAAATTGTCAAAAATAAAATACGTGCTTTGTTATTTTTTGCAAAATGATTATTTATAAACTTATATTAATTATTATTTTAATTAAGTTGTATTTATATTTTGTACTGGGCTTGCGCAGCACATCATATGTTTTGACTAATAAATAAACCATATAAAAATGTATATAATTGTTGCTATGAATGCCGATAGATATGAAACCCAGACCAATGTTAATAATTTTAATTTACAAATTATGAAATTTTAATTTTTGATACTGAAAATAATTTGAAAATTCCAAAAAAAAAACACTGTTATTTCATAGTTTTAAGTTTTCACTTCTGTTGACAGTCCCCGTGACTGCCAATGACTTTTTTTAATAATTTAAGTGTAAAACCTAAATAAATTTAAAAGCAAAAATATGTGAAGAAGATGATCTTTTGTAAGCAACATAGAAAAACTGTTTTCTTTTTTCAAAAGAGATATAGCAATGAATAAAGCAGATTGTCGGCATTGTAAATATTTTCCATTTCTACAGAGGATTGTGGCAAACAAATCTAATAAAAAACCCATGTCTGATAAATAAGTAGTCTCTTACAAAAAGGGAGGTTAACAGATTTCCCAGGAAGGAAGAAGCCGGTTTTCCGGAAAACGCGCTTCGGTGGGACGCGCGAAATTTTCTCTTCACTTCCTTTACACCTAAACACATCAGCCGACAAACAATGCCTGCCTTTAATCTTGTTTTTCTCTTCACGACCTCATTGTCTTGTGTAAATATGAACAAATATTAAATGAGACTGCGAGACTAAAGAACAATTGTCTTATTTACTTTTTGCGCCAACTTATTTAATTGTCACCCTTAGACTTATTTTGCTATTTATTTTCACTCAAATACATCTTTTAACCAATTTTAAGTATAAAAAAGTTACACAAATTCCGCATACTCGAGTACCCACTGAGTATCACTCACATCATAAAACATACAGCAGTACACTGATAAAACAGTTTATTTGTGTCAAGTAAATATTTGGTTGGATATGGCCAATTAAATTATTTGGTTGTGACAAATAAATTTTATTTCTGTCAAATAAACTATTTTGTTCCCATTAATACATCATTTTGAAATTTAAATATTTGTTTACATAAATTAAATATTTATTTGATTGAAATAAAAATTTTTATTCACAAAAAAATAATTGGCCATATCCAAATAAATCCTTTTTATCAGTGTATATTAGAGTTCCCAGTCAAAATTAAAAAATGGATTTTTTCAGGGTCCTACCCCCAACAAATATTCATTTGGGTCAAAAAGCAACCCTCAATTTTTTCAGATTTTTAAAAAAATATTTAGAGGTGCGCCAGGCGGTTTTTTAAGAGAGAAAACATGTTAAGCCTTTTTATTATTATTTAAATATAAAAACTTTGAAATCGGGCGATTTTAGGAAGCGATATTAGTTTTGAATAATGAGGGAATATTTAAAAAAAAAATACCCTTTTACATGAAAAAATGGCTTTACCAGAGTAAAAATATTGTAAAAATTGACGTATGAAGCTTATTTATGCTACAAAAAAGGTTACTTAGAAATTTTTCTCACAAATCCCATAATTATGAGATAAAATGTAAAAAATCACTTTATTTCGATAAAAGGGATGATATTTGGCCAAAAAAGCATATGTACAATTTTGCTTTGAAATGTGTTTATTTATATAACTCCGTGTTCCGGATTTTTTTTTTCAGATTTTTAAAAATAACCGTCCGACATTTAAAAAAAAAAAAACTTTATTTAATGTGTTTTATTACATAATATAACATACTACAAGATATTTTGAAAACATTTTTTATTTATTTGCTACAAAATTGATATTTTATTGCAATTTAATGAATTTTTTAACTTTTATTGAGATATTTAATTCTTTTTTGGAAACCCTGTACTTTTTTTCAAAAAAGTAAATATAAACCCTAAATTAAAACAAATTGAAGAATATCCTAGAAAAAAAAACTCGTTGGAAAAAATTCAAAGTGCATTTTTTTCTAGCCTTTATTAACCTCATGTGTCAATTGTCAATATCCTAGAGAAAAAGAACTCTTTGGAAAAAATTCAAAGTGCATTTTTTTCTAGCCTTTAATAACCTCATGTGTCAATTTTTAGCATTTTTACCCCATAAAAAATCCGTTATATTTCTGTAGAGGGGCATAAAAATTAAAAAATATTCCTTTATTACACAGATCCCCTGAGCCTACTGTAGGTTTAAAAAAGGTGTTGAAAAAATCTGATGGTGGATTCTGTTAGTGGGACCTCGATACAATATAAACCCGTTTTTAGTAAAATCCCATCCGCTTCTTTTTGGAAGATAATGTTAACAGTTCTTCAGCAGCCTCAGCAGTACAGCCAAAACAATATTCACATATTTTCGCGCATGGATCCTAAATGTACTTTTAACGAGGATTTCGATTCCGTTTCTAGAGCAGCTCTATCTATTACCGATTTCTAGAAAATAATTATTAAAGTAGACACTACTTTTTTTGGGGGTTAAACTGACACGTATATATGTTTTTAAAGAGAGGTCGTAGAATGTTATGCCTGGTACAGAATGAAACCAAAAAACTTCAATTTTCAGTTTATATACAAAGCATATTCAGAATTATCCTCTGAAATATTTATGAACATATTTTTAATAGGTTAAAATTTGATAAAAAATATTATTTAATTTATTTGTCACGCAGTGTTATATAGAATTGTCATAAAAAACTGTCATTCTTTTTAGTGTATAGTGTAAATTCTGACTAGTACTGAGTACTAAGTGTTTTTATTTATAAGCTTGTAAGCTAAGACAGTAAAGTGATCTTTTAAAGTATGTAATGTATACTAAAAAAAGAGAACTACTAGTACTTCTACTACTACTACTACTACTACTACTACTACTATCCAAAAAATTTGACGACTAAAAAAAAGGTAATTGCCTGAATTACTTTGTTACTTACTGAAAATTAATATTGTATTTAAATATTATGTGTTTTAATATAATTAATAAATTTATACATTTAAAAGTTAAAATATGAGTAAAAATGTAACGTAAGCAACGCTGGAATTACTCTATATATTAAAAAGTTATCTAAGCTGGAATTACTCTATATATTAAAAAGTTATCTCTTATCTGTCGTTAAAATCAAATGGATAAGAAATAGTGCACACTAGTGTATAGCACTGTACACCCTAAATTGTAGCGATTTGCCTTTTGGGAACAAATGATGAGATAATAGTGACCACATCTAACGTTTTTATTTCAATATTAACAACATACAGGATAGACAGTGCTGATGAAATAGTGCTATACACTGTTTCCTGTCCATTTGATTTTAACGACAGATAGATAGATAACTTTTTAAAAAACAAATTGTTTGAATTAACAAGTATTTATAAATGCTCTGAGGAAAATTCAGTTACTGCCCGTTTTAGATGATTAGCATAGCTTTTATCCTCAAGAATGTTAATTTTATATCTAGACCAAAATTTTAGAAATTCCCGATGGATTGACTCTCCAGACTGTTCCGACCAAATACCCAATCCACTGTTTGGCAAAAAATGTAGAGAATGTTTAAGGTGGTGAAGAGCCACGTGAATTTTTAAAGTCTCGCCCATTTCAATGGCCAAAAACATTTTTTTTAATTCATTAAGATGTATGTCCAAATTTTCCCCTAATTTTCTTGTTGAAAAGCAATCTTTAATGACTTTATTTAATGATTTAAAGACGTTAACTAAAGGTAATAATCTAAGAAACGGTACATCCCCCAAGACTTCTTCATCATTTATTTTGTCAGCTTCTTTTGTCAGTTTTCTACATGCATTGCCTTCGAAACAATCACCATGATAATTTTTTGGGATAAGATTTAATTTTTTGGGCCAGTTTAGAGCTCTTTCGCGCCCGACAATGGGAACCAAGCCATTCCAAAACAAATGATTAACAAAGCCCTGAAGAATGTGCAGCTCCGGAACTATGCACTTTTCTATAACATACACATCATCTTCTTCGTGAAAAAGTGGAAGATTAACTGTACTGTATTCTTTTGCGAGCTTTTTGTTATTTCCTAATAAACAATATTTTTTATACGCCTCTCTGATATCTCCGTATGTTTTAAGCCTTAAACATTCTTCACTGGTATTTAAAGTATCACATGCAATATCATTTTCTCGCTCTATATATTTGTTTAATTTTAAGTCATTTAAAGAAATAAAGCAATACGGACTTGGGTACGTGGAACTGGCGGTTTGCTGTCCGTTAATAATTAGCAGAAGTTTAAAGTCGGATACAAACCGAAACGGTATATTATTGATGTTTGTAACATCAAATAAAAGTTTCATATTATCATATGTCTCTTTTATTTGAGGTACAATACACACCATAATTAATTTGTTTACGCCACTTAATTTAAAATCCTTTTCAATGCTGCCGCCAGCAGAATACGTACTTCTTTTTTTTTCTTGTTCTTCCATATCACCCAACCCATCCAAATAGTCTTCAGGAAATATCGACATACAAATTTTGAAAAACCCTTGACCCCCATCTGCCATGATTTTAATAGAATAATTGTTCCCTATGTCTTGCCTTTGATGTATTACCGCATCTAAAAGTTCAGACGCATCTGCATATACAATTGGCCTTTCTGCTTTTTTGTTTTCTTCTATATCAAAAAGAAATGAGCCTTCCTTGTATATGTTTTGCAAAGATTTTGAATTTTCGGAAGCCTGTTGTCGGTAATACGAAGGTATAGATTTTTTTCCAGCACAACTACGTATAAAATTTGTTAATGTTTCCATCTGCTTTAGTGAAGATCCCGTTACAGTTTTAAATTTATTAAGGCTTTCAACTGAAAATTTTGTTTTTTTTTCGATATTTGGATGAAGAATTACTTTTAAAGGAGTACCTCCTGTTGATAAACTTAGCGTTAAATTTCTGTTTTGATGTGCATCTGAATTACTCTTAATAATTTTACTTGCAATTTTTTCCTGTTGTTTTTCTGGAAGACTTTCGACAATTTTGCTTGCATTTTTTTGAGCATTTATGATAGAGCAAGAATGCCTTTTGCCCTTACCAATTGTGTTAAAACACTTCTTGCATATTTCTTCACTTAAATTCTTATCTTCTGTTTTGATTGTCTGTTTTAAAGTGCATGTATTCCGTCCAAGTATACATATAAAACAACAACAGGTCGACTTCATTATTATGTCACTTCTTTTTATCAAAGTGTTATAATCGGGCATTACAGGTAATGATCGAAGTGTAATACCACGATTGTATTCTCTTAACACCACTTGACATGTTCCACAAATGGATGTTGGGTATCTTTTGTCTAATAAGTCGAAATCTCTATTTACATGTAATTTTAATAAATTATCTAAATTTTGCGTAATTTGGAAATAGTTAACCCTTTTTTACCAAAAATAATTTTTTTGCCACATGGAGCACAAACTTTTTTTCTGTTTTCCTCATGATCAAGAGCAGACATGTTTTTACAAACCTGTAAAAAGTTTATTAATAACGTGCTTTAGCTATCAAGAATAAAATACTTACCAAAATACTCTACAATATGAAAATAAAAAAATTTAATATATTATATTTCAAACACTTGATAGCCACTTGACATGAAACGTATTCTGCTAGAACTATAAAAATGAGTTATAAAATAAGTAAACAAGTATTAGCGTTGCTAGTTATATGGAGACAAATGACAAAAATGTCGAATTTAAAGAAAAGTTTCAACACTACATGACAAATAAATTAAATAATATTTTTTATCAAATTTTAACCTATTAAAAATATTTTCATAAATATTTCAGAGGAGAATTCTGAATATGCTTTGTATATAAACTGAAAATTGAAGTTTTTTGGTTTCATTCTGTCCCAGGCATAACATTCTACGACCTCTCTTTAAAAACATATATACGTGTCAATTTAACCCCCAAAAAAAGTAGTGTCTACTTTAATAATTATTTTCTAGAAATCGGAAATAGATAGAGCTGTTCTAGAAACGGAATCGAAATCCTCCTTAAAAGTACATTTAGGATCCATGCGCGAAAATATGTGAATATTGTTTTGGCTGTACTGCTGAGGCTGCTGAAGAACTGTTAACATTATCTTCCAAAAAGAAGCGGATGGGATTTTACTAAAAACGGGTTTATATTGTATCGAGGTCCCACTAACAGAATCCACCATCAGATTTTTTCAACACCTTTTTTAAACCTAGAGTAGGCTCAGGGGATCTGTGATTATCCAGAAACACTTTTTTGTTCCATCATCCAATATCAAAGTATTTATATCCTCAAAAAAAAATAAAAGCCCTTCACATGATATTCTATTTAATAAAGCCCCCTCTAAATACTTTTTAAAAAATCTAAAAAAAAATCAGGGTTTTTTTTTCACCTAAAGGAACAATTTTGAGGGGTGGGACCCAAAACAATTCCGTAGGTCCTGGGCACCCTAGTGTATATGCACTGATAGAACACTATCATAATCAAAAGCGTAATTAGGTTATATAATACAACAACCAATAGTTGTATATGCGCCAAACCAAACCACTATACAGGGTGATCCATAACTGGCATGCCAAAATTTAAGAGGTGATTCTAGATCCAAAAATATAAAAAAGTTCCTATAAAGGTTGGTCCAGAAATGAGCCCTAAGGGATCTAGGGCCCTTTAAAATTGTAATAAAAATAAGGTTTTTAATTAATAACTCGGGTACCGTTTAAGCTAGAGCGGCGAGCTTTTGCATGTATACTAGTATTAATAAGGGCAATAAGTTTCTGTTAATTTATTTTTTTAATTTATCCAGAGGCGTGCCCAGACGGACAAAATATATGAGGCTTAAAACATTTTTGCCCCAAACTTTTCTATGTGTATGTTTTTTGGATTTGTTGTAAAAAATATAGATTTCTAGAGTAAAAATACATATAAAATATCATATAGTGTAACACTGTAGGAGCAACCGTTATCAAACAAAAAATGCAATTAAGAGGAAGTAACATTTTGTGCCACCAAAAACGTTACTTTTTAAAAGGCTATTACTCCTTTAATATTAAATTTAGGTGTTTTAGTGTATAATACTTTTTTGCTCAGTTTTAAATGAAGAATCACCCTGCAGCATTAAAATTTTATTGGGCCGTAGCTCCCTTAGGGCTCATTTCCGGACCAACCTTTATAGAAACTTTTTTTAGAGGGTGATAATTCTTAAATGTTTACAATAATTACGTGAAAATTGGTATATTGGTGTTTTTGGGGTAGCCTAAACTGAATCAGAAATAATTTTTTAACTCCACCCCCGGGGGTTGAGGTGTGATTATTTTTGAATGTTTACAATATTTTCGTGAAAATTGGTATATAGAGGTTTTTGAGATAGGTAAAACTGTATCTAATAATAAAAAAATATATAACTCCACCCTCTGATGGTCGGGGGTAGTTTCCTTTAAAATTGGTACATTGGGCTTTTTGAGGTGGCTAAGACTGAATCCTACAATAAAATTTTGCTAAATCCACCCCTGAGGGGCATAAAAATTGGTATTGGGGTTTTTGAGGTTGCTGAAAAAAAATTCGGACAATACCGTTGCACACAGGTCCAGGATCGTTTCAAAAGTGGCAAAAAATAGTGTTCGTTAATTTCTGGTGATGTTTTTTATGAGGATCTCTTATTTAGACATAATATAATGTATTTTAAGTATATTAGTGATATTAACCCGTCAACTGCCATGTGAGACAAGGAACAAATTGTCAAATATGTTAGGTACTGTTTTGAGAGTTTATCGGAACCGATATTTGCGTCTATTTATAAATATATAATGTGAAACAGAAGGTAACTAACAAATAAAAATAAATAATTATTTTTTACTTACTCAAAGATGTTTTGGAGAGTGAGTAGGAAGTAAGAAGAAAGGTCTTTAGACGTCTGAAATGAAATACTGTATACAAATAATAAAGGGAGATGGTGATGATGAAGATGATGATGATGATGATATTATTCTAATATATGATTGTAATTTTTTTTGACATTATTTTGTTTAATCACTTTCACTTCCGGATTGGTATTCTGTAATCGGATCTAAAAGCTCCAACATTTCTAAAAACAATATTTTACTTCTCTCTAATACCCAATAGACCCAAAATACTTACCATTGTATTTTTATGTATTATTATAAATAGTTATTTATAATTTATTCTTAAAATAATATTTAATACGTATTTTAAATAGATCACAACATGAAATGACAGATTGTCAAATATAAGTCTAAGTAGTAAGTTTTTGACTTTTATGTTAGTATTTGACATGATTTTTTAAAATAAAATCCTAAACGCTGTTCGATTCCGCGGGGCTCCGCAGCTAGATTTAATTAAAACAATAAGTAAATACCTTTACCTAATTTTAAATAATACATAAAAAACTCGGGCTGACTAGCGAAACTTTATATCTCTTTTTTAAAATTATATATTTTTTTAAAATTGACAACTTGCATTTCTTTGAATATATCAGATTATTATCTTTATTGTGACCATTATTACAGTTTCTATTGTAGTTATGAAAAGTAAAAGGTATAACTGCTTTAACATATAAGTATTGATTTCCTATATAATCTAATATATGAGATATTAATTTTTAAAAACACACATGACTTTTTTTTTAAATCCATACTTCAGATACTTATTAAAACATACTGAACTTAGGTCCATTTTATTAAGATTAAAACAGTTTTACGCAGTTTATCTTATTTATATCATAAATTATTAACTATTTTTCTATCATTTAATATAAATTTTGGTTTAATTTGATAAAACATATTTGCTGAATATTTGCCACTTTTGAAACGATCCTGGACCTGTGTGCGTTGTCGAAGGCCCTAAAGTTAAGGATTGGTCCCAAAAAAAAACTCCCCGCTACCTAGATTTTTTTTATGTAAGAAGTTGTTTGACTGGACGTAAAGAACAAATATACAAAGTCTCAAAGGTGAGGTAATCACAAATTATATTGGGCGTGGGCCCGAGGACAATGTATCTATAAGTATGTAAAATCTTATCATTGCACGCGATTTAGCTCAAAATACTCCCTTCTTTTGTCGCCACTTCTCCCATCAATTTAATTAGAATATTTCTATATTGTTCTGTTAATATGGCAGCGGTTAGTCAGAGACGACTTGTGGATTTATGATAAATTATGAAATCGGTTGCGTCTGATGCAGCCACACGACCGTGTATTTTCTATCCTATTAAACAGCTCCGAGTGAAAACAATCAAGGCAGCGAATTGATTCACATCGGGGGTCCATTACTGCGATTCCGCAGACTTGAGACGACTGTTTCTCCATCTACTGGAATTATGGTCCAAGCGGCGGATAAGGGTTATTTTTATTTTTTTTTACAATTTTTTTACACTTTTAAATCCTTGTAATATATTTATTACCCAGAGTATATTTATACAATGACCCAACTTTTTGTTGAAATAATCTTTGTAGCATGGCCTTTTTGTATTTGAATTGTTTTTGGATAATTCTAAAAATGTTTTTTTTACGGGTAGAACACCCGTTGTTGAAATCGACCAAAACAACTATTTTATCTTAATTGTTTTTAGCACTATTTTAAATATAAAAAGTTTTTTCCACTCTTAAACGTATAATTTTTTGCTAAATTATAGATTTTTATTTAATTTAATTTTAAATGTGTTGGATAAAATATAATTCTCAACTCGTGTATTTAGTGATTTTATCCACTTAACAAAATAACTATTTTTTGTATTTTCAGGTTTAGAATGTCATGGAAAGTCGAAAAATTGTGAAAAAGTTGGTGTTAAAAAAAGATATGGACATTTAAATGTATTTAGATATTTTTTACAATGAAATTTCACTTTTGACATATAAAAAAAAGTAAAATACCATTTTTTTTAACAAATTTTCATCTCATATTGGCGCGGCTAAAAAAACAATAAGATAAAGCTAGAAAAAAGAATTAAAGCAAATGGTCCAAAAATTTTGAGAAATGAAAACAAGAAAACTGCTAAAAAATATTTTGCTCACTGTTTTGTGTAGAAGGGCACTATTTTATACAAAAAAATTAAGTTTTTTCCACTAGTGACTAAAAAATGTTTTGCTCAGTCTTTTGCTTATTAAGAAAACCTAATCTTTTTCTCATAATTGTTTGCCAAATTATAGATTTTTATTTAAAATTAAAGGGTTTTGGAAAAAAATTAATTCTTAACTCGTAAAAGTAACCTAATAACTATTTTTTTGCATTTTGGGGTTTAAAATATCATGAAACGTCCAAAAAATTGTAAAAAAGTTGTTAAAAAAAGATATAGACATTTAATTGTAATTATATACCAAGGTAAAGAAGATATTTTTTATAGCCGAGCGTATTAAATCCCGAGCTGCGTAACAACAAGGGATTTAAGAGTGCGAGGCTATAATAGACTTCTGTACCGTAGTTTATATATTAGTTTTTTCACTATTTTTATTTAAATAAAAAAATAAATTATTAACAGAAATGATTTTTCATAAAAATCAAGTAGACCTGATCAATAAGATTTGCCCAAATAAATACTTTGAACTGACGTTGAACAATTTAGTTTTTTTAAAATATTTTTCATAATATCTAGCTAATTATTGATTGTACTAATTGGTAATAATTATAATTAATTATATTTAATAAATAAAAAGTTAAGAAATTCTTGATCCTTACTTATATTGGATGGAGTTGATTTAAATAAACCATAGTAAAAATGTTATCTCTCCAAAATATAAATTTACTGTCTATTAAACAAACATTACGACGACAATAGTTTTCAGCTTTTTTAACATAAAGTCATTTTAAAGTTTTTCAATATATAAACAAATTAACTTTAACACATTATTAGAAATGTCATACTGTACTGTCAGGAATCTTTATGCGGCAGGACTTAACCAAAGAGTTTAATCCTTTGTTATATAAATAACTATTTGTAGTAAATATGTACAATATGCTAATAAACATATTAGTAGAAAGGCATTAGTATTTTATGCTCGATGAGGTGTCAAATCTTGCAAACGCCGCTTGGACTACTACTGTTCTCCATCTAATAGAGTTAGGTTTATTCGAACCCTGCTGCAATTTCTTGCCAAAATTGCATCCGATGTATTTTAGGTAAACATTGTTTAATTTTCAATCAGCCAAGAGACACTGTTGTCTATCGTTTTCAAATGAAAATTTCATTTCGTTTCTCTATTCAAATTTCTACGGAAAATCGAGCTAGAAACTTTAATTCGTTTTCCCCTACTCGATCTTGAGAAAGCAACTATTGTAGAAAAATCGAATGAATTAAAGAGCAAGTCCTGAAGATATGTAATTCTTACTTCTCAACATTTCATCCGACAAAAAAAATGATAGGTTTGGAAAAAACTGCTTATTTTTGTTAGAAACTGGTGCCCTATTAGGGAATCCAGGTTTCGGGATCCCGATCCCGAAATCCCGAAAATTTCAAAAAGTTCGGGATCCCGATCCCGATCCCGATCCCGAAATTTAAGAATGTCTCATTTTATCAGAAATTAATTATCTTATATTAAATAAATAAAATTATTAAATTTAAACCAAAAACTTTTATTAAAATAACCAGTATTAACCATATTTTATTTAAATTTATATTTTACTAAATTAAGAAAAATAAAAAATAAAATAAACACTAATAAAAGCAAGAAATTATTTTTATATACACATTGTATGTGTGCATCACGAAAAAAAACAAATATTCAGTAAAATATTAATTATTTAAAAAAAAAAACAAACTTTTTAAAAGTTAAAACAAATAAATTAAATAAAAACTTAAAAAAAAACAAACTTTTTAAAAGTTAAAGTAAATAAATTAAATAAAAAGTTAAAAAAACATTAAAATATAAATTCATATAAAAAAAATATATATAAAATTATAAACAAACTTAAAAATTTTAAATTAAAATTATTAGCTTAAGAAACATATCTTTTAAAACAATGGCCATGAGCGACCTCTAGATTTTATTTCAAAACTTCTAAAAAAATTCAGGGATAATACCCTTAACCCTACCCCATGAGTCATAGACTATGACCTTCTTTAGGGGTGCATTTTCACTATCGCAAAGAAAAAATATTATACGCAAATCACAATTACATACCGAGTAACCCGATTCGAGTTGAATAAATAAATTCTAATTTTTCGGGATTTTCGGGATTTTTTTTCGGGATTTTCGGGATTTTTCGGGATTTCGAGATTCAAAAATCTTCGGGATATCCCGAACTTTCGGGATCCCGAATTTCGGGAATGGAAACCCTATGCCCTATACGACTAGTTTAAGATTTTTTTATCCAGACATACATACAGGGCGATCTAACAAAAACTTTAACCTTGGATAAAATCGAAACTAATGAGTTTTCGAAAAAACGCCGAGACAGGTCAATTTTTATTTTAAGGTGGGCATCTTTTGACATGTAACCAATGATTGACGTAACTACCCCCACCACGCAAGAGCTACCAGTTCGAAAATCTTAAATGAAAATGTGGGTCATGTAATACATTATTGAAAAGGTTTTTTAATTCCGGTTATAACAAAGCTTTATTTTTTTAAATCGGTTCAGTAGTCCTCGAAAAAACGTATTACAAAAATTTAAAACATGCATTCATTAATTAATTTAAAAACATAATATTTTTACATAAATAAAAAAAAAACACATAATACCCGTTTGTGCCACAAAAAAAATAGGAAAAAAAACGGGTATTATTATGTGTGTTTTTTTTTTAAATTATTATTAAAAAAAAAACATAAATGCAAAAATATTATGTTTTTAAATTAATTAATGAATGCATTTTTTAAATTTGTGTTATACATTTTCTCGAGAACTACTGAACCGATTTAAAAAAAAATAACATTTGTTACAACCAGAGTTAAAAAACCCTATCAATATTATCCACATTCCAATTTAAGATTTTCGAACTGACAGCTCCTGAGTGGTTGGGGTAGTTACGTCAATTATTGGTAACATGTCAAAAGATATCCCCCTTAAAATAAAAACTGACATGTCTCGGTGTTTTTTTGAAAACATTAGTTTAGATTTTATCCAAGGTTAAAGTTTTCGTTGGATCACCCGGTTTGTATATCGACTTGTAAAATGCAAAACCTCTTATTTAAAAAAAATAAATTTTAGGCTCCTTGCACTTATAAACTCTATACATGATAAATGATAACATAGGTATACAAACTATTTCAGTCAGTTCATAAGTTACGTTATATTTAAGTAATAAATTGGAGTTTGTATAAGTTATCAGTCATCATGTAGAGAATTCTCTACATGAATTCGAATTAATTAGTACAAGGAACCGAAAATTGATTTTTTTTACGACCCCCTTTGAAAGTTACATTTAGCACACACTACCTACAGGTTACAGGTGTAATATATAATTATATATGAGAGCTATTTTAAAGCTTATTTATTGAATTATTTTTTTTTTCATATAATTATTCTAAGGTAAAGAAAGAGGGACATTATATGGTGCGTCCAATAATATCACTATTATAGGATTATGATTAGTCATATGCCCTTTATCTTTTTTTTTATTAAATGTGACACATTAATAGAAAACGAGACAAAAGAAAGTAAAAAACAAAACACATTTAAAGCTATTTTCGTGCCCCTTAGAATTAACTGAGCGCAAAACGAAATGACGGCTAGGATTTTTGTATAATGTCCGAACTGAGAAGGGTTGAGACTTAGTAGGCCGTGTAATATAATTTTAAAAATGGATTTGTATGATTAAGGGAGTTGTTTATTTAATTTTAAGAGTGAGGCTTTTTGTTCACTTCAGATTATAATACGCCTTTTTCATATTTTAAACCGTTGCGGTCCTTTTTTTAATAAAAGACTTTTCATTTAGGGACAAGAAATTATACATACAAGGGGTTTAAAGGACAATTTTATTTCTCTTGTTCCAGTTACTAAAATTAAAAAATACATTATATATTTTGATTAAAATTTAATTTAAATCAGGACCTGTTTTTTGAAAAAAGACTGGTGGTAATAAGGGTGTTTAATAAACACTGTTTATACAAGGTTGATTTTATAATAAGACTAATAAAGGTAATTAGCAGGAACAATCTTTGCAGATGATTCTTACAATAGAGTGTAGTATAATAAATTACCTTTAAAGTCTGGCGCCATTCATTGTAATTGATGTCATTAAATAACGTTAAGATTTACACCTTTAAATAGAGATACAGGGACTTAAAGAACTGAAGACGTGAGCGGTTTTAGACATTTTTTTTATCAATGGAGATATTTTTATCTTTATTCAGTAAGCTGAAAGGTCCTATCTGTGTATGTTAAACCTATGTAGATAGGATCTTTCAGCTTAAACGGCAGAATTATGTAGAAATACCTACTGTGAATCAAGGTGCTAATCATTTTTTTTATAGTTTTATGATATTAGGTAGTATAAAATGGGAATGAGAGCCTTCGTCGAAAAATTTACCGCGAAAGAAAATATCGCGAAAATATTTCTTCGAAAAAATTACCTTGAAATGTTTTTTTTTTCCGCCCAAAGGATTAACAGCGATAAACACTTAACGCGAAAAAATATTAAAGCGAAATAAAAATAGCGAAAATCTTACCACGCAAAGTTTTAATAGCAAAATGCAAGTACCGCGAAAAATATATAGCGAAAGTAATAGCCGGCGTCTATTAGCCGCAAAAATACTTAACGCACAAAGAAAATTCCGCGTCTAATTTTAAATTATAAAAAAACGGTTTCGTTTAATTCAGTTTTATAATTTCAGAAATAACAAAATTTTAATATAACTAAATTGCTTGGTTTGGTTTTTAAAAATATATGTAAGTAAAATTATGATTATATTAGTAATAAATATAATATAATATATAAACAATTTCTTTATATTGGTGTTGTAGGTTTAGTATTTTTAAAAATATAAATATGATTAAATTGTTTGGTTTGGTTTGTTTGTTTTTGATAAAAAAATAAAATTATGATTATAAAATAACGTTTCATTCAAAAAATTGTAATATATGATATATTTTAAGGTTTTTTTTTATTAAAATATAAGCGATTATATTATTGCGCGGCAAAAGTATGTACAATTATATTATTACGACGTAAAAGTATGCGCGATTTTTATTGTCGCGATAATAGTTTTCGCGGTAATAATTTTTCGCTGTAATAATTTTTAGCGGTAATAATTTTTCGCGATGATTACTTTTTCGCAGTGAAACCTTACGCGGTTAAATCATTGCGCGGTAAAAGTTTCTCGGTAAATTTTTTGGCAAAGTCTCCTAGATCCGTATAAAACCTATACGATTTTATAATAATCCTAAACCGTTCACATTGTCCATTACGAACATGGTAATCATCAATGGATTTGACATCTGATGTTAAGAACTTAAATTAAAATGTTCCTTTATATATTTTTTTCAAATTGCATGAGTTTTTTTAATCATAATCTTCACTTACGAATATTCAAAAAATAAAAGAATGCAATATTTTTTATTTTATAATGGGTTTCTTTCCTTTTAATATTCAGATGTTGTATTATTGGAGTCAGAGGTACAGTATAGTGAATTATCGTCCGTCGTATAACCCTTTTATAGGCTATAAGGGACCAATAACAGCGAGTTTAAGTGCTCTTGATAACTGCTCTTCCTTGCATGCTAATACTGATACTCCCTTAAAAACTCTTGAAATGATTTGATGTTTTTTTTTTTGTTTTCACTCATAAAAAAATAATTACGAAATTGTACAGATTTAAATCAAGAAGATAAAAAATGTACATATGAAATGACGTTTTACAAGAAAAAATTGCATATTTGAAATAACACTAACACAATTTATGGGAGGATTGGTGTAGTGGTCTACCGCATCTGCACATGAAAAGTCTACTAGCCAACTAGCGTGAGTTCGATTATCATTGGTGCCGATTTGACTTTTTCAGTTAATTAATAATTTAATTTTGGCGAAGGCGTAAGTGAAGCGGACAGTCCCTATACAAACTGGTTCGAAAGTCAGTATAAGCCGGTGGTTCCCGCTACTACTAGCCCACACAAGTTCTGGACTTAGGGGATGATTAATTAAGTAGAATAGTACAAGGTTAAACAAACATGTAATGTAATGTAATTTAAAGCTGCATACCAACGCATGAAGCAAAAGTGTTTTTCCGGACCCAGTCGTCTTTGATTTTACTTTTGGTACATGCTTATAAAATGAACAGTGTTTATTGAACACTTTTCTCCAAAAATATTAGTAAGATTTAATTGCAACTTCACATACCTACCTACTTATATTAATTATCTTGTTAAGTATAGTTTAGTTTTATTTTAGTATAATAGTTTTTAAATCTATTAAATTAATGTTCTTGATTTAGATTTAGTAGTTCACTTATTTATTCGTGGATATATCTGTCTGTCCGCGTTTGAATTAAAATGTTTTTATAGCGCTAAAAAACCCGCACTGTTTAATTAAAAGATATCCAAAAACATAGAGTTCGAATTTTAACGTATACAGCTAGCTTCTGTCTTTATTTATTGTCGTTTTAAAATATATGTTTCCGTTCACTAAAATTATAATAATAATAATAATTATTATTATTATTTATTATTAGTTATTTATAAACTTTACAGGTCAATTATACATCGGGTTATTCTAATTTTTTTACCATACCGTCTCGTTTATCTATTATTTTCATGCCTTAAAATACAGTCCATACATCATAGTCTTTCGTGTTCATATTCATCGGAGCGCTCAAAATTGCGAGCGCTCAAACATATATGCAGATGCATTTTTTATGGTCCAAAAATTTGCGTACAATATAAAAGTGCACTTTATGTATTAAATATATTAAAACATCATTTATTTTATTGATGTAATAAACTTCTAGTTTCATTTTCTAATTAACTATTTGTTATAGTTGTCCTAATATAATATTAATATTAGAATAGTAATATCAGAGTAGTAAATACATAAAAACATTTATAGTTTTATTTTATGATCAATTCATCTAAGATAAATTTTATAACTGGCCATAAAAGGCTTGCTATTATTATTATGATGTCTTTTATTAATATTGAAATAACAATATACTGCATATAAGCAAATCTTAACACTCTATTATAATTAAATTATGACATGTTTATTAGGCTTTTGGTCGGACTTAACTACCAGTTAATTAATTTATAAAAAGACATAAAACCTATTTGATATGTATATGTCTCTTGAATCTGTAGATATGTTTTTTTAATGATCCCCTTTTTAATATTTTTGAAAAGTATTATCATCGCTAACAGAACTTCTTTTTCTGGATTAACCGACCCGGGTACCCGAATGTATACATTTTTTTAATATTATTAGATAAATACTCTGTTACATAAAACATTATTATACTGCGTTTTTCGTCCTAATTATTAGGAAAATAGCTATTAGTTAACTAGGGGATTTTTTTAAAGTTTTTAAACTTAAATTTAAAAATTAATTTAAAATTTTGGCGAAGGCGCGTCTAAGCTAAAGTTCATATGAAGGGAATCTTTAAATACGTTTTTAGACATTAGTACACGAAAGTATATTCGTTCGTAAGGACAAAAATGTTTAATTTTAAACAAAATTATAAAAATATTATTTATATATTCCATCAATCTATTTTCTAATCGAAACTGCAGTCTACCAATATCACTGTACGATGATTAGAAAATAGATTTTTATTCATTTATTTATTTTATTTATTTATTAAGCAATATATTACAAAGTCATGGGGAGTCCCAAATAAGCTTTAAGCTTGTGCTAGGGACTCCCCATTAATTTAGGCATACAAAATTATCCAAAATTATAGTTATTATGTTTCTGACAGTAAATTTTAAATTTTCTTTTTTTCTTTAGTTCTTAATAAATCTTTATGTTTCCCCTATTATTTATCTTCTTATTAAGCAACTGCACCCAGCAACTTTACAGAAAAATTTTGATGAAAAAAATATTGACATTGATGATTGATGGAGTATTTAAATTATATTCATTCAGTCCTGAAGGGACCCCGGGGTCTTTCTACCTTCAAATTTTAAAAATATTTTTTTATATATAGATATAATTGTGAAATTTTGTAGGTATGTTTATTTTTTTTAGAATTTTAAAGTGACATTTTTTGGCCATAATTTTTTTTGAAAGAACATCAATAACAACAAACGATGGTTGCCATGATATCGGCCGTTTGGATTGCCTGAAAAAAAAACGGGATATTATTCAGTATTAAAGTCGCTATAGCCCAAACTAGAAGAATATTTTTGGCCAAAAAATAACAAAATGACTAACGATTTTCAAAAATGTTAAAAAAAAATCAGAAAAAACATCCGCCATTTTGTTATTTTTTGGCCAAAATATTTTTTTATTTGATAGAAATGTGGTTAAACTAAGAACCAGTTTTTTCTTTATTAATTAAAATATAATTAAGTTTAAAAAAGATTTGATTTCATGAGGTTACTGTTAAATTAACAGTGATTCAAGCTTTAGTAAATTGAGACTTAAAACGTCGTAACAATTCAAGTGAGTGTTTGTTCAGTTGACACTCTTTCAGAGGGCGAAAATCACGAGAATTTTCCGAGCGTTTCTTTATGTTGAAAAATGCCGCTTTTTATAATCTTCGCCTCCATAAAGTTGAAAAACTATAATCTACTAAAATTTTCAAAAGTTTTTTCACGGGCGAAAACTAATTGCTTAATATTTTTGAACAATATCTCAAATGTTCTTCCCTGTATCTGTCCGTATATCCGTCCATTCTTTCGCCTATGAAATTTTCATATCAATCCAATATTTTGTTCTTAACCCTAGTAACAATTTTTGCAAGTCTTGAGCAAATCTGGCTCAAGATTCTTGATCAAGTAACTGCATCTAGATTTTGACAATTCTGGCGCAAAATACTGTCGATAGATTCTTGCTCTAGAATTATCAAAGAATTGCTACAACATTCTTAGACAAGTCTTAAGCAAGAATGTAGCAAGAAAAATTGACAAGAAATCGAAAAGCGATCAAATCTTACTTGTTAGAGTAGGTCAAGATTCTTGACCAAAAACCTTGTCAAATTGCGTCTCAAATTGCTTGCTACAGACTTGACAAAGTATTGCTAAACGCTCTGCTTCAAGAATCTTGCTAAAGTCTTGCCCAAGTCTGGATACAGAATCTCGATTAATTCTCTTGTTCAAGAATTGTCCAATTCTTTAAAAAGAACTTTGTCAAGTACTTTGGTCAAGAAACTTGTGCAAGTTCAATGTTACTAGTGAAGTTATTGTGCTTACAAAAAATATGTTGGACAAAATAAAACTTGTTCAGATTTTCATAAAAACATTTTAATATAAAATGATTTGATTTACAGTAATTTTCTGTCGGTCCGTCCATCTGTCCAACCGATGTAACACAAATTATCCAATTAAGTTTCATGAAAGAAAGGTCACTGTTGTTTTTAAAAATAATAGTCTCAAAAACAAAAAAAAAGTTATTTGGGGTTAAATTAAAAAAAAAATCGAAAAAAGCTGGGGGAAAAGTAGGACTGACTTCTTTTCAACAAAAATATTTTTATTACAAGGATCAATACTATCGTAAAAATAAAAAGTTATAGAGGATGAAACAAAAATATATACAGGGTGAGTGGGGAGGAACGCACCAAACTCCACACATAAACATAATTAAAAAAAAACTGATTTCGTGTTATCCGATTTTTATTTGTTTTCAAGTTAGGGTAAACAGTACAGAGATTGGCAACCAGATAGTGATTGCCCAGCTAAATTTTATTTTAAAATAATAACGTTTCAGCTTGTTTTATTTAAAATTTGAATATACTTTGAATATTCTTTATTAGAGGAAGATACTGTTTAATAATGACGAAATTTTTAAGTTATAGGTGCGTTTTGTGCGCATCTGTCATTTTCTTAAGAATAAGTTAAGAAATTCCTCAACTTTGGTAAGTTTTTTCTCAATACCGTAATAATGTATCATTGATATATAATTTTTATTTGTTATATATTACATTAACAAGTAGTTTAAAAGCATTTTAAAAGTTATAATCTTATAAATTTATTAATTATAGGTGGGCCAATTACCGTCTGATAAAATTGGGTAAAAAATAGTGATTGGCCTGGGGTTTAACCCCCCATACCTTTTTTATTTGTAGATGTTTTTTTTTCAAAAATAATAGGGATCTACCTCTCACAGAAATTGATTTTTCCGAAGTTTTTTAAACTTAAATTTAATTATTTATGTATTTTTACTCTTATTTTCCTATTTTAAGGATACTTATAAAGGAATAAGGGGTGTCAATCACTATAATGGATCAAGGCCAACCATTGTCTTTTTTGGTGGCACAAAATGTTACTTCCTCTTAATTGCATTTTTTTTATAACGGTTGCTCCTACAGTGTTACACTATATGATATTTTATATGTATTTTTACTCTAGAAATCTATATTTTTTACAACAAATCCAAAAAACATACACATAGAAAAGTTTGGGGCAAAAATGTTTTAAGCCTCATATATTTTGTCCGTATGGGCACGCCTCTGGATAAATTAAAAAAATAAATTAACATAAACTTGCCCCTATTAATACTAGTATACATGCAAAAGCTCGCCGCTCTAGCTTAAACGGTACCCGAGTTATTAATTAAAAACCTTATTTTTATTACAATTTTAAAGGGTCCTACATCCCTTAGGGCTCATTTCCGGACCAACCTTTATAGGAACTTTTTTTTATATTTTTGGATCTAGAATCACCTCTTAAATTTTGGCATGCCAGTTATGGATCACCCTGTATGACTGAAAAAAAAAATAAAAATCGGATAACAAGAGTTTTTGTTTTAATTATTACATGCGATAAATTCCTAAATTTCAGAAATGATTAGTTTGAAAAATAAAAATATTCTTACCTACTTCAAAACTTCATTCATAAACAAAAAAAAATGCTAGGGATCCACTTTTCAAACAATTATAAAAATAGAAGATGTCCGACAAACTCTAAATTTTTACAAAAAGTTACTTTGACACTTTTTAATACACTGTAAAAAATAAAGTGCACGCACGAGATCAAAGCAATTATATTTTGGAAAGTACTTCGAAAGAAAACTTAATTTTTAAAAGGAGAAATACAATATATAAGAAGAGTAACTATAAAATGCGGGGCAATAGATATTTTCTCGGTTTTTTTTTATTTGAGGGTGTTGCATCTCTGCAGAGTGTCAGATAATATCCGTAATGTATCATCAAAAGAAAATCCGTTTTTATAGCCCCCGTTGCCTTTTTTTTATTTTGCCTTTACTCCCTTAATCAACAGGTATTTGATTAACTTTTTGTGCTGTGGTTTCATTTACATTCTGTTTTTTTTTCAATACTAGATATTTACCTACAGTAGGGTATTTCATAAAACACAATTTTTCTTTCATGTCTTGAGATATGTGTAAAATTAAGGTATGCCATATAAAAAAATAATTTTTTTAATTTATTTTTTAATTTAAAGATGAAGTGTAGCGAACCTTAATTTATTTTTTTTTTGGGCTGAAATTTGGCACAGAATCATACTTTAGTATTTTTTAAGATATGAGGGGATACTTGAAATTTTTAAAAATTCGTGTTTTATAAAATACCCCCAACCAAATATAAACATGAGAAGAGCAAGTAAACACTTAATAATTGTCGTTTGGAGGTATTAAATGGGGCTGTAAACGATTTGACGCCTCGTTAAATTTTGATTTAATTTCACTAAATACAATGAGAAAATGATTTATGTATCTATTTTGTAGTATCTACATATAGGTCAGTTGCACAATAACTGTTTACGTAACAAGTCAGAAAAGTATTACTTTACAGCAAGAGTAATTCTAGAAAGAGGTAGTCCATTAACGCTGCTTATTTATAGTCCAGTATAATTACGAGGAATTCTTATGTTGCAATAAATGTACTGATATTTTAAAGGGTAGTAGTGGATGGTAACAGAACACTTCTGTTAGTTTTTCACCGGGTGATTTGTGTAAGGGGTGTCCGCTATCTTGAATTTTAGGGGAGAGTGCGGTGCGGTGTGGCTAAATATGCATCTTAAGGTAAAAATCGTTATAACCAATTTTGATAAGGAGTAAATTTTCAATAATTCTTAATTAAAACATTTTTTTCATTATATTAATAATAATCGAGTTATAAATATTCCAAAATAGCCATGATGCTGATGTTGGGGGTGAAATTGTTTTTTCGATTTTTCAGCAAAATTATATATCGGAGGATAAAAGTGGTTTGGATTTTGGACTTGTAGCTCTTGATTTTCACAAGTATTTTGGTACGGTTAAAAACAGCGCTGAACGTCGAGCTGCGCCCTCTGTAACCATACCAAAATACCTATAAAAATTCATAATATCGATACCCCCAAGCAACAAAGCCGTAACTCATATATTGTCATTTTTCACGACAGCTAAATTTCTAAAATATTTTTTTTTGTTATTTATGGGTGGGTAAATGATTGAAGTGGAAAAGGAAGTCATGTGATACATCATTTTAAAGCTTATAAAATTCTCTAATTAACTGTTTAAGTATTTATTGTTTATTTACTGTTTGTTTCTGATAATATTCAAGTTTAGAATTTCTTACTTTAGTGATTTTAAGTAAACTTTTGCTTAAAGTGGACTGTGGAGAAACCTGAGTAGTACCACCATGTGTGTCTTTTTTCAAGACGTTTACCTATGAGTATAACTCAAAATGGGTCTAACTTGAGTTACATCCTTGTTGCTTGGGAGTGTCGATATATGAAAAGTAACTATGAAAATTCATAACATACACATGGCACATCTCAGCGGTTATGTAAATTGGACCTTGTCAGTTAGATTACGACGCACGGGCATCTTGCGTTTCCTTAGTAACTTAAAGATTGTTTACAAGCGGAAAAGTTTAAAAAATATATAGGTTCATTTCTTGGAAATACTATAGAACCTGTCCAACATAGCTATAGCTCCAGCCTATCGATAGGCTATTAGAGCAAAAAATTGTGTACGCATAAAACACCTTCTTCCGCACTGAGAATTTGTTACCTTTAAATACAGAATAATTTTGTGTTGTAGCAAGCTTAAGTTATATAGTATTATAGTCTATGGTATGGTGTTAAAATCTGGGAAAGTTAAAAGCCTCTGAAGTCGTCGTCTTTGGACATTAAGTCATTTTTTTGAGGGCACTAACGTCCACTAACGATAAAGAACTCGTATATGCTTTAATAATATATACTTTTTTTTGCACTTTTTCGGAGCCCTGAGGCGAGCCTCATAATAAAGGCTGAGGATAGTTTGATTGGGCACTAACCTCTACCAACGCTAGAGAGCTCATATGTGCGAAAAAAACAAATATATTTCTTTTACTTTTGTTAGTGTGACGGTTTAAAATTATCAACTTGGACGTAACCCTGAGAGTTAACCTTTGAGGAAGGAGAAAAAAAATCCTGGGCACTAACAGGCACTAACGAAATGCTTTCGAGTGATAAACAAAAAAAATCGAAAAAATCGTTATTTCTCTTTTGTGAAGAACAGGTGTTTTTTCCCCAACCTTATAAGTCGAGAACCAAAGGGGCACTAACGAAACCAATTGGGGCACTAACCTTTCTAGGGGGTCCCCTTTTAGGAAAGGACCCTTATTTCGTAAGTGCCCCATCTTCATGGCCAGGTTCACACGGCCAAGTTATTGAATTAGTTGTTAAAGTAAAACATAACGTTGTTCTCTTATTGTTACTGTGACAAATTTTATTTAAAAACTAAAGCTGCTAGGGATTTCAAATGTATATATTTTTTCAGTATTTCATACGGTACACGGTCGGCTTTAAGCTTACGGAGATGAAAAAATCGAACATCCCATAACTGACAACGGGATATTATTTCTAATGCTTTCAGAATTACATGTTCGTTGAGAAAAAAAACCGTAGGTGTAGCCGTTTTTTATTCCATCAAAAATTAGTATATTAGTATACAGGGCGGGCCATCTAAGACGTATAGGGAATTTTTTGGCGTTATTTCTAAAGCTATGAACTTAAAATTAAAACTATTGATTATAGACCCAATAAGCTATTAGTCTGACCAAACAAAACTTTTTAACTAGCTTTTATTTTGGAGTTGCGGCCATATGAAACTGAATTTCAATGATAAAGTTTACTTAAAAACTTGAAAATCTAAAAATTTGCTTTTTCTTTAACGTTCAATACTTTTTGTAACTAGTAACGCAATTTTTTAAACAAAAAATCTAAATTGAAAAATTATTAATTTTAAAATTTTCTTACAGTGTATTTAAATAAAATGATTGTATTTAGTTTGCTGTGATAAAATTTTTCTGATCGTGAGTCTTTCATAAATGTCAATTTATTTTACCTATAATTTGAATACATGTAGTTTTTGAACGTTTTAAGAACTTTTATAAAAATAAGGTCTACACAATAAATTTATAACTAAAAACAAATAAAAAAAACTAAATATATACGTATTTGAATTTTTATTTAAGTAAAGCAATTAGAAGTATAATTTAGTTCATTGTATTAGCTCTTGTATCTCTTGGCTTCCAAGACAAGTAAAACTCGAGGTAAAACTGCACCATTTTTATGAAAAATAAACATGCACCAGGCTTTTCTTGTTTATTTATAATCTTTTATCACTTCCAAGTTATAATTTTAAAACTTCTCAATGAATAATAATTTTTCGCCAAACCATGGTTTACAAATTGTAACTTCCTAATACATGCTATTATTTTATTTTTCTAAATATCTATTTATTTATTATAATTATTAAGTATTTTTCTTGTTCATAAATAAAAAACTAACATTTTCAAAATTATTCAAACCACTGACAAGTGAATTGTCATTTTACAAGATTTAGTAAAGTGTCACAGCAAGCTTTATCTACTTGCGTTCAACTCATACACTGTTAGAAAATTTTAAAAATAACTATTTTTTAATTTCAGTTTTTTGTCTTAAAACTAACGTTATTAGTTATGAAAAGTATGGAACGTTAAAGAAAACGCAACAGTTTTTCAGATTTTAGAAGTTTTAACTAAAGTTTACCAATTAAATTCAGTTTCATATGACCGTAACTCCAAAACCAAAGCTAGTTAAAAAATTTTGTTTAGTCATATTTATAGCTTATTGGGTCTATAATCAACAGTATCAATTTTAAATTGGCAGCTTTAGAAATAACTCCAAAAAACGCCCTGTACGTCTTAGATGGCCCGCCCTCTATATGTGACCCAAACAAATTTCAAATTAAAAAGTTTGGAGGTCTCACCCCTTAAATTTGTTTATTGGGGTAACAGTTTCGTCGCTAATGTTTTTCAAAATTTTTGAAAAAATCTAGAGGTCGCTTACAGCCATTTTTCAAAAAATATGTTAGCTTAGCTTTTTTTATTTTTTTTTAAGGCCCAAGGATTTTTTATTTAAATCTTTTTAGCACAAAACGGTATTAAAGGACAGTAAATTGCTAACCTCAACAAAAATCTGAATTTTTCTTTCAAAATGGCGGAGCTGTGCCCTTTAAAGTTTGAAAATTCACTACATTGCTTGATTATAGGTCTAATTACAGGCACAAAAAAATGTTTTTCATTGTCTTCAAACATTGTGCGTGTAGCCCAATATGTCCTCACATAAAAACAACTATATTTTTTTTATCGGATATACTGGATATCCAGAAAAAATAATATATACATTTTTTTGACATTTTTGAGAGATAAATTCGGTTTTTAGTGACAGGGTAGGACTCAAAATAAGGGAACTTCTATATAACGCACAGCTCCGCCATTTGGAAAGAAAAATTCAGATTTTTTTTTTGAGGTTAGCAATTTACTATCCCTTTATACCGTTTTGTGTTAAAAAGATTTAAATAAAAAATCCTTGGGCCTTAAAAAAAATAAAAAAAGCTAAGCAAACATTTTTTGAAAAATGGCTGTGAGCGACCTCTGGATTTTTTCAAAAATGTTGAAAAAAATTAGGGATGAAACAAATTTAAGGGGTGAGACCTCCAAACTTTTTAATTTGAAATTTTTTTTGGTCACATATATACTAATATACTAATTTTTGATGGACTAAAAAACGGCTACACCTACGATTTTGTTCTCAACGAACATGTAATTCTGAAAGCATTAGAAACAATATCCCGTTGTCAGTTATGGGGTGTTCGATTTTTTCATCTCCGTAAGTTTAAAGCTCACCGTGGGTAGCAATTTCTCAGTGTAATGTTGGTTCAGTGTTTCATATTTTTAATTCAGATCGCGCATAAAATAATATTTATATTTATTTGATGTCTTCAGCATCTATCAAAAGACATTTACTTCTACCCCTTTCACGTAGTAGACTTTAAAATATAAAATTCTAATTGAAATTCAGTACGCGGCCAAACTGATGGTTTTTGGAATTAAATTTTGGTCGTTGCGTTTTCTTGAAAGCTCCAAACTGGAGTATAAGTCGGTTAAAACGAAATAAATAATCAAAGCGAGATTTCTGCTGTTAGTTTACCAAAGGCCATAATCCAATAAAAAAACCATACTTTTTTAACCACAATTGGTTTGGACCTTAAATGATTTCTGTGTGCCCCATAATAAAAAAAATGTAAATTACCACAATTTAAATTTAAGTGTGAGTCAAAATATTTAAATTGAAAATTTCAGATAGATTCATTTTGAAAATTTTCAAAATTTCGGGAAAGACTTGTATATGTGCAAAAATGTTCAAAAATTTTTTTAACATTTTTTTTTTGTGTTTTATGGCATTTATGCCGATTTAAATCAATTTCGAGCAAAAACAAATTGTTGTTGATCGATCGGTAGCTCTGTCCGGGAAATTTTGTATGCACGATAACTTAAGAACGCTTTAAGCTACAGACTTTTAGCAAACAGGTATGTTACCAAAAGTTCTCGCTCGGGATTGTTTTTGGTGAACATTGGTATACGGCAAGGGGGCAAATGGGGAAAATACATTTTTTTACAAAAAAAATTAAAATTGCTATACAGGGATTTTTAAGGTTGCTGAAATTGAATCTGATATTAACAATATACTAACTTCAACCGGAGGGGGTAAATATTTTTACATATTTTCAATCTTTTCGTCAAAATTAGTATATGTATAGGGGTTTTTGGGATCGAAAAATCTAAATCTGATAATAACATTTTTCTAATTTCACCCCCTGAGGGTCGGGGGTAGTTTTCGTGAAAATTTGTATATTGAGGTTGCTGAAAGTAAATCTGATATTATAAAATTAAACTTCCACTTCCTGAGGGGCGGGTGTAGTTTTCTTTAAAATTAACATATTGGGGTTTTTGAGGCCGCTAAAACTAAATCTTAAAATATTTTTTTTCTAAATCCATCCCCTGAGGGACGGGGGTAGTTTTCGTAAAAATTGTTATAAGTGAACCTAATAATAAAAAATCCATTTCAAGCGCAGAGGTGAAAAATGGGAAAGCTCTTTTACTGGGCAGTGTATTTTTATTTTAATCTAAATATTCCAAAGCATCAAAGTTAAAGGGATGTACCGTTTTAAAGATTTTTGCACTTTATTAATATGGGCTTACAGATTATAATAACAATATTATTATATATTATAATAAATATTATTAAGTATTAAGTTCTTTAATATTAAAATATTTGTACGTAATATTTTGGTATTTCGAATCTAAAATATAATTCTTTCCTTCTGTTGACAAAACATAAAAATAATTTAAATTAACTTAAAAAAACTGGTAAACCTTAGTTTATAACTTACTAACAAAGCGTTTTTTGACCCGTCATTAATCTCTGTAGATAAAATTTAATAAAACTAAAAATATTACTACTGCATTGTAACTGTATTACTTATTAAACATATAAAAGTTTTTTCTAAATCTCAAAACTAGTTTGTAGGATTGTGGCGTTTCAGCTACTTAGGGCAGTTTTGGGGACGGTGGCAATTTGCACTTTGCAAACCGCGTCACGTAGAAATCTGGAGGTTTGGAATGGTGACAACAAGGCGGCGAATGTCAGATTTAATTAAGGTGCCGTAAAAAGCCAACTTGGCTGACTCATTGCCACTATCTTTGGCTTTCGATTCAATAACTTTAACACCCATTATGAGGAACTAAATATATAGGTGTGTGGCATTTAAATTTAAAAAAAATTGTGTCACCAAAATTGTTGAGGAAGATTTGTTTTGAAAAAAAGGTATTTACTTTCCCCTAAAGAGAATTTGAATATTTGGTTATATACCCTAACACTAGGGGCTGTTTAACAATTTAGTCGTCTAATTTTAGCTATTTTTAGGCAACCTCTCTCTTAGAATTAGAACATTTTATATGACTCCCTTCCCTAAGTGAGATCCTCTGGTGACATAACTCTCTATGTGGGCGACACTAAAGTTTATTTTTTTAAGGTATAGTTATTTTAAATTTTCTGCTAAATACTCCACAAAGTCCGATTTACACTGAAGCATGTGGCTTTTTTTGAATGTCAACATAACCAAAATTTATAATTTTTGTTTACTTACTTTTTATTTATGATGTTTGGATGTAAAAAAGAGAATTGTTGCTAAAAACACTTTTGTATTCCTGTAAAAACAAAATTTGCTTATATAATCGCTTTTATTCCAATAGTTTAGAGGAATAAACCATTGTTTTGTTCTCGTTAATGGCACGTCAAAGTTTTACGGTTGTGTAAATTGGGCCTAGTCATTTCGCTTACGACGCATGAGTATCTTACGTTGCTATGGTAATATCGAAATTGTTTACAAGCGGGAAGGTTTAAAATAACTATACCTTAAAAAAATAAACTTTAAATAGTGTATTCTGTCATAATTTGTGAAATAAATTATAGCCTTTTTTGGGATTGATAAAAATAACCCAACAGTATTTTAAATTGAGTTTTATTTTTCAAAAGTTGTAGAAAAAGAGTTAAAACGAAACCAGTCCATTTCATAGATGAATCAGCCCTCAAAGATGAAAAAGCTTTAGGTGTGGCTTTATGTAACAAGTTCTAAAATCGTATAATTCCGGTAAATTCAGACCTGTCGTATTATATTGGAAACATAATAGAGCTGTGATTATTGAATATCGGTAGTGCTAAGACATTGAAAGGCAAGTTAAATGGCGCGTCTGTGGACTGACCAATGTAATTTTCTGCAAGTGGGAGCTTTGTGTCAAAAGGCGCTAAATACTGCCAACGGCGTGTTTCCAATATACATGTACATATGTATGCATATACTTGCGTCACACTAAGAAAACCTGTATAAAAATGTATACCACTGAAACACGACTAAAGTAAGCCCGTACTCTTAACAGACCAAAGCAGACCTAAAATAACCCCGTACACTGGAAAAAATATTTCCTGCAATTTAATTTGTAACCTACGGGTTTTGACTTAACAAAATAAGCACTATGTTTTGGCTGTGGCATATAATTCGGTATTGCATAAACTTATATTTCAGGTTTAATTCGGTTATATTCTATAGGTCCTGAGTATTTTTTAATTCTAGTGTGTCCGTTCTATTTGTTCCTCTTGTGACTTTCATTTCCAAGGTTCTATAAATTTTCTATTGCTTTTATAATTTTATATTATGAAAGTTTATCACCACAGAATGTAGGGTCACTTCATCTGAGTCTTACCTTGTTCTTTGTCGTTAGTTTACGGTATAATAATATAATAACGTAAACCCAGATGAAGTGATCCTAGCAGAATGAAATGTCATAATGTGTACAGAGTCTATTTGAAATAGGGTCAAAATGTTATTGCTTTATAGCAACGAGGTTTTGCATGTGAACTAATAGTAATAAGGCCCATCTTCGTATGTTATTTTCATGTACTTATTTTAACCAGAGGTGTGCGAAACGGGAAGTCCTTTTTCAAGTCAAAATACAGAAAAAATATATTCTTGTTGTAATACTGTAGTATTAACCGTTTTCGAGAAAAAATCATTTGAAGGTGAAATTTCACGTTTCGGGGACGAAAATTTAAATACTAAAATGTTGAAAATAAAAAAAACTCATATACAGGTACTTCCAAAAATCAATCTTAGGTGAGCTATGATCTCCTAAAAATGCACCATTTTTAAAGGGCCATCGAGAGGACCATAGTAGCTTTAAAAGCGAATTTTCAACACAGGTCTACATAGCATAACCCCCATATCTCAAAGGGTTCCTAACTTATTAAATAAAAAAAAAAGTTTTAAGAGACTTTCAAATGGGTTTAGCTCACTTATGACGCATTTCCAATATACATGTACATATGTATGCATAGACTTGCGTCACACTAAGAAAACCTGTATAAAAATGTATACCACTGAAACACGACTAAAGTAAGCCCGTACTCTTAACAGACCGAAGCAGACCTAAAATAGCCCGGTACACTGGAAAAAATATTTTCTGCAATTTAATTTGTAACCTACCGGTTTTGACTGACAAAATAAGCACTGTGTTTTGGCTGTGGCATATAATTCGGTATTGCATAAACTTATATTTCAGGTTTAATTCGGTTATATTCTATAGGTCCTGAATATTTTTTTATTCCCCTGGTTAAAATAAGTACATGAACATAACATATGAAGATGGGCCTTATTAAGACTGGTTCACAAGCAAAACCTCGTTGACATATCTCAAAGGGTTCCTAACTTATTAAATAAAAAAAAAAGTTTTAAGAGACTTTCAAATGGGCTTAGCTCACTTATGACGCATTTTTAGACATATGTTTATAGGAACTATTAGTCATATTTTCTGATGTAGAATTACCCCTTTAAATGTTTGACCCTAATAAAAATACACCGTGATACATGTATGCATATTTATACATATATATCAAAGGAGACCTATCTGTCGCGAGTACACATATGCATTCAGCAGCAACACCTGCAAACTTTGGCCGGTTTGAATACATTTCTCACACAATGAAGACCTGCTGTTTGCTGCAGAAGACCGGACCCAACTCTCTTCAATACAGCAGGCACAAATTCAATATGCAACTGCCGTGTAACAAGATATTGCAAATGTCAAATTGCCAATGCTGTCAACTGTATCAAAGCCAGTATTTCATTGACGTAGTTCATTTAAACTTTAAAGTTTTGGACGAGCGAAATATTGAGCAAGAGAGAAGGAAACAGTCTGCTTTATACTATTCGAACGGAGTGGTTTATTATGTTGTAATTGCATTCGATAAATTTAATGCTGCATTTTAACTGGTTTTGGTTTAATTCGTTATATTTTATGATTTTACGAAATTTCGTATAAATTTTCGGGAGCCGCGCACTCAGAAACCCGGCTTTCGTTTTCAAAGTTCTCGTAAAAATCAAGTTACATCAATAACCGGCATGCCAAAATTTAAAAGGTGATTCTTAATCCAAAGATATAAAAAAAAATCCTATAAAGGTTGGTCCGGAAATGACCCTAAGGGAGCTACGGCCCTTTAAAATTGTACTAAAAATAAGGTACCCTTTAAGCTAGAGCGACGAGGTTCTGCATATACTAGTATTAATAAGGCCAATTAGTTTATGTTCATTTTTTAAAGCTATTATGGCCCTTTAAAAATGGTGCATTTTTAGGAGCCCATAGCTTCCTTAGGATTGATTTTTGGAAGTACCTGTATATGAGGTTTTTTTCTTAGTTTTTGATGAGCATTCACCTTGCATTATTGAAATTTATTTTTTCAACATTTTAGTATTTAATTTTTCGTCCTCGAACCGTGAAATTTCACCTTCAAATTAATTTTTCTCGAAAACTGTTAATCCTACAGTATTAGAAAAAGTACCTTTTTTGTGTATTTTGACCTAAGAAATCATATTCCAAAAATAAAATTACAAAAATATTACAGAGAAAAAAGTTTGGGACAAAAACTAATAAGGTCCTCTAGTTTCGCACACCCCTGGTTAAAATTCGTTAAAGTTCATGAAAATAACATAAAAAGATGGGCCTTATTAAGGTTAGTTTATATTCAAAACCTTGTTGCTGTACCTTAAAGCGTTCCTGAGTTATTAAATAAAAACAGAATTTTTTAGCCACTTTCAAAGCTCCCTTACGACTCATTTTTAGACATATGTTTATAGGAACTTTTTTTCATATTTTCCTATGTAGAATCGCTCCTTAAAATTAATGACATCATTTACTGAGCAATTTATGGTATTATTATGTATCGTTTCTTCGTACTAATAACAACGTACAAGCACGCTGTCATAAATGAAAACAACAATAACCAGTACTGCACTTTGGATTAAAGTATCAGGTCGATCAGCTAGCAATAATCGCACATCAGATAAGCCTCATTGTCAGATGTCTTGATAATAACTAAAAATATATATTATTATTGAATTCAAAAAACTTTTTTTATTTGGTAAAAACAATATTATGCTTCATACGCTATCGTTTCCATTCCATGAAATGTAGTCAACAACTTCTCTTACTACTACTAGGTACTAGCATAAAATTGAAAAAGAAACTACTTCGCATAATTAGGATCAATTTTCTACAGAAAGGTCATATGATCCGTTAATTTTATCATGTTTGTAAAAGGTATAACACAAAATTCGTTATAGCATATAATTTCATCTAACCCTTAAAGAAATTTACCTAGCATATTTTTCTAGTTAATAAATTATTAGTGTAGCTACGCAAATACAATTAATTTTTGGTAAAACTTACGAAACCTTGTGTAAAAAAAGACAAACGCATTTTAATTTTTACCATAGTTTTGTAAAAAATTACATAACTTTAGTTGTGTGTGGAATCGTGATGATACTTTGTTAATTATTGAAATCAAAGGCAACTATTTGTTTATGTATGCGTTGGTGAAATTGTTATCTTTAAAACAAGCCGTGAAGATATGTAATGCTACGCATTCCATCACATACTATTCACAGTAAATGGTATGTTTCATTTTCCCAAATACTTAAAAAATATTTTCGAAAAAAATTCAAAAAAAAAACTTTTCAACTGTCCAAAAAAATTAAAAAATAAATATTTTTTTTTTTAATAAGATCTTTTTTAAAAAACGAAAAATAAAAAAAAATTAAAAAAATCCAATAAAAAAATTTGTTTAAAAAAAATTAATTTTGTTTTATTTTCTTTTTGCGAAAAACGAAAAGCTTTTGATAAAAAAAATTAAAAGTGTTTTATTTTTTTAAAAATTGGTAGAATTGATCCTTATAATAAAAGTAATTTTTCCTGAAAAAGTCGGATTTTTTTTTAGCTTTTTTTCGATTTTTTAACAGTTTAACCCTTTTTTTGATTACTTTTAAAAAGAATAGGGACCTTCCCCCATAGAACTTGATTTTTTCTGAAAATTTTAAGTCGATCGGATTATTCATTCTTGAGTTATCGTGTCTACAAAAATCGTGACATCGGACAGACAGATAGACGGGCAGACGGACAGACAGACAGACAAAAGAAAACGAATTTTTTTTATTTTTTCATAAAACAAATTTGTATCCAAGAATTTCTTGTCTTGGACGATTTTTGATAATTTTACAAAAATCGAAACTACCGTATATTATTCTAGCGCAGGCTCTGTGAATAATATAATAAACTTTATTAAATTTTTAGGTTGGGTTTTTTCTTCACTTACGTGGAAAATATAGTATTTTTTTCACTACCAGTACAATTAATTAGCTATTTATTTATTTATTTTATTAAAATTTAATGAAAAAGCTACTTTCTTTAGTTAATTTGTCTTCAAGTTCTTCCCTCTTCAGTACAACTCTGCCTACTGATTTTAATGAACAGGAAAACCCCACAGTACCCCACATCTTTGATACAAATTCACCTCATACAGAACTCAGAAACTTTAACACATAATAATTTAACAGTAAAAAAGAGAAATAAATATACCAATAACATCACCTGCTCATATAAATATGTCTTGCCGAAATTGTACAATAAACTATAATTTTTATAAGTAGTTTACAAAATTACTAATTACTTTTGTTAAATTTTGTTAATAAATATGTCATTTTAAAAAATAACATTTTTTATTTTAAGGTTATATCAACAAAAGACCAGATTATTTGTGCTGCGCAAATTGCGCAAGGCTTGGAGCAAGGCATATGCAACCTATAAAACATTGTCGTTTTACGAGTTGAATATCTAATATCTAATATATGGGGGTTGTACCTCTAATCTATGATCTTTACGCTAATCTATGGGTTGTATAATCTATGGTTAAATATTATGGACCAATGATTTTCACTTTTCAAAATGTTTATTGTAAAACATGCTTTATAGGTACTAATTTAGTAAATACTTTTTAATTTATCATGCAATAAATAAATTTGGTGCCTAAAGACACTTGATGAATGTGATTTAATAATTATGTGAAACGTCAGATGCCAAAACAGCTGAATAAAAAATCATTATTAACCATGGTGCAATTTAATTATTTTTAGAACCTCTGACGTCATATGTAGATAAATAATATTTCTACCAATGAAAAGAACAGTAATAAAGATGTGCTTTTAGGCTGGTGGTGAAAAAAATTATTTATAAACCGTAAAAGAAAAAAAAAATTGTTTTATAATGTATTTTAATATATATATAATACACACTAAACAAAAATTAAGTAGAGATATATCCTTCATCCTCGTATACATTCAAAGATGCAGGGGTATTAGGATTTATATTTGAATTTGTGAGGTGAAAGAAAGCACCAGGTAATGGTACTTGCGTACGCGCGTGGTAACATTGTACGAAATAACATACTTGCGACGTTAATGGCAAAAGAGATAAAGATTTGGAGAGGTAAAGTTTTGTAGGATACGAGGTAGATTTTTACGAGAAAAAGTACCCTATCTTTAATTTTTTTACTTTTGTTTTAATCTATGGATCCATTTAGTGTACTAAAGTGATATCTCTTGTGATTTTGATCATTGTAATACGTGTAGATAAAACTAAATGTAAATATTAATCTTACAGTACAAATAGTGTATTTAATTTCGGTCGACCCTGGAGGAAAAACCATAATTTATGATGCTGATCCCTATTTATTTTAGAGAAGAGTATAAGTAAAGGGG
The DNA here is from genome assembly GCA_958510825.1 of Brachypterus glaber. Classification (NCBI taxonomy): domain Eukaryota; kingdom Metazoa; phylum Arthropoda; class Insecta; order Coleoptera; family Kateretidae; genus Brachypterus; species Brachypterus glaber. The sequence goes on along the minus strand of OY294044.1, from coordinate 21,427,769 downwards.
AGATATATTATTACTGTACAAGTGGTAATAATAGATTTGGTAGTTTTGAAACATAAGATTATTTAGAATAGTCATAAATAATGTTACTTTTGGATATTTTATTTGTTTTTGTATTCCTTTTGTAATTAGTTTCATTTACCTTTTACCTAGCTTTTGTTAATAAGTTTTTGACATTATTATAAAAAAAAAACGTTGACTTTGACATTAATAAAAATATTGAATAATTGTGAAAAAAAGGACACACATAGACTGGTAAAGGAATCTTTTAAAATGCAGAATTCAGTCATAATAAATTTGAAGAAAGGACAGTCAAAAGAAGGATCCATTTTGAAGTTGGCTGGAAAAATTAATAATTCAAAACTACCAGAAAGCAAAACTGTAGCTTTGAACAGACTTAAATGTACAGACAAGAAAATTGATAATAACAAAGAATTTTCCAGACATTATTGCAAAAAGATCGATGAATACCTAGAAAAAGGATATATTAGAAATCTTTCTAAGGAACAAGAGAAAAATAGTGGCCTTCAGACTTGGTATTTACCGAAATTTGATGTAGTTAACTCTAACAAACCAGGGAAGTTAAAACTGGTCCTTGATGCAGCTGCTAAATTAAATGGTACGAGTATAAATGAGCAAAAAATTTGGTTGATATTTTATGGGAATTTCGACAAAGAAATGAGATATTTAACGACAACGGGCAAAAGTATCCTGTAGAGAGAGATAAAAAAAAGAATTATCGACGGCCAGTAACAAGGATCCCAAACGTACCCGGCTATAATGTTTGCTGATTTTATCACCAGGGACGAGAATGTTACTTTTGTTTATTTTAAATATTTTTGTGTTCCTTTTGTAATTAGTTTCATTTACCGTTTACCTAGCTTTTGTTAATTAATTTTTGACATTATTATAAAAAAGAGACGTTGACTTTGACATTAATAAAAATATTGAATAATTGTGAAAACAAACTTAATTTAATTTGACTAAATATAACTGGTGACTACGATCACCAGGAGTTCTTATTTATTTAAGTAGTAGTAGTAGTAGTAGTAGTAGTAATAGTTTTGAATCATAAGATTATTTAGAATATTCATAACCAAATACTTTATTCAAAACATTAAACAATAATGAATATAAACCGTAGCTATGTCTAGTGCTAAAGTAGCTACGTCCAGTGCTGTAAAGTGCATTAAAATTATATAGTGTTTTATTCTTGATATATTTTTGAATATAATCCCACACTGTATTTTTGCATATTTATACGTTGCAACCTATAAGATTTTTTTTTGTAATTTTACAGACTTTGAGTGTCGGAAAGCCTTGTATTTATATGAGTAATTATAAATTTATTCAAGGCTATTTTTGTAACTAACTAATATAATATTTAAATTACCAACTTCGTTATTAAAAAAGGTTTTTTTCAAAACGATATGAAAGTTAAAATTTATAATATTTAATAAATTATTGCTATTTATTGGACGTTTTTTAAAGATATAAATATAACCCCTTAAGTCTTTTGAAAAAAACACTTTGGAAACAATTTACTTTGCTAAGGAATTTTGGTTAGAAAATCTATTTTAATCAAAGCAATTACCCTAAAAAAATAATTTAAAAAGCCAATAAAGGCAGCGTTAATGATTAACAGCCAACGAAGGGGAAAACATTCTTTAAAAAATCCCTATCTAAAGTAAGCATGCCTTTTTCTGCGAGGTTCTACTTCGTTAGTCTTATAGAAACCTGGCATATAAGTTTCTTATTGGAAAATTATATTTTTAACCACTTCCAAAAAGGAGGAGGTTATCAATTCGACGTGTGACTTTGTTTTTTTTTTATGTTTGTTCCCGCATAACGCATTCATGTGGTGGTCCTTTTTAATTTGACGCTCGGATAATGCCGGGTAAGCCGGATAATTTAGATAAATCTAATGAATTTAACTCAATTTCACTTAAAAACGGCCTAATTTAGTTATAATACTAACCACATTTTTAGAAAAATATCGCATAACTCGAATAAGTCGGATAACTTAATAAAGGGGTCACTCAAATTATACGGCAGACTAAACATCTTTTCAATGCCGCTAAACTTGATTCTCTGGACCTGTAATATTAAAATACCAAGAGGAAATGATAAAATTTGTTATTTTACCATAAGGTGTTATTTGATTATTACTTAACGCTTAAACTTTAACAATTATTTTCTTTAGTATTTCGTTTGAAATAAGTTTGGTTGGACTCTAGGGCGCTGAAATAAAAATATTACTTTAATTTTTAAGAGATTTTTCTTTAAGATAATGACGTCACAACGCACTAACCGAGCGTTGGAATATCAGTAGCTTACCGAAATGGAAGGACAACTATAATTTAGCTTAGATGACGTTACAAATCTACAAGTTCTGTGTCTCTAAAAAGTAAAAAATCACAATTTTCGCAAAAATAATGAACCGACTTCTATGTCTCTAAAAAGCGAAAAATAAAAAATAGTTAAGTCGGTGCCAATTTCACAGCAAACTATAGTAAAATAATAAAAACATAATTAGTAATTTATTTAGGGAATGGTGAAATTGGCACTGACTTAAGTATTTTTTATTTTTTACTTTTTAGAGACATAGAAGTTCATTTTTTTTGCGAAAAGTTTTTATTTTATTAAAAATTTGAACAAACGTAAACTAATAACACTAGTTTCCTGAATCAAAATCTGCCAATATATTTTTTTTAAGTAGTACTGTTTTAAAAACACAAAGGACATATGCCCGGAAATAAGCCCTAAGGGAGCTACTGTCATTAGAAGACGGACATATTAAATCGGGAACAAAAAAGGCACCAATAACATTTTTAATGTGGCAGGACGATAGTCTTAATTAATTTTTTACTAATATTATCATAATTTAGAACTGATACTGATCGTAGTCTTATTATATTTTTTCTTTTATTATATAAAGGGGAAAACTCCGAAGCTCCCAAGAGGGTATATACCTTTTATGGTTAAAAAAATATATACGAGGTTCTAGTTCGTTAGTCTTCACAGATCTGACAGTTTCTTATTGAAAAATTGGCCCGCTATTTGGCCCTGATCGAACGTAATTAATTATTTTTGGCATTATCGAGCGGGCCCGTCTGGTTTTCTTTTGCTAATTCATGAGCCGCAAACAGCCGTAATAAAACAGGCCAGCTTGCACCGAATACGACGCGCAAAAGACAAGTTTACCATTTTAGAAGCTATCATAATAACTAGTTTTACATGGATCTGACTGCAGATAACACTAGGCAACACAGTTTCTTGCCCTGATTGTCAAAAGTCAAAGGTCAAAAGTTTTTATTATGTTAATAAATACAGAGTATTTTTACACTGGTCACACTCGTCTTTTGGAGTCATATGTTTTTTAACTAATTTTGAGTCGCTGAGAACGAATCTGGCTTCAGAATTTTTCTATAACCTCAAGTTTCTGAGATAAATAAGATAAAAGTGGTAAAACATCATTATTTTAGCCCTCTTTTGTTCTAAAAGCATAGCAGATAAAAATATTTTAAGGGCAAATTTGGATTGGGCCACTCAATATTAGTTAAAAAAAAATCCAACTTAGATTATGAAAACTTTAAATTCACAGGTAAAAAAACAGGGATACTAGGGAAAACAAATATTTAAAAAAATGGATCCTGTGACACAACTAAGTAGAGGTAGGGGTGAGGAGATCATCTCTCTAAGAGAACATACTTAGCGCGACGTACTTTTTTGCTAAAAAAAAGTCAAAAAGCATAACTGGGGGATCAAAAATTAACTAGAAATATGTTACGTAATATGGTCCTTATATAATCAAGTAACATTTTTATGATGCAGAACCATTAAAAAAGGACAAAAGATAAGCAATATTTTTTTTTATAAATTATTTTTAAATTGCCTGTACTAAAATTTAAAAAAAGACACATGTAGGATTTTTTAAGGTCAAATTCAGATTCTGGGCCTATAAATTGATAAGAAAAATATATTTTTTGCGCTTGGAAAAAAAGTTATGCTTTATTTTATTTATTTATTTACTTCTTACGAAGGAATCAAGCTAAATAAAAAAATAAAAGTATATACATTTTTGTAGAAAATTTTATAAGCTACAAATTAAGTCCTATCATTTTTTTACAGAAACTTGATAGTTTTGCCAAAAATGAGCAATTAATTAAACTGTGCACTTTAATTTAAAGTTTTTATTTTCTTTAACAGTAGGTCCTTCGCATATGGATTTTTGAATTCCTCGTATTTTAAATGAGTGAGGTGATGGAATTTTTCTAAGAACAGGTTTGGATTCTACGCCCTTGAATTAGTATGAAAAATTTACTTTCAGATCAGGGCAAAAAAAGTTGCGATTTTTTGCCAGCAATAAAGCTTCGGTTTCCTCCAAAAGTCGCAGTCGCTGAAGACTGCGGCCGAGTAGCCCGGACCGAGTCGTTGAGACATCTCCAATACATTTTGAATGTCCCCGTTTTCCTAGCTGCTGCCGGGTCGTTACTACTAACTACCAGTCGCCGTTAGTTTGGTCGCCGGTCGCTTGACCGCTCTGGTGAAACAGGTGGTTTTGCGCTGTGACAAGTGTCTTTCACTCAATTAGAATTGCTGGAAATCCTTCCACATCTCTCAACCGAAACATTTACCCTTTTTCCTTCATATCTTCAATAAGAGCAGAAGATTCTCCTCTTCCGCTTGATAATTCAAAAACATTTAAAGGATCGACTTTTTAGAGATATTCATACTGATTGAAAGGAATAAACTCGCAAACAAACAGCTGTTTATAAAATGATTAGCAACAGAATGACGACTGGCGAGACCGAGGAAAACAGGTAGGGTCGTCACGATCTGGTCGCGGCTACCCGGTAGCAGTCGTCAGCGACTGCGACTTTTGGAGGAAATCGAAGCTTAAAGGCACTCGTTTCGGATATCCGCTACCTGCGGTTAACTATCCGATACCGTGGTTATGGGTATAAAATATGCAGATAATGATTCAAATTGACCTCCCCCAAAAAAATCGGACAAATATACTATATATTTAACATTAATCTATTACCTGTAATTAAACTTTTTTTTAATTTTTGTGTAACAAGTATATTACAATCAGTTTCCGAACATTAGCTGTTTAGAATAGTTATTTTAACAAGGCTAATAAATATGTAATAGCCCCAAATATTATATTTGAAATGTGTACATAATAGCCCCAAATAATAGTATAAAATAACTTATTTATTAAACATAAATAAATTGTATATTTATGTTAAAAAGATTAAGTTTTATTAAACATTATTGGTTTATTCGTAAAAATTAAAAATAAGTACTTAAAGAATATTATTAATCACATTTAAATAAATATATATAAGGCAAATAGATTAAAGTGGAAGAAGTAATGAAGAAAAAAGATTATGTAAATTTAAAGTAGATACTAATGTTCCTATATAGGGTATATTTTATTATGTCAAAATTAATAGTTACTTCTTAGTAGCGCTTCAAACTCCCGGGACATATTTTTCGGCACACGGATGTGTGGCTATTGAAAATATGTGTGGAATGTGAGTGCGTCTCACTTGCACCCACGCACGATTATGATGTAAAGAAGAGAGTGCGCTGTCCGTTCGGTGATACCTCCCCCTTGTGTCGCAGCTTTTCTATCGTGTGGATGATTATACTGTTTCACAAATAAACAGAATTATTGATGGAAAAAAGACAATTAATAGTTCGGGGAAGGTGGGGGAAGAATTGAAGATAATTGAAGATAAAGTAATATAGGGGAAGGTGGGGCAAAAGTGGGAGAATCGTGAAGACACCATTATCTTATAAACAATAAAAAGGGTATCACTTAGAATATACGTATAAATATAAACAACTCAATTTCACCAAAAACACTGGTCTGTTTCCCAAATAAACGATTCAAATAACTGTTATCTTGAAAGTTAAATTTATGATTAACAGTTTTTTTATTAAAATCTTATAACTTCTTCGGTTCAAGAACCATTCTTAAAATAAGAAAAATAACGGCCGTCTTGAAAAAAATTTATATTTAAACACGACGATCGTTTCGGATACTCCATACCATAAAATGGATAGTAACGATCCGAAACGATCGTCGTGTTTAAATATCATTTTTTTTTAAGACTAGTCCGTTATTTTTCTTATTTTAACAGTTTTTTGTTCACTGTGCGTCGGTGACGGTACCGATGCCGTTTCCATAAACCACTTCACTACTTGGAGGCCGACGTCATCGGTCTGTGATTAAGGCAGCCGTGCATGCATAACAAGGGGTTTTGAATATAAGTCGGCTTCGGAGCTGCTGCCAGACCGCCTTCACATTTTTGTCAAAGAATCCAGGTGCCTTTTCCTCTCTCACGCTGTTATACGCGGGTATTTTCTTATTATTTCGCTTCGTCTAGTCAAAAGTAATAATATTAGCATTGTTGTATTAACATACACTCATAAAGAAAATGTGGTTTATATGGTACACTGAGAGAATGATTGCTTAAATCTACTAATATATTAGTAAATATAACCAAATGCTCTGGCGTATACAGAGCCACAAGTATTTTTCGGTTAATATCTACCAACAAGCTGGTAAATATAGATCTGGGGTATGTTCCAATAAAATCAAATTTACCACAACAACTGGTAAAATCTACTATTTAAAATTTAATTTTAAACGAAATCTTTCATACGTACTGACGACGGTGTTTGGTAGGTTTAACCTAAAAATGTTTTTGTTTACCACGTTTTTGTGGTAAATAGATCACCAAGAATCAGTTAAAAATTACTACATTTTATGATATTCATGTATGAATTATATTATTATTATAAGCATTATGTTTAATTATAAACATAGGTCGGATCGAAGTAGCCATTACCGGGGGCATGCAAAAATTTGAATTTTAAAAAACTCTTTTTTCAATGTAATATTAAATAATCACAATCTAAGATTAAATAATCACAACAATACCAGTTTTTAAGGATTATATTCATCAAAAACAGTTTGCAAAAAGATAAAAAAAATACACCCTACATAATCACGTTCACCATCCAACAACTGTCCCGCCAAGGATTACCGTGTTCCCTACTTCTCCGGCTGGCGACAGGTTCGTACTTTTACTTCAAGTTCTTAGGTTGACGCGAGGTTTTAAATATTAACATTTTTATTTTCTTCGAAAAACACCGATATATTTACATATTTATAGTTAATATATATATTCAATATTGTTGTGTGTAACAAATTAGTCGTCAAATGTTTCGATTTAGTGATCTTTATAAAAATTTCCCTCATAATTCGGAAAAATTATTCCGTAAGCCTATTATTCTGTGTTTATTTTCAACGTTGATGAGTCATAACTGAATTTATTCCGATTAATGGTTATTACTCAGTGAGTGGTGATGGTCCATGACTTACGGAGAAAGAAAAACTGGTAAACAAGCGTTTACTATTTTATAAATAGTAATAAATTTTCAATAAATAAAATAGCGGATTCAATAGGGGGGACAAAAATGATTAGTTATAATTAGTTTTTTTTTCATAAATACACTTATTAATATATTTATAAAAAAAATCTAATCATAACTAATTATTTTTGTTTTTTTTTTTGCGGATTTAATATGGTGGATTGAATCCGCCATTTTATTTATTAAAAATGTATTACTACTTTTAAAATGGATGACCTCTTAAACGCTTGTTTACGAGTTTTGCAAAAATGCTTATAATCGGTTTTTACCAAGTGCCCAAAAATACGTAGAAAAAATATAGTTTGGTTTAAAAAAAACTAACTTTATTTTTTTGTGGTCCTGTGTTATCAACAAGAATCAGTAACCAAATTACTGGTAAACAAAACTAAACAAAAAGTTCAAACTACCATAGATTTGTTAATAAATACCAATGAATGTTTACCACAACAGTTAGTAAATAGAGCAGGAGCTGATTCTCTCCGTGTACACTGAGAGAACGACTTGTAAAATCTACCAATATATTGGTAAGTATAACCAAAAGTTCTGGCGTATATATGTAACCATAAACCTTAAGAATTATTATAATAGTTGTTAAGGTTTATGGTTAATTACTATAAACCTTCAACTTTAGTCTGTTTAAATTTATTTAATAAAATATAATATTCACCAATGAATCGTTTAATATTTACCACAACAACTGGTAATAAGATTTCGAGAACAAATTCCCCAGGCTACTGTATCTCACCAGCGATGATATCTACTTTTCTAATAAGTATTAAAAAGTTTAGTTTAGTCAGTTAGCCTTAGCGGGTAGTGTGGTCAGCATGCTAAATTAGTGCACATCTCTGAATTACTAAATGGGACTTTCTATGCCTACCATTGGAAATACACTATGTAATCTACAGCTTTCTCATTTAACTCTATGGGTTAGTTTTGGTTCTCGAAAATCGCAGATCGGAACCGGTTTTTTTCGCTATTTTGCGAATAGAGTTTCTTTTGTTTATTTTTTTTTGTTTGTTTTTGTTCTCGACAATCGCAGATCAAAACCTGTGTTTTCGCTATGCAGCGAATAAAGCTTCTTTTTGTTGATTTTTTTTATTATTTGGTTTGGTTCTCGAAAACCGAAGATCAGGAATAATTATTCTCATAAATGAGCAATTATTTTTGGCATATTTAATATTAAACATGATACTGTTTATGTATATCATTAAATTTAGTAATTTTTAACTGAGTCTTGGCGATTTATTTACCAGAATGGTAAATACAAACATTTTTTAGGTTAAAACTACCAAACACCGTCGTCATTACGTAAGAAAGATTTCGTTAAATATTTAATTATAAATAGTAGATATTAACAGTTGATGTTGTAAATTCAATTTTTTGTTGGGAATCATCCTAAAACTATATTTACCAGCTCATTGGTAGAAGCTACAAAAATACTTGTGGCTCTATAAACGCCAGAACATTTGGTTATATATTTGTAGATTTTATGAATCGTTCTTTCAGTGAAGGTGATGATGATGATGATGATGAATATATTAGTGAAGTTTTGGTGGTAAAATTTAATGCAAGAAACGATAAATATTTTATTTCCTGTTATTAAATTATAAACAAGAACCACTACCAAATTATTGGGAAACGAAACCAAACAAAAAGTTCAAACTACTATACATTTTTTTTAATAAATGCCAATTAATGTTTACCACAACAATTACTAACTAGAGCAGGTGCTGATTCTCTCCGTGTATAACTTTTCACGATATGTAACACAGGGCTGCTCAAATGTTATCAGTGATTTTTATAGTATTTGCTGATTATGGAAAAATTATTGAAAAAAATCCATCTACAATTTTGTTACAATTAGCATGTCTAGTTTTGTCAGGCTTGAGTGTTTTGTAAAGGTAGCACTATGAGTTTAGACAAAATTTTAAATATTTCCAAAGAAACTGTTATATTTTGCTAAAAAACACTTTTAAAATTAATGTGAGAAAGCTTTAAGGCGTTTGCAATGAAATAGACATTCTTATATACTGGACAGTCATACTAAAACTAGTGTAAAACGGTTAAAAGTGCCTGTCTGTCGACCTTCCCTCCCATCCCTTACTATCTCCCTTTAAAAAAAATGTACAATATTGCGTTAGAGTTTTTCACCCAAAATACACATCCTTTTTGTGAGATATCCTGACGTGATAGAAAAAAACGGATTTAATTTTTGAAATCAGCACTGAAAAATACATAGAAATTATAAAAGTACAAACAACTTTTAAATATATTTTTTTCGCATAGTATTATACTATAATAGAGTAAAATAATAAATGTAAATTGTAATAAATGCACACGTGCTGATATTATAGTATAGTAGTGGATGGTAACAGAACACTCCTGTTAGTTTTTCACTGGGTGATTTGCATAAGGGGTGTCCGCTATCTTGAATTTGAGGGGTGAGTGCAGTTATCTCGCAAAATATGCATCTTACGATAAAAATGCATATAACCAATTAAGCTAAAGAGCTGATTTCCAACAATTTTTGTATAAATCATTGTTTCGTTATCATAGCGTTTTTTATCAAATTAAGAGACGCATAAATGAACAACAGGCTTTGGGGCGCAAACTGGTCTAACATCCCTTATGTGTGTCCGCCACAGATTTCAGCTTCTAATTAAGGCAGTAGGAGGGGGTCCCAAGAAGGGATATATTGATCAAGTCGCAACGAGTGCAAGTGAAACGGTTTTGAGGGGACAAGGACCGCCGAGTTATTATTTGGCCGACCGCGTTTCCAATGTTTACATGCGCAAGCTTTCTAGTGAGAAAATTAGCGGTGGCTACGAGTACGAATTGGGATAAGGTTCACTGGATAAGGCTAACGTCTGATTTTGACCACTTTTTTTGCGGACTGCACGTGTATGTACTCAAAGCTGAAAAAGATTTATTTTAAACATGTACATTAAATTTAAATGAGAATTTAAATCTATTACCATGATGTTGGAATCCCACATTGTGAGATAGATAGATATTTTTAATATACAGAAAAAATTAATAATATAAAAATTAATCTAGATTTAGTTTTGTTTGAGACAGAACATTGTTTTGGAATCTGAAAAAAAAAACACTAAACCTATATTAGCTTAAAATAATACAACCAGATAAAGAATTGTAAATTTTTCAAAAAAAAAATAAAATAAAAAAAGATAAATAATAAAAAAAAAATAAAAAATAAAAAAAATATATATATTTTTTCGAAAAACGTAAAAATATAAACACAAATTTCAAAAATATAGTTTTACGCCATTTGACCACTTAACCCACCCATATTTTTACTTAAAACGATCCCAGCCGAGAAATATAAATAAGAACCCGACGTTACAAATTTAAAGTTTTTAGCTCAAAGCGTTCTCGACTCGTGGTCACAAATTTTCCGGACAGACTGACAGATAGGCAGACCGACAGACATATTTTTTTTTACTGAATTTATTTGAAAATAAAACATTAAAAAACGTAAAAAGCAATAAAAAGTCCAAATTGAAAGTTTGAAGTGTACGTTTAGGGTTTAAAAGTAACCTTAGTTACATAATTACATATCATCACGGGTCGGATCGAAGTAGCCATTAGGGAACGTTCAAGTATCACGTAACGCTCATAGGGGGGGGGGGGGGTTACGCCCATGTTAATGGTATATGAAAATAGCGTTACAGGGTGGGGTCCAAAATGATTAAAATTTCCGTTACGTAATACTTGAACGTTCCCTTACCGGGGGCATGCAAAAATTAGAATTAAAAAAACTCTTTTTTCAAGTAAATAGACACTTTAAACTATTGTTCACCAAGCGGAATGTCATGTCGACGCTGTTAATACTCAGTGTCATGGTCCATGACTCATGGAGCAGGACTTATTTTTTTTTTTGAAAATTGTTTCTTTTTTCAAAAAACGAATAGTTAAGGGAACGTTCAAGTATTACGTAACGCAAATTTTGATAATTTTGAACTTTTACGTAATACTTGAACGTTCCCTAATACAAAAATATTGTTTTTTTTTATTAATTATTCATTTTTCGAAAAGGAAAACAATTTTCAAAAAAAAAAAATTAATGTCTTTCTCTATGAGTCATGGACCATTACCAAGTGACACTGAGTATTAACAGCGACGACATGACATTCCGCTTGGTGAACAATAGTGTAAAGTGTCTATTTACTTGAAAAAAGAGGTTTTGAAAATTCTAATTTTTGCATGCCCCCGGTAATAGCTACTTCGATCCGACCCGTGCTTATCACACTCTGTAGATAAGTTATTGACCTTTAAATATAGCTTTTCGAAGTTATTTTTTTAAACTAGGTATATTTTATCCTTCAATTTATTTATTGGTTGTTATATTGTCACAATGTAATTTCAAGTTTGCGATTAAATTAATTCGGCTTACTTTGTTATACTTAAAGCAGAGTGCAATATCCACTCTACAGAAAACGTATTAAAATAAACAAGTCATAAGGATACGTAATCCTACGTATTCCAATATATACTCTTCACAGTGGTTTAATTGCATTTTCCCAAAAACTTAAACCCAAGTTAAAATTATTTAAAACACAAAATAAAATTTTTAAAACAAATATTCAAAAATATTTGTTTGTTAAAAAAATATATTTTATTGCAGATCAAAAATTAACCCCTTCGAGGCGCATTTTTTGTGAGAACGGATTACCTACTCTTTTTTCAAGTTTTTGGTAGGCATTTTTGGATAGAATGAATACTTTTGAGTCTATCTGCATAAAACTTGTTTTTTTTGGTTGGGTTGGTGGTAGCGGTATAAATATGTACCATCAGTGTCTTTATAGGGTATGGTGGTATTTTATACCTGTATATAATAATAAGTTATGTAACTAGGACTGCTGGTAAACACTGGAACCATGTAACAGGACTGCTAGTATGTATTTATTTATTTATATAGCGGGTGCCACAAAATATTGGTAACCCCTATAACTTTTTTGTTTATTAACTTCAAAATGAAATTTAAAGAATGTAAATAATTAAATAAAATGCATTTTTTGACATTTTAAAACAAATTGAATCACTTTGCCGGAAATAATCTCAACTTTTAATTTTTAAATGGAACAGCCTTTTTACATATTTTGATTCAGAATTAAATTCTGAGTACAACCATGGATCACTTGACCATTGTTGACAGAATATGTCATTTTCTAATTGCTGGTACATATGCTTACCGTTAGTCTCGAAAGGGTTAAAAAATAAAAAATATAGCTTATTTTTCTAAAGGACAACCCATAAGTTTTTTGTTTTTGAAGGGGTTATCTTACCAACCAAAAGGTATCTCTCATAGAACTTGAGTTTTTCTAAAACTTTCGAGTAGATCAAATTCAACATAATTTCTTATTGAGTTTAACTCGATAATATAGAGACATCAGACAAACGAACAGACAGACGGACATTTTCAAAATTGCTTATTTTTTTATGAAACTCCTTTCTGTTCAAGATTTTTTTGTCTAGGATATTTTTTGACGAAAATTCGAAACTACCGTATTATACTTTTCTAGCGCATGCGCCGTGAAGAGTATAATAAGTGAACGGTAGCACATGTGATGTGGTATTTAAAGATTCATATTATTTGGCGCTATGTAATACAAGCAAAAGCTTTCAGCGAACAAAACCAAGAAGTCTCGATTGCTGAAAATGTTTTGTCTAGGATCCGTGAATTTTCTGGAAAATCTGAAAGATTAGCAAAGCATTCTTTAAACGAATTTGATAATAAAAAAGTTCTCCTTTGATCTTTTTAAAAAAACTGCAAGAAAAAATGTATCAGGAGCCAGATTGGGACCTAGAACCTAAACTATTTAATTTTGGGAGTTGCACCCACAGACACGTTTGATTAGATAGTCGAGAGTTATAATATTTCCTTATTTTAGCCAAATCTGACCTTTTAACCGCGGTGCTCGAGATTTTCGAGGTGATCTAGCATTCAAACTAATAACACCGGCACACAAAAAAAAATCTCGAGTGCGGCAGACTAGACTAGTCAATTCTTACGTATTTTGAATCGCTAGGTTTGGACTTTTTGAAGTCACTGATTACGAATCTGGTGCCAGTTTTCCAAAATTCAAAATGGCGGATCCAATCTGGCGGATTAGGTTTTTTAAAGTTTCTCGGAAAATTTAATCCGCCATATTGGATCCGCTATTTTGAAGTTTGGAACACTGGCACCAGATTCGTAATCAGCAACCCCAAAAACCCCCGAGTACTAAGTTTCAAGCAAATTCGAGCAACTTTAAAAAATCTAATCCACCATATTGGATCCGCCATTTTGAATTTTGGAAAACTGGCACCAAATTCGTAATCAGCCAAAAACCCTGGAGGAACAAGTTTCAAGCATATCTGAGCAACTTTAAAAAATATATTCCTCCATATTGGATCCGCCATTTTGAACGCTAACTTTTAAATGCTGACCTCGGATTCAGATTCAGCGACCCAAAATACGTAAGAATTGACTAGTGTTGTCTGCCGCACTCGAGATTTTTTTTATTTTGTGTGCCGGTATAATTTTTGGGAGTGGTTCCAGTAGAATCTCAAAAACTTAATCTATGATATATTATATATCAAAAATTCAGAAAAATCTGAGTGAAACCATTACCTCCATAAGAAGGGTGCAAAGTCATTTGGATGAGCGAGCTTTTTCGTTTTTCGCGTCCAAAATTATGTAAGAAAATAGTTATTTTTGTATTGTTGATCGAGGCGCCTAGCCGGCCTACATTAATAAAATGGCAGCATATACTTGACACTGTCAAGTTGACAGTTGTTTTACGATTGACTTGCCGGTTGCCTACACTCTAGCGCGCAAAATTCAATTTTGCGCTTGCTGTCATGGTAACGAGCAGAAAAGTAAAATACTAAGTAATAGGTTATTTTTCGGTCAGAAAACTTCATTTGTTTTTGTAGAAATGTTAACTTTTCTATTAGATCGTAGAAAAATACTATTTATATTTTAGTTTGCTTAAAACTAATTGGACCTATTTTTTTGTGGGCCGGTGTTTTCAATTACTAAGTTTGTGGTTTTTTATCTAAATATTGTTATTTGCTGCTGGCCGTATATGCTCTTGTCGATAAAGCTTTATTTACAAATACGACGTACAAACGTAAACGTAAAATCGTAGGAAACGCAGTACGCAGATTGGTTTAATTTTAAGGTTAAACCAACCAGCGTACTGCGTTTCTTAAGTTTTTACGTTTACATTTGTACGTCGTATTTATAAATAGGTCCTAAGGGAACGTTCAAGTATTACGTAACGCAAAATGTACCAAAATTCATACACTTCATACCTCGGTTCTCGCGTTATTCAAGGCTGTAGACATTTCGTATTTTGGCTACCCTCCCCCCCTAACATACCCCCTATTAGGGGGGGTAACCAAAATATGAAATGTCTATAATCTGTAATAACGCGAGAACCGGAGTATGAAGTGTATGAATTTTGGTACAATTTGCGTTACGTAATACCTTAACGTTCCCTAAGCTGCCGCAGTTAAGAAACTTACATTGATGATGATCGTGATCACTGATGTTTAGAAAGCCAACAACTGAGCCGTTTATGCAACCAAGTAGTATAAGAATAATCAAAATTAACAGAGAATAATTTACTAAATAAGATTTTTTTTACAGATTTGACAGTTCCAAAACGGCCCTCTTATAAGAGGGAAATGAATAAGGTAGGTAAATTAGTTTGTTTTTCCACTACTAGGTATAGAATATACCATTATTTATCATGTTTTCAGACTGTGAAATCAATTTTCGTCACCTATAGCAATAATTTTTTCTCTCCTAGTAGGAGTAAACAATTGATATCTGCCACTTGATTTTCCTTGAACTGCAACTGCAACTTATAATTTTTAATGGACAAAATGCAACAATATTTTGCCATCGGATAAAAAATGAGCATGGAAAATATTATAAATGAATTAATTATAACAGAATATAACAAATTGCTTAGAAAAATATTGTATATAAACGATTCACTCACCGCAGTAATGAGGAGAATCCAGCGCATGCGCACTGATTTTCTTATTTTTGTTTTAACGTATGCCAAAAATTATTTTAAGCTTATGTAACATTCTTTTGCAGAATTTTACAAAAATATCTACTTTTTTCTTATGCATATTGTTACACCAGGCGAGCATTTATTTTTTAATTAGCTAAAGCTAAATTATTTAGCCTAAATATCCTATTTGATTCCTAAAATATATCTGTATCTAAAAAATGCCTCCAATTAAAAAAAAACACCAAACCAGCAAACTACCAAACCATTATTAACGTAAACCAACGCCTTCCATTAAAAAAAAAAAAAACACTAAACCAGCAAACTACCAAACCAAACCATTGTTAACGTAAACCAATGCCTCCCATTAAAAAAAAATACACCAAACCAGCAAACTACCAAACCAAACCATTGTTAACGTAAACCAACACCTCCCATTTAAAAAAAAACACCAAACCAGCAAACTACCAAACTACTACTACCAGTACACTAGTTTTTTTGTTAGAATATATAGCAAAATATTGTTAAAATACTCAAGAATTTCTGTTTGATTTTTTAATGGGGGCATTGGTTTACGTTAACAATGGTTTGGTTTGCTAGTTTGCTGGTTTGGTGTTTTTTTTTTTAATGGGAGGCGTTGGTTTACGTTAACAATGGTTTGGTTTGGAGTTTTTTTTTAATGGGAGGCGTTGGTTAACGTTAATAATGGTTTGGTTTGGTAGTTTGCTGGTTTAGTGTTTTTTTTTAATGGGAGGCATTTTTTAGATATGATATTTCAGAATTTAGAAGGCGATATATTTTAAGAAACAAATAGGATTATATCTAGGCTAAATAATTTAGCTTTAGCTAATTAAAAAACAAATGCTTGCCTGGTGTAACAATATGCATAAAAAAAAGTAGATATTTTTGTAAAATTCTGCAAAAGAATGTTTCATAACCTTAAAATAATTTTAGGCATACGTCAAAACAGAATCAGTGCGCATGCGCTGGATTCTCCTCATTACTGCGGTGAGTGAATCGTGTATATAATATTTATTTTAATGTATACTATATTTAGTATTTAGCAACGCCTCCCATTTAAAAAAAACACCAAACCAGCAAACTACCAAACTACTACTACAAGTACACTAGTTTTTTTGTTAGAATATATAGCAAAATATTGTTAAAATACTCAAGAATTTCTGTTTGATTTTTTAATGGGGGCATTGGTTTACGTTAACAATGGTTTGGTTTGGTAGTTTGCTGGTTTGGTGTTTTTTTTTTAATGGGAGGCGTTGGTTTACGTTAACAATGGTTTGGTTTGGAGTTTTTTTTAATGGGAGGCGTTGGTTAACGTTAATAATGGTTTGGTTTGGTAGTTTGCTGGTTTGGTGTTTTTTTTTTAATGGGAGGCATTTTTCAGATACGATATTTCAGAATTTAGAAGGCGATATATTTTAAGAATCAAATAGGATTATATCTAGGCTTAATAATTTAGCTTTAGCTAATTAAAAAACAAATGCTTAAAAAAAAAGTAGATATTTTTGTAAAATTCTGCAAAAGAATGTTTCATAACCTTAAAATAATTTAAGGCATACGTCAAAACAGAATCAGTGCGCATGCGCTGGATTCTCTTCATCACTGCGGTGAGTGAATCGTGTATATAATATTTATTTTAATGTATACTATATTTAGTTATTTTACTGTGATATATTTGTACTGTATTTTATATTATGTAAATTATTTGTGTATTTTGACAATTCCGATACCTACCTTGTAGGTCCATGGAAATAATAAATAATTATTATTCAGTAAATAAACAACTTACCGATTTTTTCACACATTTTAGAAATTTCAAAATACCACCCACTAGTGCACTAGAACTCAACTTTCAGTGAATAAATCAATTTACTCACTTGTTTTCAGAAATGGCGATTTCAAAAGGTACTTATTTTTGCGCGGTTTAATAAGATCCATCAATCATTTTAAATTATTATTGATATGAAAATGTTAAATAATAAGAATAAATGCGCTAGTAGTAAAAAAAATAATATATAAACCACGGTAGAGACGACCATTATAGCCTCGCCCTCTTAAATCCCTTGCTGCTATACAGCTCGGGATTTAATACGCTCGGCTATAAAAAAATGTCTTCTCTACCTTGGTATATAATTACTATTTAGTTTGTATTCTGTTATACAAAAGGTATAACTGTTACACATAGTTATTTTTTAAAGTAGTTACGTTTTTTCTGGCAAGTTTCATATTTATTTAACTAAAATTTACTTAGATGGTGATAAGAATATATTTTTTAAACCAGTTTGCAAATTTTTACCCCGCCAGGGTGCATTCGGGGGTGCCCCATGGCGCAACCTGGCGGAGGAAGGTTTTTCAATGCAAAATTTTATGCTCTCCAAAAGTCCAAAACTATTAATTTTTAAATAGTAGTTTAGCATTGATTGTTGACTCAAAATAATTGTCGGTTTCTAAAAATTCTAAAATATACAGAACGTCTAATTTAAAAAAGAAAAGTTTAGGTTATTATTCAAAACGAAACGATTTATTTTACCATACATACGCATACTCTTATGAGCCCTATATTTTTTGGGAATGACCTTAACTTTTATTTTTGAACTAGGGCAGTATTCGATTAAAGGAAATTGCCCTGTCAGGATGTTTCAATTTGAACACCCAGACAGGGTAATCTCTTTTAATCTAAAATTTTATAAAATTTTGGAAAAGTATAAATACTTTTCTAATTAATATCTAAAATTATTAATTTTTTAATAGTTTGGATTTATAAATTTAATTTAATTGGTAATTCAGAATTAGTGTCAGTTTTTAAAAATTAACTAGATGGAACGTTGCAAGCACCCTGTCAAAACATCTACACTTCTGCTCAAAAATATCGGCCCACCTAAAAAAATACACATTTTCAAATGCAAATATCTCCAAAACTATTTAATGGATTTATTCGATCTTTTTTTTATTTTGAAGCTTGAACTTTTAGCTCTTATTTACTGGAATAAAAATTATCAAACATCTTTTTTTATACCGGCAGCAATGAAAAGTGCACAGCTATGTTTTTTTACTGCACCTTTCGATATGCGCATGGTTCGCCACTGCATATTTTTTTACAATTTAATTAATTGATTTTATAGCCTAATTAAATGGAAGTAATCTCTTTTTAAATTTTTTAATTTTCCTTTTCTCGTTTAGGAGATATAAGGTTTTTTACTAAAAATTTACATTTTTGCAAGTAACAAAAAAACTACGCAATGGATTTAATTGACTTTTTTTTTAATTTGAAGCTTAAATCGTAAACTTTTATTTATTTAATTTAGGTTTCTGTTGGAAACATGTTTAAACTGAGTTTACATTGCTTAAATAGTCATGTTTTTTTTACTCGATCTTTTTTGTTGCAATTTAAACACAAACTCAAATCTTTCCATAAGTTTTAAAACTTATTCTAATAGCCACACTTATTGTGACTGATTCCGTCTTTTATTTTTTATCATAAAAAGTCTTCTCATTTAGGAGAAATTATGTTTTTTTGGTAAATAAGGACTTTTTAAGTGGTGGGCTAGTGCCACCCCTATAACTAACTTTTTTATGATTGACAAGACTTGTCACTTATGTGACAATACTTTTTTAACTCGTTAAAATTTTATTTAATTGTATTATTTAATTAAATTAAATATTACGAGAGCAGCGGTAAGAAGAGTATTCCAACGTTTTGAGGAGACCGGTTCCTTTAGTCGACGCCAAGGAGCTGGCAGACATAGGTGCACGTCCGCTCGGGATGACCGATTTATCGAGCTTAATTCCCTGCGGAATCGTCGTCTAAATTCAGTTAATTTGAGATCACGGCTTCAAGAAACAAGAGGTGTAGCAGTAAGTAGGTCCACTATTGGTCGAAGGCTTTTTGAAAGAAACCTTTGCTCTTATAAGGCCGCAACTGGACCTAAACTCACTGCTAACCATCGTCGTGCCAGCCTGCAGTTTGCAAGAAGACATTTAAACTGGGACAGAAACCAATGGGCAAAGGTTATGTTTTCTTATGAAACCAGGATATGTCTATTTGGGAATGATGCAAGACAGCGTGTCTACCGACGTCCTGGAGAACGTTATGCACAGGCCTGCATTGCAGAAAAAGTTAGTTATGGTGGTGGATCGTGCATGATATGAAACGTTGCAAGCACTCTGTCAAAACATCGGCACTATTGTACACTAGAGCCATCTAGTTTGCAAATTTCAAACTAGGTGTTTTGTTTGATTTTAAATTCTGTATCTTTAAAACATTATATTCTAGCTAAAAACTGTATATAACATTTTTTATAGGGCTTAAAAAGAGCTTTTATTTAAAGTGTAATTTTTTGAAATCAGGTTATAAATATGTGAGATATGCTAAAAAAACCTTTTACTGCTTTAAACGCCAATATATCGAAAACAATGCGTTTTAGGAAAACATTGTTTATAACATTTTTTGACCAATTTAAAATTATCTTTTATATAAGTGCTAAATTAACTAAATACAATAATAATTGCCTTAATTATAAACAAAAAACGCTTAAAATAGGAGTTTTACCCTACTTTTACCCCCAATAGTTTACCCCCAAAATCTAATCAGCTCTTTGGAATACGATAAGAAACAATATGCAAAAAACCGCAAGTCGATATCTCATGTAGAAATGGAGTTAGAGAGTTTACACCTAGACAGACAGACGGACGCAAACATTTTTTTTACTGATTTCGACTCAGAATGGTCTAAAACGTCGAGAAATGTGAAAAAACGTAGTCAAAGATTTTGACTTTTCGGCGAAGATTTCAATACATCGGCACTCTTAGTAGCACTAAGTGCCGATGTAATATAATTCCAAAACCTTTTATAGGGCACTGGTACATATACGAACCAACCACAGGCTAAACTAAATGATATAGATATACAAAATACATAGTACCTCATAAAAAATGCGTCCTGTAAAGGGTTAAAAAAAATCAAAGTTTGAGTTATTTATAAACACAAAACGAATTAGGTAACTGGTGGGTGTGTAGGTTTAAGTAAATTATTTTACTGGGTAAATTATACTTTAAAAAAGTTAGAAGTGCTCTAGAATTCCAAAAAATAACCTTGTATATGTCCATTAAATGATCAATATCATTAAGTGGCAAAATGCAATCAACGATAAAATAATTAATAACTACAATATAGGGTTAAATCAAATTTGTCCAGGTTAATTCATTTTTAAAAGGTACAGATTAAATATTAAAGCCTTTATTTGCTTTTACAAATGTATTTCACAATTAAATCTAATTACTGTGAGTGTTTTTATGGTATAATTAAATATAAAAATAAAAATAAATAAATAGAAGTCTATGTCTAGTAGGGTGCTTTTTTTTTCGACTATTTTTTTAATTTTCGGTTCAATCACGAAATTTTGTTGGGAGTACCCTAAAAAAATCCCTTAAAATTTGAGCCCTTAATATTAATATTAAGTAGTGGACCAAGGCATTTAAAGATTTCCCATTAAAAATACACGTAAACTTTGATTTTTTTTCTTTAAATTTCTATAGCTTAGCGACATTTTATGGCATCACTTCGACCATAGACAGGTATTTCTCAAAATTGAATGCTCGACAAAAGTGCCCATTGCGGCATAATCATAACTCATACTGGTGAGGTAGTTTGGGCCACCAAACCCAATTTTTTCATAAAATTTACGTTTTTCTGTCCTTATCTCGTAATTGACAAGAGCTACAAAAAATATTCAAACGACAAACTTGTAGGAAATTTAATTTCCCACAAAAATGGTTCTTGACACTAAATCGCTAACATCAATATTTCTTGAGATATTAAATTCTAAAGTTTTTGTTATTTCAAATTATTATCGAGTATCACGTTAAATTATAAAAATCGTTATTTCATTATACATCACTACGTTTTTAACTAATTACTTTTTTTTAATGGGAGGGTTAAAAAAAATATAAAAAATCTAAAATATGTCAGTAATAATTAAAAAAAAAATTACATTAGATAGATTGATAGGTTAGAAATTTTTGTAATTTATAAAATATTTGCTTAAGTTAAAATATGTCCAAACCTATCTATGAATGTAACATTTTTTTTTCAATTATTACTGACATATTTTAGATTTTTTATATTTTTTTACCCTCCCATTAAAAAAAAAGTAATTAGTTAAAAACGTAGTGATGTATCATGAAATAACGATTTTTTATAATTTGAAGTAATACTCGATAATAATTTGAAATAACAAAAACTTTAGAATTTAATATCTCAAGAAGTATTGATGTTAGCGATTTAGTGCTAAGGACCATTTTTGTAGGAAATTAAATTTCCTACAAATCGTTTGAATATTTTTTGTAGCTCATGTCAATTACGAGATAAGGACAGAAAAACGTAAATTTTATGAAAAAATTGGGTTTGGTGGCCCAAACTACCTCACCAGTACGAGTTATGATTATGCCGCAATGGGCACTTTTGTCAAGCATTCAATTTTGAGAAATACCTGTCTATGGTCGAAGCGATGCCATAAAATGTCGCTAAGCTATAGAAATTTAAAGAAAAAAAATCAAAGTTTACGTGTATTTTTAATGGGAAATCTTTATATGCCTTGGTCCACTACTTAATATTAATATTAAGGGCTAAAATTTTGAGGGATTTTTTTTTAGGGTACTTCCAACAAAATTTCGTGATGGGACCGAAAATAAAAAAAATAGTCGAAAAAAAAAAATAACGCATGAAAGTCCTACTTTTAAATAATAATTGATTTTCTTAAAATTTTATCGTTCAAAAAATTTGTCAAATAATGATAGAACCATAAATGTCAGAGATGTTAATTCATTAACTGTAATCAACTACAAATACTGTAAATCATAAAAAATAATTTGTATTATTTAGTTTGTTAACATAAATACCTACCTCGTTATTAAAATATTTGCTAAATTTTCCTCACGCTTGTAGAAAAAAAAATTGTTCCTAACTCTTGCGGAAAGTGTATTTCCGTACTTGATTGCTTGATCGCGTGCGAAAAAATACCACTTTCCGCACTTGTTAGGAAAATAACTATAGTGTAAAAGCCTAAATTTATCAACTAATGTGCCGATTTTTGTTGTTCCTATAGTAGATCTAGTTTTATGCATCATTCTTTAGATTGTTATGACTTCTGCGAGTTGTCATCCGTAGTATATTAATTTTAAAGAAAATTATTAATTATTAATAAAAGATGTATTTGGCCTAAATACATGCCATTATATTAACGAGAGTTTGAACGAAGTTGCGGTCTCTCGAGTATCAGAATTTTTCTATCCGATTTTGGGCACGTTTTGTTCATCTCGAGAACGTGACGTTCGAGGACTTTGAACTTTTGGGCCGGACAAAAGTTTTTGGTCAATATAGATTTATTAATAAGAAAAGAAAGATTTATTATGAAATATATCATAAAAAGAAGCTTGAATATTGGTTTGAAATAAATCCATTTTGTCTTAAAATAGATGTTGTCTCAGAAGTTCAGTTTATTTTAAAATAGAGACAGAAGCAGTCCATTTTACCTCGTCTAGGAATTCCTACAATTAAAAATCATTGAATTTCATTTTAATTTCGAGTGGCGACACTTCTCCTGGTACCATACATCAAACGGCTTATATGTGATCTCTGTAGACGTCATGAGGCGTCAATATAATATGTGACGACACAAATTTTTGAAATAATATTCATACAAAATTTATAAAAATAAAAAAGAATTATTTTCTTGTTTATTATAAAAAATACAAAAATGTTCAAAGTTACCTTTATTATCTAAAAAAATATATAATGGTAAATAACTTTGTGAATTCCACCGGAGAAGGAGCATAATAAACGTTTATTATAAAAAAATGATGTTTATAAAACATTCTATTACGATATAGAACATTTGTGTTTTGGTTCATCTAATATATTGTTAGAATCTGAATCGTAAAAAACTTTATCACAGATTAAACAACATATTAAATGATGAGTATGCGTTCAAACCAGTTATATTACACAAAATCATGTTTTGATGGTTTTCGAATCTTCTTCGTGAGATCTATCAATTTCTGTACTCATTGTAGATCAAAACATAATATATACTATTAAAATCGTTAGATAAATTTGGGGTTTTGCAGCAAAACCAGGTATATCCAACCATCAAAGGTACCATGGAGGAAAATGATCTCTACACGGTAAAAATAAATTACATTAAATTACATAGTCCGTAAATGGTAATATGTTGCCATAGACCGGAATGGTAAAAATTATATAGTCCGTAATGGTAATATTTTGCATAGACCGGAACAGTAAAAATTACATAGTCCAGAGTGGTAATATTTTGCATAGACCGGAACGCTAAAAATTACATAGTCCAGAATGGTTTGGAGTTTTTTTACATAGAGACTTGAAATTTGAAAAAAAAATATTTACTACTTAGAAAATGTTTGTTCCAAATTACAAGTCTCTGTGTCAAAGCTTTTTTGAAATATCGTAGCGTAAAGTTCATTTGGTTTAATAAACTAAACGATTTGCACCCCTAATACGAGTATAAACTGCTTACATCTTTCTTTAAAGATCTATTGGTTAATAAAGATCGTAATTTATAATGAATGTAAATTTTAGGCCACAAATAAAGCATTTAAATATCGTACATAAATAATATTTAGCTTTTTTTACACTTTTAACACTTTAACCTAGCAGCACGCGTCGCTATCTCTCTAACAATAACAATATTAAACGGTCCGTCTTATGATGCGACGCCTTCTTGGTTATTGTCCAAAGCGCACGCGCGTCTTAAAATAACATAGCCCGACATTGTAAAATCATGTAAAAATGTGTAAATCAATGTAAATATATTTTTTTACGTTATTTTACATTCTTTTACATTCTTTTACATTCTTTTACATTCTTTTACATTCTTTTACATTCTTTTACATTCTTTTACAATATTTTACATTCTTTTACATTATTTTACATTATTTTACATAAATTCATGAATTATGCATAGTCCAGAATAGTAAATTTACTATTCCGTACTATGTAAATTCTTGTATTTTTACATTATTTTACATGCAGTTTTTACAGTGTAGATCTAGAAAAAGATTTATGTACTGTGTGCATTTTCTGAACTGGAACCTGGGTGAAAAAATTCAAGATCGCATATATCCATGCTATATTTTACCTCTTCTCTTTCCTTGCCTCAGCTCACAGGTGCCAGTTCGTATTACGACGGCTAAATACCTATAGAGTCTACATACTTTAAAAAGTTAAAATTTTGTTAATTTTAAGGGAAAACAAAAATGTATTTTTTATGATAATTTTTAGAAAAAAAAATATTTTTGTTTAAGTTTAACATTGAACATTTGTCAATAAATAAATAATATTTTTGGATTTTTTTTCAGTTATGTTCAAAACGAAATATACCTATAGACCAGGCGGTATCTGTTTTAAAACACCCATGTTTGGCTAAATCGGATATGATTCTATATTTTTGGATCAATAGATCCAGAATATCACTAGACATGATAATTACCCTATGCGCATAAAATAAACCGTGGGCTTCACTTCTTATTCAACAAAATGTGGCAAAATCGAGAAAAATTTCATTTTGTTTTTCTCTTTTTCGTGCATATATCTCTGGAACTGTTCATTTCAGACAAATATTAAAAAAGTTTTGTAGTTGAATTTGATATATGATAAAATTGGTTGCAAACCGAAAAAATAATTATTATTATTGCAAAAATAGTAAAAATTACAAAAAAAGGTGTAGAAAAATCGAGTTTTTTGGGATTTTTTTTTTCTTATACTTAAAGTATACGTAGGACCTCCAAAATTGGCCCAAGAAAACTTTATGGTGTGCTTAATCATCACACCCAATTTCATCATCATCATTGGTCGTAGTTTTTGCACAATAATTTTGCAATTCAGATTAAAAAGAATAAAAATTGCAAATTTTTAAAATTGTGCAAAATTAAGCAGAAAACCCTTAGATACTTGAAAATCACATATAAAAGAGAGCTCCAACTTTCAAATGCGTTTTGATTAATTAAAATCCTTTAATTAGGAGAGCCTAGGCACTTGTTTAAACATTTGTCGTATATTTGCGCTTATATTAGATCTAATAGATCTATAGAATAACTTTATGAATTTTTAGATGAATTTGTTTTTTTTAATATAGTTTCAGTGTAAATTGCTGTCAACTTTGAACGATCATAACTTCGAAACTAATGAACGAATCATCATAACTTTTCTTTCAAAAGAAGAGTCTTTCCAAGTACTTTCAATATATATTTAAAAAAAAAACATTTTCTTTTAAAAATTCATAAAGTTATTCTTGTTTATAAGCGCAAAAATTCGACAAATGTTTAAACAAGTGCCTAGGCTCTCCTAATTAACGGATTTTAATTTTTCAAAAAGAATTTGAGAGTTTGAGCTCTCTTCTATATGTGATTACAATTTCAAGTATCTCAGGGCTTAATTTTCAATTTTGCATAATTTTGAAAATTTATTTGCAAATTTTTTCAAAATCTCACCCATGTTTGGCTAAATCGGATATGATTCTATATTTTTGGATCAATAGATCCAGAATATCACTAGACATGATAATTACCCTATGCGCATAAAATAAACCGTGGGCTTCACTTCTTATTCAACAAAATGTGGCAAAATCGAGAAAAATTTCATTTTGTTTTTCTCTTTTTCGTGCATATATCTCTGGAACTGTTCATTTCAGACAAATATTAAAAAAGTTTTGTAGTTGAATTTGATATATGATAAAATTGGTTGCAAACCGAAAAAATAATTATTATTATTGCAAAAATAGTAAAAATTACAAAAAAAGGTGTAGAAAAATCGAGTTTTTTGGGATTTTTTTTTCTTATACTTAAAGTATACGTAGGACCTCCAAAATTGGCCCAAGAAAACTTTATGGTGTGCTTAATCATCACACCCAATTTCATCATCATCATTGGTCGTAGTTTTTGCACAATAATTTTGCAATTCAGATTAAAAAGAATAAAAATTGCAAATTTTTAAAATTGTCTACATACTTTAAAAAGTTAAAATTTTGTTAATTTTAAGGGAAAACAAAAATGTATTTTTTATGATAATTTTTAGAAAAAAAAATATTTTTGTTTAAGTTTAACATTGAACATTTGTCAATAAATAAATAATATTTTTGGATTTTTTTTCAGTTATGTTCAAAACGAAATATACCTATAGACCAGGCGGTATCTGTTTTAAAACACCCATGTTTGGCTAAATCGGATATGATTCTATATTTTTGGATCAATAGATCCAGAATATCACTAGACATGATAATTACCCTATGCGCATAAAATAAACCGTGGGCTTCACTTCTTATTCAACAAAATGTGGCAAAATCATTTTGTTTTTCTCTTTTTCGTGCATATATCTCTGGAACTGTTCATTTCAGACAAATATTAAAAAAGTTTTGTAGTTGAATTTGATATATGATAAAATTGGTTGCAAACCGAAAAAATAATTATTATTATTGCAAAAATAGTAAAAATTACAAAAAAAGGTGTAGAAAAATCGAGTTTTTTGGGATTTTTTTTTTCTTATACTTAAAGTATACGTAGGACCTCCAAAATTGGCCCAAGAAAACTTTATGGTGTGCTTAATCATCACACCCAATTTCATCATCATCATTGGTCGTAGTTTTTGCACAATAATTTTGCAATTCAGATTAAAAAGAATAAAAATTGCAAATTTTTAAAATTGTGCAAAATTAAGCAGAAAACCCTTAGATACTTGAAAATCACATATAAAAGAGAGCTCCAACTTTCAAATGCGTTTTGATTAATTAAAATCCTTTAATTAGGAGAGCCTAGGCACTTGTTTAAACATTTGTCGTATATTTGCGCTTATATTAGATCTAATAGATCTATAGAATAACTTTATGAATTTTTAGATGAATTTGTTTTTTTTAATATAGTTTCAGTGTAAATTGCTGTCAACTTTGAACGATCATAACTTCGAAACTAATGAACGAATCATCATAACTTTTCTTTCAAAAGAAGAGTCTTTCCAAGTACTTTCAATATATATTTAAAAAAAAAACATTTTCTTTTAAAAATTCATAAAGTTATTCTTGTTTATAAGCGCAAAAATTCGACAAATGTTTAAACAAGTGCCTAGGCTCTCCTAATTAACGGATTTTAATTTTTCAAAAAGAATTTGAGAGTTTGAGCTCTCTTCTATATGTGATTACAATTTCAAGTATCTCAGGGCTTAATTTTCAATTTTGCATAATTTTGAAAATTTATTTGCAAATTTTTTCAAAATCTCACCCATGTTTGGCTAAATCGGATATGATTCTATATTTTTGGATCAATAGATCCAGAATATCACTAGACATGATAATTACCCTATGCGCATAAAATAAACCGTGGGCTTCACTTCTTATTCAACAAAATGTGGCAAAATCGAGAAAAATTTCATTTTGTTTTTCTCTTTTTCGTGCATATATCTCTGGAACTGTTCATTTCAGACAAATATTAAAAAAGTTTTGTAGTTGAATTTGATATATGATAAAATTGGTTGCAAACCGAAAAAATAATTATTATTATTGCAAAAATAGTAAAAATTACAAAAAAAGGTGTAGAAAAATCGAGTTTTTTGGGATTTTTTTTTCTTATACTTAAAGTATACGTAGGACCTCCAAAATTGGCCCAAGAAAACTTTATGGTGTGCTTAATCATCACACCCAATTTCATCATCATCATTGGTCGTAGTTTTTGCACAATAATTTTGCAATTCAGATTAAAAAGAATAAAAATTGCAAATTTTTAAAATTGTGCAAAATTAAGCAGAAAACCCTTAGATACTTGAAAATCACATATAAAAGAGAGCTCCAACTTTCAAATGCGTTTTGATTAATTAAAATCCTTTAATTAGGAGAGCCTAGGCACTTGTTTAAACATTTGTCGTATATTTGCGCTTATATTAGATCTAATAGATCTATAGAATAACTTTATGAATTTTTAGATGAATTTGTTTTTTTTAATATAGTTTCAGTGTAAATTGCTGTCAACTTTGAACGATCATAACTTCGAAACTAATGAACGAATCATCATAACTTTTCTTTCAAAAGAAGAGTCTTTCCAAGTACTTTCAATATATATTTAAAAAAAAAACATTTTCTTCTAAAAATTCATAAAGTTATTCTTGTTTATAAGCGCAAAAATTCGACAAATGTTTAAACAAGTGCCTAGGCTCTCCTAATTAACGGATTTTAATTTTTCAAAAAGAATTTGAGAGTTTGAGCTCTCTTCTATATGTGATTACAATTTCAAGTATCTCAGGGCTTAATTTTCAATTTTGCATAATTTTGAAAATTTATTTGCAAATTTTTTCAAAATCTGGATTGCAAAATTATAATTTGGTGTGATGATTTAGCACACCATAAAGTTTTCTTGGGACAATTTTGGAGGTCCCACGTATACTTTAAGTATCCGAAAAAAAATCCCAAAAAAATCGATTTTTCTACTCCTTTTTTGTGATTTTTACTATTTTTGCAATAATAATTATTATTTTTCCGATTTGCAACCAATTTTATCATGTATAAAATTAAATTACAAAACTTTTTGTTTCAATATTTGTCTGAAATATATAGTTCCAGAGATATATGCATGAAAATGAGAAAAAAAAAATTAAAATTTTCTCGATTTTGCAACATTTTGATGCATGTTGCCAAGTTCAAGTGACTATTTAATTGAATGTAAGTACGGTGTTGCGTTACGGTGTTTTACATTTATAAATGTTTTCTCATATTTATTTTTATGGATAAATGTTTTTTATACATTTTTGGCTAGGTAAGATAAAAATTGTTTTTCTTAAAATAATTTGTAACATGTATTTTCTTGTAGTTTGATCGAAACCGATAACTAACCTAAATTATTAATAAAGTGAATGACGACTAAAAGTTTGATATTATTAAAATATTATCTCTTCACTATAAGTATACGAACGTTAAATTATGTATCTCGATATTTTTGATTGGGTAAAGATTGTATTGGTAATTTCCAATAATACATTTTGCAAGTCTCTATTGTCTTTTTTTTTCGGTTTATTTTCGGTTATTGTACTGGTCTATATTGGAATTTACCAATAAAAACCCGTAAGCCTGTCTCTATTCGTCTGTTTTGGTATTTACCAGTACATTAACCGAGTACAAAGCTCGAAAAAACCAATAGAAAATTCTTCTGGTCTCTATTGGTCATTTTTCATAGGGTCGTATGTAATTGGACAGAATATCTATCCGTTAACATTAATGTTAATAACAAAGAGCTAAAATTTTATGTTCTTTACGAATTTCAGACGGTCACTTGTCCCCTAGGTCTCCTATGTCTAACGTCATACTTTACTTCATAAAAAGATGTAAACCATGAAAGAAATCCAAAAGAAAATCAGAAACCCATTACAAAACAAATGGTTAGGTTAGGCAAAGTTCCAATCTAATTACAAAAATAATAATCCTAATGTAAAATAATTTGAGGCTCTGAAAAAATACTGAGTAACTGGATTCAAATCTTATGCTCCTTGTCACAAGAGCCAATGTCCAAGAAAATCTAGCGTTTAAGAATTAATCTTTTCTTTGGGCGAAATGCAAGGATTTTTATTAAAATGGATTTAATTTTCCCTAATAAAAAAAATGGCAAAGAATCAATTCTTTTGCATGGAAGAGGCTTTTTTTTCAGTGTAAATCGCAGAATGTCGTATTTAAAAACTGTTCTCGTATGTAATTTGACAGCATATCTACCCTTTAACATCAACAAAGAGCTAAAAAAACCGTAAATGCTTGACGGAGTCATTACGGTGAACACCTGTAGCACGCGAGCTGATCATTATTCCTAAAAGCAGATAGCTATTGACATTTGAAATTAATAGCTTTCGATTATTTCTTTAGTCAACACGTCTGTTAGACCGGTCCTATTTAAATATATTTTTTTTGTTGACTTTGGGGAAGACATTGCCTTCAAAATTACTTTTAAGTAAAAATTATCCCTAACTATTTAAGGGCACTAAATCAAAATGGAATTTTGTTTCTTAACTTTCATAAAAACTTGACATTGCGATGACATAAAATATTGACCAACTTATGCTGCCATAGATTCAACTTTTCTAGTTTTTTGTAATAGTAACTACAGGGTTCCCACCAAAAATTGACATTTAAATTCCAGGTATTTTCCAGGTTTTCCAGGTAAAAAATTATTAAAATTCCAGGTATAGTAAAATAGATTTAGTATATAATATTATTATAAAAGAAAAAAAAATTGAAAAATAAATATTTTCTCAACAAAAATTGTTTTTTGAGAATTAGTTTTTCAAAATTAATTTTTTTTTGTATTTTTTTTTCTTTTTTCAATAACTAACATTTTTGACAATGACAAAAATATGGATAATTAACAAAAAAAATCATCTTCAGAAACGGCCACAGGATGTTTCGTTCCGTGGCAAGCCTATTTAGCTTTCTAACAGTATCAATAGTTTTTGTCAAGTCACAAACATGGGTGTAGCCAGACATTTTTGCAATATTGGTAAGCAAGTTTAGCTCTGCAATCAATTTTGATAAGAATTTTTTAGGTCACGCACTTTTACGTAAAAATTTGAAAAACATTTTATTAAAAAAAAACTTCAAATTGACAGAGGAAACAGGAAATCTTAAATTTTCGTAATTTCCCAGACAAACTGAACTTGCAGACATGTAAATAATTTTATTAAATCTATTAATTAAAATTATTGTAATATCAGGCAGACTAACATCTCTACTCTAAATTTCTCTACTCCCTAACATCCCTACTCCATAACATCCCTACTCCACAACAACTCTACTCCGTAACATCTCTACTCCATAACATCTCTACTCCGTAACAACTCTACTCCACACTATATGCACTTTATTAGCCACTTAATAATAAATGAGCAGTTCAAAGAACAAAGAACCTTCTTCTTCTAGATTATTTTATTTTTTTCCTAGAAAACGTTTATCTTTAAATGTAAATCTAGAACAATCATAAATTATTCTAAAAGCAACAATGACCGCGTACTCTTAACATGTACTAATATGTAAGTAATTAATAAACTGAATTCATTTTTGACGGTGACTTAGCATGACAAATATTCTTTTGAGTTAAGACCAGTGGCTAATCGAGTGTCTATAGTGTGGAGTAGAGTTGTTACGGAGTAGAGATGTTATGGAGTAGAGATGTTACGGAGTAGAGTTGTTGTGGAGTAGGGATGTTATGGAGTAGGGATGTTAGGGAGTAGAGAAATTTAGAGTAGAAATGTTAGTCTGCCTAATATCACATTACCGCTTTTACAGTAGGTATGCATTTTTCAGAACCAGAAATTTCTAAGAATTTTAAAAGCAACTTATTTTATAAAACTTTAAAGGGGTAGGTGAAACGCCCTGCGGCGCTGAACATGATTATCAGCGCCGCAGGCGAAAGTTTTTAGAAATCTTGTTATTGCGTTTCCCAGACAACTTAGAATTTGACATGAAATAATTTTATAGAATCTACATGTATAAAATTGTCACATAATCACATAATTGCCAATAAAATTTAGTGCCGCTGCCAATTTTTTTTGACAGTTCACAGTTTTTCAGTAGAAGGAACTCCTAAAAATTCGAAAAGCAGATTATTTTATAAAACTTCAAATAGGCAGAGGAAAACCTCTCAAAAGATAACCTTTCATGTTAAGCGCCGCAGGCGAAAGTTTTTAGAGATCCTAATTTTTCATATATTTCCAGACACCTCAGAATTTGAAATGCAAATATTTTTATAATATCTATTAATTAAAATTGTAATATTGTTTTTTAAATTTTTTACAGTTTTCAGGTCAACCAATTTCGAATTCGAAAGGCAAATTATTTTTATAAAACTTCACATAAGTAAGTGGAACATCTCAAAACATAAGCTATTATGCTTTGCGCCGCAGGCGAAAATTTTTAGAAATCTTTTTGTATTTCTCAAACACCTCAAAATTTGACATGTAAATAATTAAAAAAAAATCTATTAGTTAAAATATTATTATCAAATAATTGCTAATCAAGTTTAATGCCGCAGGCGAAAACTTTAAGAGTTTACAGATGAGCAAATTGTTTTATAAGGCTTTAAATGGGTTGGGTAAACCTATTAAAATACAACTTATTATGTTTAAAGCCGCAGCCGAAAATCTTTAGAAATATTGATGCTTCACATTTTCCAGTTTAATTTTTTAAAATATATAAAAAAATCCAAACATTAGCGCCGCAGGCGAAAATTTTTAAAAAGCTAACAAGCAAAATAGTTTAAAAATCATTTTAAAAAACATTAATTTGAAGGCTAATATTTTATATCCTTTAATTTTTGTGCCAAGTGTATTTAAATTTTCTTTAAAAAAATTATATTTTTGTATGTTAAATTCCAGGTGTTCTTACAAAATTCCAGGTCAAAAACCGTTTTTTTTTAAGAAAAAATGTTAAATTTAAGGTATTCCAGGTGGAGATATAAATTCCATGCAGGTTTTCAAGGTTTTCCAGGATTGGTGGGAACCCTGTAGTAAAATAATGAACTTATTTGAACATCTGCACATACAAATGTGCGAATTCATTCGCATCTTATTTGTACAAATTAAAAATTATTTTAATCCGTTTTATTTCATTCAGCTGAAGTTTAGTTAGTTTCTGCCCTCAGATTCTACCCATGTTCAGTGACTGTCGAGATATTGATAACCTTATTATTTGGTAATTTAAAGTATTTATTTTTATTATTATGTTTTAGAAAGGGTTTTAAAAGAAAGTACACATGTAAAGGGTGGGGACCCACCGTGAGGATAAGATTTTGAACAAATTAGAAGCAAAAAATAAAAAATAAACAAGATTTCCCTTTCTAGATGGGTAGCAAAATGATGACGTTTCCTGTTTATCAAACTCAGAATCTAAACGGAAAGGTTTAATCTAAACTATTTAATCTAATTTAAACCTTTCGTTTTTCACAAATTCATCACTTTTCCTATAAAGACTCACTTTTCTCACATTTTTCATGACTTAAAAAAAAAAACATGATTTTTCTGTCAAATTAATGACGCGTTTTTTCACAAGTAAACAAAAACAAAAAATAAAACTTTTTATAAAAAAAATACTAAATGTAAGACGAGTTTAAGGGGTTGTTCTGATTCTTGATTTCAAAAAATTGATTTTTTTTTGCTTTTTTATTATATAATATAATATGTGTAGAATACACTAAAATATTTTGACGAAATTTGTCTATGTCAAAAAGTTAACATAAACATATGTCTAAAAATACATCGTAAGGGAGATACGCCCTTTGAATGTGGCTAAAAAATTCGGTTTTTCTTTAATAACTCAAGAACCCTTTGAGATACAACAAGGAGGTTTTGTATATGAACTAATCTTAATAACGCCCATCTTTGTATATTATTTTTATGTACTTATTTTAACCAGGGGCGTTCAAAACGGGGGTTTTTAAACCCAAACTCTTTTTGTGTATCTTTTTTTATTTTTTGTAAAAAATATAGATTCTTTAAGTAAAAATACATAAAAAATGTCAGATAGTGTAACCCGGTTTTCAAAAAAAAAAATGGAATTAAGAGGAAGTTACTTTCTGTGCCACCAAAAATGTTACTTTTTAAAACGCTATTACTCCTTTAATATTAAATTTAGTTTTTCGGTAAAGAATACTTTTTCGTTCAGTTTTTATTGTAGAATCAACCTGCAGAATTAAAATTTTATTGGTGCTTGTTTTGTATACTTTAAAATATAAAAAAAAAACTTTAAACGCATTTTTCTCAAAATTCCATTTTTCAAAACGGTTCCAGCGATTAAAAAAAAACTATTTAACATATTGACTTAAATCTTTCGGTATTTTGTCGAAAACCATGTTGGCTAGTTCGCAAGTGTAATTTTTATTTTTAAAGGCTTGCAATTTATTTTTTATTCGTCCTTTTTTTACCGGTTTTTGGTCGGAAAAAATGCATTTTTTTGTTTTTTTTTTCACTAAAATACGCGTGGAATTTTTGTTTTTTTAGAATTTTGACTTATGTCTACACTAGCGAACTAAAGGATGTCATTTTTAACAAGACTGTTTTTGGTTTTTGTGTTTCGGACCATTGGGGGTCGAGCTATCGCTGGAACCGTTTGCCATGTTATTTTTGAGGTGTCTAACTTCACCGCGTGCTGCGACTTTAAGAGTTGTCGTTACAGGTTGTCTGAAAAAAAAATTCCAAAAATCGTCAATTTTTTGCCTCAAAAATCAGAACAACCCCTTAAAAGTGTCACTTAAATAATACTCGAAAAGCTGCAGAAAGGACCGGTCTACTGTAACAGTATATTCTACAATTTTATGGTCTTTAATGCAATGAATAAACGATTTCATACAAAACCACTACTTATTATGTTCGTTCCTTACAAATTGTTTTACAAAACAAATATTAGGACAATATAGTCTGGCAACCCTTTTTTTTACCCTTTTTTTTACCATCTATAGACTTACTTTTTTATGAGAAGCCAAATATTTATTTATATTTATTTATATTTATTTATATTTATTTATATTTATTCATATTTATTTATGTTTATTTATATTTATTTATATTCACTTATATTTATTTATAATTTTATTTTATTGTTATTGTAAATAATCTACTGTAATGGTATATTCTACTATTTTATGGTCTTTAATGCAATGAATAAAACGATTTCATACAAAACCACTACTTATTATGTGTTCGGTCCTTGCAAATTGTTTTACAAAACAAATATTAGGACAATATAGTCTGGCAACCCTTTTTTTACTATCTATAGACTTACTTTTTTATGAGAAGCCAAATATTTATTTATATTTATTTATATTTATTTATATTTATTTATATTTATTTATATTTATTTATATTTATTTATATTTATTTATATTTATTATACGAAGCTAATTGGTGACCTTAGATATGTTAATAACTTTTAAAATGGTGGGTATAGGTCTTTGTCCTTCAGAAAAACACGTTTTATAACTTGCCGAAGTTTCGAAACATTTATTTTCTTCCTCAGGGCTCTACAATTCAGAAAAACGCAGAAATTACAATATGTTATACCATAAAAAAAAATAAATATATAAAGATTTGTTACAAAATTAAAATTTAAAACAAACAAAATAAATATCTATAGTATATGTTACTAGTTAAATTTGGTTGTTGTTATGTTATACCATAAAAAAATATAAATATATAAAGATTTGTTACAAAATTAAAATTTAAAACAAACAAAATAAATATCTATAGTATATGTTACTAGTTAAATTTGGTTTTTGTTAAATTTAACTAGTAACATATACTATAGATATTTATTTTCTTTGTTTTAAATTTTAATTTTGTAACAAATCTTTATATATTTATATTTTTTTTATGGTATAACATATTGTAATTTCTGCGTTTTTCTGAATTGTAGAGCCCTGAGGAAGAAAATAAATTTTTCGAAACGTCGGCAAGTTATAAAACGTGTTTTTCTGAAGGACAAGGGCCTATACCCACCATTTTAAAATATATGTATTTATATTTATTTATATTTATTTATATCTATTTATATTTATTTATATTCACTTACATTTATTTATAATTTTATTTTATTGTTATTGTGAATAATCAAATTTACTGCTATCTTTTCTATGGTCATATAAATTACAGTTTTACAAAATAAAATAACAAAAACTTCCCAAAAAAAATCACACAAAATAACAGGATTTGCCCCTGTTAACCCACTTACTACACCTCCATTTTTAACATCTGGAGTCTTTATCAAAAAGCCTTCATACAAATTTTCCAGATAGACCAAAAGAAGGATCGACAAACATAATTTTGTTCTAGAATGTTTTAATGTATAAAAGCAATAAAAAATATAAAATTTTTTACTAACGCAAGGCTTTCCTAGTTTTAAATCTTATATTGAGAAAAGTAAAATAAAATATTTTTGATAAAACGTCGTGTATTATTTTATACTTATTTATACAAGAATGGACTTTATTTAAAAGTATATACGCATGTATAATCAGATTTTCTACTTGAAAGATTCTTTAATTATAACGATTGAAAGCGTGGACTGCTTGGGAAAAATTGCTTGTTAAAATTATGTATAATACTCTATATTTGATGCAAGTAAAACTTTTAATGGCCTTTTCAGTAAGTACAGGCGTTTACAGAAATAATGAGCTAAAGATAGATATTTTTCAATTTTCTTATTATTTATTTTTATTTGTCAAAATATTTTCAGTAGGAAGAATAAATTTGCTCATTTTTCATGGATGATTTCTTCGACTGATTTTTATTAATATTAAACGATGTATATTTACTTTTCAAACTCTTTTAATATAACAACTTTCCATCAAGATATTTAAGGAGTTATTTAAAGAATATACAGGGTATTTTATATTGTCTATGGCAGAAAAGAGCGCTGGTTCTAATAGCGCTGTTGAAAACAGCGTGTCTTTAAAGAGCACTTGTACAAAATAGCGAGTTACAAAAGAGTGCGTGTACCAAACAGCGTGTGACAAAGAACGTGTAACACATAAGCGCGTAAGAAAATAGCGCGTCGATAAAATAGCGTGAATAAAATAGCGTGTGATAAAAGAGCGCGTATTAAAACAGCACATAAAAACAGTACATAGACGAAATAACATATTATAAAAGGCGTGACAAAAGCGATAAAAAAACATTTTTATGAAATCTGAGAATGTCGACATTCACCGGAGAATGTTCGAAAACTAAAATAATGGGGGGGGGGGGCATTGGTTTACGTTAACGTTGGTTTTTTTGGTTTATGGCTGGTTTGGTGTTTTTTTTGTAATGAGGAGCGTTGATTTACGTTAACGTTGGTTTTGCGCCTTTTTTTTTTTAGTTTTTCGGACATTCTCCGGAGAATGTCGACATTCCCCAGATTTCGGTCTTTCACAGTAACATCTATACCCATAATGTATTAGTAGGTATTTCTTTGTTTTTTTTTTGTAAAAATGACTCTTTATTCATTTTTGCATTTAACAAAAATCAAATTTCAATATACTGATGCGGATTTGTTCACTGTCATCATTTTTAAAAATCCTTGATAACAAAGACAGTAAGACAGTTTAGACTTAATTTTTATTAAAATCTCTAACTGTTCATTTAAATATTACAAATAATTTATTCTTCGGCTAGAAATTACCCTGGCAGAAATAACAATCAGATCTGATTATAATTATAATAATAATTGCTGGTTATAATAGCGCTTTTATATGTATTCATCGTACGGTTGTCACGCGCTGTTTTTTTACCATAAATTTTGAGAAACGCTATTTAGTAAACGCTATTCTGAAATACGCTATTTTGACAAACGCTGTTTGGACACGCGCTTTTTAAACCACGCGCTGTTTCTGTACGCGCTTTTTCAACAAGCTCTATTTTGTCACTTGCTATTTTGTAAAAGTGCTATTTAGAACGCGCTATTTTGAAACACGCTATTAAAACCAGCGCTTTTTTCTACCAGAGCCATTTTATATTATTTTATGCAAAGATGATAGATAAGTCTAAGGCAAACCGAAATTGACGAATCATAGATAAATTTTGGTCTTGCCCTGCACCTGCATCATGTACGACTAATTTGAGAAACGGGTTCCTTAAGCATGAAATTGAAGTAAAATATTATACAGGGTTATTTAAAAATAAGGTAAACAAAACTCACATATAGGTCCATGTTAGGGTTTAATTTTCCCAAACTAAAACAAAAAATATACGCAGTCCTTTAGGAACAGATTTTTTTTTGAGAAAACACTTCTTAAATTAGTACGCCACTGGCTGGAAATTAATAATAAACGCTGTTGCGAAACTGATAACTTTCATTTTTGAACATTTCTTTATTTTAATGCATCCATTAAAATCCATTTTCTTTTGATAAATTTACTAGCATTCTAATAATTCGGCCCTTTATGTTGGACATATTTTCCCATAAAGGACGTTCAAGAATTTTACGATATGATCTTTCTTCTATAAGTTGTTACCAAAACCTAAAATCGATTTTCGAAACGTAAGTAAACTTATAAAAGCTTTTTACTGTATTTCAAAACAAATTAATAGACGATCTTGCGTCTGTAAGAGACAGAAGGGTCAAAAACCCATCAGCGCCAGGCGGTGACTGATGTGTACGGTTGTAAGTCCAAATTTGCGTGTAGGTTCCCTATCACTGTCGTAATGTTCGATTTGTCCCACTACGCGGTTGTCTCGACAAATTGTGATGGAGTATGCCCCAGAAAACCGAGGGCCAGCAGGACTCCGTGTTCACTTATTATACTCTTTGAAGTCCTAAAACAGAAAATATATATTTATATATGTTATGGGCAATTATGGAATTACATGCATTGACATAGAAAATCAGTACAATGACCAGAATGCCCAAAAAGCAAATATTTAAAAATAGCCTATTTAAAATGAAGACCCTCTTTACAAACAATTAATGGAATTACAAAAGGTTAATATAACCCAGTTTTTACATTGCAGGTACCACTTGAAGTACGTTGGCTGACTTTAGACTCAAACACTTTGCAAAACCAATGTAGGTACTAAAGAGGCGTTCGGGTTGAACGATCTTTACACTCCATTGCTAACTTCATGTAATTTTTCATCAAAAATTGTTCAACGACAGTTGCCATGAAGTTAGAAATGAAGTAAAAAGTTAAAAGATTGTCCAATCCAAACGCTCTTTGAATACATTTTTTGAAAGTACGTCACAATCTTTGATCATTGTGTGGTAGGCTATTTTTTAAGTAAATTCAATATATTTTCTGCTTAAAGTTTAGCAAGCACAAAGTTATTTTTCGTGCGCAGCTTTTCTTTGTTAAGAATTAATAATATGGTAACATATAGAGTATACTACAAATAATAGAGCAATAGCATTACTAAATGGTTTATTATAGTATACACGACTCTCTGTTTTGGCTATCTCTAATAAACCAGACAAACTGATGAAGACAACTCACTCACCGGGGAGTTAGAAGGTCGTTGGGGAGGATAGTATGGTGGTGAAAATATGCTGCCCCTTGTTTTCCATAAACTAATTGTGCAAATTCTAAAGTATACAAAAAAAATATATGACATTATATCAAAACGAAAATTATCTTATATATTAAATATACTAAAACTATTATACAATACAATACAATACAATACAAGTATTGTGAGGCAAAGCAGTATCTTTCAAATCACTTTGACCAATGAGATCTATTGTGAATCCCCTTTATAATTAAGTCCACATCAAACTTTAGGCTTCCAAAGAAACTCAAGAGTTTTTTGGGGTCCACATGGGTTATATATGCAGGTCTTGGGTATACCTGTTCTAGATATTGTAGCCTTTGCGAACAATGGCTTCGCAGAAGCAGATGATGTGTTGCGCCGTTTCTGGGGCTTCTGAGCATAGACGGCAGGTGTCGATTTCATACTTGCCATCTTAAAGGGCAGTGTCCGGTTAACAGCCCTGTATAGGTCTTTAGTTCCGGCTTGCTGACCTATAGCACATATTCTACGGGAAATTAAAAGAAAAGAAGAAAACTGTTTACCAAGTTTATTTGTTAATATTAATCAAAATAAACATTTGTTAACAATTTTAGGCTACTTACACATTGTGTATTTTACAGCATGTTAAATTCGTAAAAAAATATATATATGGCAGTTTACACAGCACACTTTGGAAAGTTATTTTTATATTGATATGACATGGCATTTGACAGTTCAACTATAGTCATGTGTAATGTTGCCAAATCCAGCATTAACATATGTCAAAATTCGTAATTAAAATAACGAATTAAAGTATATTCCGGGATGTAAAAAGGGCTGAAATTTTTATTTTTTTTTTAATGTATCTATAAGCATGTAAAATATTATCGTTGCAGGCGATTTAGCCCAAAATACGATACCCTCTTTTCTCTTCAGACAAAAATAATTGAAAAAAAAAACAGGTTGCCCAGTACTGGCCACGCGGTCTAAAAAAAACAAGAAAATTCAGGAAATTGGGCTAGTCAAGGCACTTTCAGGGAATTTAAGATTTTTTTTTTTTTTTTGGAGTGGTATATATTTTTTACCACAAGCTTTATCTCTCGAAATACGGCAATTATAACTAGTATAAAATTTGAAAGACGTCATATTGTCTTATTAAACTCATAAGCATTTATAAGCGTTTATAAGCGTTTATAAATTATAATTTATAAGAAGTTCAAAAAAAAATCATGGTATGCATTTCTATTGTCTACCAATAAACTTGTAAAACAAAGCAAAAACCATTTTATGCTAGATCCTATTTGAGACATGGCAAACATCATACATCGTTAATAAAATTAATAGTTAGCAATTATTCACATCAAAATAAAAAGCCACAATTACGCGTAACATCTCCATACAACCCGATTCGATTACGCAGCGTAATTTCTCAATGTCGCACGTTTCCGCACTTTTTATCTGATAGATATTTCCAGACGTCCATGAAAAAAGGTCCCAAATTGTTGGCATTATTCAAGAATAAAGAAATATTAGACA
This sequence comes from Brachypterus glaber, assembly GCA_958510825.1. Taxonomy (NCBI): domain Eukaryota; kingdom Metazoa; phylum Arthropoda; class Insecta; order Coleoptera; family Kateretidae; genus Brachypterus; species Brachypterus glaber. The sequence goes on along the minus strand of OY294044.1, from coordinate 21,386,717 downwards.
CCCTCAATAATCTGGTAGTTTTGTCACCACAGACAGTGACACAACTGGGACAGAACTATCAGAATAACGACTGGTTCAAAAGAGAGAATAATAAGAGTCTAGGAAATATTATTACTCGGATTATTAAAATACGTATGATTTAAACTTAAAAGCAGAGTTAGTATTCAAATACCTTTGTATTTAAATTAAGTATTGAAGTACTTTTGGAATATTTTTTATTATTTGAATGTACTTTAAAAGTACATATGAAGTTATATTATATATTATTATTATATTATTATATTTTTTTTTTCGTCACGTCAAATTTTTTTGGAAATTACGTTTAAATTAACGCAATTTATTTGTTTAGGACAAATTTCTTTTAGTTTTGTAATAATTAAGATAGCTCCCCTTGTCGCATCCCAACGTAAAAAAGGTCCTCAATCGTTTGGTAATAGTTTTTTCTTAACTAGTGAATAAAATCACTTAATACACGAGTTGAGAATTTAATTTTATCCAACACCTACGTGACAGAAATCAATTGTTTATAAAATTTACTTCTACTAGGAGAGAAAAAATATTATTGCTATAGGGGAAGAAAATTAATTTCACAGTCTGAAAACATGATAAATAATGGTATGTTTTCAGACAATGAAATCAATTTTCTTCACCTATAGCAATAATAATTTTTACTACGACTGCTTTAGAATGTAAGCAAATACACACACTTTTCAAACACAGAATGAATCCATTTTAGCTCTAGATACGGTATGAATATTCCGTATCAAGTGTTAGAATAAGCACATATAGTATCTCTTGTTTATAAAAGTAAAGAAAACTGTAGCAAAATTAGCAAAAAATATATATTTTATTTTAATGCAATTTAAAGTTTTGCGTTAAAATTACATAAATTTTATTAGTTTTTCTTAATATTTGACCAGTTTTGTATTAATTTAGTTCAAAAAATTAAAACTGCTCCATCTATTGTTAAATATTTAAACCTGATATCTGTCACAACAATCTGACATAACCTTCAATTTTTGCATTATAATTTGTAAATATGTGCTAAAATTAAATAAAAATCTTTTTTAAGTACTGATTTGATAAAATTATTAAATAACATTTATTGCTTTATTTAAAAATATGTGCTTTGTTGCATTACAATGTCGAGTCACAAAAAACATCGTTTTTAACTTTGTCCGCAGTTTAAAGCCATACAGGGTTTCATATTTGCAGTCGAAGAAAAAGTATAGTCTATAACACGTATGGATTTGTCATTCCTCGCTCGCAAGACCATTTCTGCTCACGCGGAATATTGTCTATTCCATACTAGTTATAGAATATACTATTTTCTCTTCTAGTAGGAGAAAATTTTATAAACAATTGATTTCTGTCACTTTAGACGTTTCAGTTCTTTGTGCAATTTTTACTAACTAAACTCAAGAAAATAGCTTTAAATAACTTTTTATTTATTAAATATAATTAATTATAATTATTACCAGTTAATACAATCAATAATTAACTAAATATTATGAAAAAAAAAATTAAAAAAATAAACTAAATTTTTAAACGTCAGTTCAAAGTATTTATTTGAGCAAATGTCATTGACCAAGGCTACTTGATTTTTATGAAAATTTCAAGAAATATAATTTCTGTTAATAATTTATTTTATTATTTAAATAAAAAATAGTACTAGTAGTGAAAAAACTAATATATAAACTACGGTAGAGAGGACTAGTATAGCCTCGCACTCTTAAATCTAATACTCTCGGCTATAAAAAATGTTTTCTCTACCTTGGTATATAATTACTATTTTTTCTAATTGGACTTTTTGTCAAAAATAATAATTTTTATAATCGAACTCTAACCAACAACTGGGGACTTTCTCTTGTGGGAGACGCATTTATCCCAAAGCCTCCTAGATCCTTTCGTTGACATGCTTCTCTCATCTGTCTTAGCTCACATCACATTACGGTAGAGGGATTTTTACATTGATGACTAGATTTTGTGTGTATACAGAAATTTGCTTAGAATATCGGGAAATATTTTCATCGGAGATTATGTATGTTGGCACACCTGAGCCCTTTAACGGCTAAATAACTAAAAGTAAGTGTTTTTCGATGTATACATAAAATATATGTGTAAAGGGATATATTATATATAAGTAAATTCCAAATTACAAATTGATTTTTCCAAAATGGGGTTATCATAGATGTATAGGGGAAATATCCATGAATGGGACACTTTTTTTAAACTACTGCTAAAATTTTATTTTTAATCTTTTATACCTATTTTTTTAAGTTATCGCATCTGGAAATAAAAGAACACAGTCCAAGTGTTAAACCTAAATAATATTTATTTTTACCAAAACTACAACTTGTCCCATTTATGAACACGATATTATTTAATGGGACACAAATACGAAATTGCTATTAAATCATTAAAAATACCAAACATGGGATGATATCAACATATAGTCCAATTTTTAAGTTGATGCGTCTTTTTAGTCAAAAGATATTCATGATTTATTAAGTGATACCTATTTGGTATTGTCTAGTGTATTATAGTGTATATGAGCATTATACACCAATTTACAAGAGGCCAATTTTAATAATAGACAGTTTGACATCGACAAATTAATTAAAATAATTGTAAAATAAGAATAATAATAAACTTTTCTATAAACCATTTTTATTATTTTTAACTAGTTGTTAAAATATGCTAATTAAATGGAGATGAAATAATATCACATTACAGTCAATAAAACTTTCTGTTATTATATAGCAAATAATACATTATTTTATTATCAATAAACAGTGGAATGATAAAAGTTTATAAAATAAAAATATCATCATAAATATCAAAATATCATCATAAATCATATATTTTAATTTAATTAAACAAGTGCATTCTTAATCATTTTTTAACTTTCACATAAAGATTCTCTATTAGAGAATAATATTGGTTCTAAATAAATAAATAAAAATAGTGGCGATCTTTACTTGGAAGTAGCTACGGTAAGAATTAAAGAATAATTTCTTACGCTACATTTTTTCTATACGCTTTGCAAGCAACCAAGTGTGTAACCATAAGATATATTATATGACATAATGTTTTTCTCAGTTTACCGTCAAAAATAATGTCACTTTTTTCGTAGTCATGCCAAGCCTTAATTTTTTTTTCTATTTTGCGACTCTTATAAGCTCATAATTACACGCATTTTGCGTGTTCTTATAGGCCCATAGGAGGTCTCTACTTTTTTTTTTCTGTTGGGTTGGCAAGATATAAAAGCCTATCTCTTGACGTTTTGCGTGTAAATGTCAATGTCGATTTAAAGTTTAATTTTTTACAAAATTTTGTGTTTGGGTTATTTTTTACCGTGTTAAAATTGTGGACTGGTTAATTGCAGTGAAAAAAGAAGAGATGACTGTAAAATATATCAAAATATCATTTGTTCTTAGAATTTTAAAGATAGTGTAAACTGTAATGCCAACCGAAAACAAAAATCCCTAAATCAGTCATCAATTTAAATGTAAGTTTTTTAAATTTTAGAGCAAAATAGAAAAAATTGTATAAAGCACTCGTTTCATAACACGTTTTTAGAGCACTAGTACTTTAGAAAACTCGCCGCAAGCGGCTCGTTTTCTAAACCTGTACTCGTGGGCTAAAAACGTATGTTATGAAACTAGTACTTTAATATACTATTGTAATAGGTAATAGCCTTAATTATTTATTTTAAAAATAATATATCTACTTTTTACTTAATGTTTTTATAAGCTATAAAATATTTTGTATAATCTCATTATTCCAGCCAATTGTTAGGGTGTTTAAGATATCAAGTAAATAGGTATCATAACAATGTAAAACTCTTAAATTTTTTAAATACCCCTACCTATCCGTTTCAATTAAAATTCTATAAACGTATTTAAAAACAACAAGCTTAAAAAACTTTTTCCCGGCTTTTTTCCTCTTTGCCCGATTCGGTGAACTGAATATTATCTGCCGTCCAGCATTGTCTATCGGAAAAGAGGATTACGTTGCTTTTAAAACCCCCTAGCCCCCTCTAACGGCTGTCAGAGTGGGTCGAGCCCAAGAATTTTTCTTATCCTAGTTAATAGCACCACTTTTTGCTTTTGAATTAAAGAATTTTGTTGTCCCTTTTGAAGAGAATTTTAGGGTTATAGACTTTGGAAGGATAAGCAGACGAACAGACAAGATTCTCATTGATTTTATTATACAATATACAAGACACCTTAATCTATATTTTGGCATATATTTGATATTTTTAAAGAAGAACAGGGGGGCATAGCGATTTTTTTAAATATAAACGGTGTTTTTTTTATTTTCAAATTTTTACCATTTTTTGAAAAAAAAAATAAAAGAAAAATGGATTTTTTGTTTTAATGGACAGGAAAAGTATTATTTTATTGACAGCAGTATTTTATTTTGTACTTTAAATAATTTTAAACTGTTTTTAAGTACAGTAGAGTCTCGATATAGTGAACATACCATACTAGTAGTATAGTGAACTATCCACTGTGACAAATAAAAGCCGTTTATCAATTAGTTCATTCTATCGTGACTCTACTGTATTTGGAAAAATGCAAATTACCATTCAATGTGAAGAGAATATGCGTCGCATGTACTGCAATACATATCACCAAATTATATTAGTGTCCTTCGATTATACAATTAATAAACAAATATCGGGACTAGAACTTTAAATAAAAACACTAAGTTTTATGCATTAACAACGTTTCGTCTTTAATTAAGACTTTATCAAGCTTAGCATACTTAAAACACTACATTTCAAATTTAAAATATGTCTACGTCTACGGTTCTATAGTTTTGTTTATTGTTCGTAATTGTTCATTTAAATAATATTTATGTTAAATGTAGTGTAGTATGCTAAACTTGATAAAGTCTTAATTAAAGACGAAACGTCGCTAGTTCATAAAACTTAATGTTTTTATTTAAAGTCCTAGTCTCGATATTTGTTTATTAATTGCAATACATATCTTCACTACCTTTTTTTTCTGTGTACATTTATTTCCTGATTAGTAAAAATTAGTAAAAAAAAACAATATTGTTTGCCAGGCTATTTCTTCTGTCGACCGACGAAACCCTAAATCGGAATCTCTCATTGTAGTCAATGTTTTTAGCGTGAATGCCTTTCACACCGACACTGTTACGAATTTTTCTGTTCCAACTCTGTGAAACAACTTTTGGAATTCTATCGAAAAAACAGGTGCTATCACTTAGGTAATTTCACTTTCTATACCGGTGTGCGATAAAACTCTTTTGTAGTTGCACCTTTATACAAATCTATTTTCTCTGCAGATATATCTTTTTATTCAAAAACGTTTTTCTATTCAAAAGATACTATAAATACTACTATATTATAATATGGCAAAGATTAAACAACTGCACTGATAGAACACTAGCTTAATTAATAAGGTAATTGGTTATAGTATACAACAATAAATAGTTGTATACGCGCCAACCACTATATATAGAAATCAATACAACAACAAAAAAGTAAACGTGTTCGGTATTTACAAACGGGTGCAGTTGTTTGATTTACGACAAAAAACTGTTAAGCGATCAGGTTTTTCTTTATCGGGCAGAGAGCGAGGTAGGCGTAGATTGCAAATCTGCAGGTTCGGATAGCTCCTTCCTACGTCACGATCCTCGCTTCAAAACCCAGGCAATTCACCGACCCGTCCGCCCGACTGCACATTGGGATTACCTTAAGAGGTCACGGCCAAAAAGGGTAAAAATTGATGGTGTTTTTTTTTAATAAATTTCATAGTTTTATACAAAAAATTTACTGAGGTTTGAGCGAGCTGCATTTGATTAGGTCTGCCGTGGCTACATTGAAAAAGCTTCACTCTTTTAGACAAGTTGTAGAAAAAAAATAGGCTTTTTGGATTTGCTGTCAGTGTGTTGTCATGTATCTGCCTAAAAATTCAGTGCCGTTCTGGAGCCGTCTTTTAGTATACACGGAAGTTATAGCTATTTTTTTAAGGCACTGCATCTCTGCGCCCTGGTACCCAGGTATGCTGGTATGCTGGTACCCAGTTATGCTAACCATTACTATCAGCAGTAGGTAAATAATAAGGTTCTAAGGGCCACTTGCACCAATGCTGGTTTGGATTTTAAACTTGGATTAAATTGACGGCTGACCAATCAGAACGCAGCATTTTTAACTTAAACTCGGTTTATCCGAGTTAATCCCGTACCAAAATTTGGTGCAAGTGGCCCTAAGAACAAATGCGTTCTACTTTTATATTTCTAATAATTTTAAATTATATTATTTTTTTTCATTCAATTTTATTAAGTTGCCATTTACAATTTTAAAGCTGGCGAACTGCACCGGGGTCAAAAAGTTGACGCTAATTTTTTACCAACAAATTTTGTCAAACAAAATACATTTAAAATTTTGGCGAAGGCGCAAAAATAATAAAAAGTCAGTTTTTAGTTTTTTTTTTGGCAAGAAATGCCTAAATTTAATAACTAAAAAATTATAAAATCTAATACAAAATGCCCATGTATCCCAGGCGAATACATGTGAAATTTAATGTATTAAAATTCGCGAATGAAAAATGTCCACGTGATATAAATAAAATTTATTAATTTGTCGTGGTCGTTACGATAGTGATCTTTATGCAGAAATAAATGGCGTGAACATTCAAATAAAAACTCCCCCATCTAAACACACATAAAAAAACATTGCCGACAAACGTTCGTTTGTAAAAATGCGTATATCACTTTCAACCGCGGCGATTACGTATTCATGGGCTAGGTAGGTTACCATCTGTATTTTGGCGACGCACTATGGCATAAGACAACACGCACTTGATGGTTTCGTTTTCAATTAATTTTTATAATATTTATTATTAGACATTAAGAGATGATCCTTTAGCCTTTTGGCGATATAAATTACACAGGCCCACAGAAAAAAAAATTGATTGTGCTGGGGTTGAGACCCACCTATTCTTATGTATGCATAAGATATTTTATGATACATTTTGGGATGCCGAACATGAATATGTCATAAAAAAGTACTTCATAGGCTTAGTTTTTTTGCTACACTGAAATTTCAGATGAGATTTTCACAATTTTAGACAGTTTTTTCAGTGTAGCAAAAAAATGAGCCATTTTTGGCAGACTAACATCTCTACTCTAAATTTCTCTACTTCCTAACATCCCTACTCCACAACAACTCTACTCCGTAACATCTCTACTCCATAACATCTCTACTCCGTAACAACTCTACTCCACACTATAGACACTCGATTAGCCACTTGTCTTAACTCAAAAGAATATTTGTCATGCTAAGTCACTGTCAAAAATTAATTCAGTTTATTAATTACTTACATATTAGTGCATGTTAAGAGTACGCGGTCATTGTTGCTTTTAGAATAATTCATTTATGATTGTTCTAGATTTACATTTAAAGAAAAACGTTTTCTAGGAAAAAAATAAAATAATCTAGAAGAAGATTCTTTGTTCTTTGAACTGCTCATTTATTATTAAGTGGCTAATAAAGTGCATATAGTGTGGAGTAGAGTTGTTACGGAGTAGAGATGTTATGGAGTAGAGATAGAATATTAACGATAGTATACTAGTAGGACAAACCATGGTCCACTTTCTACAAAAATGTTTGTAATGATTTCTTTTGTATACGCTTATGTTTATTAGTTTCTGAGATATAGTCATTTAAATATACTGCCACACAAAGGGTACCTTTGACTTGTATTGTTTCTTTTCTAGACCATATCTCGAACAGTTTTAGTCGTTGGAACAGTGCATATTTTTTATATAGAGAGTAAAATAAATTTTTATTTCGTATTTTCAGTCACCTAATCGTCCTTTACAAAACACAGTGCGACACGTCGCTACGTCAACCGGCGTCGCATTTTAGGCCCAACAGGTGGTCATTTTAAACCGGAAGGCTATATAATACCAGGGCATCAATCACGGGGCGGTTCGTAACATTCAACAGCTCAAACACTCCTATCAGGTCAATTTCACTGAATATCTATCCACACTATTTGATAAATTAACCAGAAACCATTTTTGTAGTTTTTGAAATAAAATGAGAATTTAGTATTTATAACAATTTTGAACTAGTTTTTATCAGTTATATTAATGTTTTTTTGTTGAAAGTGTGAATATTTATAATGATTCGTTATGACCTTGTTTATTTGTGATGCTAGTTTTAAGAAAATAATTAACATTAACCCGTTAACGCTCACGCCCTATTTTCTGTTTTTTTTTTCATGAGAGTATAGTAGTTTTTTTTTAAGTACAATGTAATTTTTTTATACGATAAATTGGACGTCAATCAGCGTACCATTTTGAGCCTTGATATAAAGAGACAGACAGTTTCTTACATATCGACACTCCCATCCAACAAGGATGTAACTCAAGTTAGGCCCATTTTGAGTTAACTCATAAGTAAACGCAAAACACATGGTGGTAATACTCAGATTTCTCCACAGGCCATTTTAAACAAAAGTTTACCTTAAAAACACTAAAGTAAGAAATTCTAAACTTGATCATTATCAAAAACAAACAATAAACAAAAAATAAATACTTATACAGTTAAATAGAAAATTTTATAAGCTTTCAAATGATGTATCACTTGTCTACCTTTTCCACTTCAATTATTTGCCCACCCTTAAATAAATAAAAAAATATATTTTAGAAATTTAGCCGTCGTGAAAATTGGCTTTCGGTCAAAAAATCTGAATTTTTAGTATGATGTAGATTTCATCTTTCTGATCAAAAGCTGAATTTTTAGTATGATGTAGATTTCATCTTTATGATCAAAAGCTTCCATTGACCCAAATTGATTTGACGGCTGGTTTTTGAGTTATAGGTCAAAACGTCAAAAACAGTAAAATTTTAATTATTATTATAAATAAACTTAATAAACTGAGATGGAAAACTTTACATCAAGTTTTGTTCCTATTATTCACGGAAGTGGTCTATTAGAAGTTTAGGGAGAACCAATAATCTGATATTTTGCAGGGTTTTTGAAAATATTTTCATGCTTGTGCCACTTCCGGTTGTACCGGAACTGGCACTTAACTTTGATTTTTTAAATAGAACTCCCTATATATTTTAATATGTAACATTTTATGCCTATCTCAGGTCGTTTTTGAGTTATTCAAGTTTTTAGCGAAAAATTATCAAATTCAAGCACCCCTAAAAAAAAATATTACTCCTTGATTTTTTAAATTGGAGAATAGTTGTTTTGTAGTTAACTCAATAATACTTAACTAAATTACTCTAAGCCGAAACAGAACCCAAAATTTATACAGGGTGTCTCAGAAAGCAGGTCAAATCTAACAAATTTAAAATAGCCATAACTCATTTTTTTTAAATGGCACTCTGTATTGAACATTGACTACATTATCTTCGTTGTTTCTAATTGGTTTTGTTGGAGATTTCACTGCGTTTTCTTTCCCAAATTGGGAAAAAATTGTGTGAATTCTTCAAAATTTTTTACATGACAGTCTTCGTAAATCAGGATATTTGTATTACATTTTCTGCAGGTTCTACTAAGTTTCACTAAAAATAGAAAACAAATCCAAAATAACAGGGTAAGAATAAGCTTTTCCCATTATTTTACTCTAATTTATTACGATGACATTTAAGTTAAAGAAATAAAAATTAAATGGCATTTATCGGCTTACTTGATTAAAGAAAACTTTAAAAATTTACAGAAATACGCCTTTAATTTTTTAGATATATTATTAAGAAAATCTGACCATTATTTCTCTTTTTTCATCTTGTAGTGGCGCCTTCGCCATGTTTTCAAAGATTTTTTTTTTAATTTCTACCTTTATTTTAAACAAAAAAAAAATAGTGATATCATGATATAAAGTTTTTTATTTCAGTTTATTTAAAAAACAAAATTAAAAGTTTACTGTTTTTGACTTTTTTGATATTTTTGGATGTAAAATCACATCTTAAATTTTGGCATGCAAGTTATTGATGACCCTGTATGCTAATACAGCGTTTCTCGAGAGATTTCAAGAAACCAACAAATTATATTTTTTTTTGTGTAAGCCGGGTCGAAAAAAACAAATTTTTCGATTTCAATAATGGTTATACCTGCCAAAGTTGTCACAGTAATCTATTTACATGAATATATTTTTTGAAATCTTTATGTTCCAACCGGCTGGTGGAACACAGCAATTTTAAAAATAAGCCAAAAATGGTATAACATGAACTTTTTCGGAACAAATTACGATATTCTCAAATCATGCGCTAGGGTTTTAGAAACACGTCAGTGTATTTTTTTAAATCGGTTAACATTTCGGATAGCACTGGGCAAACAGTGTGCGAATGTGATAGTTTTAGTATGTTTGCTTCCCTTTTTTATATGTTTGCCCATTGAGGTCCGAAATATTAACCGATTAAAAAAAATACATTTATGTGTTTTTAAGAATATCGTGATTTGGTTCAGAAAGAGTTCAGTTATGCCTATTGTTGATCCATTTCTGAAATTTTCATTGCTCTGGTTATACGTGACGATATTAAACAATTTAAAAAATATTTAAAAAATATATATAAAAAATAAACACGTAAAATTTACGTAGTAAATTTAACTGCAATGCAGCGGAGCCATTTGAACCACCTGAACTTCGCCCTTTGGCTCAATTTGTTGTAATACTTTATTGTACTTAATCTGCCGCAATAAAGAATATTTATTATCATATTATTATTAAATAGGATTGTAAATATTTTTTTATTTTATATATTTTTTAACATCTCAGAAGTTCTGATTCTCATTCGGAACCCAAAACTACATACCTGAATTTAAGTAGGTATGTGTAAATCTCCTGTGTATTATTCAAAAAGTATTTAAATTTTATTTTATTTATTCGGTTGGTATTTTTCCTAATCCTAAACTACTACTACTACTACAATCATCTAATAAAATATTGAAATTTAATTAAATTTTGTTTATTAAATGGCAATTTCCATTTGACACACACTTAAAATCCAATTTAAAAGGACTATCTATCACGCCAAGGCAAGCAAGGATAAGCAAAATGAATAATACCCCGAGATAAGATATAAGGCAATCTTAAATTATATTTTGATTTGGATTTAGTTATTAAAATCTACAACACGAATTAGCCGTTTTCTTAAAGAGATATAACAAGAAATGAAAGAAGCAGGATAGACAACAACAGGGACGAACTCCAAATTTCCCTAACTCAAATTTAAAAATTTCTTAAGCTTTCGCATTTTCCAGACATATAGGTAGAGAAGAAATTTTTTATAGCCGAGCTGCGTAGCAGCAAGGGATTTAAGAGTGCGAGGATATAATAGTCTTCTCTACCGTAGTTTATATATTAGTTTTTTCACTACTAGCACTATTTAACTATTTTTATTCAAATAATAAAATAAATTATGAACAGAAATTATATTTCTTCAAATTTTCATACAAATCAAGTAGCCTTGATCAATGACATTTGCTAAAATAAATACTTTGAACCGACGTTTAAAAAATTAGTTTTTTTTTATTGTTTTCATAATATTTAGCTAATTATTGATTGTATTAATTGGCAATAATTATAATTAATTATTTAAAGCTATTTTCTTGTGTTTAATTAGTAAAAATTGCACAAAGAACTGAAACATCTAAAGTGACAGAAATCAATTGTTTATAAAATTATTATTGCTATAGGTGAAGAAAATTGATTGCACAGTCTGAAAACATGATAAATAATGGTATGTTCTAAAGCTAGTAGTAAAAAAAATACCTTATTTTTTAAATTTCAGACTAAAACTTTTTAAACGGATGCACTTAGGAGTCATACTTTACATAACCCAAGATTTTGATATTTTGACCTCCCCCCTTCACCCATGCATATGTAACGCTTCGTAATTCGGTCGCTTACCCATCTATAAATACGTAAAGCTAGCAGTCAAGATCCAATTAAACATTTTTTTGGGTGAAAAACAAACCTTAATTATTTCTTTCAGTCTCCCCCGCCTCGCAACGCATCGTAATTCTAAGAACTAACTTAACTTTTTAAGGTTGAGGGCAGTAACTTGGAGGTGGTTTATTTGGGGGTACTTTTTTATAAATTTATTAAAGATATTTAAAAATTATATAAAAATGTTTTTGTAAATCCGTCTATGAGATAAAGCCTGAGTAATTAAGTCTAAGCCACCCGGTATACTGGATCACTCTAAATATATTTTAAGTATATCAATTATAATAGGTTAAATTTAATTAGTACAGTCCTGTATCGAGGTGGCTGGCAGCTACCGCGGCTCGAATAAATTAGTGGTAAAACTGGGATATAAAATTTTGAATATGAATGGGATATTTTGCATCCGTAATAAGTCCTTTTCTGAAACAAAGCCCAGCTGACGAGAACATATGTAGATGAGCGCAAAATAAGATGAAGACCTAGCTACGCTCCTAACGCAGGCTACTTGAATATAGATGTGTTATTAACGTTAAATAAATTAAATTAGCTTAAAAATACTACCATCCCTTTATTATTTTTAAATAAATTAAATAGCTTAAAAACCCTAAAATAATTTTTATCCTGTTAAAGATATTTGGATTTGTTTTGTATGTATTAAAAGAGTTACATTACAATATTATCGCTGCATTAAATTTATGAAGGCACCTTCATTTAGAAGCTTTAAAGAGACCTATTTTTAAGATGTTGATGTTTTCCAAAAATTGTAATATCGTTGATATAGCTTTAGCTTTAAAACTATAAAATTTTATACATGGCAAATTTTTCGAGAAAAAAGAAAATTTGTTTATATAAGACTGTCATAAGACCAACCGTGACGTACGCATGTGAAACCTGGACACTTCTTTAAGATGAACAAGAATTTTTAGAAAGATGGGAAAGAAAAATTCTAAGACGGATATATGGAGAAATAAAGGAAAATGGTGAGTGGAGAAGAAGAACTAACGAAGAAATAACAAGCATATAGAGCGAGCCCACAATAACCCAAATAGTAAGATCCCACCGAATTAGATAGCTAGGACACATACAACGACTCCTCAATAACAGAGTGACAAAGTTTATACTACAAGCAAGCAGAATAGTAACTAAAAGAGGAGGAAGACCAAGAAAGACCTGGAAGGTCGCAGTTGAGGAAGATATTAGAAAATTAGGAATAACCAACTGGACAACACTTGCAAGGGACAGAAGAAGATGGAAGGAAATTACCAAACAAGCCCTAGACCTCCATGGCCTGTAGAGCTAATTATTATTATTATTATTTAAATTTTTCTTTGCTTTTAACTATGAGGAACTAATTCCAAAACTTACATTAATGTGATACTATCAGATCTAATTTTGGTTTGGATACTTTTTATGTTTAGTAACTAAAGTTGAAGCCCTGACGAGGCCTTGCCCTGATGATGTTTTAAATAACAAAAGCGCTAGGCGAAGATTTTAAAAAATACACTGATTACTTAGTCAAATTGGTTTTATTATTTTAACACAATGTACTGTCACAAACCCAAATAAAAACAAATTGGTTATTTTTAAAAATCGTTACTTTAAATACCTCTATAAATGCAAATAATGCATTACATTCATATAAGGCAAAAGCGGATCCAATGTTAATAAAAGTTTTACATCAGAAAGTAAACATTTTACAGTTTTAGATTAGGTAAATCTCGAAGTATTAATATCAACATGTTAAAGAGCCTTAGGATGTTAAAGAGTAATATGTTGAGAATAGTATATTAAACTAGTGAAAAAAATCAATTTTTGATCATTTATGTTACGCAAAATTAGAAAAATTAAATTTAAATCAAATAATGAAGACCTTTTGTAGACATAGTAATGAGATATAAGAAACGGTAAAAATTTAAATGTTTAATATTATTTATAAAATGAATCTCAAAAATGTTGAAGTACCTATAAAGAAGAATTGAAAGCAAGAGTTGTATTTAGAAAAATGTTATTGTATTATTTTATTTATTTGTTAGGGACACAGTTTTATCGGCTATGCCGCTTACTGTTGTAATTAATAATAATAATAATAATAATAACATACGTTTTTAGCGCACGAGTACAAAAAGTCCAAACGAGCCGCTTGCGGCGAGTTTTTTAAAGTACTAGTGTGCTAAAAACGTGTTATGAAACGAGTGCTTTATACAATTTTTTCTATTTTGCTCTAAAATTAAAAAAAAACTTACATTTAAATTGAGTAATTTAGGGATTTTTGTTTTGGGTTGGCATAACAGTTTTCGCCATGTTTAAAATTCTAAGAACAAATATTATTTTGATATATTTTATAGTCATTTATTCTCTTTTTCACTTCAAGTAACCAAGCCACAATTTTAATACGGTAAAACATAACCTAAACACAAAATTTTGTAGAAAATTAAACTTTAAAGTGACGTTATCATTTGCACGGAAGACGTCAAGCGATTTTTTTTTGTCTGTTGCCAACCCAAAAGAAAAAAAAGTAGATACCTCTTATGGGCCTATAAGAACACGCAAAGTGAGTGTGATTATGAGCTTATAAGAGTCGCAAAACAGAAAAAAGATATTAAAGTGCAAAAATGAGTGTAAAATGTAAAAAAAAAATATATGTAAGATAACATAAACCGAGGTAATTTCCTGTAGATTTACATAGTCAGTAATGATAATACCTATTAAAATAGGTATAAATCTATGTAAATCTATGTAAATCTATGTAATTTTATATAATTTTACTTTAGTCAGCATTGTAATTTTGTGTAATTTTAAATTAATTTACAGCACTTTACTAGACTTTTACCTTATTTTACAACAAATTAAAATAATTTATAACATTTACATAAATTTATGAATTCTACATAGTAAAGTTACGTAAACTAAGTTTTTTTGCGTAATTTTAGATTATATTTTTTACCTTGTATAAGTATTATAGTTCCTTCGCTTTAGTATCACAAAGTTTGTAAATGTGTTTCGATGACATGCAATAGTTTTTTGAAAAAATATCCTAATTTTGGTAAATCTACGAATTTCTGTTCTGTTCTGCTCAACATACGCATACTTATGGCTTTGGAATTCATAGAATTATAATCAAGTAAATTTTAAGAATCGGAAGAAATATTGGCAGATACAGGAAGATAACGAAAATTTTTACATTTTTTTAATCAAAAGTAATGGAGAGCCCCTAGCACAAGCATAGGCTTATTTGTGGCCCTCCACGACAAAGTGTGTAATATCTAAATTTAATCAAGTGGCACCTGGGTAGAATGTGTAAAATTCAAGGTTTATAACATAGTTCTTGACTCAAATAGTTTTTAAGTAATCGCACTAAAAATATATGTTCATGTCTGGGAACTTTGTGCTTACTATACCATATACGACAATTTGGCTTAGATGAGCAGGATACTAATGACACAGGTATGGGTATAATTGCACTTATGCATGACCACGAGGTCATTAAAAGCTATGTATCTTATTTGTTTCGCTTTGTATCGCAGTCATTATATTCGGTAATCGTCAACATAAATAATTCCTAGCCAACTATGATTGATAATCGATATAAACGACATCGTAATGTGTACTTATGCCATTAATGGCCTTATATATTGATATAAATTTATACAGTATTGACAAGTCGGGGCCTAGCGTTGGCATTAAAAAAAATTTAGGGAAAATCGTTAGAGCAATTTTTTGATTTTTGTTCATCAGTAAACATCCTTATTTGGGAGCAGAGAAAAACTAAGAAAAAATCTCTGAGCAACTCCCAAAAACTTTAAGTTTAAATTTCGGTTTTAATCTGTAAAAGGCCTGTAGGATGCCTCAGGATGGACGAAAATCATTTTTTAGAAATAAATAAAATGCATAGACCTTAAAATTTATTATTACCTCAAAATTCAGAAATACTTTTTTTTGCCGTTACATTACTTTTTTCTCAAAAGTAAAAAATTGGAAAGTTTTAGATGAAAATGGACAACTTAACTTTAAACATAGCTAATATTTCCCAATCTGTAAAAACAAGGCTCTTTTCGGATTAAATAGTTATATTAATAGAAGTTTTCTACACCTTTCGATAGGAGCGATTATATTCAATCATATTTTAAAAGGTTTACTTTTGTGTGTAAGGTTTCAATGGTTATACAATTGCTTTTGTATACAAGCTTTCAATGGATAATATACAATTAATTGAATAAACTGACTATTTTATATCATTTAGTATATATACAGGGTATCGCAAACAAATGTTACCTACCACACTTTGATTATTTATAAAGTGTTTATTAAATATCGTAGAATTTGCTTTGAATATTTATTATAATAACAAACTACATTAACGTATTTTTTTGTAATGGACAGCAGTCCAATACGCTGGGCAACATAAATTTAGGTCTTCAATACCAAACCAAAAATAAATTCCCTAAAAATATTATATTTGGATTTTATCACAGTGCAAAAAAAAATGTGCATTTTATGCAAAAATATTAAAGAATACATAAAACAGTTTATTAAACACAAAAACAAGTAGAAAATCTTCACACACAACGGCGTATTATCAATGAGTAGGTCATAAGTTCCCTATGAAACTTTAGACCTACTATACACATTATAAAAATTAAAAAAAAAAAAATAGTTTTTTACTTAAAAAAAAAAACAAATATCTTACCTTAATGTAATTTAAAATATAATATAAAATGTTATTTTTTCCTAAAATATGCATAATATGTAATTTTATTTTAAAACATTAGTAATTATATTTTTATCTCTTTCTGTAGAACTTCTCTTTTTATCTAATCTAAATAGTCCATTAAGGACCATTCCGATCTTTACAGCGCTGGGTATGTATTCTCGGGCTCGAGAGAACGCATTCCCGGGAGAAAGGTAGTGTGGGTTGCATATTCTTTCTCTCGAAACGCAAAACTACTTATTCTTGAACTTCACTTCGCACGAAAATTGAGGAACTTTACTTCTACTACTCGGGATCGTGAGAAGCGGTCGTTCACGGAAATTTTGACATATAAGTTAGTCGCGCGCATTCGAACATAACCCTATTTTTGCTTTGGTTTTGTGTTGTTAATTTGAATACCGTTTTGTTTTATAATAGTTATTCGTAATTAATAAAAGATTTTTTATATTTATAAATTATTATACATTATTATACATATATATGTATAATATAATAATAATAATATAACGATGGACGATTTGGAAATTGTGGGGGTTGTTGCCCTTTTGGGAGATCTGCAAGATGCGGAAGATCAAATGGAGAACGAATAACGGGAAGTGTTAGCTAGGGCCGACCCTTTCCAACTTTCCAACAAAAAAATTATAGTGAATTCAGGGCTAAATAGCCCACTATTGACAAGGGGGTTGTCCTGAATAAAATTTTAAAGTATTTTTTTTTTGTTGGCTGCTGGTGGGAGCAGATCTTTTTCTGTTTTTATTCTCATTTCTTACACATTAATTTTTAGATATTAATTATAAAAATTATTCAAACCACAGAAACTTGTTTACAAATAATGAAAATAATTACAGCCTGCGCACGCAAACTCGTTTCGCATAATCTGATTGGTTAAAATCCGCTAAAATACTTGGCAACGCTGCAGCCGGCTGCAGAGATCCCATCACGATCACTAATGTTCAAGAATAGCATTTTTTAACTTTGGGGAACTTTTATATGATATGATCAGTTCCCTTCCTACGAAAATTGTTTACGTTCTCTCGAGTCCGAGAATAGATACCCTGGTATCTTGAAGCTATGGAATCGCACACATTTAAAAACATTTCATTCGGAATTTCAGCACATTTCCTTTTGATGGCTACCTTTATAGTCCGGGAGCCCACGCCCAGTAGATTTTTTTTATTACCTTACCGTTGAGACGCTGTATATGTGTTCTTTATGTCCAGTTAAACCACTTCTTACATAATAAAATTCTCGGCACCTGGCGTTTTTTTTTGGGAACAACCCTTATATGTATATCCCTCGAGGTTACGCATACGCTAGGCTGGTATGTAATTACTATTATTTAATACAATAATTTTAATAATAGTGGACTTTGGTAACTTTTTAAAATAAACTGTAAGATTAGGTGGGTTTTGGGTTTTATGACGTCTTATTTCGATATAAATCATTATCAAGCAAAAAAAAAACTATCGGTCGATCGATCGGTCGATTAAAAGGTTAGACGTTCTATCCGGGAAATCTTGTGGGCACGATAACTTAAGAACGATTTAAGTGGAAGACTTAAAATTTGGCATACAGTTATGTTACCTAGATTTCTCGTTTAGGATTGTTTTTGGTAAACATTGAGTCGAGGCAAGGGGGGCAAATGGGAAAATACAATATTTTTTGACACAAATTTGAAAATTGCTATATAGGTTGCTGAAGTTGAATCTGATAATAAACAATTTCTAACTCTGCCCCACGGGAGTGAGGGGATAAATATTTTTAAATGTTTTCAATATTTTGGTCAAAATTGGTATATTACATGATTTTCTGGGGACGACGAAACTGAATCTGATAATAAAATTTTTTTAAATCCACCCCGGGGGGTGTTTTTTTCAAATTGATAAATTACGGTTTTGATGTCGCTTAAACTAAATCTTAAAATATTTTTTTTTTAAATCCACCCCTCGTGAAAATTGGTATATTGGGGTTTTCGAGGTTTCTGAAAGTGAATCTGACATTTAAAAAACTCTACCTCCACCCCCTAAGGGGCGGGGGTAGTTTTTGTGAAAATTGGTTATAGGGGGTTTTGAGGTTGCTGAAAGTGAATCTTCAAATATTTTTTTCTAAATTCACCCCCTGGGGGGCGTGGGGTAGTTTTCTTGAAAACTGGTATAATGGGGTTTTTGAGGTTGCTGAAAGTGAATCTGATAATAGAAAAATCTATTTTTCGCATTCCAATTTTGACAGATTATAAGTAGGTACAGTTGGAATAAAAAAAATTACTACAGCACAGAACCTTAAGGTACACCAAATTTTAAGTGCTTTATTGACTAAGAAATTTTTAGGGTTATGTAAACTGTCAGTAGATTTAAAAACGGTATAAAAACACATTCATTTCTCGAAATAATATATTCCTATTTGTAAAAATTACAGAAATAAAAAATATATAATTAATAAAATAGCGAAAAACAATAAGGTGTACCTTATTAAAGCAGTTAGAACTTTTAAAGGACCCCAAATTTTCATTCCTATATATTTTTTGGTTGGCCAGGTAGAATTCTCTAATTTCTCGACCATTCTCCTTACATTATCCCTAAAATATATTGTTAAAATTGATTTTTGTTGCTGGCTTAAGTAAAGCATGTTGACACATTTGACACTTGGAAAAATTATGTTTCAAACAAGATGACTATTAAACTTAGTTTTATATATGTCTGACTTAGTTAAGTCCTCAATTGACTTTAGTGACAAGATTTAAATGGTACAATTTTTGGGTTTGGACTTAAAATTTTTAAATTTCTTCTTCCGCGCTTCACCTCCATTTTCACAGATTCTCGTCTTCTTCGCATCCTTCCTTCCAAAAATAATGTTATATTAAAAAATATATTTAGCAAATTGGCATGACATTCATGTCATGACATATTATTATATTGTTATGTACTTGACTTGATATATAAATGTTGAATTAAATTGTTATGTAAGATTAGGCGGGAGGGGACGAGGCCACGCATTTATAGGAGGGTTTAAATTCCTTAAAAAATGTCTTACGTAATTTGTGCATGGCCCCTAAATTATAATTTGATAATAATTTGGTAATAAACTTATTATGATTTTGTTCTCGTGTCTTATTTCCTGAGTAAATTTTCGGGAAATCATCTCGTGCCATGTCAGGTCCTTCCAAAAGAACTGTTAATTAACGGCTCTATTGTTCTGACGGAAACCCGCTTCTTGGCCAAATGAAAGGAACGAGCTTTTCTCCTTGTCACCCCCCTTAACCCCCATTTTGCCACTATGCCTTCTAGCAGCTAGCTTTTATGAAATTTTAAGCTGGATGTCCACTGCACACAGAAAAAGAATGTCTTAAATTGAGAAATTATATAGTAATCCCAAAGTTTTTAGAGTACCACGTTTCATAAAATAACTTTTATCCCTACTTTGCCACTTGCTTTCTATCAGCTAGCTTATATAAAATTTTAAACATGATTTCCAATGAAGAATATATTTTTTGCACGACCAAGACTAAAACCTAATTTTACGCTTTCATTTTCGGGACTAAACTTGCCGTTTTTCTCCCTAAGGAATAAAAATCACGGCAACCTTGATAATATTAAAATATTATACTTACTATGTGCTTTGCTGGTTCAAAAATTAGGTTTGATGGTGTTTTGTAATAAATTAGCGATTCAAACCAATTTATTTGATTTTAACAAAGAAAACCTTTAAAAATAACATTGTTATAACAATTTATACATAACTTAAAATTTATCACCTTCGTCCATTTTTTTGACGTTTGTGTTAACCATATTAAAAAACAATTGAAATCGCGATAGCCATGAAACTGACTTTTCGCAATTAACAGGCATCTTGATTAAATTACGAAAATAAAACAACCGATTTTAGACGCGTGGTTTTTAAGTTTAATTTTATCTACCTACCTAAATTATGTTTGGTCCTGCAAAAAATAGTGTATATACCTCAGGACTAAACTTGGCTGTTTTAGTCCCTTGCATTTCTGTTTCCCTCGCTCGCTGCGTTCGCTCAGGAAACACTAATGCAGCGGGACTAAAACAGCCAGTTTAGTCCCTTGGTATATAAATAACTATTTTAATTCGGAAAATATTTACGGGTGAAACACACGTCAATGAAATCAACCGAAAAATCTTTTATTTTCCATTTTAGGATTTAAAATCTCATGAAACGTGGATAAATGTAAAAGTGGGTATTAAAAATATCTCTCTTTTTGTTTATCTGTTCGTTTTTTTGTCTGTCTGTGTTTACACCGTATATTTTAAACGAAATATATTTCATATTTTTTTAAATTAATCATATGTAGTTTGCGTTAAGTCAAATATTGTTAAAACTGGGGAGGGCTAGGGGAGCAAAAACTTTTGTGTTTGGAGATAACGCTTATAATAAACCGCGGGATAAAATTTCTTGCAGGTTTAAAACCCCTCTATCCAACACCTTCTTAGAAACATTTTATATATAAAAAGTTAAGTTTTTTCCACTAGTGATTAAAAAATGCTTTTCTATTTTGCGACTTTTATAAGCTCATAATTACACGCATTTTGTGTGTTCTTATAGGCCAATAAGAGGTCTACTTTTTTTTATTTTGGGTTGGCAAAAGAAAAAAGCCGATCGCTTGAAGTTTTCCGTGAAAATGTGAACGTCGTTTTAAAGTTTAATTTTCTACAAAATTTTGTGCTTAGGTTATGTTTTACTGTGTTAAAATTGTGGCTTGGTTACTTGCAGTGAAAAAGAGAAGAAATTATTATATAATATATCAAAATAATATTGGTTCTTAGAATTTTAAACATGGCGAAATCTGTAATGCCAACCCGAAACAAAAATCCCTAAATCAGTCATCAGTTTAAAAATAAGTTTTTTTAATTTTAGAGCAAAATAGAAAAAATTGCATAAAGCACTTGTTTCATAACACGTTTTTAGCGCACTAGTACTTTAGAAAACTCGCCGCAAGCGGCTTGTTTGTACTCGTGTGATAAAAACGTATGTTATGAAACTAGTACTTTAATATACTATTTGCTTACTCTTTTGCGTAGAAGGCCAATATTTTAACTCTTTTCCGTATTAAGAATACTTAATCTTTTTGTCATCATTTTTTGCTGAATCTCTAGATTTTTATTTAAAATTAAGGGGTAATAAAATGTAACTCTCAACTACACGAGTTAGGTAATTTTATCCACTTAATACACTAGTTAAGAAAATAACTATTTCAATTTTCCACAAAGAAATTTGTTAATAAATCCTATTTTTTGTAATGATTGCTAAACATTTAAGCAACTTTTACTACTTACTTTTCCTAATTAAAATTTACTTGGATTAGGACATTTTTTCTCTGTGCGTGGACTGCTAGCTTTTATGAAATTTTAAGCTCAATGCCCACTGCAGATCATAAGCTTTCATGGTTTTAAATTACTTCATTCACGGTGTTCTACACCATATATACGGTGTCTTTAGTAATATCAAATCTTTTGTTTTCGCTGAAATGGGGGACGGCTAAATCAGTTTTAATTCTAAGTTAAAAGTAATATTTTAAACGTCAGATTTTCAACTGCGAATTTTGATTTTATTAAGATAAAGAAAAAATATTAGGTTTAGGAAAATTCCTCGAATATGATAAAAGCAATAAGTTTATACTTTCTTGGTAGCCGGAGAAAATATTTATATCTGGTAAGTATATATTTAAAGTTTTTATATTAAAATTTAGCACACAACATATTTGTTTTGATAAATCAATTTTTACAAAGCCTTAGTTAATGTACAATATAGCAATTTTTTTATTTTATCTAATGGCGATTTCTCCCGTTAGATTAGACAGGGACAAAAGTTCTACCCAAAAAGAATAGAAGACATACATACCCAACCAAACAAATTCTGTATTTGTTCTTTGTTGAACAAATACAATATTTACTTGGCCGGGCGAAAAGTGTAACTATAATATTACAGTATTTATTTGGTTGGCTGGAAAGTGTAGCACAAATGAGATAGAGATAGGGTAGACGTCTTTTGTTTCATAATTCTAGTTGTAGAGAGCTCCATTACAGATACAATAGGTCTGTTGCACCGAGAACAAAAAAAATGTTATACCCAAGGCTATGTCAAAATTTTAAAAAGTTTAGATTAGCTTTACTTGCATGCATATGCTTGTAAACGCTGAGATGCTACCAGCGCTGCTGGTCCAGCAGCCTCTTGCAATTATTTGAGGTTATATAACTTTTTATAGATGCAAGGATGTCATATATATGACGATATCGTAAAAACAATTGATATTATCCAAGGCCATGTCACGCGCCAGAGATCTATATTGTTACTACTAAGAAAAAAATATTAGATAGTGTGATTTGGATATAATGAAGAGAATATATTTTCCTTTAAAGCAAGGTTGTGGTTTAAATATGAAAGGATAAGAATATATTCTCAAATATGAAAGGATAAGAATATGGTATACATAAAAAAAGAATATATTCTCAGGGGTAATATCATAAGTGATACTAGGTTTTTTGCATAAATTTAACGAATATTAATCCCAATGACGAAAATGCAACGACTGCTTTAGTAGCATTTTGCAAAAATTGGGATTAATATCAGTAAAATTTGAAAAAAAAAAGCACCGGTACCTAACCTAGTATCACGAATTGATATTTAGTGAGAGAATATGATTTATATTTAATACACATACCTCTTAATTATAACGTATTAATCCACAAATAAATTATATTTTATAAATTAAAAAGTCCAAACATTACGATTTTAGATTAGAGAAAAGAGGGGTAAAAAAACCATCGTAGGGGTAAGGTATTTTCACTTATCAGTACAGCATACTATATATATATATATATATATATATATATATATATATATATATATATATATATATATATATAAATTATATTATCTTCGTTATACCGTGAGGTCCAAAGTCACCCCCCCCTCTTAACTTTTAAACGAGTTAAAATATTGACTTCTAATTTGGGACGCTTAAAGAAGACAAATCAAACTATCTTTTCTTATCGGTCGTAATTATTTCCAGACAGCAAGTTTTTTATGAAAACAGTGAATTCTTCCCGCATAATTCTAAGCCTTTTGTGTAATTATATATGAGAATAAAATTTTACGTTTTTAAAGGCTTGTTTTTTGTCACTTTTTGTCATTAAAAATTTGTAACATTTTTTTCCTTAAAAAATAACATACAATTCCTTCTTAAACCGTTTTCTTAGCCCATGAATTTATTGTATAACATACAAAATATTTATCAGATATTACTATTATTAGTCCAAAAAAGTAAATTTTACTAAAAAAGTTTTTTTCACTTTTGCTAGTTAAATTTATAAACGAGATTATTAGTAAAATGTAAACAATTCACTCACTAGAAATAAAAAAAAACATATTTTTTACATATGATAAGCCATAAATAAATAAATTGAAAACTACATGCATTTTAAAATGCTCCTTACAAAAATTTCTAAATCTGTATGAATATTTAGACGGTAGTATTTAATGGGTTAAGGGAACGTTCAAGTATTACATAACGCTCCTAGGGGGGGATGGGGGATTTTGTAGTGTTACGCCCTTGTTAATGCTAGAAAAAATAGCGTTACAGGGGGGGGGGTGGGGGTCCAAAATTATCAAAATTTGCGTTACGTAATACTTGAACGTTCCCTAACCTAAAAAACAAAAATTTAAATATTTAAGAATACGTGCAAATATTGAACTTGAGGTGGGTAATATCTATGGTAGCCTATCCCAAGGCTATTTAAAATTCTGAACTTACTTGATATTGTATTAATTTTTTAATATTCAGTTTGACAGACAAAGCATACTTTGTGCATTTAAACATAGAGCAGATTGAAGGTCTAGAACCGTCTCGTTTTTATTATCGTCTTCGCATCCTTGGGCAGAAGAGTATATTGCGACTAATGTGAGACATCCAAAATTTAAAATTTGTTTAATAATTTCATACCAAAACGTATTACATTAAATTGTAGACATTTTTTAAAACCAACTACGATTGTCTGTCCATCTGTGTGTCTATTTGATCATCTGTCGTAACTTTTTTGTCTGCGCGACATCCCAAGAACGAATATAGAAATTCAACTCAACGGCAGGCCGTTAAGAATCCGCCGCGGCGGCTATATTTAAAAGTTCTCTTTCTCTCTGTCTCTCTTGAGATTCTTTTTTCGTTTTACTCTAAAGAAACCCAAGAGATAGAGAGAGAGAAAGAGAGTTTTAAAAATATATTAATACATGTATACATAATAAATATAATTAAACACCTTAGAATAAGGCAACAGAATGACTCTAAACCATTTAGTAAATTAACGATTTTGAAAAAAATCAAAAGTTTGTGACCTTTGAAGACTAAATCCATATTAATCTATATAATATTATTTAATTACAGTTAAACTGCGAAGGGTATATTATAGAAAGCCAAGCATTAAATATCTTTACTTGCTATCCTTAGGGGTTGCAGTTTTTTAGCCGAAAAATCCAGTTTTATTTGAGGTCTAGATTGATTTGTAATATTGAAATATGCACCCCTTATTTATTATTTTGATTGACACGTTCGGAAACCTAATTTAGTTCTTGAAAGTGACACCACCGTTTTTTTATTTAGGAAAACATACATCAAGAAATTTTCCAATTTGTCTTTCGTTTGCATAATTTATTATTTGGGGTTTACATTTTTGACTAAATAATGAAAAGTATTAAACATTTTTATTTAATTACTTTTTAAATATACACAGTAAAATGTTAATGAGATTTATAGTTATTTATGGTACTAGTGGGTAAAGTAAGATATTGCCCATGAGAAACTTAACCTGCTTGGCTGACGCCTCGCAGGGTAATTTTCGAGAGGGCAATATCGGTTTACCCATGAGTGCCATACAAGGTTTTATCCAATAAATAGCTTAGGAATTCATATTTTTATTAAAAATTTTAATGACATTTACAAGAAAATAATTTGACAAGTGACAGTTGAGTGGGTAAAATAAATAATTATCCACTCAATAAAGTAAAAGCCACGCGGGGGTTATTATTGAGTTTATCTATTTAAAATAAAGCTGGTAATTGTCTTATTATCTGTATGTATTGGATAAATGTATTTTAACTACCGATTTTATTGAAATATAATTTGTACCTTCTACACAGAAAACAAAATATTTCGAACAAAATTTTTATTTTGGCAGATAAAAGTGAAATTATCAAAAAAAAAATCCAGGATTATATTTCCAACTAAACCAAAAGTAGTAGCAACTGTTTTTTTTTCAAATGCTGATTCCTAAAGAAAATTTATTGTTACCTCGTAAAAATCACAATGATTTAAAGAAAGTTTTCACAAAATTTTATTTTTATCAATTAATCCAAAATAATTAAGAGGCATATAAAACTATAGATATGCAATAAATGTCAAAATATCAATACATTTATAAGTTAAAATAAAAAGACTGATCGTATTTGAAATAACATTTATATCCCCCGATTCTTAAAACGGAAAACTAGTCAACACTCAAGGGGGTGCTTGGTCACTCAGATTTCAAATATCGTCCAATTCAACATCTCTTACTATTTTTATGTGTTAGCCTTCCATACAATTGGGAATTTCTTTTTAAATTGAACGTATTTCCTAAGGTTTATATACTCGGTATGTTTTTTTTTCAAACTTTTAGGGGATGCTACAATTTACTACTTCTGGGTATAGCAACCGGAACAAAAATATTATCGATTAGGTACCTATAAAATGTATAGTATAAATGTATTTCTTATAAAATTTATAATATACTCGTGTTAATCTGAGAATGCGACTCTGACGTCACAGTGCTTAAATTAAAAAACACTCTGTAGTGTAACTGAAACTTATTTATTAAGACTTAATACATAATTATTATATAGAAAATGTATATAAACAAAAATCATTTATTACATCTTAAGAAATAAGTTAATAACCTTAACCCGTAACTAGAGACGTTCCGTTTTTAATATTTTCTCAGACGTGACTTCTACCTCACCTAATATTTAGCGTTTTATGCGAAAATTTTTATAAAACAGTTTTAATTTTTTAGTTAATTACAATTTACATATCTAAATTATCTCATATTATCAAGTTTAGCGCCGTAAGCGAAAAATTATAATGTATCTAAGAAATCCTGCATAGAAAAAATAAAACCTTACCATTTCACCTTCAAAATGGAGCCTAAGAGGTATTTTTTTTTTTAATTTAACAACCGACATAAATAATTTTTTTAATTTATTTACGTTTTATAGGTTTTTTTTACCTTTTTGTAAGTAAAAGCACATCACACAAAAATATTGTCGTGTGTATGTGTTAATTTTAAAAGTATTATTTAAATTAATCAATACAAGAAGTGTGTCAAATAAAAATGTGAGTGCATTATATATATATACCGGGTGTTTTTTTAACCTGAAACTTTCAAATATCTCGAATGCTTTGCAAGACAAATGCCGGACAAAAGTTATTTATTTTAATAGGGGAAACAAAATGGAGTATTTATTTTTTTGGATATTTACGTTTTCAAGGTTATTTCATGGTCAACTTTGTTTTTTTAAATAGAAAAATAATATGTTATAGTTTTTTAACATAATATATTATAGTTTTTTACTGTTATTTAATTCTCCTCAAAAAAATAAAAATCTTTTGTAAAAAACTTTTTTTGATCGGCCTTTTAGTTGCAGAGATAACACAGCCACACAAAATTAAAAAAGTTGCATCTTCGACGAACTTGACTAGTCAATCCCTCTGTATTTTGAGCCGCTGAATCCAAATCTGAGGTCGGAATTTGAAAGTTAGCTTCCATTTTCAACACAACCTCAAAAACATACTTTTGCAATGATTTGATATGTTTTTTGAGGATATGGTAGAAATGAGAGCTAACTTTTAAATTTCGACCTCAGATTTGGATTCAGCGGCTCAAAATACATAGAAATTGACAAGTCAAGTCCGTCGGAGATGCAACTTTTTTAATTTTGTGTGGCTGTGTTATCTCTGCAACTAAAAGTCCGATCAAAAAAAGTTTTTTACAAAAGATTTTAATTTTTTTAAAGGGGAATTAAATGACAGTAAAAAAATATGTTTGTACTTAAAAAAATAAATTTGACATTGAAATGACCTTGAAAACGTAAATATCCGTAAAAAATAAATACTCCTTTTTGTTTCCACCACCAAAATAAACAAATTTTGTGCGACATTTTTTTTTCTAAAATGCATAGTATTCGAGATATTTGAAAGTTTCAGGTTAAAAAAAAAACACCCGGTATATATATATATATATATATATATATATATATATATATATATTTTTTTTTTTTTAATTCTGACTTTCATATAGGATGCTTCTGTTAGTTCTACAAAAATACGTGTGGGTACGTGTGTGTGAACCGTATAGAATTGGGTAGTCTATCGGAAATTATTGCCTTATTGCTTGTATAACGGCAATAAAGTCGTTTTCAAAAAATATAATCCAAGTCGTTTCTACTACGCGCTTGATTTAATCCTAACATGATTTCATGGTTTATTTTTTGACATTTTCTACACCACAAAATTATTGAAACTAGATAAAAAATCAAAATTAAATATGGGTAAACACAGAAAAATAATTTCTTGATTTAAATATTACTCGTTTCAGCTAAATCGTAAAATAAACTCGTGATTTAGTTTTTTATTATTTTATGTAATTTAAGCATATTAATTTTTGGTTTGTTGGTTTTATGGCCGCATCCAATCTAATCTAGTCTACTTACTATACCAGGTGTTTTTCAATAATTTTTTTATTCCTAGAGATAAAAAAATGAAATTTACAGGTTATCCATAAGCTTATGGACTATATTGTGATTTTTTTTTATTATTCGGGTTTAACCGGAAACGATCCCTCCTTTTAATTTTTAAATGGAACACGGTATATTTTTACATGTTTGGATTCTCCATTAAATTATCTATTATCCTAAGTTTTTGTCAAATTTTGAAAACTTTTTTTAAATTTTGACAACTTTTGTCATTTTTTTAATTAAATTTTGTTTCAATTTTTTTTATCTTTAAAGTCACTAAATCTATTAATTTTGGATTAAATATTGGTTGAAAATTACAATTTATTAAAAAATATATTTACTTCTGATTTTACACGAACACCTAACTTGGAAATACACATTTTTTGCTTTTACTCAAATTTTTGCACTGTTATGTCTATGGCTCATTACAAGAAAGATTGTTATTTTCTCTTTACAATGATACCAAAAAGTTAAAACGTATTTTACTGTATAGATAAAAGTAGGCTGGCCCTAACAAGGCCTGCCCTGAGGATGGTACCAGTATGGTGCCGCAAGCTCTAGGCTGCTAATTTAATATTTATATTTTATACCAATATACAAAATTTAACCTATATTCAACATTGTGGTATACAGTCAAAAAAACCTTATTAACTAATACTTAAATACCAGAAAAGCGCAAAAATTGACTTAATTTTATTAACAGGTTCGCTACCAAGCGGCTCATATATGAGCCACAACTATTTTTCAAATAGACCCATGTCTCATAGACGAGTCGATGATCTTGCTGTATTAAATGTGTGATACATCATTTTAAAGCTTATAAAATTCTCTATTTGACCACGTTTTTTTTATTTTTTCGGAGCAATTTTGGGGGTTTAAAATAGGGTTTAAAAAAATGGGATATTTTTTAATTCCTGGTAGCGAACGTGTTAATTTGACTTTTTTTATTTGACGTTCACTAGTTTTCTGACAGCAGATATGTAAAATCAGCTGATTGTCACTTTCCGATCTCTGTCATGGCACCGGTGGCAAATAAGCACTAACTACCAACTAGGTCGTAGAAAAACTAAATATTTTGGTTAAAGATTAGTGTATTAAGTACACTGAGAAAATTATCAGAGCCGATGTTAATACTTTTGTAGGTATTTTCAATAATCAAAATTTTTCTATTATTTACGTATTGTTATTTTATAGAATACTGTAACACACATTAAACATAAATAACATAACAGTGGCATTCTAGTTTTTACGAATAACACGACTCAACAATTTTGTTTTGTTCTTTGTCCTAAAGTTTATATTATGATTTTTCGGTTCATTATGCACAAAAACGAAAAGAAAATACCTTCTTTTGGTTTAAAGTTTGCTTTTGTGATAGTTGTGGTAATAATACTCATTTTCGATTTTTTTTTTATAAATTTCAATTACGTTCACGCAGTGCCTCCAGATGGCACTCAAGTGATAAACAACGATCTTGTACATGTCGAGAAAACGTTAAAATAGCATCGCGAAAGTGTAAATATGATGCTGATGCATTTTGCTACGTATGTGGTCAATTTATTAAAGTTAGAGACATGAAATATGAACTAAAAACATCTCACGTTCTTTGTGAAGCCTACGAAGCATATTTTGACTGTCCTGTTCGGAATTAAGACAATCCATGGGCTCCAAATGATGCTCGTAGTTATTGTAAAAGATGTTTGGAAGGTGAGCAATTTTTAATTAAGCAGTGAATCTAATGTAATGGACATATTAACGTTATCAAGTATTGGCCAATGAAAACATGATGGGAGACTATATCTGGGGTTTATTGAGAGAAAGTACTTATGAACATAAAAGAAAGAGTAAGAGGGTACACTTTTAAAGTATTTTCTACTTTTTTGTAAGTTTTTTGATAGTAAAACTTAATAAAAATGACAAACAAATTTATTTCTATCTTCCAATAAAAAATAATACCACAGATTTTGAAAAATATCGTTCAATCGGTCTTCTAAATACAAAAGCAAACTTTTTTATGCCATATAAAAATATAAATAAATAAATGTAATTACGACCTAAACTATCGAAATTTTATATCCGTGTAATATTACATTTAGAAATGCAATATACTGCCGTGCTAGGCTGAAAGTTCCTATCTACATAGGTTTAACATACAGAGATAGGTCTTTTCACCTTACTTTCATCACACACAAAAATGTTATTGTAGTTTAAAACATTTTTTGTGTGTGATGAAAATAAGTAGTTAAAGTTGATTTAATGGCTTTAACGATTTTGTTCATAATGAAATAATCCAAAGATTGTGGGATTAAAATGTTGTTCTATTATTCGTTTCTTTAAAGGAATTCGAAAGCCTATATTATAGGCCTTATTCTGCTACAAAAATACTTCTACAAAATATGTAGGTTTAAACTCCTAATATTCTTTGTATATTTTTTTTTTGTTTAATAAGTTTTTGGATTTTTTTTAATTTTTTTTTTAATTAAAATCTCAGAATTTAGAATATTCTTTTCAATTCTTTCCTGACTAAATTACTTTATTTGAATATATTGGATTTCTATTTAGAATTATTAATCCGGTAAATCCTATATTTGGCTGCCATTTGGAGTAGGCGGTGTTCCAGTAGCGGTTTCTTAAAAAAGCTCGGCGACCGAATTGAGAATGCTAATCACCGACTCAAGCTCGACTCTTTCGAATAATTAATTAGTATTCTTTCTATATTTTACGTGCTTCTTTTTTAGACGCCCTCTTCTTGTGTATATTGCATTCTCTTATTACACAGTGGTCAGGATCACAATTATTAATTAGCTATCCTATTAACAGGACCACAAAAAAAGTAAGTTTTTTATTAACCAAACACTATTTTTTCTACGTATTTTGGGCGCTGAAAACGAATATGGCAAAAATCTGGAGTTATAGCGCACATTATTTTTTTTTGTATGCACTCAAGGCAAAAAAAAATCTGCAAGATTTCAGAAAAAGTTTTTTTATGGAAATATTTATAAATAAAAATGATTCATTTCATAAAATTAATGGAGAGCCCCTAGCACAAGCGTAGGCTTATTTGGGGCTCTCCATGACACAGTATGTATTGTACGCATAAATAAATAAATAAATAAAATAACACTAGTTAATTTTTTCCAGGGCTACAAATTTAAATATAGCACTTTTTTCGTGTTTTTCCGATATACAGCCTGTTCCAGAACTAGCGTTTAGAAATTTGAGGGTATATTAAAAACCCTCCTAAAAATATAAGAAAAAAATTTAAAAAAATCCATCTTCAATAGTAATTAAAAAGGAAGCTATTTAATCTCACCAATCCTGTTGCTGATGTTAAATTACCTACAAATTAGTTTTTCCCTACTTATTAGTAACTATGGTTGCATTTTAATTGTTGACGCGTGCATTGTTTGAGACTTTCAACTTTAAAATCTTTTTAGGTTATTATATGACAAAACCGACAGAGTCTATCAAATATTCTATTTTTATAGGGTCACTCCATCCGGCGGTGGTTTTTTGACATTAATAAATATTTATGTCACATTAATCACCATGTCAACCTACAGAATATGTACCTGCAATAATTAAATTTGCTTCCATAGCTAGAAATTCAACTTATAAAGGTAATTTAACATTTTTGAATTGAACGAAGATGGATCTTTTTAAATTTTTTTCATATTTTCCAGAGGGTTTTTAATATAACCTCAAATTTCTGTACGCGAGTTCTGGAACAGGCTGTATTTCATTAAAATTTTATATAAATAATAGAGAAAGCCAAAAATTTATATATGTATTACTTCTAGATACGTAGGCTTTATAAAAAAATTACATATATTTTTTATCTCCATGGTGGGGAGTCTGGGGGGTTTAACGTTGCACATGTCAAAAGAAATATATCATAACATTGTCTGATACCCTTAACCAGACTGTTTTTCTTAAGGTTTTTTGAGCGATTTAAACAAATTTGGCAATGAAAGGCCTAATACTTAATTTGTTTCAAAACCACACGCACAGTGGCAAAATTTTATCATAAAACTGGTAAAATCGAAAATAATCTTATTTTTTGCAAAACTGGCAAACAAGCACTTAAGAGGTCGTCCATTTTAAAAGTAGTAATAAATTTTCAATAAATAAAATTACAGATTCAATATGGTGACAAAAAATAATTAGTTATAATTTTTTTATAAATAAATTAATGTATACATATACAAAAAGTTTCCGATTTAACATTTTATTTTTACGGGTAAGCATTATTACACATTTGTTTCATTATTAATGAAAAATAAAATAAAGCCGTTTAAGTATTACGCAACGCACTTTTTGGTCAATTTTAACCCTTCCGACCCCCTGGTAGCACTGTAAAATTTTATGTTTTTACTAGCTTTATGATAACATTTTTCCTAACCTTAACCCCTCCAAGCGGGATTTCAAGGTATAATTTTCTTCAATACTATTAGTCTGCTGCAGACTAATTTTGTTTTTGAAAAAAAATAATATCAGAAAGATAAACTCTAGAATAAAAGTAATATTTATATTTTTACACCAAATATTTAAACAATTTTAATTTGTTTACCAATTTTGAGTATTTACCTGAATATCCACCCTTGGACATAATTTATATACCAAATATCCATATCAGGATATTATTAAAACTATCAAAACTTCACAGGATTAATAAATAAAAGTATATACTGTCTGACTTTTTCCAATTGTCACATGGAAAGAATGCAAGGAATGCAAAGCCGCCTATAGAACACTATGAGCCCTTATCCGGTATACGAATATCCAACTGTGGATATTGTGGTATATTTTTCTATACTCAAGAATATCCATGCGTGGATACAATGGAGGGAAATGGGTTAACTTCCATTTTCCGTTTGTAAAACTATTAGGTCCGGGTATTCATTTGATGCTGGAGTATATTATGTTGGTGATATTTGGCTTCTGATATGCGCCTTTATCTTCGGCAAACAGTCCAATCTGGGATGAGCAGGTTTTAGTCTGTGAAAAAATTGTACAGAAAGGGGGGAGTCAGAAGCACTAAGAAACATCTTAAGGTAGAGAACTTCCTTATGGAATCAAATTATTTATTTCTGAAAATAAAGTTTAGTGCCTTATAGACGGCAAACTATTAAAATCTATAAAGAAATTGCACTGCTCTACTACAGAATTTTCACAATCAGTGAGAAAATCCCTACCAAAATGTCATATTTCACACTTTTTGGCGATCATCAATGAGCGTATGTTGGTATAGTGGCTTTCGCACCGACTGTTGAAAATTTAAAATATTATTAAAAATAAGTATAACTGTATCGAGAGCGTACAAATTGGTGGCGCCATCTAATGTTTGCACAAAAGTATTACACATTAGATGTTGGCAGACCTGTAATCTGATAAGAATTATCTATATCTAGATACACAGGCTGACAAAAAATTTGTTTTGAAGCCAGCACCTAGTAACGACACGGCAAATCAAATTATAAATGAAAATAAAGTTTAGTGCATTATAGACGGCAAACTACTAAAATCTATAAAAAAATTGCACTGCTCTACTAGAGAATTTTCACAAACATTAGATGGCGCCACCAATTTGTACGCTCTCGATACAGTTATACTTATTTTTAATAAGTATTTTAAAATTTCAACAGTCGGTGAGAAAGCCATCATACCAATATATGCTCACTGATGATCGTAAAAAAGCGTGAAATAGCAGCTATATGACATTTTGGTAGGAATTTTCTCACATATGCAGTTTCTTTATATATATATTTTTATTTTTTTTCTTTATATTATTTATTTCCTTGTATTTTATATATTTATAAAGTAGGCTATTCTTCCTTTATTTTAGGTTTACAACCCTACAATAAAGAAAGAAAACCCTACTTTATATAATCTTTGGTATGCTAGTTTTGTCCTAGAGATGGTTATATGGAAGACTGTGCGTCTCTTCTTGTACATAGCATCCTCTCATTACATTAAAATTAGATTTAAAAATGTGGAAATTGTTTCGTTGATTGCGATTCTGAAACGAAGCATAACTTTAAAGTGGATTTTCAATTAACCATCGAGTATAATGTATTTAAAACGGCGGGACTGCCATTTGTGTGCATGGAAAATTTCAAAAAAGTTTTGCTACTGACTTTTTCTTCTGCTGAGTTATTTTATTACGGTCTAGAAACCAACTGAGATTTGTTGGTTTTTTATAAAATCGAACCCTTGTCTGACTAACCTTTATTTGTTTCTTCTTCAAATGAGAGAAATAAATTTAAAAAAAATAATAATAAAATAAAAATAATCATTTTTGGTTACCTTATTTAAATAATAAAGTAAAATACTAATAGAAATTTTCCTTTTCTATACGTCCTTACTTAATAGTTATTAATAATACAAGGGCGAAAAGTTAAATTTTTTGATTGAGTAGGTTTTTAGAAGCCGAGAGCCCGCCGATAGGGCCGGCCCGATGGTAATAAACCTACGAAATCGAAATTTAACTTTTTGCCCGTGTATTATACAATATTTTTTATTTGATTGTTACTAATTTTAATAAATTATTAAAATATACTTAATTTTAAAGTGCAAAAAATATTTCTTTTTACTGTCTTATTACTTATCTAGTTATCCATGACATATTGCTGTTCAATCAAATCGCTACAAGAACAATTGAATCGTTTCTTTTGCTTGCGGTTTTTTTTTTCAAATTAAAAAAGCTATAGCTTTGTGATTAATTTCTATTAAAATGTATCTGTTGTGAAACCGTTCTATGAATATGATTGAGGGTGATTTTACAATTGAAATTTTGTATTTTTAATTTATTTTAGTGGGTGAATACAGATTAATCAGTTGACATATATTTTGAAAGTAAGTTATGGAAAAAAAATTATTTTGTACGAAATGATTATAATAACTGTATCTGGTCAAAAATAACGATTAGATCAGGACCAAAAGTGACCAAAAGGTCATATTTCTTTACAAATATTACAGTAAAGGTAAAGCATCTTCTTTTAAAAAGCTTACAAATACAAGTTTTAGTTAGC
Organism: Brachypterus glaber; assembly: GCA_958510825.1. Lineage (NCBI taxonomy): Eukaryota > Metazoa > Arthropoda > Insecta > Coleoptera > Kateretidae > Brachypterus > Brachypterus glaber. The sequence goes on along the minus strand of OY294044.1, from coordinate 21,351,249 downwards.
GGGCGAAAAAAACTTTTTGGACCTAGGGCTTTTCGCCCGTAAAAAATGAACAAAAAGTGTCGCTTTTAGAATCAATCGAATAAAAAATTCTTTGTAGGTGAAATTTATTGGTTGTAGAATGCAAGACGTATATTATACCTAATATTTTTATTGACAATATGCTGAAGAAGTAATTAAGGTAAACATAACTTTAAAGTTTAACTTTTTATGCACGTTTTATGTATATAACACGACTCAACAAAAAAAAATTTGTTCTTTGTCCTAAAGTTTATATTATGATTTTTCGGTTCATTACGCACAAAAACGAAAAGAAAATACCTTCTTTTGATTTAAAGTTTGCTTTTGTGATAGTTGTGGTAATAATACTCATTTTCGATTTTTTTTATAAATTTCAATTAGTTTAAATACATTCAAAAATACCGCAAGATCTGAGTGGGGTTTTTACGTTCACGCAGTGCCTCCAGATGGCACTCAAGTGATAAACAACGATCAGGTGTTTTGTACATGTCGAGAAAACGTTAAAATGGCATCGCGAAAATGTAAATATGATGCTGATGCATTTTGCTACGTATGTGGTCAATTTATTAAAGTTCGAGACATGAAATATAAACTAAAAACATCTCACGTTCTCTGTGAAGCCTACGAAGAATATTTTGACTGTCCTGTTCGGAATTAAGACAAGCCATGGGCTCCAAATGTTGCTCGTAGTTATTGTAAAAGATGTTTGGAAGGTGAGCAATTTTCAATTAAGCAGTGAATCAAATGTAATGGACATATTAACGTTATCAAGTATTGGCCAATGAAAACATGATGGGAGACTATATCTGGTGTTTATTGAGAGAAAGTACTTATGAATATAAAAGAAAGAGTAAGAGTAGTCACTTAAGTATTTTCTACTTTTTTGTAAGTTATTTTGATAGTAAACCTTAATAAAAATGATAAACAAATTTATTTCGATGGTTCTATCTTCCAATAAAAATAATACCACAGATTTTGAAAAATATCGTTCAATCGGTCTTCTTAATACAAAAGCAAACTTTTTTATGCCATATAATTTTTTTTCGTGTAATTACAACCTAAACTATCGAAGTTTTATACTTTAGAGTCAAAGTCAAATTTGGTGTTGACCCGTGTAATGTATTATCTACTATTAAATAAACTTTATTTGTAGCCCTGAAAAAAAGCAACCGTCTAAATGGTTAAATGTCGGCTAATTTACATAAAAAAACATTTATTTTGTCAAATAACCTATAATTAGTTACACCCACAAGGAATACATGGGAATGCTGTTTTTTGAAATTTTTATAAAAATCAAGTAGCCTTCATCAGTGATATTTTCGTAAATTAATACTTTGAACTGACGTTTAAAAATTAAGGTTTTTTAGGATTTTTATCAGAATATTTTAATAATTAGTAATAATTATATTTAATAAGTTAAAATTTATTAATAGTTTTTTGTGTTTAATTAGTAAAAATTGGACAAGAAATAGAAAAATCTAAAGTGACAGAAATCAGCTCATTTTATTATCTGTTAGTACTAGTACTAAGTAGATAATTAAATTAATTTTTTATCTTATTACTGCTCTAAATAAATAAATGTATTAGCTAATTAATGTCGACTTCTAAAGCTAGTAGTAAAAAAACATTATTACAACTAGATATATTTGGATCTATTGCTCTGATATTATTAATTACAGAAATATTGTAACAAGTTTCCAATTTTCCCCTAACCCTACAATGTAGGATCCACATATAATATTCCTGCAAAATACCCATTGAAACGGTTACCTATTCATATTTTTAAATACAACAAACCGCCTTCGGCAAAACATCGACGAACACAAAATTCTAAAATGTTTATTCTAAAAAAATCTGTCTCTTTCAATTTTCAGAACCCCATATCGATGTTGTTTTGTTTCGTAACGGTATGAAAAACAATTGGATTTTGACCACAAATAAATAAATCACACGGTAGGATGGTTTTATTTTACACATGTTGATCCCAATATGAAAATACCCAAAACTTTTAATTACCACATTTTTAAGGAAATTTGTATTTTTTGTATAACATATCGATTTTAAACTGTACCTACCTTCGTAACAACAAATGTATAGCACACAAATATTTATCACACAAAATTAAGATTTGATTTAAAATAAATAATAACTTCATATTAAAAAAATGGCGGACTAACATCTCGTCGCATATAACTGACAGCTGTTTTATGATTGACATATCGGCTGCCTTCACGATGCGCGCGAAAAAAAACACTTTTCTGCTTACTGTCATGGTAACGAGCAGAAAAGTAAAATACTAAGAAATAGGTTTGAAAACTTCATTTGTTTTAGTAGAAATGTCAATTTTTGTATCAGATCTTAGAAAAACTACTTTTTATATCTACCCTTACGTAGGGTTACTTCATCTGTACTTGGTCCGTTTTTGCTCTGGTTTTCGGTTTTTTTCTTCCTTTCGGGTAGCGCCACACAACAAATGAAAATCGAAAATTTCCCCTCTTTTCCCCTTAAGCTTAGGGATACGAGATTTGGAATTTCATTTTATAAGGTTCCGGTGCCGGAGCTTAAAAAAATATATGTAGAAGCCTTCATTAACTCAAGACGGCAACCCGATTACATTGATTTGACAAGGTAAATTTTTTGATTTAGGCAGGTGTCAGTAGAATAGAATTTTATAAATAATGTTTTATAAGTAATATTTAAAACCCTAATTCCCATTAAAAATCTAAAAAATATACTTATCTATTAAATAAAATACTAAGGTAAGAAAATTATGTATTATTTTAGCAATAATATAAAAGGATTTAAAAGCATTTTTTGAACTGAAGTATAGTCACTCCATATAGCACCAGCTCACCTCACCTCACAAACGAGTAACTATTGACTTTCCTCAATTGACCTTCCAATAAGCTTAAGCCATTTAACTCTATTTTGTTTCTATTTCCTAAAGTAAAATATGTTTGTAAACATAATATATATTATATAAAAATATTTTAAAACTTTGTGATATGGATAATTGTGGCCGACTATACAGTAAGGCTGCTCTTTTTGCGGAATTATTATAAATTATTAAATTTAATTCTACTTGCCTTAAATTAAGCTAGGGAGCAGAAATAATAATTTATTCAATTTCTATAAAAGAAGGAAACCTATCGGTTGAGGGGAGAATAGGGACTACTTTAAGAATTGTTCTACAGAAAATTTATCTGTGCCTTAAAACAGTGGTTTGGAAGTCGCTATAAGCCGGTGGTCCACAGAAGGTAGTATGCACTATCATAGTGGGTATAATGGGCATTTGGTCTGCGTGCAAGTGATATTATCAGGCATTACTGTGCACAGTACCACATGGGGTATTATCATCCTTCAATGCAAGTTTGCCAAGTCTTAAAATTAAAATTTAATTAAAATTTAATGTAGTAATATTATGTAATAAATATACTTAATTACGTAAGATTATAGTTTATTTTTATAATAATAATTTAGTAAGATTTATATTCAATAACCAATAATTACAAAATAATTCTAGTCCTGAGTAGCGTAAGATTGGAACATGAGGCTAGAATTACTAATAATTTTCTTAAATTTCAAAAAAATATAATTAATTTAAAACTATAAAAAGTATTCATATTATTTGTTCAGTCCTTATTTTTCTTTTAAATTGGGATCTATAAGTCATGTGATTCGTCATTAAATGTTGGCCACCTCCTGAGTGTAAATAATCGCCCTTGTACTATAATATATTAGGAATTATCTTCATTTTCGAAATGTTGATTAAATTAACCTTTTAATTCTTGTTTTAACCCAATATAGTATTTATGTGCAAAAATATATATGTAGAATACTAAAAATATGAAAGCTCTTCTCCCATTCATAGCATGTTTCTCTAAAATGAAAATAAGTCGTTTATACTGCAAATAAAAATGATCAATTATTATTAAAAATTTACCTTTTCACAATATTATCGTATTCCATGAGTGCAGATTTATTTTCAGGCTGTGTAGAATAATTTTAATTAAATATTGAATGTTGAGATCCTATTTAGTACATTAATGTATTTTATAACTTTTTACACCAAAATATACTTTACATTTGTATTAAGTTAAGAAATTAAACATTTTTTAAACTAATTTAAAATTTGATAGATGTCCAAAATTACAGAATTTAAATGTCAGAAATTATTTCTGGGGCTGCCAAAGCAAGAAAGAGCGCGTTTCTTTTTGACAAAATTGCGGTACTTTAGCCAAAAAAAAAATCCACGTAGGGGTACTGTACCCCTAAGCTTAAGGGTAATCGAGGGGAAGTGCGATGCTCTTTTTTTGTGTGGCGCCGGACCAACCTTTATGGGAACTTTTTTTCCTACTTTTTAACGTAGAATCACTTCTTAAATTTCTCGAACTTATTTCTGAATGTATTATTTTTTCTGGATACCCCACATATCCATTAAAAAAATAGTAGTTTTTATGTGAGGAGATATTGGGTTATACGCATAATTTTATTCGACAATGAAAAAAAAATGTTGTGCCCGTCATTAAGCCCAAAAGAAGCAATGTGTTAAAATTTCTGATACGACGCACTTAAAATTGATGTAGCGCTACTTATAGAAGCTCGCCTTTAAAAATTAAAAAAACAAAATACAGCAAGATAAATAAAGAATTACGTTAAAAAAATCCATCTTTTGAAAATTAGAGAGCAAAAAAAATTTTTACTGTAAAAAAAATAGAGGGTCGTTATTTAAAATAATCTTCCAAATTCTTAAAAGCACATCCTTTTTTTATAAGTGACCCGAATTTGATTAAAAAATATTCATAAAAGCAAATTCTACAGTCGTTTAAAAAAGGTATTTTTTTAGAACACCTTGTATATATCGTAGACCAAATCTGAAAAAAATATTCAGAATCAGAAGAAAAAATGCTTTAAGATAGGTTATGTCAGAAAAAAAGTATGCTTCATAAGTTTCATTTTGTGGGATAGTGTAGATTTTCATACTTATGTTATAGATTACATATTTGTTATTATTCAATTTTTTTAGGATTTTGAACATTTTCTATATCTTACAAATGCGTAAGGTATAATAAATGGCTAAAATTTTAATTAGTTAAAACCTTAGTGTATAATTATTAAATTTTTAGATATCTGTGACTCCTGTAATTTAAACCTTTTAATTAAAATGTATTTTAAACGTTTGTAGTTTTTATCATGAAAAATTTTATGCTTTTTTGGTTGTCAATATTAAATATTTATTGAAACATTTTAATTACACTTTATAATTTTCAAGTACATTAAACTTTAATTGGACTAATTAATTTGATCAATTGTAGAACTTTAAATATAACTAGTTATACATTTTAAATGTTATTAATTCACAGTAAGGGAACATGTCAGGTTTTATAGACTAAATTTACCTAATTTCTGATTTTTGTAGTATACCGGGTGTCCCTCTATTTACACAACTATTTTCTCGAAAACTTAAAGAGATAATCAAATTCTGCGAAAACCATCTTAAATAAGTCAACTTAAACTATCTTTTAGCATATATTTGATACTTTCAGCTCTTAAAATGTGGGCAGGGGGCATAGGGGGACATTTTTTAAATAGAAAGGGGGTCGTGTGATACATCATTTTAAAGCTTATTAAATTCTCCATTTAACTATAAATTTTTTAATTTTTTTAAACATTTTTTTTTGGGTTTAAAATAGGGTTGAAAATGGGTATTTTTGTCAAAGTTGCTCTAAAAAAATCAAACAACTTTTTAAAAGTTACTAATTTCATGATGAAAAAACGTAAATTATACTTTTAAACTAATTGTAATTGACATAAATAAAAATTTACAAAAAAAACTTAAAAAAGTCGAATTTTTTAGCAAACAAAGAATCAAAACCTTAAAAAAAATAATGATGGTGTCAAAATTTATGTGTTGAAAATGTTTGGAGTTTTTTTTACAATAGAAAAGAGCAACTCTTAACAGTGAAGAGTATCTATTTAAAATTCGTTGTAGTTACATCAGTCCAATATCGTGTAAAATACCTAAAAATAGGCCCGAGAACGACTATAAACTAAAAAATAAATAAATAAATAAATTAACAAATAATAAAATAATTAAATATGAATAAATAATAAATATTTAATTTTTAATATCTATGGCAAAGAGTTATTTACCATTTTCAAAATGGATGATTATAAAATTCTCTAAACGATTCAGTCAGTTGAATCCTTTTGATGTGGTCCTTTTGATTTCAGGTGGATGATGACCGAAGGGCAGGAATTAGAAGAGTTGAAAATAGGTAAGTGATTTTTTTCATGGAAGTATTCAACTCGTAAAATACCACAAAATGTGTAATATTTATTTTTAAATTTGTATATTTTATTACACAGGCCCACAAAAAAAAAATTGTGAATCTTGGATTCCAATATGATATTCCTATGTATTTTTTCCCGCTGAAACTGAATCTGCAACGCGTTTAACCCCTACACGTCAGGATTTTGACATAACCTCAAAAAACACCCGAAAAACTACTTATTTTTATAAATTGACATTACCTACACATTACAATATTGTCGTATGTCCAAAAAATATTAAATTCACAACCAATTTAGCTGTCATTTCTGAAAGATCACTGACACTGTCACCGCCGGTAATTTACATAACGTTATTGGATTTGGGTTCTTAGTTGATTTGCATGGATTTCACAATAAAACACCCTTTCTATTATATTTGTAAATGAACTGTAATTTATAACATTTTACAAGTACAGCCGACACCGCTCAAGCGCGTAGATGAGGGGGGTAATGGGGGTAATTACCCCCCCCCATAGGACAAAAATTATATATTAAAACATATAAAAATTTACCTTTTTTTCATTTTAAATATCTACGATCTTGGTATTAGCTCTTCCCAGACCTTCAAACAACTAAAAAGTTCACCTATTCTATTGAACTATTTGTTTTATAATACACTACTAATACTATTTGTTTAATATAAATTTTATATTGAGTCAATCAAGTAACAAGCTTTAATACTATTTCTTTTTCTATAGAAACCCATAAAATATCTTGACGTGACATATGAAAAGTTACCAATGATTTAAAACAGTTCTTATCTTATTTCGGATTGTGCATATTTTTATCAGTTTTACGGTCTGTCTTGAATATGAATCCCTTATACATAAATAAACATAAAATAAATAAAACTCGCAGATTAGTTTTATATTTTTTAAATAAGTATACATGGCCCTGATAAGTTCTGACTTTGGGTCTAAATTTTACCTAAATCCGTACACTGATAAAAATATATGTAAGAATACTTCCAACGTTAAGTTATGTATGTTTTCCAGAACATTTTCTGTATAATTTCATAATAAGCCATGTGAAATAAAATCTTACGGAACATATTCTGAAATAAAAGTTGTGAAATAACATTTCGCAGAACATATTCTGTAAGAAGTTATGTGAAATAAAATTGGGGTCTAAAATTATCAAAATTTGCGTTACGTAATACTTGAACTTTCCCTAAATTACATAAGAAGTTATGTGAAGATGCATTATATGTTATGTATATTTTAAAAATATAGCAATAAGAAATTTTACATAACTTATTATGTTTGATGATTGTGTGATTTTTATCTGTGTAGGTAATTAAAGTTAGATTTTTACTTAACTTTTACTTTTTCATCAAAGATTAGAATTTTATTTAAATTCTTATTTACTTTAAGTTAGGGATTTAGGGATTTCTGTTTTCGGAATCCCGAACTTGAAATCCCAAAAATTAATCCCGATCTCGGTCTTGTACTCGAAATTTTAAACATACAAAAACTATATGTTTAGATATTAAATTAAAAACTCATTATTATCTATTAATTAGAAAAATCATTAAAAAAAATAAAAAGGTTCTACTTTTAATTTTTTTTTAAATTTATAAACATAAAATAACAAGAAAAAATAATTATTACAAATAAAATAGGCTCCTTAAACTGCAAATGCATTTAAGGTATGATCATCCAAAAGAAGGATATCATTTTAAATGAAAGTTTTGGGCTAAATGAGAAAAACTGTGTACCAAGTTTATTTTTTAATAAAGAACAAAATGAAAAAAAAATATAAACTCGTCAGGAATTATTTGTTATCGTAAACCCGACAACAACGCATTATTCTTGCGCTAAATGTTACTATCATACTGAAAAAAGGTAATATTTTTTGTTTATCTAAAAACCAACATAATAACATTTAGGTAAAATGTATAATAAAAACACTGTACAATATTAATTAAATATATTTATTTAAGTAAAAAGTCTATGTGTAACTTTTTTATAATCTATGGAAATAAACTTATTTAACACATTGAAAGACACATTAAATTACTTGTCTGGGGCAACACTGTCCCACGGAACAGCATGCTTTGAGTTATCTTAAAGCTGGTTTGCTTACAATGTTATTATAGTATAAATACCTCAAAAGTAACTCCATAATTGTACTGAAACTTAAGAAACTAGTCACAACAGTCCAGCCTAATTACACATTGATTTATAGCATGTTAAATCCGTAAAAACTAATAAAACACAACAAAATATTTTAATTTTATAGTCAAGAGCAGTGAACACAACACAGACCCTTTCCTTTGGCCCCACAGTAGTAGTCAATGTGCAAATATTTTTATTTTGACGACATGACACTTGACACTTAAAGTTTCGTTAGGTACAATATTGCCAAATCGTGCATTGACATATGTCAAAATTCGTAATTAAAATAATTAATTAAAGTATGTTCCGGGATGTAAAAAGGGCTGCATTTTTGGCTATGTATCTATAAGCATGTAAAGTCTTATCTTTGCAGGCGATTTAGCCCAAAATATGACGCCCTTCTTTAGTTTCGAGACTAAAATCCTCAGTCGGAATTTTACAATAATTCAAAAACTTTAACATTATATTGATAATTCTGATTTATAAATCGAAATTAGTACATACAAACAATTTTTTTATGCTAATTTGCATATTTGGGGACACTTTCTTTGAGTCAATTCATATGTTTTTGTTATGAACAAAAATATAACTACATGGAATGACATATAAGTTATAAAACGGTAACTAGAAATTTTAGTCCAGAATCAGAGGTTAGAGTAGTATCTAGTAGATTTAAAATGATTTTAAACCCGCGAGCATAATATTTTTTTTACTTTAAACCAGTTTATGCATTGCCAAGTCACTATATAAAATTTGTCAGGACATAACTTAACTTTTGGCACCTGCTACGTATAAAAAACCCTCTCCTAATCCAGTCAGTTGTGGCCTATCAAAAAGTATATCGAAGTTTTCCTAAACTGGAAAAGCATATTCTCGGGGCTCCCACAAATCAAATAGCGATTTTTGAATGACGTAACCTTAATTAGAAAAGTCGGGAGGTTTTCTACGGCCCGATCGGATAGAAGCGTCGATTTCACTATATAATATATCGTTTTTCGAGGTAAGACGGCATAAATCTGCTTATATTCAGTCTGACAGAGATCGGACTGTGATATTACTGATTTTTTAGAATATCGCTAGAAAAATATACAGGATGTTTAGTTGCACTATAACTTTTCTTTTAAAAAAAGTTATACTCTAAAAACAAAAAAAAATGCTGCTTGGGACATACATTGGAACACACGAAACTTTTCTTGAATCAGCTGAAACAATAAAAAAAACAAAAATATCTTATCAGAGAAAAAAGGCTTTCTCTTAAACTTTTGTTATATTAGGTGTGTAAAAATAAACAAAATAGATTTTATAAACAAATATCTGGATGCGCTACAGTAAAACTCAAGTCTTCGAATAGAGATTTTTTTGCATTAAGATCACACATCCCCTATTTTATTAAAAAATCACCTTGTGCCCCCTGCACACATTTTAAAAACAAAAAAAAATCAAATACCAAAAGATAACCTATGCTTCCTAATTTACGTGTTCCAAATTTAAAGGAATCTTAATTCGTTCAAAAGTCAAGAGGGGGAAGGGGTGACTTTTGGGCCCCACTTCAAAATCTCTTGTAAAAATACATAGTAATATATTAGAGATCAGATATCTTTATGAATTCAGTCAGTTATGCTGTTTGTTCATTTTATTTTTGTTACTAATTTTACAATTTTACATTAAATTTTACAGTTTTTTTTACCAGCATTGCATTTAAAATTATAAAATTACATATAAAATCTAGTTAATGTATCTGCGTTAAAACGCATTTACATGAAGAATCATGAGTATGTTTTTACAGAGTTGCTTCAGTTAATAAGAATTAAACTTAAATATTGGTGAAATTTTATGAAAATTTATTTTTTTTAATTGTTAGTAATGATTTCTAATTAAACAGAAGAATGTGATGTTAAACCATAAACACAAAACTTTTGGTGACTTGTTAAAATCCATTTTTCTATTTTACGCCATAAACACAAAACTTTTGGTGACTTGTTAAAATCCATTTTTCTATTTTACGACTCTTATAAGCTCATAATCATTTTGCGTGTTCTTATAGGCCTATAAGAGGTTTGTACTTTTTTTTCTTTTGGGTTGGCAGTACAGGATAAAAGACAATCGCTATGAGTATTCCTTGCAAATGTCAACACCGATTAAAACACTCGTTTCCTAACACGTTTTTAGCTCACTAGTACTTAAGAAAACTCGCCTAAACCGGCTCGTTTTCTAAACTTGTACTCGTGCACTAAAAACGGGTGTTATGAAGCAAGTACTTTAACATACAATTTTGAACCCACCGTAATATGTCGATGCCATACAAGACAGATTTCTTAGCAACGGTCGGCTCAACAATGAATTTTAATAAGTCACTAAGAGTTTTGGCACATGACCTACTAATTAATATTAAAAGTAGAATATGGTATAAATTAGTCTCAGGTATTTACATAATTATCCAGTACAAAGGTCAAAATATATTTTGAGTCAATTGAACTACTGTAACACTGAAGAAACTATGGTTTCACAGAAGAGACATGTACAAGCAACATTGACAAAATCAACATAGGACTTTGTGACACACCAAGCCATCTTTATACCCATTTACCTGCATGTATATGTGTTGCAATGCAGATACATGCAAAATTTACTGAACGCTTTTGCCTATTTGGAACCCCAGGCAACATTTGTTATTAATTACAAGTTGTTACTGTAAAAAATAACGATATTCTGTTATGTTTTACTGTAACAACTTGTAATTAATAACATATGTTGCCTGGAGTTCCAAATAGACAAAAACGTTTAGTATTTACAACGATAACGAATTATCAGTGTAGATTTTACAAGTAATTTTGAAATTTTAAATTTAATGTTCATATATTACTATCAAATTAGATGATAAATTGTAAACTTACATCTAAAATTGTAAAATTACATATATGACATTTTTTCAACCCTAATAAAATATTTATTAAACTAATTGCAAAAAATTTTAAAATGCTTCAACTTAAAATTGTGATCTTAAAAAAAAAAACTGATACTTTGATTGAGTATTTGGACTAGCGTTTCCCTGGCTGAATAGTCACAGTTGCCTAAGCCAACACAACGAAGAAGAAGAATGATTACTAAAATGTTTTCTATGTGTACACTTGATTTCATAATAAATGAAAAAGTGGGGTTAACTAAAATGTCATGTTTTCTATAAAATTTAGTTGTGTGAATATTAATTTTGTTAAATGGGGTTATGTCTGTTTGACAATAAAAAAAAAAGGTTAGTTAAACCATGTCAAAAATCATATGTTATCTCATTAATACACCAAAAAATTTTGAGTTTGACCGTCAATTCAAAAAAGTCAAAGTTTGACGTTGATGTAACAATAATAATATTGACACTTAAACCTAAATTTAATGACAAGTAAACAAATGTTTGTCAAATGGAAAAAACTCCTCACAATTTAACAATTATCGATTATTTTTGAAACCAAGTGTACTTCGATATTTTTTTAAATCGCCCGGTATTTTTGATCGGTCGTTGATACCGTGTATGTTGGCTTTCTTAAGACCTTTTGGCAATATATCACTCAGTATATCACGTCGGGCCGATAAATCAGGGCGCCTCGGCGGCCGGTATGCCAAGTCGCAGGCGGCACCGACATCGCATACAGCACCCTTGATTCCTCTCTTATTCTCTGTACGCTGCACAAAACTTAAACGATATATTAACCCTCATCATATTAGGAGAAAATTTATTTTAAATTTTACTAATAGCCAACTTACAAATGCTCTTAACACGTTTTTACGAAATATAGTCTTTGAAATGTCTTCCACTTTATTTAGTAATTTTGTGTTGCACCCCAATTTACAGGGTGTATTAGAACTGACGTTAAAAAAGTTACATATTCACTTGTACAGCAATAAAAAAAATAACAAAATTTGAGTGGGGTGTATGTATGAAATTTTGAGATAAGAACGTTTTGTTTTTGCCAATCCCAGAAGCTGTTTGAATTACCTATAAAAATGGATAAATCACCCACTTCTATGGAAATATACCAGTATCTAAATGTATGCATTTCGTCATTTTGACAATGTCAAATTGAAATTTTTCACATGACAATTTTTCAAAAATAATTTTTGAGATGTAAACTGTTAGCGGAGCAGAAATAATTGAAAATTCATAATAATCGAGCACAAGTCTTTGAAATTTGGTATAGTCTTAGGTATGGTCATGCGGATTTAGGAAACGACCGCAAGCAACTTGTGCGCGACCTCTGGTGGCCTGTTTTCAAAAACGCATTTTTTTTGTTTTTGGTTTGTAACTCGGCTTGAGCTCGTCGCCCAATAAAAAATGAGCAAAATATTTGTTCGTTAATGTCAATAACTTTTTTTGTTTAAACAATCAGAAAAAAAGTTACAGAGCGTTGAAAATTTGCAAAAGTTGAAAATATGCAAACGTTTTTCGGTTTTTCGAAAACAACTGCAAATTAAATCATTTTTTGAATATGATGCATACTTCATTAACTTTAAAGCTCTGTAATTTTTTTTCTGATTGTTTAAACAACAAAATTTATTGACATAAAGTGCATATGTAATTTTTTTAACGTAAGTTTTGATAGACCCTGTATAGTAAGAATATGGCTATGCCTAAGTCATTTTAAAAGAATTGGCTGCCATGTTTCATAATTTAATGAAAATTCAAAAATGTCATAAATTTTTAAAAAATTTTAATATTTTTTGCCGATAGTTTCGAGGCCATATTGGATCAATCACTTTGATTTTGAATTTCTAACGTCGGATTCGATTTCAAGAAAGTGTTGTTATGGCGAAAAAAAAAATCCAGATTTTAATGTATTTATCCGGTTATCTTAATAAAAATCAAATGTGTTAAAAACGGCTCTAACACTTTTTTTTTAAAAATTTATATTAACATATTAATAGTAAGTTACTAAAATAACGATGTCATTACTTTAGTTTTTTCCGAAAAAATGACGTAAATTCGTAAACTATTTTTTTTTGCATTTCATTCAAATGCGCATTATTATGCTATTCGTTTACAGTGCGTAGCGCTAGAATAGTATTATACCGTAGTTTCTAGTCCAAAATCGCCAAAAACCGTATTAGACAAAAAATTCTTGGATACGAATGTGTTTCATGAAAAAATAGGAAACTTTGAAAATGTCCATCTGTCTGTCTGTCAGTCTATCCGTCTGTCCAATGTCACGTTTTTTTAAGACACGATAACACACGAACAAATAATCCCATCGACTCCAAATTTTCAGGAAAAATCAAGTTTTATGTGGGGAAGATTCCTATTGTTTTTAGAGTAATCTCCCAAAAAACAAAAAAAGTTATGGGGGGTTTAACTTAAAAAAAAATAAACAAACTTTTCAAAAAAATAATTTTTAAAATTTTTTTCGTTAGTGGATATTTTTAGATTTTTTCTGAAACAAAAAAATATTATTTTTTTTTTTGAGTATTTGGAAAAATGCAATATAGTATATAAATTATATAATACAATGGAATGCGTAGCATAACATATCTTCACGGCTTGTTTACATTTGGGGTTACTTTTTTAAAATCACCGAAAATAAATTTAAACTAATTATAAAAATAACAAAATAATCAAAATCTTACCTGCACAATTCCGCGAAAAAGTAAGTGCGGTGGAACAGTACCAGTTTTAGTTTATGGATGGATCTGAATATCACCTTTGATGCAAAATTGATGAATTTTAAAGTTTATAATTAAATTAAATAGTTAGGGCTTAATTAAAAGCATTTTTGATGTGATGTCCGATCAGAAAATTCCTAGGGGAGGAAAAGTTCTCAATACTTTTGGCATATTCGATGGTCATCGAGAAAATTTTGCAAAAATCTAATTAGTGAAAATTTTAAAACAGCGTTTATATTGGATCATATAATGATTTTACTTAAAAGTATTTAAGGGGTCTTTCTACCTTAGAAATTATAAAAATAATCTTTTTTAAAACATTTTTTTTATATAGAAAGAAAAAAGTTATCATTGTGAAATTTTGTAGGTATGTTTAGAGGAAATGCGCCTAATTTCGGATGGTTTCCAAATTTCGGATAGTAGTGTATTTAAGATACTGTCTGCAAAGGTAAACAGAAACCAACTTTTATGTGAAGCCAAAAGTCAAACTAAATCCGTCCTTTAATATGATAACGGTAGAGCTTCTCCCCTTTAAATGGCAGCACAAATCGTTTATATTGCAAATGGCAGTTTTGTGCTCAGTTGCATTATTATGCTTGTTTATTTTATAAATAATCGTTATAAAAGTTCGTGATTCTGTCTTGGGTAAGTTATGATGTTAGTTAAGTTGATCCACTATTCATAATTAAGCAATTTGAAAACGTAAACATTCTACAAATTTCTAATCTAAAAAGCAGAAAGTTGCCTAATTTCGGATAGACCATTTTTGTGCATTTGATTCCCAATTTCGGATATCCGCAAGGTAATTATTATTCAGGATAAACAAACCATTAATTAATATTTTTATAATGATACAACAAACTAAGATAAAAATTTTTGAAAAAACGAAAATGACCTAATATACTAAGATATTCGAAATTGGGAATCTAAAATTATAGTTCCTATAGTATTTCATAGAAAATCGCTTAATGATTAAATTACGTCTTAAATGTGAAGGAATAACAAGAAACATAAGCAATGGGATGGAGATCTACTCTTGAAAATTTTTTTTCGGATATGTCCGAAATTAGGAGCCCTTTTTCAAATGCACAAAAATGCGCTGAATTTTTTTAACCGTGTTTTTTGGAAAAAATAAACTGTAATAAAATTGCTTTTATAATAAATCATGGTTCGCTATAATAAGTTGTATCTGGTTATATAAAAAAAATATCAAAAAGTAATACCGAGTATTAAATATTGAATACATTGTAAATGGTATCCGAAATTAGGCGACTTTCCTCTACTTATATTCAAAGAATACAAGTAAAATTTCTTTGGATTTTTAAAGTGCCATTTCCTGGCCATAAAATTTTTTGAAAAAAAAAAAACATCACAAACAGTGGTCGCCATGATACCGACTAAAAAAAAAACAAAACTGGATATTATTCAGTATTTAAGTCGCTATAGCCCTAGATTTTTTTTTTGGCAGAAAAATAACAGAATGGCGGACGTTTTTGTCTGAAAATGTTTGAAAATGTTTGAAAAACGTCAGCCATTTTGTTCTGTTTTGGCCAAAAAAATAAGGATACCGTAAAACTACTAACTATTGTGATAAAGTGACATGTGACAATATGACATACTACCGAATTAGTTCGACGGAGTTTGACTAAGTATAATTTAACGAAATATTTTCTTATAAATATTATTATAATGTTGACGATCTAACATCTTTTCCTTTTATTGTTAATTATTAATAATAAATAATCAAATTATTGGCAAATAATTACGTTTATAACATTTTAAGGAAACAAACTATCTTATTTATTTTTTTATAGTTCCTTTTATAACAAAATTTAAAGTTTTAAATATACAGTGCAGTCCAAGGATTTTTTTAAAGTTTAATTCAAATTATAAAACTATTAATTAATAGATCTATTTGTCCATATAAATAATTTTTATCCACGGCCGTGATTAACAGGCCTATTAATCACGGGTCTGTAAAAATAAATCGTTTAAAATTTAAAACGACCATGGATAAAGTAGAGTATTCTACTCGCGTATAATAGCTATTAATCATTCGGGTGATTAGGTCACTCGCCTTTCGGCTCGTGTCCCAAAATTCACCCTTACTGATTAATAGCAATTATTATACGCTCATTGAATAATATAGAGGAAAGTCGCCTAATTTCGGATACCATTTACAATGTATTCAATATTTAATACTCGGTATTACTTTTTGATATTTTTTTTATATAACCAGATACAACTTATTATAACTAACCATGATTTATTATAAAAGCAATTTTATTACAGTTTATTTTTTCCAAAAAACACGGTTAAAAAAAATCAGCGCATTTTTGTGCATTTGAAAAAGGGCTCCTAATTTCACATTTCCGAAAAAATTTTTTCAAGAGTAGATCTGGATCTCATTGCTTATGTTTCTTGTTATTCCTTCACATTTAAGACGTAATTTAATCATTAAGCGATTTTCTACGAAATACTATAGGAACTATAATTTTAGATTCCCAATTTCGAATATCTTAGTATCTTAGGTAATTTTCGTTTTTTCAAAATTATTTATCTTAGTTTGTTGTATCATTATAAAAAAAATAATTAATGGTTGGTTATCCTGAATAATAATTACCTTGCGGATATCCGAAATTGGGAATCAAATGCTCAAAAATGGTCTATCCGAAATTAGGCAACTTTCTGCTTTTTAGATTAGAAATTTGTAGAATTTTTACGTTTTCAAATTGCTTAATTATGAATAGTGGATCAACTTAACTAACATCATAACTTACCCAAGACAGAATCACGAACTTTTATAACGATTATTTATAAAATAAACAAGCATAATAATGCAACTGAGCACAAAACTGCCATTTGCAATATAAACGATCTGTGCTGCCATTTAAAGGGGAGAAGCTATACCGTTATCATATTACAGGACGGATTTAGTTTGACTTTTGGCTTCACATAACAGTAGGTTTCTGTTTACCTTTGCAGACAGTATCTTAAATACACTACTATCCGAAATTTGGAAACCATCCGAAATTAGGCGCATTTCCTCTACTATTACTAGATGAAGAAATTATTTTTATGTGAGAAAAATCTTGATGCCGAAATATTCCTTATTTCTTTTTCTTCTTTTCGATTATAATAATTATATTATTATTATATAAATAATTATTTAACTAACGTTTTTTAAGCAAAATATACGGAGTGAGTAAGAAACAGAATTTACAGTGGCCGCTAGAAAAATGCTTGTCAAATTTAAACGTATTTAACAAGTGACTCCGGAGGAAATCTAACCTTGCTCAGACGAAAAAAAGGGATAGATAGACCAGCACTGTGCGAGTAATACCGGTTTATCGTGAATAATGACTTGTCTCTAATCAACTCACAAAAATATAATGTATAAATAAATATAATGTGTATTCTCTTCCCACTCCAAACATAGTTATTTATGGTACTAGTGGGTAAAATAAGATATTGCCCATGAGAAAATTAACCTGCGAGGCGTCAGCCAAGCAGATTAATTTTCGAGAGGGCAATATCGGTTTACCCATGAGTGCCATACAAGGTTTTATCCAATAAATAGCTTATGAATTCATATTTTTATTAAAAATTTTAATGACATTTACAAGAAAATAATTTGACAAGTGACAGTTAAGTGGGTAAAATAAATAATATTCCACTCAATAAAGTAAAAGCCACGCGGGGGTTATTATTGAGTTTATCTATTTAAAATAAAGCTGGTAATTGTCTTATTATCTGTATGTATTGGATAAATAACATTTATGCTTTAGATACCACAAGTGAGGAGATAGGAGTGAGTGCACTTATGTAAATTTTTAGCTATACTGCACGAAAATTAGTATACGCATTACTAGTCTATTCATCCTACTTTTGGTTGTCTCCAATTACCAAAAGGATGTCACTAGGAAGTTTTTTTTTCACCTAAATATCTAGAAAATTAATATAAAATTTTTTAACAAGAAGCCATTATCCAGTTCCATAATTATTAAAGAAAAGGATTTTTTAGTACTTACTGGATACAATTTTAATTTTATAAGATTTAAGATCGTATTTATTTATTTAAATAATGTGATTGTTTATTGTTTTTCAAAAATATTTAGTAAGCTTAATTAGTAATCATAATTTGATGGTAATTGGTAATGATAAATTTTTATTCACCTCTGTAATGACGATAACTCCTGATGATGCCTAGTGAGGCGAGACATGTAGAGTAGATTATAAAATTAAAATTGTATCCAGTAAGTACTAGAAAATGAATAATTTACAGCGATATTTTTTGTTCTTTTTTAAAGCTGTATATAATTTTTTAAACAGTTTCTAAATTACTCCGTAGATAGGGCTCAACAAATTTAAGGTTAAGGTAAATGGTGTTAGGTAATAGAGACATAAAACATATTTGTGAGCGATAAAATTAAGCTGGGGAATAAGGTTATTTGAGTACTCATAAAATCTTCGAAGGACTATCTATAAGCTTTCGGTCAGTACATAAAATGGTCAGATTTTGAACCCTAATATTTAACCTTTAAAATAACTACTCACTGAACTGAATTTGTGTTTAAGTGATCCTTGTCTGCAGAAATATAAAATTGCTCTTAGACAGTTACAGATTTTAAAAACAGAATAAATCTCTATTTAAAATAAATCAATATTATGGCATATGAATAAAGCAAAAGATTTTGCTATTTTTCTAAATAGTGAAACAGGAAGCAACCATTATGTAACTCTTTCGACAATTATAATATTTATTTTAAAACAACAGTTACTCTTCTCGTCGTGCGCGTACTTTATTTTTTATACTCTATGAAAAAGTGGCATCCCCTATAATTTTTATGATTATAAATAAATTAAGGTAACTTTTTTTGAAAATATTGTGTATCAGAATTTTCCTTTTATTTTTTATATATTTTTTTAAAGTTGCATCCCGTATAAATTTCCTTTTTTTTTGGTAGGATTGACTCTTTAAATAAAAGTATTTTTATACTAAAAAAATATCGTCAATCCGACTTTTCTTTTAGCTATTTTTTCGTAATTTTAAAACTTTAACCCCCATAACTTTGTTTTTGAGGATGTAACTTTCAAAAACTAGGGATCTTCCTAGTGTTGATCGAATAATAATTCTTTCTTGAATTATCATGCTTTTAAAAAAAACGTTACTTCGGAAGGACATACATATTGGGACATTTCTAACCAATTTTAATTTATTTTTAAATGCCGCCCCTTAATTTTTCAAATTTGGTATGGTTGATATTCTTAATAAAAAAATTAAGTTGATCGTAGTTTTTCGTCCACTATTTTCGATTTTTTTTTTAATACCTTTTTATTTTTGGGGGAGACGATGTGATGAAATGTATCTTTCTAGGCTTTTAACCATTGTTTATATTTATCGGATATGTCCTGAATAAGTATTAAACTTTACAAATTTATTTGATCAAATTTAATTCAGTTTAATTAAAAAGCATATGAAACTAAATTGGTAAAAAAAATCAAAATTTAAAATTTATATTACACAAAAATATTAGCATTCATTACATCGTATTCTAAAAACCCACAGAAATAAAAATTAACGCACATAAAACCAAATATCATTTTCAATTAAATTTAAAAGGGGGAAAACGGAATAAAATATTCAAAATGAAACGAGTCATAATAATATTTGAGGTGGGTTTAAAAATTGAACGTTTCAGATTAACAGGTCCATTTTTTCAGCACAAAAACGCTGGGGCGTAAGTGCCGGTCTACGTCAGTCAACTGGCATTTCACAAACATACGATTTAATCTTTTTTAAAGAGGGTAGGATTTAGTTGGGCTAATTAAGACCCATTTAAAATGTCATTTTTCCTCTTTCGTTATATTTTTATTTCGGCCGCAAATTGTATTTAATTTTTGCACCTATTATGCGCCAGATTTTTTACTTAGACAGTTTAATTTAATTTTTATACAGCAATTGTTATGTAGCTTTTTTATGATAATGTTACCTTTGTTTCGTTTTAATTTTATAATAAAAGAAGCAGTCTTTGCCCTATTTTGCAATAATTTAAATAACATAAAATCAATTTGTTAAACAGTAATGTAATGTATATTCTTGTTCCTATTTCCTGTCTCTTTTATCTCTTTTTTCTGTAACGTAATTGTTTATTAAATGTATTTTTCTTTGTTTATTTTAATGATTTCTTATTAATATCTTACATTTTTGAGAAAAGCTTTGTAAACGGGACTTTGTTCTTTTATGTTATTAAATAAATCAATGAATAAATTACTCGTATACAGAAAAAATATTGTCTTAAACTAAGAATGTGTGATTTGGATTGTAACGATATAAATCGTCACTTTGTAATATAGCAAGGGTTAATTAAACTATTCGTTTACTTACGTTATAATTTATGTTTATTTTGTATATAAATAGTTACGTACGTACAGAACTATTTTGTATCTGGGACTATTTTGTAGCAGGAACTATTTTGTAGCAGGAACTGAATTCTAACCATATAAGTCTCTATTCCATAGTTCTACCTGAAAATAACATAAAGAAAACATAATTAGAATATGATTTTTAATAATAAAGAATCATATGACTTATTTCTCTATAGTGCATTTGTCTATGGACTTACCTGGTTTTTATATGTTTCAGAGTCTATTGAGGGTTGGATTTCACTGGCTTTCATCTGTAGCTTGTTTCTCCTGGAAAGTTTTGTATGCTTATTCCTTCGGGATAATCCAGAATTTGTTGAAAATAGTTTGCTGGAACTGCTCACTTAGATTCAGTATTTTGTTTATACTTAGTTCACAGGGCACTTAGTATTCTGTTCGTATTTTTATTAGTTTTGCTGATAAACAATAAGTATTGTTTATATTTGTTTCTTAGAGTAATATTTTGAGGTTAGATATCACTAATACGGATTTATTAGGAAATATTCTTTTGTTATTATCTTTGATGTAGTTTTCGTTACCTTTATTAGGAATCCTATACGGTAAAACTGTAGTTGATAATGACTTACATAGATGTCGCTAATAGTTCAGAAATAGTATTTTATTTACCTGAAGGGTTCATACTAGTGAATAAGGTCAATTTTCGCTCCTTCTTGAAGCAACTCGAATACAATGGTGGTGTCATTTTGACGAGTGTTTATTTTCTGTAATCATCGAAGTAATCCTTCATGTATTTTTATTTAAAGTTAGTGAAAATGAATATTTAAACAATGCGGAAGATATTGTAACGGTTATTTTCTACAATTACGCATTTATAACGTTTCGATGGACATCGAAGACTTAGTATGACATGTAAGTTACGTTTTTCTGTTTCTTAGAATATTTCTGAGATATAATTATTGTTTTAGCACCATTAATTAATTACCATTAATTACTCACCATTTCTATACCATTAATATGGAATTACATTAATTTAAGTTGAAGTTTATTTTGGTATATTTGATATACAAGTTCTCCGCATGGAGTGATGTTCTGTTGGAACATGGTTCTGTGATTTTCGGCATAGATAAATTCTATATGACCGTCTAGCAGGCAATTTTACATTGGACATAATTTTCAAAAGTATATTTTATCCCGGACAACATTTTCAATCGTACATTTTATCCTGGAAGATGATTTTTCCAAAGTAAATGGGACAGCCTATATTTTTTTCTTTCATTTGAGAAATGAATTCATCAGCATAGGGGAGACTTGTACAGATGGAGACGATGGAATTCATACCTCATGGATTTTGCAGAAACCAGCTAAGTACTCATTCTGAAAACTTTTGAAAGCAATATTTCATATTTTTAAATTCTTTTATTTCAATATTCTTATAACTGTAAACTTTATCAGATCTGATATAGTATTGATTGATACTATATGCCCTTCTGGCTTTTGTTCATTTTTAGGTACTTATTTTTTTTTAAAACATTTAATCTCATTTATTAATTATTAAATATCATACTTTTGATTAAATGATTTCTAATTTAAGCATGACTTTTATACACTGCAAGAAATGATTGTTGTTTACATACATTTCTTGGTGCTTGCTGAACTTCATGTTTTCTTTATACATTTAAGTCGAATGATTTCTGAATTTAGTAATTTTTATTAAGATTTCTTTAATTATATCTTAATATAATTACACATATTTTTTATATATATTAATACATTACTTGATGTGCTTTCATTAAGTTTATTTATAATAAATTTCTCAAATGAATTATCTTATTTTATTTAGGGGTTATATTTTCTCAAACTGAAAAGCTTAAGTATTTACACTAGGTTGTTACTTACCTAAAGGAGTAAAAGCTAAAGTAACTGGCGCCCCTAACAACATTAATCAATTCTTTCTATTTTTCCCTTGCCCATACCCATTGCTCCGCTGTCAAAACTAGCCGTTGGCAGTGAACGTATTAATTACGGTACAGGATATAACGAAGAGCAAAATTTTGCTTCAAATGTGAAAGGATAAAAACATGGTATGCTTGAAACAAGAATATAGTCTCAAATATGAAGGGACAAGAATATGGTATGCATAAAATAATATATTCTCTTCGTTATATACAAATGACCATATTCTTGATTTAAGACAATATTTTTCTGTGTGTATTAACATGCGCCTTCGCCAAAATTGCAAATATTTTAGATAAACACACAAACATACGTGAGATCTTCACATAGTTTGTTTTGGTGTTTTGTTGTTTGGTGATTTTCTTTTTTCAAGAGGGGTGTTGGTTTACGTTGACGTTAGTTTTGCTCGGGTTTGGCGGTCAGGTCGAATTTCGTTGCTAACCTCAAAAAAATTATGAAATTCGAAACATTTTATCAAACAACCCCAGATTCGGATTCAGCGACCGCAAAAATGTATAGAAAAGTTTGTCTGCTCTGGAGAAACATACCTTATTTATGTACCTGTGTAATTAATTAATTAATAATTATAATTATGTACCACAATTCAAAAATTTCCCCAAATGCATATTTTTGTTTCACTCACATATTGACGCAATTGTCCATTAAAAACTTATCGTCAAATGGCTCGTTTTTTAAACTTAAACGCGTGCGCCAAAAACATCTATAATAAACTAGTATTTTATTACCAGATCTTTTTTCTAACATCTGAAGAAATAGGACATTACATCCCAAGGTAGAAAATATGTTATTTCCTAAGCTCATGTGCTTAGCTCATGAATAAGGTCAGCTGAAAAATAAAAACGTTCCACCGATGTTTGTATAGTTTGTATAGTATTTTATTCACAATCATACATATTTCTTTCACGTTTATCTTATATTCCAGGTAAAAACTATTTGGCAACATCTTAGGTAAAATATATAAATAAATTTCACCAGTTACGCTAGTAGTAGAGAATCAAACTCACGCTAGTTTTAGTAGACTTGTCTTGTACAGACGCGGTAGACCACTACACTAATCCTCCCATTACATGTTTGTTTAACCTCGTACTATTCTACCTAATTAAGCATCCTCTAAGTCCAGGACTTGTGTGGGCTAGTAGCAGAGGGAACGACCAGCTTATACTGACTTTCGAACCAGTTTATAGGGAGTGTCCGTTTCACTTGTCGCCTTCGCCAAATTTCAATTATTAATTATCTGAAAAAGGCAAATCGGCGCCATAGCGCGCCAGTGAGAATCGAACTCACGCTAGTAGACTTGCTATGTACGCTAGCCACCCATTTGGATGTAATTAGATAGCACGTAATTAATAAAAGGTGTACATTCATTTTGTAATTTTGTGTAATTTTACATCAATTTACAGCACTTGGCAAAATTTAACTAGTTTTTCACATTATTTTACAATACATTAAATATATTTACACATATTTACACAAATGCATGAATTAAACATAGTCAAGTGTAGTAAAATAAACTTTTATATTATTTTACATTCATGTAAGTCAAACTCGAACTTTCTTGTTGTTTCAAAACTTTCATTGATAAAATTCCTTAAAACAATAGCTTTTAATAATTTTTAAAGTTTTATAAAATAATTTTTGAGACACCAAATTCATTAGGATACAGACATATTTATCTGGGCTTTTTAATAAATATTTTATCGAGAATTAACGCAAACGACGTGGGGAAAATTTAATTAACAAAATTTCTCGTGCTTAAGAAAAGAAAATTAACTTCTCAGTATATTTTATTTCCGAAATAACCTATAACGAGCTCGTATTTTAATAAGTTTATCACAATAATAAAATAGTGATATTTATTGCTGAAATGCACAACTGCATGACGTTCCCCTTATATTTATCGAGCTTATCGAAGCGGGCTGTATTCCCGGCAATCCCGCACTTCTCCCGACGTTACTTCTTCGCGACGTTACAAGGAATAGATTCCAGAATACACTGGATTGCGAAAAATTGCGTTATCTACATGTTTCATAACCATCATTGAAGAAGACCCATTTTACTTACTTTTGTAGACTACCCGCCAAAAGCTACTTCCGTAACACTTCCTGTAAGGCACACTTTTTGTCCTTAAGGTTGCCCCTGTTGTCACTTATCTAAGAATAGTATATTCTGTAACAAGTTTAGAATGATGTATATTCCGAACGTGTGGATGTTTATCACACGAGTGAGGAATAGCCATTCTACACTTGTTACAATAACCAAAAGTTTTAATAAAAAAAAATAATTTTCATCCAATAATTTAATTTTCATCCAATAATTTAATATTTTATAAAAAATTGTGTTATTTTCTGTGCGATTTCAAACCTCCCAAAGTCAAATGACATTTTTCTGCAAACCGTTTGTCAAAATTCTTTATCCGCAAAAATTTTTTTTGAATTTTTGTTTTGTTTTTATGAACCTAAACCTACATTTATACAGGGGAAAGTATTATTTTGTTGGCAGCATTATTTTTTACAGTAATAATTTGTATTTTACACGACCAAGACTAAAACCTAATTTTACACTTTCATTTTCGGGACTAAACTTGCCGTTTTTCTCCCTAGGGATTAAAAATCACGGCAACCTTGATAATATTAAAATATTATACTTACTATGTGCTTTGCTGGTTCAAAAAATTAGTTTTGGTGGTGTTTTGTAATAAATTAGCGATTCAAACCAATTTATTTGATTTTAACAAAGAAAACCTTTAAAAATAACATTGTTATAACAATTTATACATAACTTAAAATTTATCATCTTCGTCCATTTTTTTGACGTTTGTGTCAACCATATTAAAAAACAATTGAAATCGCGATAGCCATGATGAAACTGACTTTTCGCAATTTACAGGCATCTTGATTAAATTACGAAAATAAAACAACCGATTTTAGACGCGTGGTTTTTAATTTTAATTTTATCTACCTACCTAAATTATGTTTGGTCCTGCAAAAAATAGTGTATATACCTCAGGACTAAAATTGGCTGTTTTAGTCCCGTGCAGCCAGTTTAGTCCCTTGGTATATAAATAACTATTTTTTAACACTTTAACACAAATTTATTACAATTTATTAACCTAAAAATTATCGTATGGAAGCTTTATCTTATTATCTCGCCTTTTACCGTAATAAACTAGGAGGCGAAGCCAGAACCAAGTGGATTGCTCTTCGCTTATCCGTAGATTCAGTTAACTAACCCTTGATAAGAGATTATTATAAATTTTAGAGTAAATTTTGTCGAAATTAAAAGGATAAACAAGGCAAGTACTCAAAGAAACCTGGGAAAATAGTCCATTATCTTGTCTTATGATATCTTAAGATTTAAATCTTAAACCAAATTTACTTAGGTACCTATATTTCTAGTATCTACCTACATATAAACAGTGATCGGCGAATTTCCAGTGCTCGCATAGGCGCCGCGTCGATTCTAGAGTTGACGCGAGGTTTTAAATATTTTCATTTTTATTTCTTTTTATCTTGATTTTTTTTAATGATCCCATTTAAACGAGTAGGTGGGAAAAAAAATTATCGATAAATAAAAATTAAAAACTTTCGTATTCTTAAAAGATAAAAATTATATTAGTTTACGTGCAAAACCTCATTGGTATATCCTGAGTTTTTAAATAAAAACTGAATTTTTAGCTACTTTCAAAGGCGCTTAGCTCCCTTACGACGCATTTTTAGACATTTGTTTAAAGGAACTTTTTGTCATATTGTCTGATGTAGAATCACCCCCCGAGTTTTTTGCTCATTATTTCCAGACACCCTGTATGTATATGACATTTTACTAACGTTGGTACAGGATATAACGAAGAGCAAAATTTTGCTTCAAATGTGAAAGGATAAAAACATGGTATGCTTGAAACAAGAATATAGTCTCAAATATGAAGGGACAAGAATATGGTATGCATAAAATAATATATTCTCTTCGTTATATACAAATGACCATATTCTTGATTTAAGACAATATTTTTCTGTGTGTATTAACATGCGCCTTCGCCAAAATTGCAAATATTTTAGATAAACACACAAACATACGTGAGATCTTCACATAGTTTGTTTTGGTGTTTTGTTGTTTGGTGATTTTCTTTTTTCAAGAGGGGTGTTGGTTTACGTTGACGTTAGTTTTGCTCGGGTTTGGCGGTCAGGTCGAATTTCGTTGCTAACCTCAAAAAAATTATGAAATTCGAAACATTTTATCAAACAACCCCAGATTCGGATTCAGCGACCGCAAAAATGTATAGAAAAGTTTGTCTGCTCTGGAGAAACATACCTTATTTATGTACCTGTGTAATTAATTAATTAATAATTATAATTATGTACCACAATTCAAAAATTTCCCCAAATGCATATTTTTGTTTCACTCACATATTGACGCAATTGTCCATTAAAAACTTATCGTCAAATGGCTCGTTTTTTAAACTTAAACGCGTGCGCCAAAAACATCTATAATAAACTAGTATTTTATTACCAGATCTTTTTTCTAACATCTGAAGAAATAGGACATTACATCCCAAGGTAGAAAATATGTTATTTCCTAAGCTCATGTGCTTAGCTCATGAATAAGGTCAGCTGAAAAATAAAAACGTTCCACCGATGTTTGTATAGTTTGTATAGTATTTTATTCACAATCATACATATTTCTTTCACGTTTATCTTATATTCCAGGTAAAAACTATTTGGCAACATCTTAGGTAAAATATATAAATAAATTTCACCAGTTACGCTAGTAGTAGAGAATCAAACTCACGCTAGTTTTAGTAGACTTGTCTTGTACAGACGCGGTAGACCACTACACTAATCCTCCCATTACATGTTTGTTTAACCTCGTACTATTCTACCTAATTAAGCATCCTCTAAGTCCAGGACTTGTGTGGGCTAGTAGCAGAGGGAACGACCAGCTTATACTGACTTTCGAACCAGTTTATAGGGAGTGTCCGTTTCACTTGTCGCCTTCGCCAAATTTCAATTATTAATTATCTGAAAAAGGCAAATCGGCGCCATAGCGCGCCAGTGAGAATCGAACTCACGCTAGTAGACTTGCTATGTACGCTAGCCACCCATTTGGATGTAATTAGATAGCACGTAATTAATAAAAGGTGTACATTCATTTTGTAATTTTGTGTAATTTTACATCAATTTACAGCACTTGGCAAAATTTAACTAGTTTTTCACATTATTTTACAATACATTAAATATATTTACACATATTTACACAAATGCATGAATTAAACATAGTCAAGTGTAGTAAAATAAACTTTTATATTATTTTACATTCATGTAAGTCAAACTCGAACTTTCTTGTTGTTTCAAAACTTTCATTGATAAAATTCCTTAAAACAATAGCTTTTAATAATTTTTAAAGTTTTATAAAATAATTTTTGAGACACCAAATTCATTAGGATACAGACATATTTATCTGGGCTTTTTAATAAATATTTTATCGAGAATTAACGCAAACGACGTGGGGAAAATTTAATTAACAAAATTTCTCGTGCTTAAGAAAAGAAAATTAACTTCTCAGTATATTTTATTTCCGAAATAACCTATAACGAGCTCGTATTTTAATAAGTTTATCACAATAATAAAATAGTGATATTTATTGCTGAAATGCACAACTGCATGACGTTCCCCTTATATTTATCGAGCTTATCGAAGCGGGCTGTATTCCCGGCAATCCCGCACTTCTCCCGACGTTACTTCTTCGCGACGTTACAAGGAATAGATTCCAGAATACACTGGATTGCGAAAAATTGCGTTATCTACATGTTTCATAACCATCATTGAAGAAGACCCATTTTACTTACTTTTGTAGACTACCCGCCAAAAGCTACTTCCGTAACACTTCCTGTAAGGCACACTTTTTGTCCTTAAGGTTGCCCCTGTTGTCACTTATCTAAGAATAGTATATTCTGTAACAAGTTTAGAATGATGTATATTCCGAACGTGTGGATGTTTATCACACGAGTGAGGAATAGCCATTCTACACTTGTTACAATAACCAAAAGTTTTAATAAAAAAAAATAATTTTCATCCAATAATTTAATTTTCATCCAATAATTTAATATTTTATAAAAAATTGTGTTATTTTCTGTGCGATTTCAAACCTCCCAAAGTCAAATGACATTTTTCTGCAAACCGTTTGTCAAAATTCTTTATCCGCAAAAATTTTTTTTGAATTTTTGTTTTGTTTTTATGAACCTAAACCTACATTTATACAGGGGAAAGTATTATTTTGTTGGCAGCATTATTTTTTACAGTAATAATTTGTATTTTACACGACCAAGACTAAAACCTAATTTTACACTTTCATTTTCGGGACTAAACTTGCCGTTTTTCTCCCTAGGGATTAAAAATCACGGCAACCTTGATAATATTAAAATATTATACTTACTATGTGCTTTGCTGGTTCAAAAAATTAGTTTTGGTGGTGTTTTGTAATAAATTAGCGATTCAAACCAATTTATTTGATTTTAACAAAGAAAACCTTTAAAAATAACATTGTTATAACAATTTATACATAACTTAAAATTTATCATCTTCGTCCATTTTTTTGACGTTTGTGTCAACCATATTAAAAAACAATTGAAATCGCGATAGCCATGATGAAACTGACTTTTCGCAATTTACAGGCATCTTGATTAAATTACGAAAATAAAACAACCGATTTTAGACGCGTGGTTTTTAATTTTAATTTTATCTACCTACCTAAATTATGTTTGGTCCTGCAAAAAATAGTGTATATACCTCAGGACTAAAATTGGCTGTTTTAGTCCCGTGCAGCCAGTTTAGTCCCTTGGTATATAAATAACTATTTTTTAACACTTTAACACAAATTTATTACAATTTATTAACCTAAAAATTATCGTATGGAAGCTTTATCTTATTATCTCGCCTTTTACCGTAATAAACTAGGAGGCGAAGCCAGAACCAAGTGGATTGCTCTTCGCTTATCCGTAGATTCAGTTAACTAACCCTTGATAAGAGATTATTATAAATTTTAGAGTAAATTTTGTCGAAATTAAAAGGATAAACAAGGCAAGTACTCAAAGAAACCTGGGAAAATAGTCCATTATCTTGTCTTATGATATCTTAAGATTTAAATCTTAAACCAAATTTACTTAGGTACCTATATTTCTAGTATCTACCTACATATAAACAGTGATCGGCGAATTTCCAGTGCTCGCATAGGCGCCGCGTCGATTCTAGAGTTGACGCGAGGTTTTAAATATTTTCATTTTTATTTCTTTTTATCTTGATTTTTTTTAATGATCCCATTTAAACGAGTAGGTGGGAAAAAAAATTATCGATAAATAAAAATTAAAAACTTTCGTATTCTTAAAAGATAAAAATTATATTAGTTTACGTGCAAAACCTCATTGGTATATCCTGAGTTTTTAAATAAAAACTGAATTTTTAGCTACTTTCAAAGGCGCTTAGCTCCCTTACGACGCATTTTTAGACATTTGTTTAAAGGAACTTTTTGTCATATTGTCTGATGTAGAATCACCCCCCGAGTTTTTTGCTCATTATTTCCAGACACCCTGTATGTATATGACATTTTACTAACGTTGGTAGAGGTTTTTATTATAAATTAGCGAAAAGACTTTTACACATTTAAAGAAAATGAATAGGGAGAAAAGCAAAAGAGAGTAACTAGTCAGGTGTGTACGTCTCACCGCAGTTTCAGCATAAATCAGGGCAACACACAGCCTCGTCGAACGGCACATGACTGTTCACTTCTTATCGTCCCCCAACGTTAATTTCAACAAATTAGTCATCAGTTTTGCTAGTTTCCTCCCGGTTTCGTCCTTCTTTATCACGGTTTCTGCGGCAGTTGTATTTGGATATACTTCGCGAAAAAGGAACAAGCTAAAAAAATGTATTTTTCACATGACAAGCATTTTTTTATAAGTGCCCCCAATTTAGATATCGGCACCAAGTGCATTATTATGCACATAGTGCCAATATATAAATTGGGTTTGGCTTAATATTTTAAGCCATCATATTGTTTAGAAACAGTACAAATTCAGAACAATATTTGTGACAATTGACTATTTACTGGGTGCGAAAAGTGTCACCAAGCATAAAAAAATATACCCTAAAGGTATAAACTGGGAATTTTATCGTGATTTAGAAAAACTTTAGGTAAAACACAACAATAACAATAAAAGAATAAACAGATGGCATAAAACTTCATACGCAAATCCAAAATACTTCGAAAATCCATGATTTATGTCAAAACAGTCGCCAGTACATTAGAACACCCAGTGAATATTGTCAATTATTGTCACAGTTGAAATTGAGACAAGTTCTAAAATGACAGATTTGAGGATTTTAAAACTTTTTAATTTAGAAGCTAGAAGAATTGTGTAATTTTATCTATATTTAATGCAACAAGTTAAACGCTGACATGACGCGCCAGTTTAAGTTTTTTTATAAATACACAGAATATGAGTAAAAAGATGGCCGGCGGGACGAGTCCAGGTGTTGACACGTCCGCTGGAAAAAACGAAAATCTTTTGAATATTAAGTTGTGCAAATATTGTAAACGGCAAATAGTACGAGATAAACTAGCGTGCAAAAAGTGTAAAAGTGTTTTCCATCCAGGATGCATAAAACCGGCCAACTTGGCGAAAAACAGCGAGATGTTGCTGAAGAAATTAGTGAAATACCGTGTTCTACACCTGAAACGGGTAACATCTTAGATAACTTATTATTTCAAGAAATAATAAGCAAAAATAAAATACTCATGGAATTTAATAATACCCTACAGGAGAAAATTGCTTTCCTTGAAGAAAAAATATGTAAGTTGGAAAAAAAACATACGAAAAACAATCAGGTAAACAATGAAAATAACCAGCGCATTCAACAACAGATAACGCTTACAATACCTTCATATTCTGCGACGGTTGAATCCGACAAAAATACTAATAAGGATACAGCTTCGAACTCCAAGAGGGCACCACCAGTTCAACCGAAAACGCCACCAGTTCAACCGAAAACTGTTTTACCGGCCGTGGAGGATAAACAACCTGATGACTTTAAAACAGTCACTTATAAAAAGCCACGAAAACCCAAAATTTTAGGTAGTAACACTAATTCAAATCTAAAAGGAGTAGAAAAAATGCAATCAGTTTACGTAAGCAGGATAGATTCTAAGAGCACGATCGAATCAATGAGTGCACACTTACAGGAAAATGAAATTACGCATTTTGAGGTTAAGATCGGTTTTTCAAAACACCCCGAAATATACAAGTCCTACATTATCACCGTTCCATCAAACCTATTAGAAAAAGTAAAACAACCTAGCTTGTGGCCGGAGGGGGCAAACATTAGCCATTTTCTGTACCGCCTTGCGAAAATGAAAGAAAAACAGGTATCGGAGGATTAAACTTAAATACCAGCATTATACACTACAATATACAGTCAATAGGGAGCAGCGTGGACAAACTCAATGTGTTACTGAATGAAAATAATAACTGTTTATGTTTATGCATCTCTGAACACTGGAAGTCCAGCGATCAACTAACATCATATAAGGGATATAAGGGATATACACTATTGTCATCATTTTGTAGAGGGGCTGGTGAACATGGGGGTTCAGCTATCTACTGTAGAAACGACATTATAGGAAAGGATCGCCAAGATATAGTGCAGCTCTCAGAATGTGGTAATTTTGAGTTTGCAGCGGTGGAGTTCAATATTTGTGAAGTGAAGTATGTTACAATGTGTGTATACAGGACACCTGATACGGATGTCGAAGCCTTTTTTGAGAAATTGGAGAGGGCACTGAATATTCTTAGTAGTGAAGATTGTATGTTATTCATCGCAGGTGACTTTAACATTGACTTAAAGGTAAAATACAACCATTCTATACATCTTTTAACTTTAATGAACTCATTTAATTTAAAACAGAGTATTTTTGATTATACGCGAATAACGCCAACTTCTAAAAAATGTATAGACAATATTTTCACAAACATTGAAACCTTCGAGAGGAAAAATATAAATTATCAGATCTCAGACCACATTGGTCAAAAACTTGATATTAGTATTAATAAAAAACAGGATAACTTCTATACCAAAAGAGATTATACATTAGAAAATAAAATAAGATTTTTAAGTAATTTGCGCCAGCAAAACTGGGATTCGGTGTATTCTTGTGATGTAACTGATGTAAATACTCAATTTAAGAATTTTATGAATGTGTTTGTCCCCATTTTTAATGAGTCTTTTAAAAAGCGTACATGTAAAAAAACAACAAAAAAAATAAATTATAATTCACAGGAAATTAGTGAGTGTAAAACCCGGCTAGATATTTTGTATACATTAAAAAGTGTTGATGGTAGATATACAAATGAATATAATAGAGTTAAAAAATACTATAATAGTTTACTTATTAATTATAGGAAAAACATGTATTCTACCCAAATCAATAGGTCAGGTAATAAAAGTAAAACCGTCTGGAGCGTTATTAAGGACATAAAAGGGGATAAAAAATCAAATAAAGCCCAAATAACCGGAAATCCTGTCAACGTCGCAAATGATATCAATGGTTTTTTTGCAAATACAGCTAAAAATCTCATTGAGAACCTAGAACCTGTAGATTTTTCTTCTGATTTAGACAATAACCCTAGCTCAATT
This sequence comes from Brachypterus glaber, assembly GCA_958510825.1. Taxonomy (NCBI): domain Eukaryota; kingdom Metazoa; phylum Arthropoda; class Insecta; order Coleoptera; family Kateretidae; genus Brachypterus; species Brachypterus glaber. The sequence goes on along the minus strand of OY294044.1, from coordinate 21,318,095 downwards.
TTTATTACACCAGTTTTGAGTTCGGAGATTGTCGATATTTTGGGAAATCTAAAAAACAAGTGGAGCAGTGGTCCTGACGAGATTCCTGTTACCATTATTAAACTATGTGCTTTAGAAATTTGCGAGCCGTTGGCTTTTGTCGTGAACAATTCTTTGGTGCATGGGGTATTTCCTGAAGACTTGAAGGTAGCGTTAATCAAACCCATTCATAAAAAAGGTGATCCAACGATTATAAATAACTATAGGCCAATTAGCTTGCTGTCAGCATTTTCCAAAGTTTTCGAAACCGCAATGGCTTCCAGAATACTGCAATTCTTCGAAGTACATAACCTCCTTAGCGACAGTCAACACGGCTACATCAAAAACCGATCAACTAACACTGCGGTGCACGATTTTACTCATAGGATACTCTCTGGCTTCGAGGAAATGGAGTATATTATTGGTCTATTTTTAGACCTAACTAAGGCCTATGAGTCAATAGACCATAATATCCTGTTTAGGAAGCTGGAGAAGTATGGTGTGAGGGGTTGTGCTTTGCAGTGGATCAAATCATATCTGGAAAGAAGATCACAAAGAGTTGCTGTCGATCAGGATGGTAAATGTTTCTTGTCAGATTTAATTTTTATTGAAAACTTGGGAATTGCACAGGGCAGTATAATTGGTCCTTTACTATTTATAATTTTTATGAATGATATTATTACGTGCATCACTTTTTTAAACTGCAGTCTGGTTAACTTTGCTGATGATACTAACCTCCTGGTAAAAGCAAAGAATTACCAAGAACTATTGCGCTTGCTTGAAACGTGTATCAAAAATCTCCTACACTGGCTGCAAAAAAATAAGTTACTCCTAAATAAGGAAAAAACTAACATTATAATGTTCAAGACCTCAAGGTCCAATTTCGTTACCCCCGAAGTTGTACCATTTGATAACATGTTATTAAGCACTACAGATAACACAAAATTTTTGGGCTTAGTTCTGGATGAAAATTTACACTGGGACTTGCACACAGAACATTTAGGTAAAAAATTAAATTCAACACAGTATTCCTTACGAGTGTTAAAGTCTTATGTAAATTTTCAAACATTAAAAGCTGTTTACTACTCAAACTTTCAGTCTGTTCTGAGGTATGGTATAATTTTCTGGGGGCAGAGTACACATGCACCGGATTTGTTCACGATCCAGAAGCGGACGCTTCGTACAATTTTAGGTTTAGGTTACAATGAATCTTGTAGAGGCCACTTTAAGAACAATAACATATTGACATTGACAGGCTTATACTTGTATGAGCTTCTCGTGTTTATTTTCAAAAATAAATCGCTATTTCAGCCTCTGAGGTCCAACAGGCGTCTTGAATATAATTTTCCAAGACATAGGCTTGCGCAATTTGAAAAAGGCTCCTTTTATGCTGCAATAAGTGTCTTCAATCAATTACCAGAAGATATAAAAACGGTAACGAACTTTAACATGTACAAAAGACGTATTTTAACATTTTTAATAAATTTAGAACCTTATAAAATATCTGCCTATTTTAACTAAATTTGTAATTGAATTTTTATACTTTACAAGTAATTTTTATTTTTGTATTTGTATTGTATTGTATTATTTATTATTATTTATTTATTAAAGTGTAAGTAATATAATTAAAGCTGAGTCTCAGTCGAAAAATTATTTACGCAATACCATATCTTCTTAATGGAGAAAAGTGGCAATAAAAATACTATTCTATTCTATTCTATTCTAAGATTAATAATAATAAGATGTTCCTGCATTTCTATATGTAAAAATTCGCTAAAAATTATTGCGTGTTTACCCCAAAATCTGATGAATTACTTTATTTAGTAAAACATCATATCCAAAATGTCAGTTTTGTTTCACACTTGGCCATCTTTGAATATTTGTCTCTTAAATTTTATATAATCTTTTAAAGTATTATAAAATCTTAAAATAACTCTTTTTTTTTGTTTTTCTGGTTTCTTGTTTACTATCTCCATCCATTTGTGCATTTGCCTGTAACGATAACTCGTTTTTATTGTACACCAGCAATATGTCACGTAGCCGAGGTGCCAGATATCTGGCGAATAAACGGCATTTTACAGTACCTGACTGCCAAAAGCGTTACGTCCTTTTTACGGAATTACGTGCTTTTTGATACAATTATAAATTGCTCTATTTAGAATGGGTAATATTATTTAGTTTATAGTAATAATAACAATTAATATGAATATAATGATGAAATACCACCTTTGTCTGTTGGTCTGTCTGTAACAGACAGACATTCCATCCTATTCATAGCAAATTCTTTTATCCACAGCCGTGATTTATAGGCCTATAAATCACGCGTTACGTCTATAAACTGTTTAAACTGTAAAATGTCCGTGGATAAAGTTAATAGCTATTAATCATTCGGGTGATTAGGCCACTCGCCTATCGGTTCGTGTCCCAAAATTCATCATTGATTAATAGCAATTATCATACGGTCGTTGAATAATACACTAATATTTCCCTAAAACCATAATATGATATTAACATTTATCATATAATATCGATATGATATATCATTTGTTAATTATGCCTACCTACTTCTTCCTAGACTTCCAGATCACTCAACAAAATATTTTTAAGAAAGCTCTCAAGTCTTGCTAGTTCAAAGATATATATTGTTTTTTCTTTTGTCCTACTTTTTTAGCAATTTTTAATTTTTTATTTGATTTTTTTTTTCACAATAGACTATCTTAGAATCTTAGAATTTGGTTTAAATCCACAAAAATAAAAACAAACGACCAAGAACGAAATAACAAACTACACTGAGATAAATTTTTACATCCGCGTGCATGGGTAATTTACTTGCAGCTGCTGCTGATATGAATTTACACTCGAAGCGTTAATATAAATGCGGTGTGTATTATATGTTTACATCCAGTGTGTAAAGTTTACACCAACGCGTAAATATACTTTTTACCTAAAACCCTTCAATTCATTGAAAAAAATAGAATAACCATTTTGTTATTTTTCTATTTATGAATAGTGTTTTATGGAAAAACTACGCAAAAGAAAAATAAAAAGTATATTCGTAATCAGCATTACATAAAGTACCAATATAAAATAGAAACAGAAAACATACACAAGTCTTAGCAACTCAAAATTTGCAGGCCAGTGCTACCGCCTAAATAAGTAAAATATTATAAAATGTATGTTTTAAGGATATTGTATTAATCACACTTTTTAAATATTTACTTTTAATCAACACTTACCAATTATTTCTTTGAAAAATCTAGCACACACAAAATTATACGTACGCTCTTACAAACGTAAACAATTATAATGGTCGACAGCCACCAGACTCGATGAAGCAGGAATTCTGGCTTCTCGAGTCACGTGACTAGCTTAACGCCCGCGATTGGCTGGCTTGTACATCGTGATTTTTACACTTCAGGTGTATTGTTGCTAAAGGTATGTTTATAAAAATACACTTTCTTGAGCTCCGAGTGTATTGTTGCAGAAGGTATGGATGTAAAAATACACACTCTAGGTCAAAATCACCTCACCTGTGTAGTGTCACATCAATGTTGATGTACATTTGTATAAAGGTGTAAAATTTACACATTTATAGAGTGTATTTTTTACACCTTTTCAATGTATTTTCTTTCAGTGTAAGCTAAATTAAGTTACTAATATGAAATAGACAATATTCCGTGCAAGATATTTCATACGTTTCATAGACTATACTTTTTCTTTGGCTGCAAATATAAAACACTGAAGGGCTTTAAACTGCGGACAAGGTTGAAGACAATGTTCCTTGTCACTAGATATTTTAAATGCAAAAAACAAATAAATAAAACACATTTTTTTAAATAAATCACTTAATATTTAATAATTTTATCAGATAAGTACTTAAAAGCTATTTTCCTAACTAGAAACCACACTACGCTACGTGTCGTTCAGGCAAGCAATCGAATACGGAAAAGCCTCTTTACGCATACGTTAGGAAAATACTTTTCCTATGAGCAGGGTTAAAATAAAATATACTTTTGTATTTTATCAAATAAATCGAAATAAATCTTATTTTTATAATTTTTCAATAAGAAAATTAATTAACAGGTAAAACATTTAAACATTTTTATAATATTATGAATAAATATAACAAGAATAAGTGATCTTTCCGCACGCTCGTAGGAAAATATATTTTTATTGAATTTTACCACCTATTTAGAAATCATAATTAAAAAATTGAAGGTTATGTCACATTTTTGTGACAGATATCATGGTTTAAATAATCATTGACTAGACTGATTAAAAACGTGAAATATGAGGAAAAACTAATAAACTTTATGTAATTTTAACGCAAAACTTTAAATTCCATGAAATTATTCAATATTTCATCGTAAAATATATATATTGGCTAATTTTGCTACAGTTTACTTTACTTTTATAAACAAGAGATGGCACAACACGTGCTTATCCTAACACATGATATGGTAGGCATACCGTATCTAGAGCTAGAATGGATTCATTCTAGGTGTGAAAAGTGTGTGTAAATGCCTACATTCTAAACCAGTCGTAGAAAAAATGAGTTCAAGTTTAAATTCGATATAGAAACTTTTTCCACTACTAGCTTTAGAATATACCATTATTTATCATGTTTTCAGACTGTGAAATCAATTTTCTTCACCTATAGCAATAATAATTTTTTCTCTCCTAGTAGGAGTAAATGTTATAAACAATTGATTTCTGTCACTTTAGATGTTTCAGTTCTTTGTGCAATTTTTACTAATTAAACCCAATAAAATAGCTTAAAATAAATTTTTATTTATTAAATATAATTAATTATAATTATTACCAATTAATACAATCAATAATTAGCTAAATATTATGAAAAAAATTACGAAAAAAACTAAATTTTTAAACGTCAGTTCAAAGTATTTATTTGAGCAAATGTCATTGATCAAGACTACTTGATTTTTATGAAAAATTCAAGAAATATAATTTCTGTTAAATAACTAGTAGTGAAAAAACTAATATATAAACTAGAAAAGACTATTATATCCTCGCACTCTTAAATGCCTCGCTGCTACGCAGCTCGGGATTTAATACACTCGGCTATAAAAAAATTCTTCTCTACCTTGGTATACAATTACTATTGATCAAGAGTAAATTTTGTGTATACCTTCCAGGGTAAAAACGACGAGTTATTTAGAAAAGAGGCGTGCGACAAAAAAACCGCGCCGAATCGCAAAAACTTTGCCTAATTTGAATCAGTCTTTACCAAAATTCGACCTACCCCACAAAGTTGTTCTAACTAGTTCACACAAGTTAGAAGGAGAAAGTACAAAGGGCGTAAGTGTAATTTGTGTCGGCAAAGTTTCGGACTAAGTTAGCGGCAGTTTGAAATTAAAGTGAACTTTTTATGGGCCGACATGAATTTTGCACAATCGATGTTGTTTACATTCGGTAGAGAAGACTTTTTAGTAATCGATACTACTTTTGTTATTAAACAAGCTATTTTTTCAATGAAAATTTGTTGTATGGATACATGGATTTTTTAACTATCTCCTAAAAAGCGTTAGCTGTCCCAGTGGACACTGTCCCATGAACTGTAAAAAATATGTCCTGCAATTAAATTTTAAAAGAAAATGTTTTTTTGAAAAATGAAAAATTAAAAAAAAAATTAAAAAGGATCGAAAAAAACTCAACATTTTCAAAAATTTTCAATTTTGTTTTTAATTTTTTTTGCGAAAAACGAAATTTTTTGAAAAAAACAATTTTGAAAATGATACTTTGGACTTTTTTTAAGTTAAACCCCCCATAACTTTTTTGTTTTTGGGGGGATTACTTTGAAAAAAAAAACAATAGGTATCTTCTCATAGAACTTGATTTTTTCTGAAATTTTGGAGTCGATCGGATTATTCGTTCTTGAGTTATCGTGTCTACAAAAATCGTGACATTAGACAGACAGACGGACATTTTAAAATTTTCTTATTTTTTCGTGAAACACATTTGTATCCAAGAATTTTTTGTCTATGACGTTTTTTGGCGATTTTGGGGAATTCGAAACTACCGTATAATACTATTCTAGTATAATGGTATAATAATATCGTAATTTCAAAACTTTATTTTAGAATATTACGTCAATATCGTAAATTTAAAGGAATTTAAAGATTCAGTTAAATTTCCAATAAATTTTAATTTCAAAAATCCACCACTGGTGGCCACATTGCGATTTTTTGCAAAATTAATAGATTTAAATTTGGGTTTAACCATATCAGGTTTAGCAGTTTTAACTGTGTTGATTTCAAAAATGATTTTTTTTATCACGTTCTTTTATAAAAATTAAACATTTTTTTTTATTTTTCATGCAAACAGGTTTCATTTTTAAAATAAGCCTAATTAAAGTCTCCAAAATTTACAAAATCATATATTTTACCCCTTTGATACTCCACAGGGAACGTTCAAGTATTACAGAATGCAAAATTTGGCCATTTTTCACCCCCACCCCCCCATGTAACGCGGCGTAACATTTACGAGACCCCCACCTTCATTTGTTACATAACATTTTTTTTTACAAAAAGCAAAAAAATAGAAAGGAAACTTTGCTTGATGGTTTAAACCGGTTTTTAACCGGTTAATATTTCCGTGTTTTAACCCAACCAGCCGGTCTGATGTAATTTCCGCAACCGGTTAACCGAAAACCGGTTATTGGCTATGGTTTTCCATCTCTAATTTGTTTTTGTTTAGAGGATTTAGTGAACTGTTAACCACGCCGTGTGCAATAAAATTTGCAAGGAATCCGTCTCTTTAGGCCTAGGTCATTATTAAAAACGTGATCCAATAAACATTTTATGTTTATAATTTTTTATACTGACACCCACCCCCCTCTGTAACTTGTCCCAGTCGAGACATTTATCCATATAGAACTTATATCTATATCTTTTTATATTTTTATATTTATATTTTTATAAAATATAAATAAATATTGTACTTTCTACTTAATTCGAATATAATTTAGGAGAAAGTCATGTGTTACGCAGCTTTATTTTTATATTTTTAGAGAAAAACTGTCAGTTTCTTAAATAATTTTACTAACTAAACTATTATTTACATTAAATAATATTTGAAAATCCGAATTTCTTTTATTTACACGAAAAGCTTTATTTTCAGGAATTTATTCTGAAATTCAGAAGCTTCGGGACGGCAGACGCCATCTAGCATTTCCTCTCGTACCATATCCCACATATTTCAGATCGGAGTGTATCTTACACAAGATCAAGTAGTATTACATTAGTCAATTAGAGAATCTTAACTAAATGTTTTCGGTTAATTAATTTTACTTAAATTATAATATGTGAAGATAGGTTTGAGAATAATTTACCGAGATGGTTTTGGTATTTAATTAAGAAATACATGTATGTATCTATTTGCAGATAGAAAAATAAAAGTTTTTAACTTTATTTGTAAGTAAACTATATTTTCTGTGAAAAATTGATCTTAAGGATTATTTGAGTGTCAGTGGCCGCTGTTTACTGAATTTTATCGACCTACCTACCTTTTTATTAAAAATATTTTAAGTAATTGGTTATATTGTGGATTGTGTTAATAAAATCTCTTGGTTTGACATTTTCACAGAACAGTTTAGCATATCAACGTGTTCGGGATAAGTATTTTTTTTCTTCTAATAACAAATTATAAATATTTTAATACAGATAATAATTCTAAAAATATAAATAATATTTTTAGTCTACCAGTCGTCTACATACTTACAGGTTTAATGTTTTTAATATAACTTTCGGATTTAATATTATCTATCTATGCACTGAAAAAAAAATGGCTGGGTAAATCAGACCAATATTTAGGGAACGTTCAAGTATTACGTAACACTCAAGGGGGGTGCGGGGTCTCGAAAACGTTAAGCCGTGTTACAAAGAGGGGGTGGGTGTGAGTTAAAATGTTACGTAACAGTTAAAAAATTATAAACTTATAAAATGTTTATTGGATTACGTTTTTAGAATGATCTAGGCCTCAGATACGGATTCGTTGCAAATTTTATTGCACACGGCGTTCACCGAGGCGTTCACTAAACCCTAAACAAAAAAAATAGAGATGGAAAACCCATCTATAGGCAATGATCGGTTTTCGGTTAACCGGTTGCGAAAATTACCTCAGACCGGTTTTTGGTTAAAAAACCGGAGCAATAACCGGTAAAAAACTGGTTTAAACCTTAAAACTAAATTTCTTTTCAATTTCTATACTTTTTGTAAAAAAAAATGTTACGTAACAAATGGGAGGGGGTGGGGGGTATTGAAAATGTAAAATTTGTAATTTTAGAAAGTTTTTTTTTATTTAGTTATCAGTTTTTTCGTTGAGGGAATAAAAGTTGTAATTTTGGCAGTACACTGATAAAACAGTTTATTTGTTTTAACTAAATATTTGGTTGGATATGACCAATTATCAGTGTAGTGAAAACGCTTTTTTCTTTAGACAGCTTTTTTTGTCGGCGATAAAAGTTGTAATTTTAGACTAAAAAAAGTGGTGATTTTAGACCCTCTCCCCTTACTAAAAATCCTTCGCTACGGACCTGGGACTACTTACAATAAAATGAAACTAAAATTACATTACGCTACCAAATATAATTACTATGACTATTCTGAGTACATATATATTTCAGAATAACTGGGAAGTGTTGTTTGACACACGGTTCTAAAGCTACTGAAAGAATGCGGCAAAAAATTATCTTGAATATAAAATCTAATTACGCACACGTTTATACTGAATTTGATTTAATCGGAGCGTTTTTTGTTGGTGTTCTGTGTTTTTTTGCAGTTACCTTCCCCTTTCGTCGTAGCTTTCTTACCGTATATACTCAAGTGTAAAAGTACCCATACTTATAATAAGTTATTATTAATGAGGGTATATTTATTTCTATTTGAATATGCTATTTTAGCATGTTTCTTAAAGCGAAATAAAACCAAAAAAAAAGTATATATGCCATGCATGGAGCAGGAGAGTGTGGCGAGCGGCAACGGACGCTATTTGCAGGGTAGGTGGTCCGTCGGCCGTTTTCTCAAAAGAAGGAGGGATATGCATCTTGCGCGCGCCTGGATGCCACGATCCTGCCACTTTCCGACGCTCCTGCTTCTTACAATCCTGCTTCGACAACGTCCTGCTGCAGTTGCAGCGTAGACAGTGGCGCGAACGCATAGCCGCCCACGTAGCGTGTTAGTGCGTGTTTTTGTTGCGTGCAGCGCGTTAAATTGAGAAAACTTGTGACTTGTGTCCCTTTTTTTGTGCAAGTTAGTGACTTTGAGACAGTTATGGTGTAAAAAAAAGACGATGACTTTTTTCAAAATTGTTTTTATTAGATGAAATTAAGTTTTAACGATGATAGAAACCGTAACTTCTAGGTATGTTTTTAACGATTTATTTAATGTTTAATTAATATACCAATTTTTATTAATTATTTCCTTGGTATATATTTAAGAAAATTAAGTTTTAACGATCATGTCTATAGACATTAATTAGGAATAGGGTTAATTTTTTAACCTTTACATTTTTGTTGCGTGCAGCACGTTTCTTGGGAAAATTAGCCGAGAAAAAAAAACATTTGCAAGTTGTGTAATTTTTGTGTAATTCGGTGACTCAAAATTACAAAAGCAGCTGCAAAAGATGCAAAAAATAAATTAAATAATTACAAAATTGTTTTTATCAGAAAAAATTATGTTTATATAGATTATGGACAGATTTATATATTTATGTTTTAAATTATAATTATAATATAATAACTAATAAAAGTAAAAATAAATAAATAAGTTGTAAATTGTATTATTTATACAAAATTATAAAAAATAAAAATTGAACAGCTTAGAATGTCTTTTTGGTATATTTTTTTATTTTTGATTTATTTTCTAGGCGATTAATAATTATTATAATATATTATAATTGCCTTTTTTGAGGTCATTATTGTTATTTTTTGCATCCTTTTATAGTTTAATTCAGTAATATTTAAAAAGAATAAAAATTTATTATTAAAAACTTTTTTTTTTAATAAAGAAAATAAAGAAAAAATATTAAACAAGTAATATTTCGATCCATATTTTCTGAAGAAAATATATATTAATAAAACAAATTATTACATATCTAGCTAAAATAATTACCTATAACTTATAATATTGCAGTTTTATGACGGAAACGCTTGAAGTAAATATATTAACTGCAAACTATATTTTTCCTATTCAAAAATCTGAGACCAGTATAAACCAAATTAATGTTAAAGGTTAAAATGATATTAAATAAACAGAAAATAATAACAGGAGCAAAATTTACAAATTATGACGCTTTTAACACTTTCATTTAGTAAATGAACCTTGCGTAAATACGCACAATCCTACATAATCCAGAGTTATAAATTACCTAGTCTTTAATACACCCAGGAATAAAATACCTCAAATATTTAAAATGGAATTTTACGTACCTAAGTAAATCAAACCATACAGATACAAAATTGCCAAACAGGTTAAAGTATACCCTTTAATTTAATATTTTAAAAGTGAGCTTTACCCTCCACGGCACCGTGCATATCAAATTATACATTAAAAATAATTTTTAAATTATATAAGAAAAAATAAGTGAAAAAATTTAGATAAATAATAAATCACATTTTGGTAAGCCAAATTAAAAATACTTTTAATTTTTTAAATAAAAGTTTAAAATATAAAAGTAAAAAATATGGAGATTTTTTTTTGTATGGGCTTGCAACCAATTTTAATCACTTATTACTTACATCATATAACTTATCAAAATTATTATCGAAAAACGCAAATAACTTTTAGAAATGTTTCAATCAACGATGATAAAAAGTTAATACATTATAATAAAATGTATTTAAATGTCAAATATTCATTAAGAAATTCTTAAAATACTTTTTCTACTGATTTTTAATTTTTTTTACTGCATGTTTATTTCCAAATCGTATTTTTTTATTAAAATTATTTTCTGCGGTACGCAAAAAATTATAGCAGCTATTATTTGCAATTTTAACGAAGGCACACACTACATTTTCTACAATTCTTCCTTTTTAGGATTCTTTATTATTGAGCTACTTGTGATCTGGCTAATCATCCCTATAGAAAAAGAGAGGCTACTTATTTTACTTTTTGTTCAATAGGTACGATAATTATTATATAAATAAAGTTTTGTTGTGGATAATAATTTTGTGGATCTTGTGTAAAAGAAAAATACATTTTATCATAAATACAACAAGATTTTGAAAAATTTGTGCCGATTTTAAAAGATTATGTACTAGTTACATAAGACGCGATATTAAAGCACGCGTTCAGGTTTAAAAAAAGGACTCGCGAAATGAGGAATTTATTAATGGACAAGTACTTTAAGAAGTCTTGTGAAACGAGTATTTTATACTATTTGTTCTATTTTTGCTCTGTTCTTTAAAAATTAAATAAATGTATTCAAAATCCACAAAATTAATAGTATCTACAAATCCAGTTTTAGTGTAATGTATTACGATACATAAATAGAACAAGTACATTTCCACAGCAATCTACGAAGTGTATAACAACCCTTTAAATTTAATAAAAAACCCGAACATTATTATATTATGTTATCATATAAAATATTCAGCGCCTTTTAAACCGACAGAAGAAGGCAGTTTTCGGCACTAATACGAAAAAACATCGTATCTTCACTGAACATAGGATATATATTTTAGACGTCCATACTTTAAGGTATTATTATCGGTACTCAGTTTTTTGAGAAACGGATCCATTTCATGCAAATGGTCAGTAATGCAAAATACATATCCGTCCCGAAATAACACTTTCATTACATCTTTGGTATGCAACTTTATGTAATTGTTTATCACTTGTAATTGCGGGATATATTATTTGTATATATTTATATACTATAGACTACATACTATACAACCAAGCTCTAAGTGGGGCTCGAACTCACAATCCCGAAATCCACTGAGCTGCCTGGACCGGCAAAATACACAGTTTCTTTGATATAAATATTTTGACAGGTAACAAAGGAACCTCAGAAACAATTGCAAATTGTTTTAATTTTTTAATTTTTGAAAGCGCGGTATATTTCAACATGGATGTCTAAAAACATAATGTGTACCATGCAACGAACTAACAACTCTTCTCTCTAGAATACGCATACCGTTAATACAAAGTATCGCCATCATCTTGGTTTGTTTGTAAACAAATAGTAGGTATATTCAGGCCTGAACAATAACAATTACCAGTAACTGTTATTGTTGTCTCTGTTAGAACAAAGCTGTGCGAGTAAGACAGACAAATGTATATGTTGGCTACGTTTTTTTCAGTTTTTACAAATGAAATGCCTATTCTAGAGAGAAAAGTTATTAGCTCGTTGGTGCCGTGGCCCATGCTGCCTTCTGAAAGGTCCTATCTGTATATGTTAAACCTATGTAGATAGGATCTTTCAGCATGGTAGAACTACTTTTTTGCTAGATTCAACTTGTTGTAAACTACATACACAATTTATGTGACACAAATAACTGTATAACTATAATAGTAATGTTATAATAAATTAATTTTTAAAAAATGATTAAAAAATGCAATTAAAAAAGAATCATGTTTTTTTTAATATTTCGATTCATAAGGCTATAGTAAAATTATTCAGGTTCCTAAAAACAAAATTAAACTATATTCCTTTATCTATTATTCTGTCATTTTTGTGTCGTGTTCTGTATCATTTTAAAATACATACGGTATTTTTTCAAATTGGGGCAAAGTATTAGTAACACACGGAAATACTTCATCCCCCTACGTTTTTCGGGAGAAATATTTCCCCCTACAGATACATTGCCTTTACGGAAACCGTGTATAAAATTTATCCGGCATGCCGACCCTAAGCTAACACGTCCTTCGTGAAGAAGGGCAGGGAGAAAACGAGAATTTGATTTTCTATAGACAAAAAAAGAACCTTCCCTCCATCTGTAACTGATTAAATCTGTATGAACTTATGTCACTCGAAAATCCGGAAAAGTGTGCCAAAAAAAGGGTACTTTATAAATTTTTGTGAATAATTGAATTGCGTTTTTAACCCTTTACGGGTACCTTTTAATATTTAGATGTTCTCGAGGTTGATCTTAAAAAATTAATTTCTAAATCTGTAGCGCAGAGGCAGCTACCAAAATATTGAATTTCATTATAAGAACTTGTAAAAACTTTAGTGACAATGATTGTTTAAAGTCTTGTTTTGTTCCCTTGTAAGATCTAAACTAGAGTATGGTGCTCTTATATGGTATCCGTATTATAATAATCAAATAGAAAGTATTGGGTCCGTTCAAAGAAAGTTTATCAAATATCTTACTTTTAAAATTGATGGTGTATATACCCCAAGAGGGGCAGATATATCGGCATTGATGGCAAGATTTGGTTTTCAATGTTTGAGTACTAGAAGAAAAATTTGTTCTGTCACTTTCTTATATAAGTTACTACGTAACAAAATTGACTGCAATCCTCTATTAGAGCAAATTAATTTTCTAGTTCCTTATTCTACGCGTATTACCAAAACTTTCTGTGTTGCTAGGGCTAATACCAACATTATGTATAAAATTCTAGTTTATGTAATGTTGTGCAATAATTTTAACCTAATTTCTGTACATTATGATATAAATTTTTTAACTTTTCAATCTATTGTTAGTTTTATAGAATAGTTTTTTTTTTGTATATTAGAATGTCCTGTAAGGTTGTGTACTGTTGGGCAATAAAGACATTCAAAATGATCAAAATTTGCGTTACGTAAAACTTGAACATTCCCACATTATGTGGAGATACGACCATTTACGTCTATGCTACAGACATCAAATATTCTGCTCTTTAAACTTTCGAAAATGCATTTTACTTAATAACTTCTTATAAAAAAAAGTTATAAATATGATAAATACATATGTATAGAAATAAGTCACGTAATTATTATATCAATCCCAAGCTTAAAGTAATTCTAAAAAAAAATAAAACAAAATATTAAAAATATTGGAAATATGACGTGAAATAATTATCTAATATTCAAACAGGTTTCTAACACATAAAACCAGATGGTCTTTACATTATTATAGTATTCACAGAGCGTAGTGCTAGAATAGTATTATACGGTAGTTTAGAATTTTACAAAATCAAAAACTATCTAAACAAAAAATACTTGGATACAAAATCACCAAAAACTCTTGGATACAAAAATTGCAACAAACATATTTCATGTGTTTCATGAAAAAATTATTAATTTTCAAAATGCCCGTCTGTCTGTCAGTCCATACATGCATCCGTCTGTCCGTTTGTCCGTCCGTCAAATGTCACGTGTTAAGCACGATAACCCAAGAACAAATTATCCGATCAACTCGAAATTTTTAGGAAAAGTTAAGTTCTATGAGAGGAAGGTCCCTGTTTATTAAAAAATGCCATATTCCAACTATGATTTCAAATTTCTTTAAAACAAATGAAAATTAAAATATGTTGCTAAGAAAAATAAACTATTTCGATATCTTTTTAGCCATATTTACCCAGGTAGGAATTTAGAAATAAAATAAACTTAAACGCAATGGTCTTATTTCTCCTTTTTTTTTTCTCTCTTTACTTTTACTTAGGGTACATGTTTCGGGACATAGCCATTCCATCCTCAGCACTTGGGACTGAAATGGTAAAGTTTTGTTTTTTTTCTCTTTCGATATCGGTAAAAAAATAAACATCATTGAAAAAAATTTAAAAACAAATGAAAACGATTATTTTTGTTTTGGTCTTAAAATACTCAGGGAATGTCCGTGAAACATTATCTGGAAGAAAAAAAGAAAAAGCAGAGGTGACAAAAGTTCTGATTTAAATTAACAAACCACACCATGTGACGTAATCTTCAATAATGTTTATAAACAAAAAATATACAACATATCAATATTAAAACCATATCCGACGGATGAAACGATGCCATCTTCCATGTAAAGAATACATAGAGTATGTACAATAATTGTAGATTATTTACATAGCAATATTATTAAATGGTTAATAGTATATTAAAGTACTAGTTTCATAACATACGTTTTATAGCGCACGAGTACAAGTTTAGAAAACGAGCCGCTTGCGGCGCTTGCGCTAAAACGTGCCATGGACGAGTGCTTTATACAGTTTTTTCTATTTTTCTCTTAAATTTTAAAAACTTACATTTAAATTGATGACTGATTTTGTTTTGGGTTGGCATTACAGTTTTCGCCATGTTTAAAATTCTAATAACAAACATTTTGATATATTTTATAGTCATGTCTTCCCTTTTTCACTGCAAGTAACCAAGCCACAATTTTAACACGGTAAAAAATAACCTAAACACAAAATTTTGTAGAAAATTAAACTTTAAAGTGACGTTGACATTTGCACAGAAAACGTTAAGCGATAGGCTTTTGTATGTTGCCAACCTAAAAGAAAAAAAAAGCACAGACCTCTTATGAGCCTATAAGAACACGGAAAATGCGTGTGATTATGAGCTTATAAGAGTCGCAAAATAGAGAAAGTTATTTTGCGGTGGGTAATGTTTTAAGTTCCAAATAATCTGCAATCAGGTGAAAAAAAATAATTATATTTTTTTAATTTTGAAGATAAACTCTTAAACTCACGCCTGTATGTATTTATAAATAAATAATATTATTTTAAATTATTAATTTTATGCTTACAAGTACTAAAGACTAGTTTAGCCAATAATTAGCACTAAATTAAGAATGTAAGGTTGGTTTACCCAATAAACAAATAAAAAGTGACAAATAAATCTTCATTTCATTGGTCAAATTTTTAGTTAGTTTAGTGTAAATTACTTTAAAATTTATCAGAAACAAGACTTTTCACTATTTTTTTTTTTTGGATTTTTCAACAAGTTGTATTATTTGCGTTTAATTTTTTTATCGTGAAAATCTACCCTAGTCCATTATTTGGTGTTTAAACATGTAGCTACATGTTACGTGGGTAGATATAATTTTCTTATAAATCAAACCTCAAAATATATGCGTGAGATTAAAATCCAGTACTATATCGAGCCTTAATGTTATCTTAAATATTTGTATTAGTTTGCAACCTATAATTATTACCTTGTCATAAATAAATAATTTTATTTATTTATATATTATATGATATGTATTTATCAGGTAAATAATTAAAATATAGTGCCGAACTATTAACTGTGATTCATTTTTATCCAAATAGAACTGAATCAAGTCATTCTGTTATTTTATCCCATTTAAATACAAAATACGATTCAACGGCTGTTATATGTATTTAAAAGTTTATATACATTTTACGAGATGACACTACTGGCCGGCGGATTCCGTGTCTTAGTAAAAATCTATTATTCTACATAATACTGGTACTTTTCCCGTTAAAAACTTTAGCCCTAGGGTACCAGTTCTATGTACAATTTAATTAATTCATTTATTTAAGATCAAAAAGCATTATATCGTGGGATTACAAGCAAAGAGCATGAAGTCATAAAATATGGTTCGGTAACTTTCATTTAATTTTTTTAATTTTTCTTAAAATTATTTTTCAGAAAAAAGAACTACTGCAAATCCCAATTACATGTTTAGACATAATGAAGTCCCATT
The DNA here is from genome assembly GCA_958510825.1 of Brachypterus glaber. NCBI lineage: Eukaryota > Metazoa > Arthropoda > Insecta > Coleoptera > Kateretidae > Brachypterus > Brachypterus glaber. The sequence goes on along the minus strand of OY294044.1, from coordinate 21,301,477 downwards.
TGTTGATTAAAAAAAAATGGTTTGATTTAACTAAATAGACTTTTGCTTGTAAGCCCACGATATGAGAAGTTCGGTAATGACATACCAACATGTATTATCTTTTAGTACAAAATAGTCTCTCCTGCGACTATAATTTAAAAAAATTGTTAAAATTTTAGTTTCAAAAATTATCAAAATTTTCAGATTTTATCAATATAACTGTTTAAAACAAAACAGTAACTTAAGGATGGCAAAAAGTCAAAGATGTACTCATAAATCCAGAGGTATTATATTTTAATTATATTTTCGATATCAGCACTAAACAACTCACGACTTAAATTATTTAATCCAGGAGCTTTACCAAATCGACCTTCCCTAAAATTTCAAATCTCTTCCCTGTTAAGAAATTTCTAAATTCAAGGAGGCCTTAGAGTGTGAGCCTGGATTTAAAGTTTATCCTGGTAAGGACTACAGACTATCCTTAGTTTAGTTACACACAGAAAAATAATTAAGTGCGTTTAAAGAAACTAAAGCTAAATAAAATTATCGCTTTTGACTTCAGAAAAAAAAATTATTTTCTATTTTTAAAGCAAAGATTATAACAATATATTTAAGTGCAAGCGTATTTCTATACAATATTGTTCACAGATTCTTTAAATAAAAAAACCAAAAAAAAATAGATAAAACTTTTGGCAAATTAGTACCGATCATGTTGCCCATATTACATATTACAGACTTTTTCTATTTTGTGACTCTTATAAGCTCATAATCACACGCATTTTGCGTGTTCTTATAGGCCCATAAGAGGTCTGTACTTTTTTTTCTTTTGGGTTGGCAACAGACAAAAGCCTATCGCTTGACGTTTTCCGTGCAAATGTTAACGCTTTAAAGTTTAATTTTCTACAAAATTTTGTGTTTAGGTTATTTTTTACCGTGTTAAAATTGTGGCTTAGTTACTTGCAGTGAAAAAAAGAAGACATAACTATAAAATATATCAAAATATCATTTGTTCTTAGAATTTTAAACATGGCGAAAACTGTAACAAAAATCCGTAAATCAGTCATCAATTAAAATGTAAGTTTTTTCTAAACTTGTACTCGTGCGCTAAAAACGTATGTTATGAAACTAGTTCTTTAATATACTATTATTACAGTAGTTGAAGCAGTTAAGATTAAATTAAAACATACTTTTTCGCGTCTCTTTAAAGCCAGTTCTAGAGTCTTTCTTTCTTCAATTTTTTGATGTAGAATAATCCCTTAAAATTCTTCTATTTTTGAGTAATCCCTCATAAATTTGTCGTAAAAAATTTTAACTTAAAAAGTATAATATTTACTTGAAAACGGATTCTTTCTTTGTGTGTGTTTTTAAAGTTTATCCTGTAAAGGACTACAGACTATCCTTAGTTTAGCTATCTGTACTTAACAGAAGCATAGGGATTTTGTCGATTCGAGAGTCTAGAAGTTTATAGTTAGTAGGACTGATGTTAATAGTCTAAGCCACCTCTATAGTTTGTGGTCAAATGTTATAATCGCCAATTTGGAATAGATACTAGAGTGAGAGCAATATAATTTTTTCAAAAAAAAAAAAAATAATTGATAAAAAAAATATTTTTTGTTTTGTTTATACGTTTCCTTGTACAAACTGAGTTAACCGATTTCAATGCTTTTTTTTTCTTATTTAAAAACAAATGTTACTGAGATGGTTACATTTATATTTAAAAAAAATCGTTCCTCCTTAAAATGATAAAATAGTAAAATAACCTGCAAATAGAAAAAAATTTAAAAATATATATATAAATTTTGAAGAGAGATTAATTTGGATTCTTAAGGGAAACTTTTGACGCCAAAATAAATATTTTCACTTCCTACCTAAGCACAAGCATGAGAAATAAAAAAATGTGTCATTTGATACGTACTTTTAAAGCTATTGAAAATCCCTCTTCAAATAAATAGTACTTAACGTCAACTGAGAAATGTCAACTCAAAAGTTCTAAAATTGTTTTTATTTAAAATTGCTGTAAAAGGAGCCCACAAATTGAAAAAAAGTTACCGGAGGATGGAGCGGCATTCAGGAATGATGCGAAAATGAAGCCATTACCTTGGATGAAATTTAATTTGAAGATTTTTCTTAAAATTTTTAAGTATGGTTGTCAACTAAATATTTGGACGTATATTTCTCAAAATTAATGGAGAGCCCCTGGCACAAGTTTTGCAACTTATTTGGGGCTCTCCATGATTTTGTGTATTTATCCTACAATAAATAAATAAATAAATAAATATATATGCCGGGTGTTTCAGGAAGGTGGTTCACCCCCCTTAACTTTTTTACTTTTTTATGTAAGACCGCGAAATTTGCAGCAGCTATATTATGTATAATTTAGGATTTTTTGACATGGTTTGGACTAGACATTTTTTGGCACTTGGCACCGGTTTCACCTGAAATAAATCGAACTTTCGATTTTTAAATGGAACACCCTGTATATTTTTACATATTTCGATTTAAAAATCAGTTCTGAGAACAAGCATGTGCCACTTGACAATTTTTGACATGTCATGTAGTTTTTTATTTAAATTTTCATTTTTAATCTAGTGCCTTAAATAAGCTTATTCGCTAGTCTAAAAAATATGTAAATATATACAGGGTGTTCTATTTAAAAATCGAAAGTTCGATACATTTTCGGCGTACTAATTTATGGGGTGAAATTTACTAATTTTTGTAAAAAAGTATGTAAATATTTCGCGAGCAAGAACAATATAAAATCCTGAAACTTTTTTTAAAATAAATATCCCCACTCTAACTGTCTAAATAAGCGGGTGCATTTTTTTAAATAAAGTTGGTCATGTAATAGCTCATCTTAAATATCCCTATTTAACTATTATATGTACTTTTTATTTTTTTATAATTTTGGGGAGTAAAAATTTATAAATTTTGGTCCACTCTGCTTTATAGTTTGTGGTCAAATGTTATAATCGCTAATTTAAAATAGACACTGCTCTCGGGAAGGGATTTAGTTTCAGTCCCAAAGTCAAATATAATTAGCTTTACCTAACTACCCTCTTTTCATGAATTTACAGGTAAATAATTGGTATATAATTTGTGCGTCTTAGATTTCCATCTATATAAAATTGGTCACACAAACATTTTTTATCTGATTTTACACGAAAATATATTTTTCCTACAATAAGGTGATCAAGAAAGTAAGCCGTTGTTTCCATCGTGCCTCGAAAATAATTGAATTTTGCCAGTTCTGTGCGCAAATGAATACTTTTCTGCACAGAAACGTCAAAGGTAACAGTTTTTAAACAATTATTAAATATATTGCATGTTTTTGTATTTATTCATATATGTATTTTTTAGAGATTAAAGAAAAAACCTATTTTAAAATAATTGTAGCTGTAAACAGCTAGCATGGAAAAATACACTGCCCATTAAAAGAGCTTTCCCATTTTTCACCTCCGCGCGTGAAATGGATTTTTTATTATCAGATTCACTATCAGCAACTTAAAAACCCCAATACACCAATTTTCACGAAAACTACTCCCCGCTCTCCAGGGGGTGGATTTAGAAAAATTTTATTTTAAGATTCACTTTTAGCAGCCTCAAAAACCCCAATATACAAATTTTCACGAAAACTACCCCCCGCCCCTCAGGGGGTGGAGTTAGAATTTTTTTGTTATTAGATTTACTTTCAGCAAACTTAAAAACCCCAATATACCAATTTTCACGAAAACTACCAATTAGAAAAAATTTATTATCAGATTTAGATTTTAGCAACCTTAAAAGCCCCTTTATAGCAATTTTCAATTTTTTGTAAAAAAATGTATTTTTTCCCATTTGCCTCCCTTGCCACACACCAATGTTCACCAAAAACAATCCCGAACTTTTGGTTACATAACTGTATGACAAATTTCAAGCCTCGAGATTAAAGCGTTCTTGCTTACAAAATTTCCCAGAGCGACCGATAATTCTTTTTCCTCGAAATTGATTTATATCGAAATAAAACGTCATAAAACGCAAAAAAAAATTAAAGTTTTTGCACGAATGCAATGCTTTCCCAAAACATAGAATAAGCCAATTCAAGGCAAGGCAAGATTAAAAAAAAAAAGTTTTATAAAAAATGACACGAGGTGTCAAAAATTTACAAACCATAGAAAATTAATTTCTGAATCGAAATATGTAAACATTTACATAGTTTCCCAATTAAAAATCGAAAGTTAGATTCAGTTACGGCGAACCCGTGAGTAACAAAAAAGTGTTAGCTATGTCAAGAAACCCTAAATAATAAATCCTGTAAATTTCATGATCTAGCTAAAAAGCAAAAAAAGTTGGGAATGAACTAACGACATTTCTATATATTATGATGGAAAAACTTGAAAACATATATATGTATGGTATTTTTCCAATTATTTTTTACAGTGTAACATTATTACAATCGAATATAAAAAATAGTTTATAATGCACGGACGAAAACTGTGTTTATGGCGATTACGATGGCCAACCTGGCTCTCCGAGCTCGTCTAGCGATCTAAATATATTTTTTTTTATCCTTGAATCGTACTATTTTTCAGGAAAAGAGATTTAAAATGTCATGGCATTTTATTTTGCTTATTTTCGGATATACGAGACAAACAGACGCGCTCGCTTTCGCTCTTTTTCTGTTGGTGGAAAAGATACACTACGTCTGAGAGCATCTGGGATTTTGATGTTTATACATTTTATGTGTGTTACTTGAATAAATTAGCTTATAATATTAATTCAAATTGATTTATTTTAATGTAAATATTATTTTTAATTATCATAAATGTCACAAAAATATTATTGAATTGGCATTTGCGTAAAAATTTAATTATTTATCCTAGACCTTTCCCAACATTTAAATGCCTTAGTTGAAATATTTGCGTGTTATTATTCACGTATTCGCTCTACACTAAATTTAGTCGTAGTATAATTGAATCGGTAGTTGTATAAAGGGGTTAACTCCATAAAAGTTGAAACAGGGAAAACTATACAAAAAACTGGCTAGATTTAAAACTAAAGGAGATAAAAAGTTTATTACCATAGGTAAAATGAGCTAAATATATAAGGAATGTTTTAATTTTAATCAAAACTATAAAAATGTTAATTCAATATTCCATCAATTATTTTTCTTACAGAATATGTTAAACGATATATATATATATATATATATATATATATATATATATATATATATATATATATATATATATATATATACAAATGTAGTCGTTTACAAAAATTTTCTTTTTTCTTTTTTAAAACTATTTTGCAATGAAAATTAACGAAAACTAAAAAAAATATAGTATATTTTACAATATAAAATTAACAAAGTAATATAAATTTAGTTTTAATGATTTTAGGGGTACAGAAAGTTTTATAAATAAGTTCAAAAATATTTAGCTCGATTTATTCTATTTATACAAATTTTGTGCAGTCATTCCTTAAATACAAATTTTGTTAATGTATTATTCCCTTTTAACAATTTTTTAAACCTATTATTGTTGTACCTTTTTTCCTGAATCACCCTGTACTTTTAATAATTATAACCAAAACTATCAACTATTATTTATAGTTTTGAAGGCGCATGAGCTTTTTTATTCTGCAGACCTGTTTTTGTCCATTTTGTAGTTGCTCCTGAAAAAAAGCACTAAAATCAACCCTCTTCCACTAATTATCACAGCTTTTGTTTACCAAACATTAATTTACCAACAATGACCTTTTGATAAACGACCTAGATACGTTTTTGGTCAAGCACCTAAGTAGACAATAAATTTACCCGAAAACATAATAATTGTATCTGTTAGTGTGAAAGCTTTTACAGTAATGACTTTATTAAAAGCATTAAACGGTCCCTCGCGAATGAACAACTGATTTAGGAGGCCTTGTAATTTGTACATTTGTGATCATTTCTTGTCGATTTAGATTCAATCGCTTAAATCTACCCTACAGACGAATAACGAGTTACTTACTTCAAATATCGAGTGATTTAAAATTGTATATTGTTTTACTTAGAGCAAGTGTGATGCATTTTGATATAACTGTCGAGAAAATTTTTACAATTAAATTAAAATTGACGAAACGTCAAATTTATTATTTTATTATAAAAATTTTTAAGTTTATCCAAACTGTAATATAATGAGAGATTTGCTATTTATTATTAATACTTTTTACCTTTGGGTAAAAAATCAATATTTTTTTATATATTTTTTTTTTAATTTTAAATAGTTTTACTAAATTCAAGTTTAACTGTTAACGACTTTATTAAAAGTGGTGCCTTGAAAATTAAAAGAACTGATTTAGGAGGCCTTGTAGTTTGTACATTTGTGGTGATTTCTTGTCGATTTGGATTCAGTCGCTTAAATCTACCCTACAGACGAATACGGGTTACTTTTTATATCAAGTAATTTAATAGTAGATTACAGGTCGACTCGGAAAATAGTACTTTTTCGAGAACTTTATTAATGAGCGAGGCGTGAAGTGCCGAGACCATTTATAGGTCAAGGAAAAGTACCATTTTTCGAGAGACCTGTATACTAGCATAGCTATTTTATTCGCAACTCTTTTTATTTAAAAATAAAGTACTATTTTTTTTGAAACTTAGATATTTGAATTCAAATGAAGAAAATAATACTATTTAGTTATAAAGAACTTTCACTTTCGGGTTTAGACCGTGTTAATGGTCTAAACCCGAAAGTGAAAGTTCTTTATATCTTAATGGCCGTGAAAGCTTAAAATCTAAAATACTATTTAGTTTTTTAGTTCTTTTCATATTTCCCAGAAATAGTTTTTCCTGCCTTTCACAAGATATATAATGATATAAAACTGAAGTTCCACATACGCGTAACCCAAATAAGCAACCACAAAAAACATTTGTTGATAGGTCACAATGCACCTTTTATAACATTTATTATCCTTCTCAGTCTCAAAAGTAAAAAACATTGACTAAAACTGTACATTTAAGTTTTTTAAACGAAATGTATTAGATTATATTCGTGTATATCATGACAACAGAAGTTCAGCTGTCTTGCATTAATAATGATATTTTAATCGGTAGCGCCATCTAGCGGAAATCAATGATTTAAATTGCAGACCAGTAATAATTAGTTTACTGGTCTCTATTTTAAATTACAGGGCAGTTCCAGGAGTGGATATCCATCAAAAGTCCAATAAGTTAAAATCTTTAACAATTTTTATTGTTTTAATGTTTAAAATTTCTTTTAGAATAAATAAATCGAAATTTGTTAAGACGTACTTTATATTTAATACTTCTTACCTTTTTCAACAGTTTATAAGTACAAAAATCTATATTTATGTTGTGTTATTTTTAAATATTTTTAATATTTCAAATCATAGTTCAACCGTTAATTTATTTATTGCAGATCAAATCGGCCTTTCGGATTACCACAATTGAAAAAGCGAAAAATCGAAAACGTAAATAGTATGGCAACGGTAGCGAAAAGTTACACAAAGAATCTAGAATTATGTGAAGAAAAACGTAGAAAAAGATCAGAAGATTCAGTCTCACCTAAATCAATCGTCCTACCTCAGAAAAAACGTGTATTACCTCCCTCCGCAGTCACCAGTAGTCCAGTTAAAAAGAACCAAAAACTTAACTCCACCACAAATGACGAAGCAAATGCAGATGAAACACTTATACGTGAAACGGAAGCAGCACTGAAAAATCTTTCAGGTAGTTGGCAGGGAAACAGAGCCTATAACCAAGAAGAAAGTCCTGCATTCGAAAATCTTTTCGACGAAAAAAAAGCAAACGCTAAATTATCACCTTCATCTGCCTCAAACTGTAGTTCTGATAATCTTAAAGATGTTATCACTCTAAGGGATCAACACGAAGAATCAACAGATGAGAACTTTAAAAGCAAATCAATAAAGATTAAACAAGAGGAAATGGAAACAAGGGATAAGTTAAAGATAAAGAATAATAACAATACTTCGGATTACCAACCACCTGATTTTAATGAATTAGTAGATGATTCTTCAAATGAGTTAGAAATCGATATGTCAGAAGCAGCATCAGAGAAAAATTATAGTAATAAACCCAATAAAAAAGATGGAAACGTAAAACCTAGTAAATTTGGATCTGAAAACTCTGGGTTTCACCCGTTTTCTAATACATCGGCATTTCGTCCACCACAATCCACTAAAAATTTGACTAATCTAGGCCCTTATCCTGCTGAAGCTACATTTGTAGGTTACCCACAAGCGATAGGTGTAAATGACGCGTCACCAGTTACAGATGATAAACCAAAAAACATATTACAACTCAAACCTCCTACTAAAACTTTAAGTCCGATAGAAACGACCGCAGTTAAATCACCTGAAGCTGCGAATAAACAATACACCATCCTGCAGCCTGCTTCAGTTGCATCGAGAGCTACAAACGCCCTTCAGGAAGTAGCGAGGGAAGTTGTTCCAATCGTTTCCGCAGTGAATAATAACAATAATAATGAGCCGCCTAAGATGACCACAACTGTTCCTGGAAGTTTGTCACCGAATAGTATTGGTAGGGGTAAGTTTTTTAACACGTTAATAATATTATAAATGCAAAATGGATAATGGGAATGATATTAATGTAAATGATTTGATAATATGAAAACTATGTTATAACCAATTTCTTTATTAAAAGTTATTATAATATTATTATTTGTATCATTTCCTTATCCACTAGCGTTTTGCTATTTTTGCTACCTATTTTTCAAAATTATTTAGTAGAAGCTGCTTTTAAATGTTTAAACTTAGAAGAATATTGATACATTGCATGACGTCATTATGCTCGTTGATTTATGGACAGCTCCTTATAGATTCTGAATTAAAGCTAAAAAATAATTTTAACTGTTGATGTTAAAATTTAATAATCTTAGTTACCCTACTATCCAGGTTATTAAAAAATATATCTAAACTGTTTTTTGCGGCTTTTTCGTTTTTTAATGTCTTATCTCAATTGAAGTAAACGGTAGCGTTTGAAGGGGTTGTGACTAACTGCTTTAATAAGTAATAATGTGGCACTCCGCCAAAACGGGCCTTGTTTGTTGGTTAAATTTAGAGAATATAAGCGATTTTTCGAGTGAGTCCCAAAAAAAAACATTTTGGTATTTATGTTTTACGTTAGTTTGGAATGCTTAATTTTTGATACTATGCAAAAAAATAGCATATGGTTACATTTAAAGAAAATACCCTTGTCAAGACCAAAAATATCGTTTAACTTCTGTGTAAATAGAACCTATTTTAAAACTTGATTCTTATTGTCAAAAGAAAATATTTGATTTACATACACATATACCTAACTTCTCGGAACAGAAACATACTTTTTTAGTTTTTTACTTTTTAAAAGTTTAAAAACTTTAAAACCGTTCTAAGTAAACTAAACATTCATCAATCGATTAGAATCAAACCTAATTATTCAAGAATGGTTTTGCTTTGTACCAGTCTGGTACTACCAGACCTTTTCTGGCAGAGTTATACCAATATTCCTTGCAAGATACATTTTAGGGGTTAGAAAGATTACCGTTCTAAAAGGGTTTTCGTTTTTGGTGTATTTCAAAAGTGTAAATAATATGATTAGAAACTTTCATTTAGGTATGCAAACCTTTTATCCTTACGACGAAATGCTAATTTAAAATTAAAATAAATTCATGTACCTATTTCAAATTTTAATAATAATATACATAATATAAGATCTTATGAATATATTATATAAATTTTTAACCTAATTAGGTAACTTTTAAAAGTCATTGCTGCAGAATAAGTAATTTTACAAAAAAAAATGATTTATTTACATTGCTAACAAATAACTAAATTTTAAAATAAAACTGTCAAAAAGTCATTATGATTTTTTTTGTCATAAGGTTTAAAACAATGTCTTACATAAAATAAACTTGCAAAAAGTATTATAGCTATTATTTATTAATTTTTTATTTTTTAATTGAGTCGTTTTAGGACCTGACCTAAATGTAGTTACAATAGTTATAATGTATAAATTACTTATTATTAAATAAATTTCCAGACTTTTAAAGCTTCTAAACTAAAATTAAGATTTGGCTCGAATGACATAATATATATAATAATTTAACTGTGTTAGGTAGGTTAGGTAAATTTAGTATTTATAAACAAATATTTGTGTAGGTGTATGATTATGTAACCAAATAATATTTTTGGTCATAAAAAAGTAAAACTATTATGTTCACTGGTCCTTTGAGCCGGATCCTAATTTTATTTTGAATTAAAAAAAAAACTTTTAAAATTTTGTGCTAAAAACATATTTAGTCAGAACTGGCATATACTTTTTCTTGTAAAAATGGAAGACTTTATATTAAAAATAAGTTTTAATTTGCGGTAAGAAAATTTAACTGGCACGTAGCTGTCACCTGGTCTAAAGTTGCAAGTAGTATTACAGCTTTTACTTGATACAACTTATAAGCTGGTATGTCATCGGCAGAGACGTGACTAGCTTTCTAACAGTCATCTTATATCACCCTTTGGCTCTTTTAAGGGGCCAACTAACGTCTTTACTACAACCCTTTTTAAACGCTAATCGCTCCAAATGTGCCTTACTATGAATGCTAATATCCAATATGTGGTTACTCTAAAGATAATAAGCCCTTACGTAGAACATTAACATGATGAATTTTATTAAATTATTACCTTAAGATGATGACAAAATCTTTTAAGCCATCTTTCTGAAGTATAATATTATTAATAGAACCTTATAAGTACACTTAGAGGATAAGTTTTTGTAGGTGGACTTACGATGTTTTTAAAATAAACGATTCGATTATGAAAATGTATCTGAAATATCGGACACAAAAAAATTGAAAAAAGTTGTCTCAGTGTGAATTTCAACCAGTCACCAGAATTTCGTAGGCGTTCTAAAAATTATACACGGAGATTCTATATTGACAAACAGGAAAAATGTCAATGAATATAATGCTGATCAACAAATGATTCCTACACTAAAAAAAAATGACGTTCTGGGCTTAGTCAACACTCTTGGCAGTTATTATTTTAGTGTAAAAGATGTCTACCTTCAAACAAAAGTATTTGTCTTGTCCCAAGAAAAGTGTAGCTTTTAAAATATTTTTGAAATTATCTTGGACCTGGCGCATTTGAGGCAAAAACCATTTATCTTGTTTTAAATCATTTTAAGTACTTTAGCCCATGAATTTTTCTTTTGAGGCCACTTGTATTTAACACAAGATCAAAGAATTTTAAGTTAAAGAATCAGAAAGATCTTTGCAAGTAAATAATATTTTCACGTTAAGAAAAGGCGCCTTTGGACGTATTCAAGAGTGCGAAGCATTTGGCCTTATTTCACATGCCATTATCGCAAAGGATTCTTTTTTTTAGTGTAAGAGAGCTAATGATACAGAAGATACAGAACTGCGCTTTAAATATACAAAGATGTAATGATATTTTTAAGGCACTGTAACGCCCTTATGTCCATTGATTTTTTTTTCAATGTGAATCTTCTTCTGACTAAAAAGAAGATTACTTAGTTGACACATAAATGCCATATGGGTATTAAAAACTGTATAAAACAGAGCGCGATAACGTTTTTTAGGGGGTAAGAAACTATTGGTTAAAAAAAATAGTCCTTCGAAAAAAAGTTTTTTGTCCACAAAAGTACCATGATAGATATACAGATTACTATCTTGGAGAGGTTTTGAAATAGAGTTTAAAAATTAATTTAATAATAGAAAGACCAGAACCCTTTATGTGTTAACGAAGTGCCCAATTTATTTGCGATTCAGTATCAGCTGGTGGACACAAATTTATTCTTAGACTTTCTTATTTGAACTTTTTAAAAAGTTAGATCTTTATCTCAAAAGTAAGTTGCACTCATAAAAGTTAGACGAAAGAAACTGGACTAGTTTGATAATATCGAAACTTGGGATGTCCTAGTTTGGGACAATTATTAATTAATAATCTTTCCCACGAATTTCCGTGAACTTGAAAGTCGAGTCACTCGAAGTTCAAGATCCTTTACGTAATAATACAAGATTATATCAATTACACCAATTTGCATATTTCGTCTAACTTTAAACTTAAACCTGTCATATAATAGTAATAGTAACCCTGCGTTAAGAAGTAAAAAATTTTTTTTATTCGACTCTATTAAAACGCGACGTTTTTAAGGATATTTTTACCTATTACTATTAGCCTTTACTTATCTCTATTTGTGATTGGTTTGGTTGTTCAAAGATAACATACTTGCTCCTTATCTAATATTTACCAGCATATTAATAATTTCGTCCTTAATAAAGTAAAACCTGAAAGTAATGATTTTAATTTATGTCATGTTTTTTATAAGTTAGCATAATTTTTTTTTAAACTGATCATATATGAGATATGTATAATGATCAAATATACATATAAAGGGTTATATTTTTGACGTGCGTATGGATATGTTTGTTTGCACAGATGATTCACCGATTTTTATTAAAGAAAACTTCTCTCATTGAGTAGTATTGATCATTTATTTTTAATGTACTTGCGCCTCCACCAAAATTTTAAATCTTAGGTAATTAAACTGTTAAAATTTTACTAACTGGCACCTTCGAGCTGGGGCATGGAGAAGATAAGAGGTAAAATATTGTGTGAGTTGCATTCCAAACATTCCGGTCAGGTGCCAGTCAGTAAAATATTAACAGTAAGATAAAAATAAATTACATACTCTGTAAATGTTAATATGTTACCATAGACCGGTACGTTAAAAATGACATAGTCCATAATGGTAATATTTTGAATATTGTACAATCTTTTACACAAACTTAAATTTTTACACAAATTCTGCCGTTCTAAGCTGAAAGGTCCTATGCGTATAGGTTTAACATACACAAATAGGACCTTTCAGCTTAGGAAGGTAGAATTCATGAATTGTAATTAATGAATTATAATACATAATTATGCATAGTACAGCATAGTAAATTTACTTAGTGACACTAAGTTAGTGTACTATGTAAATTAATGTTTTTCTACATTATTTTACATTCAGTTTTTGCAGTGTACTGTACATAAGATTTAAAATTTTGGCGAAGGCGCAAACCTTGGTAGGATAAAAAATTAAAGAACCGGTAAGTCATAATCAGTACCCGGCGTATTTTCAGTTACAGTCTAGTCTTCAGGTCAATAAGAGTGGCTTTAATAAATCAGGGAGTTTTAATTTTCGGTGTATTGAGTAGAGGTTAAGGCCGCAAATTAAAAAAATTGCGACTTTGAACTCGATTTGGAACTCTAATTTTCTTAACGTATTTTTCACAAAAAACGGATTTTTCAAAATATCTCAAGATCGTTGCGTCCTAGGACAAAAAACGTTCTATATGAAAATAAAGAAGACCAAATTTACAACATTTTTAGTTCCATGTATTTTTTTGTAAGCAAGAGAAAATACATAATTGTTACACTATACGTTTTTAGACTTTAGATTTTTTTTATGTCTCGCTAAGGAAGGTTTTTTATGCTTAATACAAAGTGTTTTTCAATCGAAACTCGGTTTACTCGAGATAATGGGGCACAAATGTGAATTATTTTAAAATTTGTAATTTTACGTAAATTAAAAAGAAAGCGCCAGATATATATTTTTTAATTTTCACTCAAAATGTTCTAAAGAGCATGCCTATTCGACTCATAAAGAACAATTTTGGTTTTTCAAAAAAAAAAACATTTAAAATCTAAAAACGTAACACTTAAGGCGGTGCCGTGAATTAGCTATTACAACAAAATACATAGAACAAAAATGTTGTAAATTTGGTCCTGTTTATTTTCATATAGAACGTTTTTTGTCCTAGGATGCAACCAACGATCTTGCGAGATTTTGGAAAATCCGTATTTTGTGAAAAATACGTTAAAAAAATTACAGTTCCAAATCGAGTTCAAGGTCGCAATTTTTTTTTTGCAGCAATTAACCCTACTCAATAAACCGAAAATTAAAACTCCCTGATTTATTTCCAGGTAAAGCCTTTTTTATTGACGTGAAGACTGGACTATAACTGGAAATACGCCGGGTACTGGTCATAATGATGTTTAAAACTATTCTTGTATCTTGTTATTTTATTAAGGTATTTTTTTCAAATGTTTTACTACTCGACGATATTTTTCTGAATCATTCAGGCCTAAGTGAACTTTTTTAATTTTTGTATATATTACATTTTTAAGAAAAGCTCGTAGCATTCTTTCCCTGTTAAAGCTCGAAACAAAGCCTTATATCTCATAAAATATTGCTCCTTAGCAGTATTAGAACGCCTTATAAATACTCCTAATCTAGGAGTTCCAGAACTAGGTTATTTCTTGCAATAAATTTTCTTTTTCATACATTGGGTTTAGATAATATATTCATCACACATCGTATTCGTTCCTCGTACGCTCCAACTGGAAAAGAGAACGGTTCGCGAAAATAAAAAAAAAACTAAAAACGAAGTGCAGGAGTATAGGATTCGGCGGAGTCCGTCGGCTAGTGGGTGTATGCGTCGCGACGCTTCTAGTTCGCAGGTGCAGTGACCGTTCCGGCGCACCCGCACCGTGATCCATTCACGGCTGCGGTTTCTTTTTTCGAAAAAAAGATTTTTCTCCGGAGTCTCCACCCGTAGACTAGGATAGGCTAATCGCCGCACAGGGCGGGGTCACACCAGAGGACAGATCTCCTTCAGCGCAACTCTTCGTTTTACTTTTTTTTTTGTACGTCTTCTCGACTAATTTACTTCAATATGTGTGGGCCTCCTCCAGAGAGAAAAACCAGTTTTTTTTTTATTTTTACACATCCAAAGCAGATGTATTTTAACATGACATGCTCAGATTAAATATACCCTTTTTAATAACCTTTTTTAGTATCTAGAAATTTTAAATTTAAATGATAGTTACTAGAAATATATATTTATATGACTTGATGATTTATTACAGATTTAAGCTCTCTATTTTAGCGCAATTCGAGTTGGTTAATGGTTAAAAAAACTTTTTTTCAGATTCAAGTTACCTACTCTTTAATATCCAGAATAATTATACAGTGCGATCCAAAAGTCAACCTCCCCCCGGCCCTTTAACTTTTGAACAAGTTGGGATATCGACTTCAAATTTACAACTCTTAAATAAGACAACTTAAACTATCTTTTAGCATATATTTGATATTTTCAGCTCTTAAAATGTGGGCAGGGGGCATGGGGGGACATTTTTTTAATGGAAAGGGGGGTCGTGTGATACATCATTTTAAAGCTTATAAAATTCTCTATTTAAACTAACATTTTTAATTTTTTTTTAAATGTTTTTTAAGGTTTTGATTTTTAAATTTTTTGTGCTAAAACATTCGATTTTTTAAGTTTTTTTTTTATAAATTTTTATTTATGTCAACTAAAATTAGTTTAAAAGTATAATTAACATTTTTTTATGATGAAATTAGGTATTTTTAAAAAATTATTTGTTTTTTTTTTAGAGGAATTTTTACATTAAAATGGGTATTTCAACCCCATTTTAAACCCAATTTTTTTTTTAATTTAAAAATATGCAGTTAAATGGAGAATTTTATAAGCTTTAAAATGATGTATTACACGACCCCCCTTTACATTTAAAAAAATGTGCCCCCATGCCCACATTTTAAGAGCTGAAAGTATTAACTATATGCTAAAAGATAGTTTAAGTTGTCTTATTTAAAAGTTCCAAATTTGAAGTCGATATCTCAACCGGTTCAAAAGTTAAGAGGGGGGGGGGGTGACTTTTGGACCGCTCTGTATGTAACTATTTTAGGAAAATAAATAAAATGGGTTAAATATTCCATCCATCTATTTTTTCAATCATCAGAGTTATATTGGCATACTGCTGTTTCGGGCTGCTGGCCCTCATCAGTACCAAGAGTCATCTTTGTACGCTTATTGAAAAAAAAGTTTCAAATCTTATTTATTTTAATAATAAAGACATTAGAAAGATCTATGATTGTATGCCATTTATTCCTAGAACGAGTTCTAGAGGTAGACTACTACTCATTCTTCTCCTGATCTGGAAACTTTAAATGAAAGCAAGTTGAAGACTTGTATTTCTCAAGCACAAAGTATCGCTAACCTGCGGTTAGACGTAAAATTTATGAAGAAAGAATTTTTAATTTTAAAGTTATAATGATATTAATTAAATATTCCATGTATCCATTTTTCAAATCATCGTACAGAGTGATATTGTCAAACTGCAGTTTCGGGCTGCTGGCCCTTGTTAGTACCAAGAGGGCATTATTCAAGATATCTGCTCTAACGAAATATCCGTAAAGTTTTTATATTTTTCTATACGACTCTAATCTGTATTTTAATGCAATTTAAAAATTAATTAAACTATACATATAGTGGTTATTTACTATTTGAATGAAACTTTTTTGTTTTTAGAAAAAGTAAAAAATATATAATATAATATATAAATTATATGTATGATTTTTAATTAATGTCTAAAACTGCATAAAATGCTTTTCTAGAACGAACATTTTTAAAGTTCTGACATTTAATTAACTTTTCGCTTGATCTTTAGGAATTGAAAGAAATAAGCTTTTAAAATCGTTAATAAAACATAGAATGTGTATTTAAAATATTACCCTTTACTTATGATTCGTTAATATATAAAATAAATGTTAAAACATGTTAAATATGGCCAAGGAAATTTAACATTAATGACGTCGCCAAACGTATATGTTAAAAACCATAAAATTACCGGTTAGTCTCAATTTTGTTATAAAAAATAATTGATAATGTATAACCATTTTGTCATAATATACGTAAATGTAACTAAGAATGTGACCAAGGAAATATCATATTTATTAATGAAATATCAGATTTATTTGTCACCTATTTATCATATATTTCATTGGTCAAATCTAAGTTGCAGTTCTAGTTATATTTTTGCATAAATACTTAAACCTAAATGAAATAGATTTTAGTTTCGAAAAATATATTGACTAATAACATATTAAAAACAGAATAATTCTCCGAATAATTTCCGTTGCTAAAATATTTAGATATTAATAAAACTGCTTTATTTATTATCCAAGTCACGTGCTATTTGAATGGCACTATAATTTCCAAAAACCGCTGTTTTTAAAGTAATAAATTCTGCTTTAATTATGCTTTTATACCAGATCATAAAACTGAAATAATTTCATCTCCATCTAGGTGCCTAGTTAGTTTTATTAATATATGACATAAGTTATATGGCCTTATTACGTTTAATATTCCGATGGTCTCGTAGTTTTTTAGTTATCGTAAAATAAATTATAAAATCGCAATTACTAAATAAAATTAAACAGCAATTAGTACTGAAATAAAATAAAGTTGCAATTTTAATTAAAGTTTATATTTATATTGACATGTTTTATAGAAATATCTTCAAATCGGCGATTAGTCTAGTCAAATAATAAATGTAAATTGCAATAAATGTACAAAGGCTGATATTTTAAAGCGTAGTAGTGGATGGTAACAGAACATTCCTGTTAGTTTTTCACCGGGTGATTTGCCTAAGGGGTGTCCGCTATCTTGAATTTTAGGGGTGGTTTGCTTTATATGCATCTTACGATGAAAATGCATATAACCGATTTTGTTAAGAAGGAAATTTCCAATAATTTTTGTTTGGATGATTTTTTTTAACATATTAATAACAATCGAGTTAATTTAAAAATAGGCATGTTGGAGGTGAAATTGTTTTTTTCCATTTTTCGGCCAAATTATTTATCGGACGATATAAGTAAACTTGTAGCTCTTGAAATTGTTCATCAAGTTTCATATATTATCAATTTTCATAGGTACTTTGGTACGGTTACAGAGGGCGCAACTCGACTTTCACCGCCGACTGTAACCGTAACAAAATACTTTTTATTATTTATTTTATTATGAAAATTCATAATATAACAACTTTTATTCTCCGGTGAATAATTTGGATTAAAAATAGAAAAAAGCAATTTTACCCCCAACATGGACGCTTTTAAGCGTATGCATTGGCTTTAATCTTTATATCCATTCTGACTTAGCTAACACTCAATTTATTGTTATGTATTGGTATTTTAATACCAATAATAATGGCTAAAAAACTTAAGAAAAATACGGATTTATAGTTTTTTGGTTGCCTAAAGTATACTTATTTTTGTTTTGATGTATTTATAGAAAAAATGTTGCCTCTTTTAGAAGTAAAAAAAAAATCGACGTTGAATGGATTGAATAGGTAATAGTAGAGGATGAAATATTGTTATGGAAAAGAAATAATATCAAAATACATAGGAAAAGACTCTGAAATACACTGTATATTTTTAAATTTATATCGTCCTTTTATTAAAATTATATTTTGTATTTTTCTGAATATTCTTGTATAATATTTTTACATTGAATAATTTTTACAACGAAAAACAGACACCGAAAGCTTGAGAGACTATTGATTTTCCAAACTTTGTAATGTAGGACAAAAAAGTTTGGAAAAAGTTTCGGGCTCGATACGCTTCAACCTCTGGCGAAGGTTAAAAATACGGTTAATGGCTTCCAAAATTACTGAGTAATACACACAGAAAATCTTCAATTATATATTTAATAATATAAAATTAATTAAGAATATTAATTAAAATTAATTATTATATACCGCATGGCTTTTTTAAAAGGCCGCACCCTGAATATCTCGAGAACATAAAAATATATAGGTATATATAAAAAATCTAAAAAATAGTCATTTAGATTTATCCAGGGGCAAAAGCTTTATTATGCTTTAAAAGGCTATTTTTATGAATAATTTGGTTATTTGCAAATATTACCCCCTTTTACGGGTGACAAATGCTATACGATATGCCTTGAATATTTCAATAAGAAACAAAAAATATTGAAATTCTGAAAAATACGTAAATTATATTTATTGACGAATTCTTTTTTATCGATCTATCATTAAACACCTAGCTTTATTTTGCATAAAAAAATTTGATTTAGCTTTCTTTGTAATAAAAAAGTGTTATACATACTTTTTTACTAAACATATATTTTTTTTGCAGAGGGAGGTAAATGCCCAACTCCGGGCTGCACCGGCCAAGGACATGTTACCGGACTTTATTCCCACCACAGAAGGTAATTTATTAACTTAATATCAGCAATTTTAATTAACTAACATGTTTGAATTATTTTGAATATCAGTCTGTCAGGATGTCCACGAAAGGACAAAGTTACGCCAGAAAGTAAGTTTCAGAAGTAGATGGCGCATATTTAAATCGATCTAATAACAGTTTTGCTTAACCATTTAGAGTGTTTACGTTTCTAAGAAATCAACTAGGACATAATGTAAACTGGGAAAAGATTACATAACTATGAGTTTGGATAATTTTTTGTCAACTTTGAGTGAATTTATTACATTCTGCATCACATAGCATGTTACGTACTTTTATAGAACATGTTAGCGAAATTCACATAATGTTATAATAATAATAATAATAATAATATAAATCTTTATTGGGGTAAACCAAATGGCTATAGACCGAGGTCTTTCTGCCTATAAATACAAACAATATATAAAATAATTATTTAAATAAAATAAATCAAGGTAAAAAAAAAATTATAAAATGTTCAGTGTTATATAAAAAAAACTTTTAAATTATCAAAATCACATGTGCTCTTCCTGAAGAATTTGCCAAACAGTTTTTTCGGGATAGCGTCTTTTTCTGTTTCCATCTCTTTGAGTGATAAGTAATGTTATAATTTATTTTTTATTTATTTATTTATTTAACGGGTAAACCCAATTTACAAAAATTACAATTTAAACGAAATAATAACAAAATATATAAAAGTTAACTATGCTTAGTATATATAAAACTAAATCAATGTAAGGTGTAAATACGTGACCTAAGACAATTTTTGAAAACATTTAAAGAACCAACAAAGAAATCGATAACCAACAAAGAAATCGATAACCAACAAAGAAATCGATAACCAACAAAGAAATCGATGAATCGATGATTTAGTATAACTTGACGTTCGCCATGTTATGGTATAACTTCGCCACGTTATGTAATTTTCTTCTTTAGTGTACAGCTATAAAACTAATTCATATACTATTTTAAAATAAAGAAATTATAATACCCTGTTGAGTACGAAGGGTATAAAACGTACTATTTTGAAATAATGCACCAACCGGAATTAAAACAACAAACCTTATCCGCTTTGTCCGGTTATTACACCATTTCATTTATACCCTTCATTTTAAATTCTTCATATTAAGAATATAAAAACATACTGTCTTTTTTTGCAAGTACATTTGAATCTAACAATACTGGAGCAAAATTTAAGTAGCTTAGATTTTTTTTCTGCGATTTCAACAAAATATTGACGTCAACAGAAATCTGGATCTTTGTCATCACTTTTAGTTTACACTATACTTTTGCGACTCTTTATTCTGTACCTATTGAATTTTATCTTGAAACATGTTAATGCTTTTTTCCTAAAGAAGCGAACTTTATACTTAAAAACTGTTATAAAATCGATTTAATTTAGATAAGTATCTAAAATTATTGCTGCTTTATTTATTATTTTAACCATATCTGCTTTTTATTTTTTATTTTCATGGGGTAGAGAGCATCATTTTCATATTTGTAGCACAGTAGATTCCTTTTGCAATCCTAAACCTCAATCCCATAATGCATCCTCTAAGAATGTACATTTTTGAGTATAATACAAGTGTGTGGACAATTATCGCTTTTTAAGCCCTTGTTTTAACACTCTCTACCCTTAAATAATAATTAAATAAAAGTCCCACACATTTTTTTAACTTTAATTTTTTTGAATGATTATACTCAAATATGTGATTCTATGTAGTCCTGGCCATTCATGAAACTATCCTGAAATGTCCCACACCTGGTTGCAATGGAAGAGGCCATGTGAGTTCTAATAGAAACTCCCACAGGAGTCTGTCGGGATGTCCCACTGCTGCAGCCAATAAGCAGGCAGCCCGTGAGCAAAAATATCAATCTAGTTTGCATCGAATTAAATCGCCGAATGCCTCTGCATTTGGTAAGTGCACTTAACTATTTGAGACGTTCCAGACCGAAAAGGAAATTAACGTGAAGAATGTGGTTTTATCGTAGTATTATTTTTAAAAAACATAACATTATAACTATTTTAATAGAAAAATATAAGCTATATGAGAAATATTAATAAAGTTGCTAACGTTTAAAATAAACCAATTATGGTAATTTTGGAAAAACGAAAATAATGTATCCTTGAATGTATTTAACATTATTTTGTTCTTTTTTTTTAGCTTTCTTGCAAATCTTCACCCCCAAATACCTTTTCGTGTGGAACACTCACTTTGATTTGGTTTTCGCGTACGTCTATACTTGGCTCTCATTTTTAACTTGTTGGTAGTTTTTATATTATTTTTGTCACCTTATTTATATTTTGCATGTAGATGTCTTAATTCTCTATATTTTCAAATGATTTGTTTCGTTATTTGAGTTATTTTTAAATTAATAATAAAATAATTAGTAAAAAATATGAACATCTAAAAAAGGAAAATCCAGTTTAGGCATTATAAACTTTTCGAGCATTGTTAGTTTGCATAAAGTTAATTTTTGAATCTATTAATTTAAAACCACATACAGAAATTGTGAAATAAAATTTAACTTGTTTTTGTGATATTGATAAAAATGACTCAAACAATCTTAAAAGAAATGCATTTTGATGTCAAATCTACATATAACATGTTTTCTTACGAAGTATTTCTATTTATTTTAGCTGCTGAATTCCCTCCTGGATACGATGGTAAACGATCTCCTATAAGAGATGATATCAAACCAGGTTACATAGTCGGTTATGGACCCATACCAAATCCAGACAGCACTGAAAAATCACAATACGACCAATACTATAACAAAAGTAAAGACTTAATGAAAGTACCAAAAAATGAACAAAATCACTCAAATAATTGCAATGGTGCCGACCAAGGAGGTTTACTAGTTCCTAAAACGGAGATAACAAATTCATGTAGATCTCCTCCTAGCAGTATGAGATCTGCTTATGAACCGTATATGAACCAAGACTCTAATTCTTCTTCTATGTCAAGTATGGATGCCTTACACTCCAGAGGGCCTCATTCTGTACACCATTTAGGTAAAATGCTTAAAATTTTAAAATATAAATGTAAAACAATACTCCGAAGATGAAATTATATATTCATATAAAAAATAGAAAAGTTGATATTTTACAAACTATACAACCGAAAGCATTATAATTGTATTTTTAGGTCCCCATCATCCAGCACAACCAGGTTACATGGATCACCAGATTCCACACAGATCACCGTACCAACAGTCCCCAATGTCGGAAGAAATGTATCACCGTTCGGACCGTTCTTACACTGACATGACAGAACCCCCAATGGGTGGTATAGCCCGTCCTGTAGTAACCTATTCAAACGAAATAATAAATAGACCATATGACTCCTCGTTGGTAAACTCCGGGAGTCATAGACCTTATGATCCGGGCTCCGGGGGGTTTGATCGGTACGATTCCAGTCAATGCGTTTCTTTGCAACAGCCTCTAGGTCCACCTAGAGTGCCTCCACAGGGTATGTTCGGGTATACTTCGATAGAGGAGCAACAAGAACAAAGGTATCAGCAAGAAGCTGCAGCAGCACAGCACCATCAGTTAGCTGTAGCTAATGCAGCAGCTGCAGCAGCGGCACAACAGGGTATTATGAAGGGGGAAGAACAGGAGTCTACTGGACCACTGTATCCCAGGTAAGACAAAAATAGATATTTCTAAATATAGATGCGAAAATATATTCTTTCTTACTTTATGTCCTTTAGGTTTTCTGTTGTGGTTTTCAAGCTTTTGCTGCCAGACTCCCCAGGTAGCAAAATAACATGACATTCACGTGAAAGTCACGTTAATATGTGACATGTGATGTTAAGATTGTAGTCTCATTTAACAAGAATGTAGCATGGTGGGGATGTCCTAAGTCCGCCCCTAATAACATCACACAATGACATCCCGAAAATAACGTGTTTGTGACATCATAAATCCACATTCCTGCTATATCTAATATCTTATGGATGCCGTTACTGGTACTTTAATATTTAAATAATATTCTAGGATATTAGCTTTTTCTAAATTAAAATCATTAAAAACGCTATAACCCTATAAAAAAATCGGATTTAAAATCAATAAGTAATTGAAACAATCACAGATTGAAACAGATAGATTCTAAATACAAAATTGCAGATTAAGCGGAGAATATATTCCTTTAATCCGTGTCCGTGGTCTTGAGAAGCCCGACAGAGCACCCTATCCATTGGAAATCGTATAATGTGTATACAATTTCCTTATAATAATTTACTCTATCAACATCATCTTATATCGATTTTTTTGTTTCGAACGTCGGTGAGAAGCAAAATAACATGACATTCACGTGAAAGCCACGTTAATATGTGACATGCGATATATTCACAGCGTTGCTAAATATTTGTTATTAAATAACATGGTTGTCACGTCACACGTGTTACGTTGCAAATGTGATGTTAAATACATGTTATTTTTCAATATTTTGTGATGTTATGATTTAGTTTAAAAATACACCCAAAAGTGATGTTAATTTCTTGTAATATAACATCCCTTGCTACCTGGGTCTGCCAGGCAGAGTAATAAAAATTCTATAACTGCAATAACTTATACTCTTAAAAGGTTTAAAACAATCAGTTGCGTAAATCAAAAATAAACCAAGATGGCAGATGACATTCATAACACAAATTTCACTAAAAACCGGTCAGATGTTTCAAAATAGATTTATTTTGTTCCTATTCAATAAATAAATATCAAATTTAATTAATTTCTGGATTTCATATGAACTCGTCACTGCACTCTGTATTTCTTTTCATTTGTAGATCAATATAACATTTTAATAAAATAATTTCATTGTAAAATACTGTTTCTAAACAAGACAGTATATTAATCAAACACTTGTATATTTCAGGCCGATGTATCAATATGACGCAAGTGGTGGACCCCTACCGGTGGGGTTTTCAGCAATCAACCTTTCGGTGAAATGTGTGACAACCCAGGCTCAAATGAAGGGTACTGGACTTCATACGTCCCCAGGGGGCAGTGTTATCGATCTTTCGACGTCCAGCGTGACTACTAGTCCACAGGTAGGTAAAAAGGACGAAATACAGCAAAAAATTGTGAAACTAAAAATCGACAAACATGTAATTGAAAAAAAAAGTATCTACACATTGCTAGGTTTTAAAAATTATAAATTAATAAAAATACGCACGATAATTTATTCAAAACTATTTGGTAGCAAAATAACATGACATTCACGTGAAAGCCACGTTAATATGTGACATGTGATGTTAAGATTGTAGTCTCATTTAACAAGAATGTAGCATTGTGGGGATGTCCTCAGTCCGCCCCTAATAACATCACACAATGACATCCCGAAAATAACGTGTGACATCATAAATCCACATATCTAATATCTTATGGATGCCGTTACTGGTACTTTAATATTTAAATAATATCCTAGGATATTAGCTTTTTCTAAATAAAACCATTAAAACCCTATAAAAAAAACGGATTTAAAATCAATCAGTAATTGAAACAATCACAGATTGAAACAGATGATTCTTAATACGAAATTGCAGATTAAGCGGAGAATATATTCCTTTAATCCGTGTCCATGGTCTTGAGAAGCCCGGCAGAGCCCCCTATACATTGGAAATTGTATAATGTGTATACAATTTCCTTATAATAATTTACTCTATCAACATCATCTTATATCAATTTTTTTGCTTCGAACGTCGGTGAGAAGCAAAATAACATGACATTCACGTTAAAGCCACGTTAATATGTGACATGCGATAAATTCACAGCGTTGCTAAATATTTTTTATTAAATAACTTGGTTGTCACGTCGCACGTGTTACGTTGCAAATGTGATGTTAAATACATGTTATTTTTCAATATTATGTGATGTTATGATTTAGTTTAAAAATAGACCCAAAAGTGATGTTAATTTCTTGTAATATAACATCCCTTGCTACCTGGGTTACTTACTTAGTTTTGGACAAAATTTAAATAAAATTAATTTATCCAATACATACAGATAATAAGTACTTTACAGATTATTTATTTTACCCACTCAATTGTCACTTGTCAAATTATTTTCTTGTAAATATAATTAAAATTTTTAAAATATGAATTTTTAAGGTATATATTGGATAAAACTTTGTATGTCACTCATCAGTTAACTAATATTGCCCTCTGTAAAATTAACCCACTCCAGCCACGGTTAATTTTCTTATGGGAAAAATCCTAGTTTCCTCTCTCGTACTATTGAATATTTGCAACAAATTTGGCTATCATATTCCAAAATAAAGTATCTTAAACTTTTTTAATTTGTACCTATATATTTTGTATTTGCTTTAAAACAAAGTGTGCATTTTCCTCAAAACAACATTATTATATATATTATAGGGGAAGTCAGGGTTAACTGTGTCACAGGGTTAACTGGTCCACCTGCATTTTATCAAGTTTGTTTATTAGTATTGGCGCATTAGTGCAAATTCTAGTTATATTTACTTGGTAGTATTGTTTAAAGTATTTTGGCGGACCGTGTTGCCCACGTGTAAGTTGTAGTAAAGAAAGTTCATTTTTTTCGATGAAAAGTAATTATATACCTTAACTTTTATTTTTTAATTAATACTTTATTATTAATCTAGACTAATATTTTACCTAATATACTGAGTATTTTGTTAATTATTCTGCATAATTAATACATCTAATATTTAACATATTATGTTGTCTATTTTTATGTTAGAATTAAATTTCATTTGATTTTAAATCGTTTTTATTCACAATAATTACAATACAATATATTTTTGTTAGTGGAACAGTTAACCCTGAGTAGTGGTCCCGTTAACCCTGGCCAATGGGGTTAACTGGTCCACCGGGGTTAACTG
Organism: Brachypterus glaber; assembly: GCA_958510825.1. NCBI lineage: Eukaryota > Metazoa > Arthropoda > Insecta > Coleoptera > Kateretidae > Brachypterus > Brachypterus glaber. The sequence goes on along the minus strand of OY294044.1, from coordinate 21,275,533 downwards.
CTTTATCGTTAATAACTTTTTTTATATAAATAATATTTGTCTGAAGAATTAATATGTTCTAACTATAGTAATAATCTACCTTTTGCTATAGAAAATATTTGAATATTGTTTACAGGTTTTTCAAAAACTCGATATGAAAAAAAGCTGCCCAGTTAACCCCGACTTCCCCTACTATTATACACTAATAAACCAAACCAAAAGTAAGTTTTTAATTTTTTTCAAACTAAGAGCAGATACTTTGTTTTGGGATGTAGAAGCCGTATAGTCAAATTTAACCAGCAATAAATGTTTAATAGTATATAACGCACCGAGTAGGCGAACCTAGTGTTCAGTGCACGAAAATCCCTCAAAATGCACTGAAATAGGTTTGCGTCAAGGTGCGTATACTATTTTTCCTACGACCTAACACCTTAACTTCAAAAAACGCGAAAATTGTCTAAAAATTAATTTGTCAATTTGAGGTTATGTGTTAGACGTTTACTCATTCTCTGATAGCAGATATATAAAAACAGCTGATTTTCACTTCCCGACCGCTGTCATGGCAACGGATGAAAAATGAGCACTACCTACTAACTAGGTCGTAAGGAAAAAGAAATTCCGTCAGCCTTAAAACAAAATTTTCCTTAATATTTGGTGAACTTCATAGCTTCCATTTTCTATCTTGATCCGTTTCCTTTAAATAAATAATATAAAGAGTAATGAAGTGTTGATACCGTTTCAGGTGGCCTACAGTTCACCGCACTACGGAGGTCAGAGGGTAGGCGGTAGCCCGCAGGCAGCCGCGAGTCCTCATCTTTCGGCCAGTCCCCAAGTCCCCAGTCCGCAAGGCCAAACACTGGACCTGAGCGTCAGCAGAATGTCCCACAGGTAGGCTGATTTATTTAATATTAACATGGTACGTGGTTTTGGGAGATGAAATATTTGATGCGAGATGGACCAAAAAGTTTAGCAAACTTTGGCATATTGACTTTTTTTTAAACATTTTAAACTTTGTATTTTCATAATATTTCTATAAAAAATATTATAAATAAATAATTAACCCCTTAATTTGGGCCAGGTACATTATATATATATATATATATACCGGGTGTCCCATATAAAGTCCAAACTAAATATTTTTAGAAAGAACCCTCGGACGTGGTGGGGCATCAACTTTGACATCTTAAATGGCACTATATATTGGGGAGGTGGTGGAGATATCAAAAAATGTCCCGTATCACAATAAATAAATAAATAAATTTTATGCAATAGGCTATATTAGGCACACTGAAAGTGTGAATACTAAACGTTTTTGCCTATTTGGAACCCCAGGCAACATTTTTTATTAATTACGTTGTTACAGTGTTAAGTAAACTTTATATACGATATATTTTCAGTTTTTTTATATTTAAATAGGTTTTTACTTAAATTTTGTTTTATACTCTTTGAACAACTGTATACAGAAATCTCTATACCAATAAAGTTGATATCTTTAATTTATATGAAGGTTTCGCGAAGCTGAAGTCCGATTAACCCTATTGGCTAAAATTCGATTTCTGGGGAAGCCTGTTTATATAAAAAAAAAACTATTATCTGCCAAAATATATATTAACAATAAATAATTTTAGTGGCATACGACCAGTGGCGACTTTTGCGACAGCACCTTCAGGCCCTCCTCCAGTGCACGCTCCAGCAGGTTCTGGATATAGCAGAGAGTCCACCCCGGATAGCGGGGGATCCCACTATATGGATGCGTACAGAGATTCTGGTAAGTTATATATTTTTTATAAACAAAAGTTCCCTAAAAGATATTCCCGAAGAAAAATGGGCCGCGAGATGACAGTAAATTGTTGAATTTTTTCCCTAATAACTTTTAAACATTTTGACTAAAACACTTAAAATTAAATATTTGTTTTACTTGTTCATATATCAGAACATGTACAAAACATGTAATCTTTAACTCAATTCCTGTAAATATATCTCACAATGTGGGTTGGTAGGTTTCTGCTTAACGCGGCCTAAATGACACAGTCAACTTAAATTAGAATTTCTCTTACTAAATTCCTAGGTCAAACTGCAATTATTATAGTCCAGTCAAATGACGAGGAATTCGTTTGTTGAAATTGCAAAAAATGCACATGGGCTTATATTTTAAAGGGTACGGCTTTATTTCTAAACTATTTTTATTTTTTACCGAATTATATATTAATGTTAAATTGTTTGGTAATGATAGCTGCAGGTACGTTTTAACAAGGCGTTGCAACGGCTAAATCAAATTATTTTTATGAGTGTGTTATTTGCACTATAGTCCAAAACCAGGCACATTTAGATATGTTCCTGGTTATGTAAAAATCTTTTCTTTACATGTTGTTTCCTATGATTCATCTTGTGTTTCGATCCAACAGGATACGGCCCCATGAGTCCGCATCCCGGATACGGAATGACGACCGTCTCCAGCGACTACGCATCGAACCCCTACGCCACGCCGTATCCGACGGGCGGATACGCTTGTGCGACCGGATATCCCGGATCCGTGACATCCGGATATCCCGTTCCTCCCGGAGGATACTCTCCTAGTGCATGTTACTCGATGCCGCCCCCGCAGCACTCCTTGTCTCAGCATGATAAATCGTCAAAAGATGGCAGGTTAGTGTAGTTCTTTAGTCAATTACTATGTGTGAAGTTTCATGTGGCAAGAGACTCTGTAACCCTACAGGGTGGCCACATAATTTTATTAAGAAAATTCGCTGACACTTCCCTGAAATTTTCCAGATTTTGAAAAATTTTCCCTGACAAATTTTCATATTTTTCCCTGACATTTTCCTGATTTTTTTTTTGTTTTTAGGTTGAAAAATATATGAAAAAAAAGGGGAAAACAAAAAAATTAAATTCCATGTTCTTCAATAAAATTCCTTGATTTTTCATTTATTTCAATAACATTTCCTGACATTTCCCTGATAAATTAAATTCCCTGACATTTCCTTGACTTTCCTGATTTCCCTGACATGTGGCCACCCTGCCCTATGATTTTTTGCACATGCCTTAACATTGATAAAGGCTTTTATGTAATTTGTATTTGGTAATTTTAACCAGGGACGTGCAAAACGGGGGGTCGATGCCACTTTTTTGCCCCAAACTTTTTTATCTGTAACATTTTTTAGTTAAAAATACATAAAAAAAGGTACAAAGAATCGATACTGTAGTTCATAGGGTTCCAGAGATGTTAAATAAAAACTACTTTTCAGATGTACCCTTAGGCGGGTCGTAGCTCCCTTAGGGCTCATTTCCGGACCAACCTTTATAGGAACGTTTTTTCATATTTTTGGATCTAGAATCACCCCTTAAAATTTTGGTACCCTATTTCTGAAGCACCCTGTATAATATATTATGTTTATATATTATTTGGAATGGGAAGCATAACATATCTTCACGACTTGTTTTTATCTTGAGATAATTATCATATCAGTGGTGTATTTAAATAATTTTAGTTTATTTTCCCTTTAAAAGATTTCATTTACTCAGTTACATAGAGTAGGTACTAGTAGGTACTATGGCATATTCTTTTTATTAGTACTTCACCAAATACGAATAGTATTTAAGTCTAGGTGATATGATTTTTTATATAAATTTTAGATGACATGAAACGAAAAAGGTACCTATACTTATTTAAATTTTCATGAATTTTCATTTTTATTTTATTATTATTTAAAAGTTTTATTTTTTACAATCACCAATAACTATCAGTTTTAAGAAATTTATCAATTACATACATAGGTTTAAGAAACGTCGAAATAAGAAGGAAGAAGAAGAAATATAAAATTATAATTTAAAACTGTTGTCTGTGACTGGTGTATCTTTAAAAACTGTAACTTGATTAATGGAATCTTTAAAAATTAATGTTTATTACCTGGGTAAACGCACCCTAATATTTATTTATTATTATTAAAAAATCTTCATTTAGACAAAAATTCCATTCAGGTCATTCAGCCAAATAATATTTATTATTCATAATAATATTCATAATATAAGAAAACGATACAAAAACCATTTCCTTAAAAAGTCATTGATTAAAAACTAAATTTCCAATTTATAATAACCTTTTTCTGATTTTTATTTGGTTGTAATAAAATTATATTGTTTTTGTTGCTTCTAGTTTATCCGGCTGCCCGAGATCGGACCGTAATCAACTCCAAGGACATTCTCAAGAACTTAAATGTCCGACACCAGGTTGCGACGGTTCCGGTCACGTAACCGGAAACTATTCTTCACACCGGAGTTTATCCGGGTGTCCTAGAGCTAACAAGCCGAAAAGTAAGCCCAGAGATGGACAAGACTCAGAACCTTTAAGGTAATATAACTTTTTTAACACGTAAGCTGCCGACAACCCACCTGGTGGGTCCATCACCTATTGATGTCAATGACGAGAGCCCGTCTGGCTTGAATATAAGTAAAGTTACATTGTTTTAAAGCTTAAACATTCGTCTACAAAATAAAATAAATTCACTTTCATATCTCTACTAATAAAGCGGTATAGTATATTCTATAACTAGTATGGAATAGACAAAACTCCGCGCGAGCGGAAAGTTTGTCATACGAGCCGGCAGGCGAGTATGACGGTCCCACGAGCGCGGAAAGACTATTCCATACGTGTTGTAGACTATACTTTTTCTTCGACTGCAAATACGAAACACTGTATGGCTTTAAACTGCGGACAAGGTTAAAAACAATGTTTTTTGTGACTCGACATTGTTAATGCAACAAAACACATATTTTTAAATCAAGCAATTAATGTTATTTAATAATTTTATCAAATCAGTACTTAAAAAAGATTTTTATTCAATTTTAGCACATATTTACAAATTATAATGCAGATATTGAAGGTTATGTCAGATTGTTGTGACAGATATCAGGTTTAAATATTTAACAATAGATGGAGCAGTTTTAATTTTTTTGAACTAAACTGATAAAAAACTGGTCAAATATTAAGAAAAACTAATAAACTTTATGTAATTTTAACGCAAAACTTTAAATTGCATTAAATTATTAAATATTTCATGGTAAAATAAATATATTTTTGCTAATTTTGCTACAGTTTACTTTACTTTTATAAGCAAGAGATGACACTACATGTGCTCATTCTAACACTTGATACGGAATATTCATACCGCATCTAGAGCTAGAATGGATTCTTTCTGTGTTTGAAAAGTGTGTGTATTTAATTACATTCTAAAGCAGTCGTAGAAAAAATTAATTTTGAACGCGACCGCTACATTCTATACAATTTTCGTCGGCAGCGGATGTGTTAGCAAAAGCAAAAAAAAATAAAAAGATAATTTTTGTTTATTTGATTGATGATTTTTAAAACTAACATGCGAAATAATTTTCACGCTATCAGATGCCCAATTCCGGGCTGCGACGGATCTGGACATGCTACTGGAAAATTTCTATCACACAGAAGGTAAAAGAGTTATTATCTTTTTTTTTTGTTTTTTTTTTGTTCTAAAACTTTTCGTAGAAGTGAAAATTTTGCCGTTCTAGATAGACAAAAAAATAAATTTTAAAAATTCCGTGTTTAATATAGGTGATCAATTATTTCTAGCAGCGCTTTGATAGAATATTAGAAACCCAAAAGTTAGAAATAGATAAATTCACTTTTATTCATTTTAATATTTAACTTAAAAAGCTGTAAAATATTATATTACTATTTATCAGAAAAAAAAAACTACAAAAAAATAGTAATATGTACATAATTATTTTTATTTAAATTAAAGCCTTTTTATAACTCTCTTGAGTTATTGTTTATTATTTTAATACAGACTTTAATAGGTACTAGGAGCTTTAAGCTAAAATATACAAAAAAATCAAATCGCCAAGTATTCATATTGTGACCTTGTGGAGTAGATTAGATTGCAGTTTCGACATAAAAACTTCCAAATTTAAATTTAAATTAAAAAAATGAAACTATTATAAAAGCATAGTAATTGTTCTAATGGTGATAATAGCCAAAACCTATTTTTTCTAGTGCGTCTGGGTGTCCCATAGCCAACCGAAACAAAATGAGGGTACTCGAAAGTGGGGGCACCGTTGAACAGCACAAAGCAGCCGTAGCAGCAGCTTCTGCGATGAAATTCGAAGGTGTAAATTGCCCCACACCGGGGTGTGATGGGACAGGACACATTAACGGGTCTTTTTTAACCCATCGGTCTCTGAGTGGATGCCCTGTTGCTGGACAGACTGTTAAAAAGGTGAAATATTCCGAAGATATGCCTTTTTACTCTAAAGGATATACAGGTAATTATTAGTTTTAAGCCTACAGTTTGTTGACTTAATTTTCTCATGGAAAATATCTTACTCACTCTTAGTATAATCTATATACAGTCTGTTCAACAAGAGCGTGTCTTTGATTATTCAAAAAATTGAAATGGTATCTCCGCCATATTTTACAGCGTAATTCTCCTATCTCTGTACTATTTCTGTAACACTGATTTGTTACCGTAGTAGTCGAATTGTCGTGAAGAGCACACATTAAAGAAAATCGGTTCGGTTTACGCCAAGAGATTTGAGGCGGTCGACCGCGGTCTTTTTGTGCCTGCATCCGCGAGGACCTAAATTAAAAGGTCGCTAATGCATCAAAAATGATTAAAAAGTCTAAATGGTTGGTCTTACTGTGAAATGCATTTGGTCCAGCGCACAGTTAAAAATTCATGTTTGGGGATGCTTTTCGTGGATTTGGTTGCCTAAAGTTGTTTACTGAGAATTTGAATGCTCAGAAAATTTTGAAAATTTACTTATAAAGTCACTAAAAAGGATATTTAGATCCAAAAACAACGATAGGATATTACAAGAGGACAATGATCCAAAACACCGCAGTCGACTCTGCACCGACTGGAAGAGGAAAAACGGCATCACGACGTTACTTTGGCCTTCACAACCACCGGATGCAAATCCTATCGAAAACGTGTGGGGGCTTTTGAAGGAACAAAACTGCTGAATTTGAAGCAGCTCTCAGCAGTCATTTGTGATAAATGAAGGTCGTTGATAGTAAAATACGCGTAAAGTATGCCAAAAAATTTTTGAAGCTATTATATAAAAATTAAAGACACGCTCTTGTTGAACAGACTGTATTTTATTCGGTATGAATTATTTTGTATAAAGCAAGAGTTATTACTCGTTAACGTTAACGAGCATATAAAAAAAGCGGAAATGAAAACATTAAATTAGGCTATCAACTGTATGTACATTTGAGAAGTATTACCAAAGATTCTATGCGTAAGAAAAAATGAAAAATAGCTTTCAAATCAAATAAAAAACTCTCCTTATCAAATATTAATTTAAACACTAAAAACATAAGAACATACTCTTTTAAAAATACCTGGAGCCCAATTGCAAAACTTGGATAATGGGGAGGGAATATAGGAAAAAATAAATTACTCTGTAATGTGGTGATAGGTCCTCTCATGCAGAGGATGATGTTAAAGACAAAATAGTCAGATAGTTATAAACGAGAGTATATTGAAGAGAATAGTGGAAAATCGTATTTTATGAAAAGGGTTAGTTAGGGAAAGGGATTAAACTATGCTAAAATATGATAACTTACTTAAAGATATTTTCGATATTTTGAGAATTTCTCAGATCCTTTATGTACACAGAAAATAAAACTTAAATAAAGATATTTGTTTGTAGGTATCGAACCACCAACTGGGGGTGGGGAAGATCTCATGACCTTGGAGGCCGAAATTTCAGAATTACAAAGAGAAAATGCACGAGTTGAATCCCAGATGCTTAGGTTAAAATCAGACATAAATGCCATGGAAAACCATTTGACACACGGTGAAAAGGTAAATATATTTATTTTTTTTTATTAGAAAATTTTACCAAATTCGAACAAATTTAGTTGTTCTAGTTTCGATAACACAGGTTCAAAAGTCAATTACTCCTAACCAGACTATATATTTATGTATATTTCTTACGTATTTTTGTGCGCTGAAAACGAATTTAACAGTGAAAAGGCTTGAGCACCCCTAGCTCGATCTAGAAAATTATTTGGAACCTAAACTACTGAACTTTGGGAGTTGTGCCCGAATACGCTTTTGATCAGAAAGTCGAAAACAATAATATATCAATATTTTATTAAGGCCAGCTTACTCCAAAAAACGTAATTTTTTTCAATACATTTTATTTATAGTACAAAACATGTTGGGTAATCAATTTTTTTACATATGAAAGCACATATATGAAATTACTTGAAAAAAAATTTTTTTTTTTGTTTCAAAATGGCGGTCCTGTAAATGGCTGCTGAAACTCATCTGATTCGTAGATGGATGACATCATTTCTTGGAAAAGAATTATCTGAAAGCAAAAAACAAAACGGTTTCATGTTCTGTATCGAATTGGTTATGGCCTCAAGCAGAACCAGAAATATTCATTATTATTTAAAAAAGTTATAAACAATTAAAAGTGAAAAAAAGGGTAATAAAATTCAAAAGTCCGCCATTTTGTTTTTTTTCATTGAAAATGTTTCATTCTGCTTGAGGCCATAGCCAATTCGATACAGAACATGAAACCGTTTTGTTTTTTGCTTTCAGATAATTCTTTTCCAAGAAATGATGTCATCCATCTACGAATTAGATGAGTTTCAGCAGCCATTTTCAGGACCGCCATTTTGAAAAAAAAAAAAAAAAATTTTTTTCAAGTAATTTCATATATGTGCTTTCATATGTAAAAAAATTGATTACTCAACATGTTTTGTACTATAAATAAAATGTATTGAAAAAAATTACGTTTTTTGGAGTAAGCTGGCCTTAAGGGGCAAAGGCTACAAAATCCAAAATCTTGATAAAAAAGATTATTTTCTATTCTTAAAACACCATGACGCGTTTCGACCGTTCAGTCATTTTCAAATGGTTACATATAAAAAACTACGTCAAAATCTCCATAGTTAACCAAAGAACACAAAAATTTAACATATAATTATAAAATATCAATTATTTATAATAAAAGTTTCCACACATACAAAGTACATTAAAATTTAAATACTGAACAAAAAAAATTACATAATTTTTGTTGTTGTTTTGTTCAATATTTAAATTTTAATGTATTTGGTGCGTGTGAAAACTTTTATTATAAATAATTGATATTTCATAATTAGATGTTAAATTGTTGTGTTCTTAGGTTAACTATGGAGGTTTTGACGTAGTTTTTTTTATATGTAACCATTTGAAAATGACCAAACGGCCGAAACGCATCATGGTGTTTTAAGAATAAAAAAAAATAATCGTTTTTATCAAGATTTTGGCTTTTATACCCTTTACCCCTTAATACAATGGATCTTGAACTCGAGATTTTTAAAGTTCTCTAGAACACAAAGTATTAATTTTTGGGGGTTGTGCCCTTGTGCACATTTAATCAGAACGTCGAAAGCTACCTATACCATATTTAAATTTCAGCAAAATCTGACTAAAACCATTCTTACAAATTCGTTTACAGCGCATATATGTAAGAAAAATACAGTCTAGTTAAAAGTAATTTAGGGGAACCCGGGGCGAAACGGGATGGTTATGGAAGCTTTTTAGATGATTTGAAAAAAATCTTCAAAACATTGTTAAATTATCGTTTATTCAATATCATGGGACCATTATGATTGCACTTTTAACAATATTTATAAAATTATATTAAAAAATGGAGTCACAAAAAAAAACCGTGATAGCTTCCACAGCACGTTATAATATAACATATTATGTTCTCTGAGGACCAGCTTAGCATGGACACTTTTTCTTTTGTAACGACGTGCAAACAAAATTTTATTTTTTTTTTCAATTTTACTGTTTGGTTTGAAGTTTTTCTTTTGTAGTGACGTTCCATCTATAACAACAATAAATACAACAAATTTACTACTATTCCCATTTCGCCCCAATTGCAAACCACAGCCAAAATTGAACGTTAACTTATTTAACTCATCACGATCAACATTTCTTTACAATAAATAATTACAACAATATATTAAGAACTTCCCTAATAGGTATCATAATTATAATCAATAAAAATAACAAAACTTACCTCGTATCAAGATCCATAAATATTATCAATATACGCAAAATTTGACACCTGAAAAAATTGCGGAAAGCGCAGAATTCTACAAAAAATAAGCAGGGCAATCAGTGCATTGTAGCTCACTGAATATTTAAATATGATTAGCTTAACTCTGCCACACATCCCCGCCCGATAAAAGCTCCATAACGTTCTGCTTCATATCCCGTTCCGCCCCGGGTTCCCCTACGTTATTTTTTTGTGGGCCGGTGTAATTATCAAAAATTAAATTAATACATTATTCACAATATGCACAATATGAGTTTATACTTAAATTATTATTATTAATAATAATTTGTAGGCAATACTTGCATTCAATAAAATTTTTTAAAGGTTTTGGTTTTAAATAAAGATGTAATTTGTTTGTCAATTTTACAATTTTTATAATATAAATTAACATTTTATTATTTTTACAAAATAATAATTATAAATTATTTCCTAGGATTTCTTTTATTTTCATAAATCCAGCAAAAAATCTTCTGCTATTTTGTTCAAAATTTAATTAACTTTAATCAAAATAATGTGCATAACGGTTAGTTACTACAAGGATAATTAGATTTTAATTAAACCCTATAAAAAAATACTGATGAAAACTGGTTCCAATACACACGAAATGTCATGAATTTTCATATGAATATTTTAAAACCGCATGAAAATCTATGAAGTCTCATGAAATCTCATGTTATTTGAAGTCCATATGAAACTTCATTGGGAATTTACAAATTAAAAAAAAAAACAATGTATTCTTATTAGAAAAATATCGTTTTCATCAGCACATCTGGGATTTGGGATACTAAAGTATTTTCATCAGAACTTTTTTATATGCTAAAGTGAAATAATCGAAAAGAAGTAATTTATCAAATACATTATTGGCCTTCATTGGTGTTTTACTTTAATTCTTCGCGCAAGTCAGAGGTCTTTTGTCTGTCTTAACACAGTATTCTGTGGCTTAATCACGAATCAATAACTTTCGCTGACTATTTAGAAATAATATTAAATTGTGCGAATTTGCTTTTAAATATGGTTTTAAACACTCTTAGTAGTTTGCATAATAAGCCCTTAATCAACAGACTAATTTACCTGTAAATAACAAACCTAAAATTAAAAAAAAAGTCCAAATTGACAAACACCTAACACATAGTTTAATAACCGCTTCAGCGTTTTCGTGTAAAACCAGTCGGACTACACTAAAAACTTTCCCACCAGGAAACCCAGGCTTTGACGCAGCGTAGCAGCAACCTAAACGAATACTACGAGAGTCTACGCAACAACGTCATCACCCTCCTGGAACACGTTAGACTCCCTGGAGGGGGCAACCCTCCAGAGAAACTTGGACAAGAGAACTTCGATTCTTACCTAAGCAAACTGCAGACTTTGTGCACGCCCGATGGATATTGTACGGATGAAAATAGGCCCCTGTATGAGACTGTTAAAAGTGCCCTACAGGATTTCACTGTGTTACCTACTCCCATATAAACAGTTTACTGTGTTTTACCCTTCGCAAGGACTATTACAGATATCTGTATTATGTACTATACAGAAAACTGTAACATTGCCAAATTGAACTTCGTCGCCATGGTACAAAAACCTTTTTCTAAAGACAAAAGTCTACAAAAGGTTTTATCAAATACCTAAATAATTTTCTTTGAAGGTTATTGATCTTCTGATTCTAAATCTATTGTCCAATTTTTTCCACTTTGTAATTTCTAGCAGCAATTTTGAGTATTTAATCTTTGCATTTTTAGTATTTTATTTATTACTGTAATAAATAGGCACATATCTTTGTGTTACTCTCTTAAACTGTTTAAAAGGTCGATTCTTTGCACTAATCAGCTGTGTACAGGATGACTGATAACTTATACAAAGTCCAATTAATGATTCTAATAAGTTTATAAGCTACGTTGTATTAGAATAATACAGTTTGTATAAGCTATCGGTGGGCATGTACAGAGTTCATTAGTTCAACAAACCGAAAATCGATTCTTTGGATATGCGAGGTTGAGAAAGTAACACGACGATATGGTACTTTATATACACTAGTCAAACAACAAACAAAAAAAAAATGTTCTAAGGTTCTAACCCATCATTTCTTATGTTTTTTGGTGCGCTGAAGCCGATTTCACCATACAAAAAAAGATTCATCGCGCAGTTTTTCCACAAATCGTATATAAAGTGTATAATTATTGAAATTTATACACTTTTTATACGATTTGTAAAAAACAGCGCAATGTATATTTTTTTTAGCGGTTTCTGCGCATTAAAAAAATAGGAATCACAAAAAAAAATCTCTGCCCTATCATAGGGCATAATGGTTCTAACTCATCATTTTCCTACGTTTTTTGATGCGCTGAAACTGATTTCGTAATAAAAAAAGATTAATATCGCAGTTTTTTCACAAATCATATAAATTTCAATAATTATTAAAATTATACACTTTTTATTCGATTTGTAAAAAAAACTGCGCGATGAATATTTTTTTATGGTGAAATCGTATTCAGCGCCTCAAAAAATATAGGAAATGTAGGGTTAGAACCATAGGACAGAGAATTTTTTTGTGATATTATTAAAACAGCGAATTAAAAGTATTACAATACATTGAGGTAAATTAAATTAATTTTATACATGCCGATCTTGTTTTAGATAAAATCATTTGAAAGTTATAGCATAATGACAAAAAAAAAACTAAAGATGCAGTTTTAAATGCTTATTTTTCTTTGCTAGGGTTTATAAACTAGTCTCTAAAATGAATGATCTCACAAGTAATACTAATAAGTTGAAGAACTCTATACGGAGTAAATTATAAATGGCTCAAGTAGGCAAAAAAAAGAAACTAAATGTTTTATTGTATAGAATACTTTGTATATATAAAATTCTCTTCATGCTACAATAGCAATGTTTAAAAAGTCAAAAACTGACTTAAAACTTTTGTATTTAAGCATAACTGTATGTAAACTAAATATTTAGCTAAAATGTATCAAATAATAAAATTTGTACGTAAATTATAAAATGTGATCTTATGTAAATAATTACAAAACATTATAAGAGGTAATAAAATGTATTTAAGCCTATGTATAGACATATTCCTCAAAAATAAGATAACTGTTGTACATTATAAAAAATTTGTAAATACTATAGCAATTTTTTATTTAACTAATTGTATGAATATGTCTTTATATTACTTCTACTAAGACAGTATTAGGTAAAATTTGTTTTCTTATTGTTAATTTTTAGTATAGTTACAGTTATAATTTTAAAAGTGAAACTAGGGATTAATAATTCCCAACTGCCGAGTTGTTAATATAACCAACAGTTTTGTTTTATTTTTTTTATATTAGTTAAAGATAAGAATGATACCTGCTAATTTTTAATTGTATACACAAACAACAATCAGTTTTATAGCTACAGTTTTTTACATTAATTATGTAATACTGCTCAACATTGAAGTTTTTTGAGAAAAACAGATATATTTTTTATTCATATATTTTCAACCATTAACTGAGAAAAGTACAGTAAAGACCCAAGATCTTTTTTAGTATTAAGGTATACCACACAAACCGAAAAAATAAACACTACATATTAACAATTATATTATGAACCTTTTTAAATATTGCTAGCAAGGGAAGGTAATCTGAAGTAAATCTTTATAGATTTCCTCATTTTCGGAGGAAATCTTGGAAACTCGAGTTAATCTTTGGAGGTAATCTGGAGGAAATCTTTGAAGATTTCCTCCAGAAATTCAGATGTACAAAATTGTGTCAGCGGTTTACCCCTCGATTGCTAGGTATTTTAAAGCGTCATGACGTTGCCGCCATTAAATCAAGCTATAGCTTGAAATATAACTTCTTCATTTTAGATTGGAAACTGTTTCACCTTGTCTAAAATTATTATCCATTTGGGTATGAGTTAATATTTTTTTTTCTTTAGAAGGTAAGCTCTACTTTGCTTACTGAATCTGTGAATTTATGTTTCTTCTACAAACTTTGTCACACTTTTGCACGTGGAATCTGCATTCAACATAAATTTAACTGCAGTTAAATTCAAATCTAGGGTCCCCAAAAGGACTTTAATATTTTTTTTTTTATTTAGAAGTTACGTTCTACTTTGCTTACTAAATCTGTGAATTTATGTTTCTTCTACAAACTTTGTCAGACTTTTGCACGTGGAAACTGCATTCAACATAAATTTAACTGTAGTTAAATTCAAATCTGGGGTCCCCAAAAGGACTTGAAGGTTTAATTTTCCTTATATATCTTCATTTTTTATTTATTTTAGTTTTTTTATTCAAAATAGTAAAGAAATAATATTTAACATATGTATACAATTAAGAAATAGGGGGTATATAGAAAATTAAAAAAAAATGCACTGATAAAAAAGATAATTTAGATTTATTTGAATATGGAAAATTAAATTATTTGGTGCGAGTAATAACTTTTATTTGAGTCAGATAAATATTTAGTTCATGTGAATAAAAATTTTAATTTCAAAATCATTTATTAATGGGAAAAAATACTTTTTTTGACAGAAATAAAATTTATTTGTCACAACCAATAATCCAACCAAATATTTTGTACACACAAAAACTGTTTTATGAGTGTACTTGGTTTTCCTTTCTATTTGATTTCCCGCTTCATGCATACTTATTTGACTATTTTCATTGAATTTTAAGCCAATAGGTGATTTTAGTAAATTATTGTACAAATATTATAAAATTCTATCTTTCATTTAGGGGAGTATATTTTAATAAATCGCTTGAACGGATTTAAAACACATAAAATTAGTATTTATTTTTCTTTAGATTATCTGTGATTATGTATACCTAGTAATTATATATACATAGGTAGATGAATTTAGTGTTAAAACATATTCCAATGTGCAATGTATGTAAGATAATAACTTTATTCACATGGTGTTCAAAGTATTTCCCTTATTATTAATTTATCAAGTATGTTCAAAACTATTCTTGTTTGAAGCCTTGTGTCCCTTATAAATTAAGTTTATATTTTCTGATTATAAAAACATGAAAAAAATATAATTCTCAATAACAAGAATGTTGCATACATAAACTTATCTTTATCGATTTCCTGCCATTTAAATTTACCCCACCTTACGGTACTAGTTATAGTATAGTGTAAGTTATAACGTTCTATCTGTTACAGGCTTTCAAATAAAAATAAGTTTTGCTACCGATATTTATTATTAATATTATTATTAAATTTTGTTATTTATTACTATAAGTATTACATTCCTGATTTTATTGTTTTCCTGTTAATCCTATTATCAATGTGCTGTTTTTCCAAAATTGTTGTGTAAAAGAAAAATGTGTATATATTGGAAGCAACTAAAATTTTTCTTCATCATATTATTTGTTCACACCAAATATATATGTTAATATACATGTGTTGTTATTATAAATAAAGTATTTGAAAAGTCTAATCTTATTTTATTAAAAATATTAGCCTTTGGTTGCAAGCAAGCAAAGTCTCAAGCAACAAAATAGGTAAAAAAGTGGACAAAATGTCTAATTTTCAAACCTAAAAGTATTCTTTACTTCCTTGAAGAAGTTCAAATTACTTCCTAAGGAAGTAATATGTCTAATTTGGGGCTAAACTAGTTTATATCCAATCCAACCCTGGCATTAGGTTTTTGACAGTATTAAATATTTCGCGTAAAATTTCGATTTGATTTAAACTTGTTTAAAAGAATTATAACAGGACATGTCTTAATTACCCTGGGTGTCACATTTAGCCTAACCCACCGTATACTGCCAATATATGAATGCCACTTATCAAGTTCTCTTTGCCATGTTGCTTACATACTGGGCGGGGTGTTCTATCTAAAAATCAAAAGTAGGGTTCATTTCCGGTCAAACCGGAAGCGAAAAAAAATACGTTAGGTGATAATTTAAAATACTGTTTTATTATATTATTATATTGTAAATTTTTTCCTTTAGGAATAAAAAAGTTATAGGGGCGAGCCACCTTTGAAAAACGCCCGGTATAATGTAATGCGTAATGTAATGGCCCACTTTGCAGTCTTAAAACTAATTGAAAGATCCGATAACTTGATTTTCTTAACAGGAAGAAAATATTTAATTATAATACAGCACAAGCCAAAAGCTTACCCTGATAACACACTTCATCCTAAGAAGGTTTTTTAATCTTTCCCTTGAAAAAGTTTTTGGAATAATGCTGTAAACATGCTAAGCATGTTCTTAAAAGGTGCACTGCTGTAGTAGCATAAGTGCTTCTACTCTAAACATTCTTAGCATGATTATAGTATTTTGATACGAATATTCCCAATATATATTCTTAAAATATTCGAATGGGAATATTTTTAGAATAATGCTATAGTGAACATGCTAAGCATGATTAGAGTATTTTGCTAAGAATATTCTCAAATACATATTCTTAAAATATTCTAATGGGATTTTTTTTAGAATAGTAATATGGCGTCTATATTATTTTAATTTTATTAGGTTAGAATTACAAATATTCTTAAAATTGTTGTTAATAACAAGTTTTACCCTAGTAGTAGTAGAAATGGATGTATTTTTAGACATAAAGTGATTATTATATAGTTTTAGACAAAAAATTAAAATTATTGTTTTTTGAAATGATAACTATTTGCTACTTTTTCTCTAAACATTGGATTTTTGTGTGGCGCATGATTTTTATGTTTGCTTTCACAGTAAAACTGCATATCGCATATGAATCTTACCTGATGGATTTTATATACTTTATTACTAGGTTTATCTCAAAGACGTAAATCCAAATTTATATCACTCTATAAAAAGAATCGAGTATTATAAAATATAATTGAAAGAGAAAAACTACATTAATGTAGAATTCTGAAACGCCTACCTACTTTGTTTGCGCATGCGCAATATTCAATATTATTACTTAAATGCATCAAATAATAATATTTTAAGAAGCATGCTAAGAATATTCCTAAAAGTACATGTACCTACTTCTAAGAACATTCTTAACATGCTTCTTAAAACATTCTTATTTGATGCAGAGGCTTTTAAGAAGCTTCTTGGGAACTCCCAGCACGATCAAAACGGTATCCTTTGCATTTCTTTAATCGTTCTTCGAATATCCTGAGCAAAATAGAAGAAGAAGCATGTTGTCCTTCCGGCTATTTATTTTAAGAATATTTCTAGAAGGTTTTTGTGTTATCGGTGTATTTGGGTCTCTCCAATGGGGAGTCTCCATTCCTACGTAATATTTGCAAAAAATAAACTATAACTATAAAGTAAAATACGCAAGAAAATTATCGAGGCTGAAACGGTTAATTAACCGATACGGCATTTTTTAAAGGTACTGCATTATATTATGTATGTGGTCTGCAACTAAAAATACACATATTCGAATTTAGAAAGGCTGACATGCGCGTTGTATTTCACTTAGCATAATATACGTTAAAATACAAAACAGTTAAGAAGCCGGTCCCACGACCTCAACACGTCAACCAATTTTAATTCATCAAAACCCACAACTAACACAAAGAAATCTCAAACTAACTTATCATGGCATTATCTGTAAGTAAACAGTTTTGTTAATTAGGTTTTAAAAACATTTAAATAAAATTAAATTTTACCTTGAAATAGTACAGAATAATATGTTGCAAATAATAATAATAAAATAATGCTGGTGATAACACAATTGCTTTTCTCAAACATGTTCACTAAATTACTTTAAATCTATATATAGCTAATTTAACAAGCGTTTTTTCTATAACATTTATAATTTTATAATGCCAATAGTCACAATTTTTTTCTGCTACCTTGCCAACCAATAAAAAAATAGGACTAGTTTGTTATTGACCGTTGTTAAGCATTGTTTATAAAATATATTGACCATGGTCGGAAATAAAAAAAAATAAGATAACTTTTTCAACAGCTCCTGCGCTAGAATAGTATTATAATCGCCAAAAAACACCATAGGCAAAAAAGTTTTGAATACAAATGAGTTTCATAAAAAAAAAGAAACTATAAAAATGTCCGTCTGTCCGTCCGTCAGTCTGTCCATCTGATGTCAGGTTTTTTGTTAACACGATAACTCAAGAACGAATAATACGATCGACTTAAAATATTCAGGAAAAATCAAGTTCTATGATAGGAAGATCCATATTGTTTTTAAAAGTAATCCCCCAAAAACAAAAAAGTTAAGCGTGGGTTAAAATAAAAAAAAAAATAAAATCATTAAAAAATAAAAATTTAGTTTTTTGCGAAAAGAAAATAAAAAAAATAAAAAATTTTCTTAGGTTTTTTTTGGGTTTTTAAAATATTTAAAAAAAATCATTTTCGCAAAAAAAATGCTGTTTCTAATCACAAGCGACATTCAATGGCAAAGATTCGCACATCTTCAGCTGAACCTTTACTTGTTTTTGCAATAAAAAAGCATTTTTAACTTTTGCTACTTAATTAATTTTTTGAGCTGCAATTATACTTATCTAAATTTTAAACAATTTCGAAAATTAATTAATTTTTTCTTATAGGAAATTGATTTTTTCAACTTAAATCTATATTAAATTAAATTAAATTAAATCTATATTAAATTTTAACGAATACTACTATATTTAATATTTTTAACAATATCAGTAAAAAAGTACACAAGTTAGTGACGTGAAGTACCTAAACTAGCCCCTAGATAGAAATAGTGTATTTATTTATATTTTAATCTGAATAAAATAAGTTTTTGCCTTTTCGTCCCTCCTGATGGTTCTTTGACGCTAGCCGCATATTAAAAATGTCTCCTTTTTAAATGTTAAGGTTTGTTTCTCCAATTTAAAGAATATTTAAGTTTGACAATATTTAAACCCTTATGACATTTAAAGACTCATCTTGAAAATTTAAGTGGAGAAGAAAATATATGAAATTCATAGGATTCTTGTTAAATAATTTTTAAAGAATATTTAAATTTTATTAATAATTAATAATTTTGGAAATAATTTAAAATAATTAAATAACAAATATTTTAGTATTATATTACACTGTAAAAAGTAAACTGAATATTCAGTTACAAATGAATGTGATGTTATGATCCTATAAAAATGTACTTTACCTGATTTTTGTTAAAAACCCTAGAGTTCTAAGTCACATACTTTAATATTTAGGGACGGACATGAAATATTGCGTGTTTTTAACAAAAAAGTACAATTTTATAAGATAATGACTTCCAATTTCCTGTCCATTTGTAACTGAATATATAGTTTACTTTTTACAGTGTATTTTATTTAAAAGTTCAATAAAATGACTGCTAGCATGCAAAATACGCTGTTTCTGAAAAACAAGGAAAACTTTTGTTTGAGAACACTTGTAGCTTATTAACTAGTATAAATTTTATTTTGATAACTTTAATAATAACGTCAAAATACGAGTGATTTCTGTTAGGTGAATTACCCTGTATATATGGAAGAGAAAAAGATGCAAGTCGCTTGTAAAACAAGTTTACACTAAGATATTTCAAAAACGCTTTGACCCAGTGACTTGAAATTCGGAACAAAGATTTTATAAGTAGCAAACATAATTTGTTCCAAATTTCAAGTCTCTATGTCAAAATTTTTTTGAAATATCGTAGTGTAAAGTTGTTTTGCAAGCGACTTGCAACTTTTTCTCTACTATATAAGTATGCTTGTTACAAGCATACAGTATACATGTATAACATGTATGTACACCTACGCTTGTATACTAATATATAAGTTTCCAGCTTTTACATAGAAAAAACGCGGCAAGTAACTTCTTCGGTGTACTTACCGCAGATTTCCTTAGGATTGGTACTTACCGTTATTCTCCGTAGTAAAATAATGCTAACCTCGAAAACCGTATGTGTCAGGTGTACATGCCGCGTTCCTCTTTAAGAGGGCAGAATGGTATTTTGCCCTAAATAAATAAACGATTGGAAAACATTGGTCCATACATGAGTGGTTTTCAATGGATATTTTTAATCAGGGTATGCAAACTTATAATATTTTCCCTGTGTAATCCATAGAATTTATCTATTTTCAGCCCACTGTTCACGCATGTTCCAACTTCAACGACGAAGAGGACGCAAGTGCCTTAAAAACAGCCTTTAAAGGCTTTGGGTCCGATGAAGATGCTATCATCGACATCATCACGAAAAGAAGCAATGAACAAAGATTGAAAATCGCCACAAGGTTCAAAACGATGTATGGCAAGGTAAATCTACCCTCCTATGCTATAATTATGTCTCCAAGTGCTTTGCAAATGTTTGACAAAGTAATAAAGAATTACCCATCTAAAAGAAAAACATCCATACCTACATAGGTTAGTAAGGACAGAAATTTTTAATTTTAAACAAAATTATAAAAATATTAATTTATTATTCCATCAATCTATTTTCTAATCATCGTACAGAGCGATATTGGTAGACTGACAGTTTCGGGCTGCTGGCCCTCTTCAGTACCAAGAGTCAACTCTGCACGCTGATTAAGAAAACGTTTTTAGACTTTACTCGCAAAAGGAATATAGACATTAGATTGATGTAGACTTGTGCGCCATCTATTTCTAGATGTAGACAACTACTCATACCTCTCCTAATCTGGAGACTTTGAATGGTAGCAAGTTGAAGACTTTTTATAAAAAAAAAACAAAAGTCAAGAACGTTTGTATTAATTAATTTTCTTTTTTAGCTCTTATTATTTGCCCCTGTATTGGGTTATTTTTGTGTCATGCAATATTCTGCCAGCATACGCGTTCTTGATTTTTGTTTTTATATCTTATAAATTGACTTAAAAACTTGGTTAATACCACAAACGTTCGCTCCAATGCATCCAGACTTTTGGGCAAAAAACACCTTATAAAATAGTATGAATTAACAATTTTAAGTGAATATGAAAAAAATCCTGATGTGACCGGAAAAATCTTATTACAGATATGAAATCTACGACCCAAAATTGAATTAAAAAAATTGGTTCGATACCATATTTTTTTTCTGTTGTACCGTGTAATTAAAAAAAAACTTTTATTTCCCTTCGGGTATAGTTCGCGCAAAGATGCAAGTCGCTTGTAAAACAACTTTATATTAATATATTTTAAAAACGCTTTGACCCAGAGACTTGAAATTTGGAACAAAGATTTTTTAAGTAGTAGTGTGACTTAAAAAAAAATTACCCAAATGCCAAAATTTTCATTTCTGTTGTACCGTGTAATTTTAAATAGAATTCACCTTCCAAATTAAAATTAAAAAAGAATAAACCGCTTTAACGGTTATGGTTAAAATCATAAACCATAATTACCTGAAGGGAAGTTTTAGACGTTTGGAATTTTTAACCCAACCAACCACGGTGAGTCAATTTACAGAAGTTATATTCTGCATATAGTGAGTTTGATTAAACCAATCAAGTTTATTTAAAATAACAAAAACTATTATAAAGTCGTATTAATGGTGCAGGTCGCTTGCAAAACAACTTATACTACTATATTTCAAGAACGTCTTGACACAGAGACTTGAAATTTGAAACAATTTTTTTCTGCTACTTGGAAATTATTTGTTCAAGTCCCTGTGTCAAAGCGTACTTGAAATATCGTAGTGTAAAGTTGTTTTGCAAGCGACCTGTACCATTAATACTAGTGTAGGCTTAACTGTCAAAAAAAGGGACACTCATTATTAAGGAAACGTTCAAGTATTACGTAACGCAAAATGTACCAAAATTCATACACTTCATACCTCGGTTCTCGCGTTATTCAAGGCCGTAGTGATTTCATATTTTGGCTACCCCCCCTAATACACCCCCTATTAGTGGGGTAGCCGAAATATGAAATCTCTATAATCTATAATAATGCGAGAACCGGGGTATGAAGTGTATGAATTTTGGTACAATATGCGTAATAGTTGAACGTTTCCTAATTGATATTTAAAAGTTTTATGATATTACTAGGTACCGGTAAAACGTTTTGTCATAGCTAAATTGTGCCTTCACAAAACGTTTTACCGGTACCTAGTAATATCATAAAACTTTTAAATATCAATTAATAATGAGTGTCCCGTTTTTTTTGTTGACAGTATAGCCTACACTAGTATTAATGGTACAGGTCGCTTGCAAAACAACTTTACACTACGATATTTTAAAAGCGCTTTGACATAGAGACTTGAAATTTTAAACAATTTTTTTCTACTACTTAGAAAATCGTTGTTCAAAATTTCAAGTCTCTGGGTCAAAGCCTTTTTGAAATATCTTACTGTAAAGTTATTTTGCAAGCGACTTGCATCTTTGCGCGAACTATACCCGACGGGAAATTAAAGTTTTTTTTAATTACACGGTACAACAGAAAAAAAATGTGGCATCGAACCAATTTTTTTAAGTCAATTTTGGGTCGTAGATTTCATATCTGTAATCAGATTTTTCGGGTCACATTAGGATTTTTTTCTATATTCACTTAATGTTGTTAATTCATACCATTTTATAAGGTGTTTTTAGCCCCAAAAGTCTGGATGCATTGGAGCGAACGTTTGTGGTATTAACAAAGTTTTTAAGTCAATTTATATTATATAAAAAACAAAAGGCAAGAACGCGTATGTTGGCAGAATATTGCATGTCACAAACATAACCCATTACAGAGGCAAATAAAAAGAGCTAAAAAAGAAAATTAATTAATACAAACGTTCTTGACTTTTGTTTTTTTTATACCTATACTTGAATATTGAAACATAAATAAATTATAGGGTTTGCAAACACAATTTTTTCATTAGTACTACAGTAGTAAGTAACCAAGGTAGGTATGGATGTTTTTTTTTTTTTTAGATGGGTAATTCTTTATTAATTTGTCAAACATTTGCGCGCAATGTGGCAAAGCACTTGGAGACATAATTATAGCATATATTTTTAGTTTATCAGTCAGGCGTTTTTTTAATTTAATTATTTATGGTCATCACTTTCCGGTAAAGATAATTTATACCACATGTGGTAGCGATGACCACATGTGGTAGCGATGACCACATGTGGTATCGGACCAATGGTATCGACAACATTTTTGGATGACAGAGAAATTTAACTATAGTTGCTAGGTTGCTGAGGCCAAATTGGCCCAGTTTGGACCTGAACCTGAAGTATGGTTATTTAACCCGTAGCTGTTGATGTGGAGTCGACATACTCCGCTTGCCAGTTAATAGTTAGAGCTGGATAATTTAAAAAATAATTATATTAATGTTTCGTTATCTTTTTTTGCTAAAATTCTAAAAATATACTTAAAAATAATTTAAAATAATTAAAGTTTTATTCCTTGCACTCAGTTTTCACTTATTTACCTTATCTTTACTTTAATAACGCTAAGGGGAGTTTGTCGTTGACCATGCATGGGGGGATTTTTTTTTAAATAGAAAGATGGGTTGTGTGATACATCATTTTAAATGTTATAAAATTCTTTATATATTTTTATATTTATAATTTATATATTTTTTATTTTTTTTAAACATGTTTTGGGGGGTTTAACATAAGGTTAAAAATGGGTATTTTCGTTAAAATTTATATATTTTTTTATTTTTTTAAACATGTTTTGGGGGGTTTAACATAAGGTTGAAAATGGGTATTTTTATTAAAATTTCTTAAAAAAAATCAAACAGTTTTTGAAAACTTAATTATTTTATGTTGCAAAATCGTAAATTATACTTTTAAAATAATTTTAAATGATACAAATAAAAATTTACACAAAAATCATAAAAAGTCTCAATGAAAAATTAAAACCTTAGCACGACCCTCCTTTCGATTTAAAAAAATGTCTCCCCATGCCCCCTATCCACATTTTAAGAGCTGAAAATATCAAATATATGCAAAACAATGGTATGGGTTGTCTTATTTAAGTGTTTCAAATTTGAAGCCAATATCTCAACTCGTTCCAAAGTTAAGAGGGGTGGGGTGACTTTTGGACCGCACGGTATACAGCATTGCTCTTAATAATATAAATAAAATGTAATTATTATGTATTTGTATTTTACAAGATGAATACTTAAATTTGCTTTAATTACATTTAGATAGCTTTTAAATATCTTAATTGCTCACAGGATTACTCACAATTACTTTACTTGGAATTGTATAATAAAAATCACAAGGATTTACTTACTGATGCCAATGCATCATACTACCCTCATAACAGAGGGTTTTCTTTTTGGCACGATACAAGCATATAAAGCACTATTGCGTTATTAAAATTATCGCTTTTATTAGTGCAAGAGTGGCCCACAGGTATAGGCTACCAGTCAAACATATTAATGGGGATGTTGAAAAAGCCAACTGCATCATTAAAAATGTCAATTTTATTCTTAAAAAAGCAAACAAGGCAAGTTTTACAAGGATTTATAAAGATATTTTTAGAAAGATTCTTAAAAAAGCCAAAATTTGTTTTATCGAGAAAGTTATTTGTTCGCCCCAAAACAAATCATTTTCTGCACAAATGCAGGAGCGTTATGTTACCAATTTTGTACATTTAGGTACTTGAACAATGTTTACGCATTAGTTATTCTTCATTTTTAAAGGTAATTACTCCAAGAACAGTAAAAAAACGTTTATTTAACTACTCTAGAGCATAATTATTGGTATTTTGATTATTATGTTATTAAATAACGAACATTTCTTTCACATGTAAAAATAATTAAAATTTCAAAGTAAAATGTGAGGTTAGATCTACTAAAAAAAAACGTGTTATTGAAGGTCAGATCTTGTTATGTCGTAATGCAATAGTGGCCCAAAATGAACAATAGTGACCACCAATTTTTTTCTCTAAGAAAGTAAAGAAAGTAAAATAAATTAGTTTGTCATAGATTACCTTAACGTTGGGTGAGTCTAAAAACCCTAACAGAAAAATTTTAAAGAAAATAATGCGTCCTAGATCAAAGTAAAAAATCGGAGAAATTTAAATAGCCATTATCTCGATATTTCCATAAAGTGAGATGGGCCACTCTTGCATTATACTCCTCATTTACCCAGCGATTTTCTCAAAAACTAAAAGAAATAATCAAGTTCTGCGAAAACCATCTTAAATTAGACAACTTAAACTATCTTTTAGCATATATTTGATACCTTCAGCTTTTAAAATGTGGTAAGGGAGCATGGGGTGATTTTTTTTTAATTAATAGGGGGTCGTGTGATACATCATTTTAAAGCAAATAAAATTCTTCTATTGGAATGTATATTCTTTAATTTTTAAAACAATTTTATTAAGGTTTTGATTTTTTTACTTTTTCTGCTAAAAATTTTTAAGTTGTTTTTGTAAATTTTTATTTATGTCAATTAAAATTAGTTTAAAAGTATAATTTACGCTTTTTCATCATGAAATTAGTAATTTTTAAAAAATTGTTTGAAATGTTGACAAAAATACCCATTTTAAACCCTATTTTAAACCCAAAAACCAAGGTCTAAAAAATTTAAAAATATATAGTTAAATGGAGAACTTTATAAGCTTTAAAATGATTTACACGACCCCCCTTTCCATTTAAAAAAATATCCCTCTATGCTCCCCTGCCCACATTTCAAGAGGTGAAAGTATCAAATATATGCTAAAAGATAGTTTAAGTTGTCTTATTTAAGATGGTTTTCTCAGAACTTGATTCTCTTTTAGTTTACGAGAAACTCGCCGAGTAAATAGAGTTACAGTCCACTTTTTTTTAAATATTATGAAACCCGAATGCTTTTGTTTTTCTATTTTGACAGTAGTTTTTTTTATTGCCAAGTAAATCATAGTATAATCATTTAAATTTTTTTCGGTTTTTAAAACTTTGACAGTAGAACTTTTTAGGTAAAATAGTATATGAAATCCGTTTGCGACTGGCTTTTAGTATACTCTAGTGACTTTCATTCCCGTGCACTATAAAAAACAGCTACTAGATCTGCAATACATTGCACATAGGAAATTTTAACAAGTAGGCGGCTTCAAGTGAAGAAAAAATGTCGCCTAGTAAAAGCAAAAAAGAGCCCGTAAATTCCTTAAAATAACCTATGACATTCTCATTATTACTAATTAATCAGTTCCTCTGGTCTTGCTTTGTTCTTTGGTTTAATGTCGTCCCTTTTATTGGATTTTGACTGGAAAATGTATTTTTTTTTAATTTTATGTTTTAATTAAAAATATAAAAAAATATAAAAATTTAATTTTTTTACTTTGTCAGGACTTAATCAAGGAATTAAAAAGCGAATTGGGGGGCAATCTGGAAGACATTATTATCGCCCTGATGACCGAACCCATCGAGTTCCAAGCAAAGCAACTGCATAAAGCAATTAGTGGACTCGGTACGGACGAAAGTACCATTGTTGAAATTTTGGCAATCCATAATAATGAAGAGGTAGTTAAAATCGCCCAGTCATATGAAGGATGTAAGTATAACTAAATTAGGTAATGAATATATTAAATTTCACTGTTGCAAAAAAGGAATTTTATACATAAATCAGAGGCCACAAAAATGTTTGGTATTATTTGGGTTTATTGTAATTTTAAAACTTCTGAGAGTTAAATCCGAGAGGTAAACTACATATGAATTGAGGTGTATAAATTGGAAGTAATCTGGAGAAAATTTTTGAATTTACGAGGTAATCTTAGAAACTTGAGGTAACCTTTGGAGATAATCTGGAGAAAATATTTGAAGATTTCCTCCTAAAAGGAATTCACGTGTACAAAATTTTGTCAGAGGTTTACCCCTCGGTAAAATCAATTGATTTAATATGAATTTAAGGAATTTTCGCAACATTTTTTTGTGTAAAAAAAATGCGATCTGAAGGAGAAATTCTGAGGTCAGATTCGGTTTCAGCGACCCCGAAAATATAAAAAAGCATTGGTCTAGTCTCTGGATATTATTTTTTTTGTGTGGCTGTGTTATTTAAGCCATTAATGCAACAAGTTACTTTGTATTTTTCTTTTCGAGCTTTGTCATAATATGATAGTATGGCATATTCATCAAATAAACAGGATAAATATTATATTAATTAATCATTAACGCAATATATTTTTGAGTGCTTACATAATTCACTTTCCTTCTCATAAAAATATCCAAATATTTTTTACAAAATTGTTAAACCGGTTTGCAAAAAATCTTTTAGTGGGTATATTCACATAACAACACTTACAGAAATAATAATAATATTCTATATGTTTTGTCTTTTACAGTATATCAGCAATCTTTAGAAAAAGACATTAAAGGAGATACCTCAGGAACTGTAAAAAGACTACTCGTTTCTTTAGCCAATGTAAGTATCCAAAATAAGGTGTCCAATCCCAAATAAGCTAAATCCCGATGATCTTTTTAGTAAATAGTTTAGAATAAAGATCATTACCTATTATAGGTAATATAATATTCACGGCTTGTTTAAAACAAATTATAAGGGGAAATTAAAAAAACACATTACAAAAGGCATAGGCCTACTATATACAGGAAAAAAAAAGGGGCTACCTCAACCGTCAGATATATGAGTATAAAAGAAGAAGAAGAGAATACACGTAGTAAAATGAATTGTGAAAAGTGTGATAAAAAACTTGGAAAACGGGTTTTTAAAGTAGAATGCATGGGTTTATGTCGAAAATGGTTCCATATAGACTGTACTGAGTTATCGGAAGAAGCTAAAGGAAGAGTGAAAGAGAAGAAATTAGTCTATATATGTGGTAAATGCACCAAGACCATATCACTTGAAGTTAGCCGCAAATTAAAAGCACCTGACATCTCTGAATGTTCCAACTCAGACGGAGAGGAAGAAGAAGAAGACTTGAGTGACAGCTCCTTGAAGCAGATAAACAAAAAGAAAAAAACCAAAAAAAAGACAAAATCCACACAGGATCCCGTAAATATGAGCGATATTTTAACCCATATCGACAAAAAGTTCAGTGAACTGGAAAATACTTTGACTTTCTATGGGGCAAACATAGAAGAAATGGACAAGAAGTTACAGAATGTTAGTAAAGAGTACAAAGCAATCCAAAAAGAAAATGAAACGATTAAAAAGCAACTTGCCGACCTTAAAAATGAGGTTCACCTACTAAAACAAAAATCTGTGAGGGTTGAAAGTGATGTAAAACACAATAATATTGTAATAATAGGTTTAGAAGCCAAGACAAAAGAAGCAGTAAACTCGGATGTAGACAAAATTTTCAAAAAACTAGAAATTAATGTCAATAAATTCTCTACCAAAATAATACCTAGTAAAAGTCCATACCCTCCTATCCTAGTTACACTGGAAAACAGTGAACAAAGTAAAATGATTCTAACCAAACGTAAAGAAACTGGTAAGATTGAGAGCATAGACTGCGGAATTGCAGGTAGTAATAGAAAGATCTATGTAAACGAGGACATGCATAGAGATACTAGGCTGTTGTTTAACAAGGCACGAACATTGAAAGAAAAAGGTTACAAATATGTGTGGCACAGGGATGGGTATATTTTTGCAAGAAAGGAAGACAATACAAGGGTAATAAGAGTAAACAGTATGGAATATATTGAAAGACTTATGAATCCTAGTAAATCTGACACACCAATGAGTAATAAGGAAGAATTCTATGCAGCAGAAACTAACGGTGAGAAATCTTAAAAATATTTTTTCCCATAGAGTAAAAAAAAATAAATAACATTTAAACAATATAGTGCTTTAAAATGGCGCAATCAAATGTAATTACATATAAAAGTATTGACAAATTTTTAGAAAAAAGGGTTTGCGTAAATCCTGCCCTAAATATTTTATACCTTAACGCTAGGTCAATCAAAAATAAGCTGGAATGCATAGAACTCATATGTCACCAGCTAGGCAATAATCTAGACATTCTTGTTGTAGCCGAAACATGGGTCACAAAAGAAGAAAAAAGCTTTTATAACTTTCCTAACTTTAAATCAGTATTTTCAAGCAGAAAAAAAAGAGGAGGGGGTGCAGCCATTTTTATTAAAGAAAACATTGAATATACAACAGTTAAAATTGTTGAGAACATGGATCTATCATTTGCCCTAATAAAACTGCTACAAAATGACATGCACATCGGTTCAATCTACATACCACCAGACAACAACAAACAAGTAGCCTTAAATTTTTTGGATGAAGAGCTATCACGCCTTAATAACAAAACATGTGTTATCATAGGTGACCTGAATATAAATATTTTAAAACACAGTATGCAGACTGAAGAATATAAAAATATATGTGTCGCAAATAACTTTAGTATTCTTAATAATAATTTTCCTACCAGAATATCAATTAACAAGAAAAAACGAAGAAATAGTCGTATAAAACGCACAAAAACGTTGATTGATCATGTGCTTTTAAGTAACATTACTAAGAAAAATGCAGCCCTATCAATTATAGGCAACAGTGCCAGTGACCACGAATTACAAGTATTACAAATTTCAACACATAAAACTAATGAGAAAAGGAACGATTTTTACATAAAAAAAATTGTTGACACAGAACAATTAAAAAAAGACTTGCATGAATTTAATGAAGCTTTCAGTCCAACTGACTCTGTTGACAATAACTACAATAAGTTACTGCAGTGTTTTTCTCAGAACACCTCATATAAAAAATTGAAAAACAAATTTCGAGCAAACAGTAAGTCATGGTTTGATTCTCAGGTACTTCAGGCAATAAAGTTACGCGACTATTATTTTGAAAAACAAAAAAAATATCCAAGCAACACTTTTCTAAAAAAGATGCATACAGATGCAATAAAAACTGTAAAGTACGAAGTAAGACGTGCAAAAAACACGTACTACAATGAAAAATTCAGTAAAACTAAGAAAGATGTAAGAAAAACTTGGCAAACAATTAACTCAATAATAAGAAATCGTAAGAATACTAAAGAAACAATATCAAGCATCAGTAATGGAAATGACATAATATATGACAAAAAAAAAAATCGGCGATCATATCAACAACTTTTTTGTGAAGATTGGAGAAGAGTTAGCCTGCTCAATACCGGACCAACCTCTAAACTTAGAAACAGAAAGAAAAGATAATAGGAAAATGAAATTTGATGATGTGACGCCAGAAAAAATTTTAAAGCTACTAAAAAAACTGGACTCGACAAAGGCAACTGGACACGACGAGATCGACGTTAAAACAGTAAAAGAATGCAGTGAAATACTAAAATACGGGCTTTGCAAACTGGTGAACCAATCCTTAAGAACGGGTGTAGTTCCTCAACAAATGAAGGTTGCACGAGTGACACCGCTCTTTAAAGATGGCAACAAGGAATTAGCGAACAATTACAGGCCAATTTCAGTGATCAGTGTTTTCGCAAAAATCTTAGAAAGAGTTGTAAATAACAATTTAACAAAATATTTAGAGTCAATAGATTTTCTATCACCGTGTCAATATGGCTTTCGAGGGTCGAGTGACACAAGCTCCGCAGCCGTAGACATGATAAGTGAAATACAACTAAACCTTGACAAAGGTCTTAAATGTGCGATTGTGTCCCTCGACCAACGAAAGGCATTTGACACAGTTAAATATAATATACTATCTCGGAAACTTGAATTAATTGGGGTAACTGGAATCTGCTTAGATTGGTTTGAGAACTATTTATCTGACAGAAGTCAATATGTAGTTGTTGATTCCATAAAAAGTTCTAGGAATAAAATCAAATGTGGTGTGCCCCAAGGGTCAATTCTTGGGCCCACTCTCTTCTTGCTGTATATAAACTCAATGTCAAATTTAAATTTAAAAGGAAAACTAAAGTTGTATGCTGATGATGCGACCATAGTATACTATGCTCGCACCATACAGCAATTAAATGAGTTCATAGCTTCCGATTATATCAAAAAGTGGTTAAATTCGCACAAATTGTCTCTTAACATTGACAAATCGTCATTTATGTACGTACGAAAGGGAAATGATCGATTTTACAATGTTGATGAGAACATTGGCCTACGACAGGTAACAGGTGTGAAGTTCTTGGGCTTGCAGATCGATGACCGGCTTTCCTGGAAGGATCATATTGGTAATATATCCAGAAAGGTGGCCGGCCCTATCGGCATGCTCAGGCGATTATACACTGTCCCAGAAAAATACTTGAGGTCCGTCTATTTTGCGTTGGTTCATAGTCACCTACAATATTTAAATGTTATATGGTCATGCACGTATAATAACAACTTAAAGCCTTTGCAGGTTCTCCAAAATAAAGCTATAAAAAATACCTACTCACTTGATTACCGACATCCAACTTCTGAATTATATCAAAACTTTAAAATAAAGTCAATCAAAAATATTTACGCAAATCAAGTAAATTTGTTCATTCACCAGGTAATAAATAAAGAAAGACATTCATGTCTCACCTTTTCTCATAGGAATAACGTGCATGAATACAACACCCGAAATAACTCAAAAATAGTCCTGCCTCAGGTATTTTCACAAGTTGGTAGAAACTCCATTTACTATAAAGGAGTAAATGAATATAATAAATTGCCTGAACATATAAAAAAATTTAAAGGCAAAAAATTTAAAAATGCTGTCTCAGATTTTATAGGATATGCTTAAATAACTATCAATACTGTTTAAATTTCTTCTTTTATTATATGTTTTATATTTATATGTTAATGTACGTTAAATAATCTCTCTCCTTCTTAGAAGAAGAGAAATTACCATAATAGTCATTATTCTGTGATGTAATTATGTAAGCTTTAGCTTAGCTATAGATTTATAAATAAAATGTAATATTTAATTTTTGTGTCCCTCTATAAAACTTTGTGTTTTTTTGGGATGAATAAAGACATTATTTATTATTTATTTATTATTATATATGACTAACCCTACCAACATGGTTACAGCTATACTGCTCCACTGCGCTAGAAAGCAGTAACTCCATTTGGCGCATAGCAGCGTTTTCAAAATATTACATCAGAGTTGACGTCAAAACGTCGCTAGGCGACAAATTGAGTTACTGCTTTCTGGCGTAGTAGGGCAGGCAAAATCCGTTTGAATCTGCAATTTTGTATATGGATGTTATTGAGTTCATACATTAAAAAGCCTCAACATGCGCTAGGTTGAGGAAGATGTTCTATTAAAACAAAACACGGATTTTTGGGTCCTTGTTTAACAACTTGTGTTAATAACAAGGATCCCAGAAATGCATAGGACAATTTTTTTTAGAAAATCTTATCTTAGGACGGCAATAAGGTAGTAGTATAGTATATTAAAATAATAACTTCAGGATACGGGGAGATCTTCCTTAGTATTATATTAAAATAATAACTTCAGGATACCGGGGATCTTCCTTAGTAAATAGCCTTTCCAATTTAACAGGCTCTGTAACGGACAACTTATATTCCTTAGGCACCTTAGGGCGAATAAATTTATAAAGCTCGGGACTGTATAAGAGTACCTATACTCTTATATCTAAAAATTCTTGGAAAAAGTAATTTGTGCACGAAACCTTATACACGTTCATATACATATTGTATTTCTGATGCGAATTTCTGAGCTAGTTTCCACTCCTTACCTGATCTCCTACCCAGGCAGCACATACCTCCCTAAAGTATCCCTGCTGAAAATGACGGGTCTGCGCGGGTATAAATGTTGCATAGACCGGACTTGAGCGGGTGAATTTCATCCGCTCAAGTCCGGTTTATGCACCATTTATACCCGCCCAGACCCGTCATTTTCAGCAGGGATATCCACTGGATATACATTAGAGATCCATCATGGACTGGACGTTTAGTGGATATAGGGCTGTCTAGTGGATATCTAATGATTATTATGTGCTGTCTGGGTAACTAAAGCTAAGGCTCATAGGTCATAGACCTTAAAAGCCGCGGCCAGCCGGTTCTCTTAGAGAGACTAACCAAATTATACAGAAAAACAAGTTATTTTATTTTTTCCGCTAACTAACCGAACGATGATGTTTTTAGGGTGGCAGAGACGAAACGGAAACGACAAACAAAGAAGCCGCATATCAAGACGCCCAACAACTACTAAGGGCCGGAGAATTATTCCACGGAACTGATGAATCTACTTTCAATCTTATTATGTGTCAAAGAAATAGATCGCAACTTAGACTTATTTTTGATGAATATGAAAAACTTACAGGTGGGTCCCAACTTGCTGTGCACTTTTATATCTTATGAAAAAAACTTATAAATACAAAAAAAAAATACTTCTTAAATTAAATAATAGGTATTAAAAAAAAAACTAAATGATTAAAATTAATAAGCATTTTTAAATTTTTAATTGCTTAAAAGCAATTATGAGATAAGTGATAATAGATTACCGCAAGGTACAGTCTGTGAACCCTTACTATTTATAATTTACTTAAATTTTTGCAAATAATTACTTTTTCTTATCTTTAATCTTTATCACAAATTATGAAAAAAGAAAATTACCTAATTAAAAATTTTAAAATAATATTTATCAAAATTTTTAAAAAATTCACAGAAGTTTTCGAGTTTATTCTCTATAGAACTTATGTTTATTCTATGATTAAGTTAAACACTAAAAACAAAATAATATTAAGAATACCTATAACCAATGTTAAAATATTCTTGTTTCTTGATTTTAGGTCATCCCTTCGAAAAGGCCATTAAAAACGAATTCTCTGGAACTTCTGGAGATTCTTTATTATCCCTAGTGGCCTGCATTAGAAACCGTACTGAA
The DNA here is from genome assembly GCA_958510825.1 of Brachypterus glaber. NCBI lineage: Eukaryota > Metazoa > Arthropoda > Insecta > Coleoptera > Kateretidae > Brachypterus > Brachypterus glaber. Next base: position 21,241,900 of record OY294044.1, on the reverse strand, counting down.
TATTTGGCCACCAAGTTATACAACAGTATGAAAGGCATTGGAACTGATGATCGCACATTAATTAGAATTGTCGTTTCCAGATCAGAAATAGATTTGGGAGAAATTAAGACTTGTTTTGAAAACAAGTTTGGAAAGACTTTGGCTGAAATGATAGAGGTAATTTTAAAAAATTTTAAATAACACAGTACAAGAGAAAAAGAAATCTAGCATCTGACCATTTTTTTCAAGTCAATTTTGGGTCGTAGATTTTGAATCTGTAATCACATTTTACGGGTCGCGTCGTGATTTTTTTATTAATTAAGTCTAATTACTTTTAAAAAGGCAATTAGGTGTATATAGTTATTTATTACACATACAAACTAAGAATTTAGTTTGAATTCGGTTTTAACTAACTTTTTGTTAATCATAATTTCAGAATATTATGCATATGTCATTATTTTTTATCCCACGATTTTATTTATCATTATTGTTTACTATTTTTTTTTTATATATAGATGATCTTATTACCTACGTCACAATTTTCGGAAAATATGTTTTATTTAATGATTCATTGTTCACTTGCCAATAATATTGCCAATATATGTAGTATAAGTTATAACTAAATAATAGGTATTTATTTATAACTAAATGATAGGTATTTTCAACATTTCTGACTTAAGGGGTCTTTCTACCTTAGAAATTATAAAAATAATCTACAGTTATCATACACTGTGCGGTCCAAAAGTCAACCACCCACCCCTCTTAACTTCTGAACCAGTTTATCGACTTTAAATTTGAAACACTAAATAAGACATCTTAAACTATCTTTTGGCATATATTCAATATTTGTAGTTTTCAAAATGTGGTCAGGGGGGCAAAGGGGGGTATTTTTTTAATGGAAAGGGCTCGTGTGATACATCATTTTAAAGCAAATAAAATTTTATTTATTTTTTTATTTGAGCATATATTTTTTTTAAGTTTTTGTATTTTTTAATTTTTTTCACTAAAAAATAATATTTTTAAAGATTTTTGTTGTAAAATTTTATTTATATCATATAAAACTAGTTTGAAAGTATAATTGACGTATTTGCATAAGATATAAACAAAGTTTTACAAAAAAATCTTAAAAAATCGTATTTTTTAGTGAAAAAAATTGAAAAATAAAAAAAATTGAAACATATATGGTCAAAAAGAAAATTTTATTTGCTTTAAAATTATGTATCTCACGTGCCCTTTCTATTAAAAAAATACTCCCCTTTGCCCCCCTGACAACATTTTAAAAACTACAAATATCGAATATATGCCAAAAGATAGATTAAGTTGTCTTATTTAAGTGTTTCAAATTTAAAGTCGATATCTCAACCCATTCAGAAGTTAAGAGTTGACTTTTGGACCGCACATTATATGATAGCGCTAGGTCAACTGTGGAATCAAATGCATAGTACAGTTTATAACTATAATACATTTATATTTATTTATTTATATAATATTTTTAGTAAATAATTAACTTTATAAAATGTACTATGTATTAAATTCCACAGTTGACCTAGCGTTATCAAATATATGGATAAGCGCTCTATCTCGAGAACGGTTAATTGTATAAAATATTGCCTTAATTTAGTTTTTTGAATTTGTCCAGAGGCGTGACTAAACGGACAAAATATGTGAGGCTTAACACCTTTTTTCCCCAAACATGTATATGGTTTTGCAATTAAGAGGAAGTAACATTTTGTGCCACCAAAAACGTTACTTTTTAAAAGGCTATTACTCCCTTAATATTAAATTTAGGTGTTTTGGTGAGGAATACTTTTTTGCTTAGTTTTAAATAAAGAATTACCCTGCAGCATTAAAATTTTATTAATGCTTTTTTTGTTCCTCATTCAATATGTCATCTTCGAAGGGCCGTAGCTCCCTTAGGGCTCATTTCCGGACCAACCTTTATAGAAACTTTTTTTTTCATATTTTTGGATGTAGAATCAACTCGTAAGTTTTGGCATGGCAGTTACTGATCACCCTGTATATTTTCGGTTACTAACCGAAAAATTTACGGTATATTTTTTAGACTGCACATGTTAAATTTATTTACTTTTTGGTTGATTTATTTAATCATTAAATAAAAACTAAACTCGCTAAGAATATATCCAACGAAATAAAATATGTAAAATAATTGACATTTCATTTGTCAAATTCTTAGTTGATTTAGTTTGTTAATGATTGGGTAAACCTTCCATTACTTATAAATTAAATCTTATTTACAGTATTATTAATTTGAGGCATTTCGCCTCAATGATTACACATGTTTACAAAAAAAAAAAAAGAGTCAGGACTATTTGACCGGACCATGGTATTCCTAGGTATTTTGGTGCCATGAATCAGATCCCGGGGTCACTTTTGCCCCATCACGTCAGGAAAACGAGATTTCAAGGTCATTTGAGGTCAAAATGGTGATTTTTTGGGAGCGGCCCCGGGACAATATCTCAAGCGACCTGTTAATTTCACGGGTAACTGTGTAGGTCTTGAATACTTTCTGAATGTTGAGATGTTGTCCCGGGGCCGCTCCCAAAAAATCACCATTTTGACCTCCAAATGACCTTAAAATCTCGTTTTCCTGACGTGATGGGGCAAAACTGACCACGGGATTTGATTCAGGGCGCCAAAATACCTAGGAATACCATGGTCCGGTCAAATAGTCCTGACTTTTTTTTTGTAAACCTGTGTTATTTATATGGATAAAAAATCTAAAACAGAAAATAAAATTAAAATGTTCTTATCAGGCGCACCTATTTCTAGATACGCTGGTAAGGTATTGCGTTTAAAATAATACTTATCTGCTATATCTTCTTTACCTAAAAAATATTAGTCAATACCTTACCAAACCTTTGGTAAGGTTTTGCAAAGTTTAAAAGATTTTCCTAAATAAATAATTTTAATAAAATTCTTGATAAATCGTTAAAATAATTAAAAAAGAAACGAAAAACTGAATAAAAGTTAACTTCTAACGTTTCGGGATCTAATCTGATCCCGTTTTCAAAGAAAATTATTAGTTTTTGAAAGAATTTGTGCAATATTTGGCTTTATCAATCAAAATATCTATCTAATTAATAATTTTTTATTATTTTTCAGGGAGATTGTGGAGGAGACTACAAGAAATGTTTGCTAAGTGTTGTTATGTAAATGTTTTTATTTTATACTATTATTATATTAAAATGTATATGTTTGCAAATAAATAATTTATATTTATAATAAATTGATCCGATTCATTTATCTTAACTTAATAAGTCGCTACATCCAGCGGCGGTTATGGGAACTTAATAACTCTATTGCAGTAGATAATACTATTTATATTACTATTACAGTAGGCTTATAATATCGTTTGGACTTTCAAGCGTACTAAAATGTTCATATTTTATAACTGAACACACTAGTTAGAAGTCATCTATTTTTTTAGAGTAAAAAAATGTGTTCATTGTTGTACGCCGTAAAAAAAAGTTAGCAAAACCACCACTGGCGGCAGCATTCTTTGACTTTGATAACAGCCATACTTCAAGCTTGTTTGTTTATTATGTAAACAGGTGGTTGACTCGAGATTCTGTGCAAAAACCTTGTGTGAAATTGATTAAAAATGATTGAAGAAGAATATATGGTTTATACACCTACAAATCTCTCCGAAATTGCAAACGCTACATTAGACAAGTTACCATCGAAATCGTGAAGTGTACGATTTAGCCTACAAAAAAAATTAAAATGAGCTAAGGAAGGTTTAAGTTTATTTCGAAAGGGTTTTATTGGCCTATTTTAATAAAAAAAAACATACTTTATCACTGAATAAATTAAATTCAAAAATTAATATTTAAAAAAATATATATAGAATGATTGAAGAAAAAATAGTATTTTTCACTCAGAGGAAAAGTGTTTTTTTTACTCGTCTGTAGTTTCCGGACTCCGCTTCGCGTCATAAATTCTATAGACTAGTAAAAAAAGCTTCACTTTTCCTCTTAGTAAAACAATATACTATTATTAATTTACTGTCTAAAACTAGGAAGTATTTAGTATTAAAAATGGAACTTTTTATAATAAGACGTTAATTAATTAATTAATTATGAACTCTTTTAATACAATTAAAGAGTAAATTTTTTATTCAACTTTTGAAAATTTGTTTGAACCTCTCAATAATGTCTTCCATTTTTCTCGCTATATGAAAGCAAGTTTAGGATACGATCCTAAAAATGTACAATTTTTAAAGCGCCATAGCCCAATGGGACAGTAAAAAAATCCAGGACTAAATTCTGAATGTTTGCATACGACTACTTTTGATCCCGCTGTTTTCGAATAAAATAACAAAAATAAAATCATCGCCATTAGGGTGGTCCATTTTTTTTATCTTTTTAAAAGTGTGTCAAATGGCTTGTTTTAATAAAATAAATTAAATTAATTATGTTGATATAGACCAATGTCCATAACTTAAAACAGAGATATTGTAGTCTCTGCTTAAAAATTCAAAATGGTGGAGTCAATATTTCGCATCGGTTTTTGAACCTTAGCTGTATTTGCACGAAATAAGGGCTAATTTTTTTGCAAAGTCATCAGTTTTGAAAAAATACTTAAATTTAAAGCCTGAAGTTTGAAACCTTGCGAATATAAAGCTTGACGTAACCTTTTTTTACAAACGTTTTTAAAAGCTTCCAAATGTAAGCTTACAGCAACGTTGGCGAGGCTGCATGCTAAGTGGGTAGTTATTTGTCTTTTTATATACTTTTAGGTTTGCTATTGCAAGAAATATGCATGTTTGTGTTATTTTTGAAGAAAATAAGTTTTTTTTTAAGTTTTATAAAAACAAGTAAGTATAGGTATAATATAGGTACCTACGGTAGAATCTTTTTATTGTCGGACATAAGTCGCACACTGGCAGAGTCAACTGAGAGACGCCGAGCGGTCATCTCTGATAACACACTTCATTCTAAGAAGGTTTTATAATCGTTCCCTTGAAAAGGTTCTTAGCATAATGCTGTAAACATGATAAGCCTGTTCTTAAAAGGTGCACTGCTGTACTAGCATAAGTGCTTCTACTCTAAACGTTCTTAGAGTATTTTGCTAAGAATATTCCCAAATACATATTCTTAAAATATTCTAATGGGAATGTTTTTAGAATAGTAATATGGCGTCTATATTATTTTAATTTTATTAGGTTAGAATTACAAATATTCTTAAAATTGTTGTTGATAAGATAAGTTTTACCCTTAAGTAGTAGAAATGGATATATTTTTAGACATAAAGTGATTTTATATAGTTTTAGATAAAAAATTAAAATTATTATTTTTTGAAATGTAAATTATTTGCTATTTTTTTCTCTAAACATTGGATTTTTGTGTAGCGCATGATTTTTATGTCTGGTAGAAAGTTTTCTTTCACAGTAAAACTGCATATCGCATATGAATCTTACCAAACGGATCCTACACACACACCTAGACATAATAAACAACCCAACATGGAGACGGAAAAAACAGAAGGGAAAACTAACGTGCAAGAAGTAAACCCAAACGAGTCCCTCGACTCAAAAATGGAGACGACCGAAAGCGGTCTATCTCCAAACATAAGCAGACAAAAGGAAGACGAACTGCTTATGACCCCGACAGCGTCATCCGAGTCGGAGCTAGAGGGTAATAATCCGCCTAAAACCGGATCAGAGCCATCAGGCACCGCACCGGAGGACGAGGCTGCGAAGCTAAAGCTAGCAGTCCAGAAAGAAAGGAAAAGGCGTCAAAGGCAGGCCAAGAAAGAAAGGGATAAGTTGGCCAAGAGGGAGCAGGCGACGCGGAAGGAGGGCCCACCTCCGACCGGCGCCGCCGCTCCCACTGGACAAGGTACTATTGCCCCGGCACCCGAGCCGCAGGCCGGATGCTCAGAAATGAGCAGCCAGCTGGTGGTAAGGAGTGAAGTACAAAGACCTAGCCAACACCCCCAGAGAGGGCCTTCGGCCAGAACGGCCAGAAGGTCGGCAAAGAGACAGGAGCGGAAAAGCGTCCCTCTGCCAGCCGCCCCAGCGTTAGTCGGAGGTGAGGCAGCGAAGGCCCTACCAGGGCCTTCCGCCAAACCGACGGCTGGCAAAAGGGCCAGGGTGGAGAGAGACACCCCTCCTGACTACAGGAAGAAACGGCCCGCTTATGGGGGCAGTCGTCCGCACGTCTCTCCTCTCCTGAGGAAGACGGGGGACGCGCCACCACCACGCAGGGCAACTCTTCCGGCCAGACCAGCTGCTGCCAGAGATCCTGAAGACAAGGGACTCCGGGCAGTGGTAAGATCGGATAGGCAGGACGGCAAAGTAGAGGCAGAAGAAGCCGAGATCATAAGGAAAGACCTGGTGGGAACGATGCTCAAGGCAATGGCGGGCCCTGAAGAAGGTCCTGCCGGCCCAGAGCTTCACTTCCTGAACTCAGGCCTAGTTGATCCAGGCTGGTTCCTAATTTCGGCCAAGGACGAAACATCGTTGAACTGGCTCTTAGAAGGCTGGTCTCCTCAGGATGTGGGCGGCGTTACCTTCAATACCATGAAGGCTAGCGACGCGTCATGGCCAGAGAAGATCGGCTTCTATCTCAGGACGAAAACCGAGGTCGATTTGGCCTACACAAAAAGGATGCTAACCCTCCAAAACCGCTCCCTCAAAGTAGGGGAGTGGAAACATGTGAACACCACGGGAGGGCCAGGAGATTGGTTTTTGACCTACATGGTCAGCCAGGACGAGATCCGGCGACTGGAGAGCGCGGGTTGGCTGCTCTACTTCGAGTTGGTGACTCTTTCCGTAAGGAGAGTCACCTCTTTTAGTGGAGCGGTCCGACGCGGGCCTCCTACAGCCGGAAGCTCTAGGCAAACCAAGTAGGCCGACACACCGCACCATGCATGACCCCACCATGGACAAACTGCGGGTAAGTCAGATCAACCTGCACCACTGCAAGGACGCAACCGGAGAACTGGTGCGCGCCCTTGCGGGGAAAACAGGAGAGATCGTTTTGGTTCAAGAACCATATATTTTCAGGAAGAACATCAGGGGGTTAGGCGCAGCCGGCTTCAACATAATAGTCGGTGAGGAAGACGAGGGCACCAGAACCTACATCCTGGCGTCAAAGGACCTAAGCGTGGTACCACTGCCACAGCTAGGAACAAAGGACGTGACGGCGGCAACTCTGGAAGGAGGAATTAGAAATAAGGTAGTAATAGGAAGTGTATATTTGCCCTACGAGGCACCTTTACCCCCTACGGGGGATATGATGCGCCCAGTTGAGTTCGCGAATAACCAACAATTACCTATTAGCTTAGGCTGCGACGCTAATGCACATAACACGATCTGGGGCAGCAGTAACACTAACGCTAGGGGCGAGAGTCTGCTGGGGTACATAGCGTCAACTAGTTTGGAAATAGTAAATAGAGGGGTGGAACCAACGTTTTTCAACAGAATCCGCAAGGAAGTCATTGATATAACGCTGGTATCAAGGCCTCTACTAGAGGAAGTTACCAACTGGAGGGTCACGTCAGATCTGACAATGTCAGATCATAGGTTGATCAGATTTGAGTTACTGTCTGACAAGCCCGAACCAACCCCGAAGCGGAACCCTCGGGCGACCGACTGGGAGAAATACCTCTCAAGCCTCGGTCGCCACAATTGGGCCGCTGAAGGTGAAATACTCACCAGGGAGCAGTTGGACGAAGAGGTAGCCTCACTGAACGGAGCAATAGTCTCAGCCTACGAGGAGGCATGCCCTCTCAAGGTGGCAAAGGGCCGAAAGGTTCCATGGTGAAGTGGTGAGCTTGATACGCTTCGAAAGAAGTGCAGGCGAGCCCTTAACCAGGCCATCAGAGTTGGAAGTGAAACCTCGTGGGAGGAGTTTAGAGAGGCTAGAAGGCTTTTTAAAAAAGAACTCAGACGAAGCAAGAATCAAAGCTGGAGGAAATACTGCGAGGACATGGAGTCCACGGCAGAATCCGCAAGGCTTATGAAGGTTCTTAGCGGAGAATCTAACAAGACAGTAGGATCCCTACAAAGGCAAGATGGTAGATGGACCAACTCCAGCGAGGAGTCATTAAGGCTTTTGCTGGAGACTCACTTCCCAGGAGAGGGAGCCATCCAGAACGCACCCGAGGAAAGGCAACGGCCCCCACAAGGGGACTGGACGCTGGCCAAGGGTGTGATTAGCGATGGCTCTATCAAATGGGCGGTAAACGAGTTCCTACCATTTAAGGCAGCGGGACCAGACGGTATATTTCCGGCGCTGTTACAGAAAGGCTTGGAAGTCCTTATGCATGCGGTGAAAAGGATCTTCAAAGCCAGTCTAGCGCTGGGATATGTCCCGAGGGAATGGAGGAGGGCCAGAGTAGTCTATCCCAAAAGCTGGGAAAAAAGACTACACAAAGGCAAAATCCTTCAGACCCATCATTCTAACTTCCTTCCTTCACAAAACGTTGGAAAGGATAGTAGACAGGTTCCTAATGGAAGAAGTGCTATCAAGGCACCCGTTCCACAAAAGGCAGCACGCATACAGGCGAGGAAGGTCGACTGAAACGGCTCTTCACGCCCTAGCACAAAGGATTGAAAAGGCATTACATCAGAAAGAGTGGGCGTTAGCCCTCTTCTTTGATGTAGAGGGCGCATTCGATAAGGCAAAAACGTCGAAAATCTGCAGCGCATTACGAGCCAGAGGCACCCCACCAGTACTTATTAGCTGGGTAAAGTCTGCGCTGGAGGAAAGAAGGGTCATGGCCTCCCTAGGAGACTGCCAACTGGACATCGGGGTCAGAGGCGGCTGCCCACAAGGCAGCTGCCTTTCTCCCCACCTATGGTGTCTAGTAATGGACGGTCTTATTGGGAGACTGACCGCTGAGGGGCTGTATGTGCAGGCATATGCAGACGACGGGACAGTACTGATCACAGGAAAGTTCCTAGGCATTGTTTGCGATAGAATGCAAACCGCCTGCAGGATTATAGAAAATTGGTGTGAGGAGAACGGACTCTCAGTCAACCCAGCAAAGACAGAGATGATCCTCTTCACCAACAAAAGGAAGATACAGGGATTCAGGGCACCCACAATGTACGGTAGGCCACTAGAGCTCTTTGGCATCTGCGCCGGGTAGTTGGCAAAAGCTGGGGCATGAGCCCAAAGATCCTCCACTGGATCTACACCGCAGTCATCAGACCCAGAGTGCAGTATGGCTCGGTGGTCTGGTGGCCCAGTGTCAGCAAAGCCATGGTAGCAAGAACGCTAAGTAAAATCCAAAGACTAGCATGTCTAGGGATTACTGGCGCTATGAGGACGACCGCTACAGCCGCGCTCGAAGCCCTACTGGGGCTGCCCACGCTTCCATCTTGGATAAAGAAGGAAGCGATGGCCAGCTACCTGAGGATGTGAGACGCTGGATGCTGGCTGGGAGGAGCAGCAACGTATGGTCACACCAAGATTGCAGAGATCGCTAAAAAGGAAATCCCTATTAGCAGTATCAAAGTGATTCAGGCTGAAGATCAGCTTAGGTATAACAAGAAATTCACTCTCACAATTCTCAGTAAGGAACAGTGGGAGAGAAAGCAGGTTGCTTTCGCCCCGACATCCGTGGTGTGCTATACAGACGGTTCCCGTATGGCAAGCACACAGACATCGGGAGCAGGATTCTGCATTGAGGACAGGGAGGTACAGGAAAGCTTTTCGCTAGGAATGTACCCCACAGTCTTCCAAGCGGAGGTCTTCGCTATACAGGAGGCGGCAAGGTGTGAGGCAGTACGTTCAGGCAACGAGACAGATGTATACTTCTGCTCGGATAGCCAGGCAGCTTTAAAAGCTCTTAGCGCACCCGCAACAAGATCCGCTCTGGTGCAGGAGTGCGCTGGAGAGCTGGATGAGCTAGCAAGAACAAAAAGAGTTCACCTTGTGTGGGTACCAGGTCACTGCGGCATTCCAGGCAACGAGAGGGCGGATGAACTCGCCAGATTGGGTGCCGGAAAGCCCTGCCTGGGTCCTGAACCAATTCTCGGTATCACAAGGAAACAAGTGAAGACCTTGGGTGGAAAGTCAGCTTAAAGAACACTGGACCGAGCTTAGCGTTTGCAGGCAGGCAAAGGAATTCCTGACCAGGCCAAGCAAAGCTAGGTCGGTCTGGCTACTAGGAAGGGGCCGAGCAACCATAAGCCTCCTTACAGGGGTCCTTACGGGCCACTGTGGGCTTATGCGACACCTAAGCCTCATGCGGACGGTAAACGATCCGACCTGCCCTGGGTGTGGGATGGACGAGGAAACGCCCTACCACTTCATAGGGGAGTGTGAGGCTCTGGGCAGGCTCAGACAAGACGTCTTTGGAGTGGTAACACTAGCGAAGGAAGAGATGAGCCTCCTAGCCTGGTCAGATGTTATTAACTTCATCAGAAGGTCTGGCAGATTCAGGAAGAGGGAGGATAGGCAGCAGGTTGGGTAGGTAATCTTGGGGCAGACAAAAAGGGCCATTGGGCCTACTTGTCAGGCGTCGGAGCCTACCCACCTTTTACTACTACTACTACCAAACGGATGCTATATCTAAAGATTTTTATATACTTTAATTATTAGGTTTATCAAAAAGAAAATTTTTGCCATGTCCAAATTTATGATATCACATTATAAAAAGAATCGAGCATTATAAAATATATTTTAAAGATAAAGAAAACCTACATTAATGTAGAATTCTGAAACGCCAACCTACTTTATTTGTGCATGCGCAACATTCAATATTATTACTTAAATGCATCAACTAAGAATTCTTTAAGAAACATGCTAAGAATATTCTTAAAAGTACATGTATCTACTTCTAAGAACATTTTTAACATGCTTCTTAAAACTTTCTTATTTGATGCAGAGGCTTATAAGAAGCTTCTTAGGAACTCCCAGCACGATTAAAACGGTATCCTTTGCATTTCTTTAATCGTTCTTAGAATAACCTGAGCAAAATAGATATGATTCTATGAAGCATGCAGTCCTTCCTGCTATTTATTTTAAGAATCTGCTTAGAAGGTTTTTGTGCTATCAGGGATCTCTGGTCTGGTAGGTTATTACCGGCCGCTAAAGTGCTAATCGATATGGGTATGTATTAAACAAACTTACGGCAAAATAAAAAGAATTTAAAATTATCTTGTCCGACCCTGTTGTCGTAATGAAATTATTAACTCTGGTTATAATATATAAACTTATACTTTTCACTTAGACACCGTGATTATTCTCGCCGCGGCGGGACGCCAATGTACGGTACATAATAAATAATAAATTATGTACCTTCAATGCCACGTGACCGGTGACGACATAACCTTATTATCTACAATATACACGTCGCTATTAGTCATTTAACAAGAGAGGTACAAGTACTGTATGCCTGTCTCTCTTAATATAAACATTATTATTTTGCTCTTGATTTTACGCTATATCGCTACACGGTATTCTAGTTATTCTAAAAAAAAACTACAACGATGAGCTGTCAACCGGTAAGTCGAATTTAATTACATTTTTATTTTAAGCCTTTAATTTATGGTGTATATGTAGGCACATACAAATTTGTACATTAACACTCTAGAGTTAAAAACATCGCTGAATTTTTTAATTTTTTTAAAGACATTTTTACGAAAATTTCCATGATTCCCCATTTTAAAGCCTCAAAACAATGTCTTAAAAAAATTAAAAATATATGGTAAAATAGAGACTTTTATGTGCTTTAAGGTATCACTTTACATCATTTCCATTAAAAAAAACCTATGCCCCCTGTCTACATTATAAAAGTTACGAATGGCCCTGCAAATTTCGAAACATCGTTTCTCAAAAAAATTATTTTTGGTTCCTTGTACTAATCAACTAGTAACTTATAAACTAATTCGAATACTTAATTGGAGTTTGTATATGTTATCACTGATAAGTTATCAGTGATAACTATAGCCCGGATCGAAGTAGCCATTTACCGGGGGCATGCAAAAATTAGAATGTTCAAAAACTCTTTTTGCAAGTAAATAGACACTTTAAACTATTGTTCACCAAGCGCTTTTAATACTCAGTGAGTCACTTGGTCATGATCCATGACTCATGGAGAAGGACTATTATTTTTTTTTTTTGAAAATTGTTTCTCTTTTTTTTAAACGAATAATTAATACAAACATATTGTTAATAATAAATAACCAGTAAAGTTTTTAGGACGCAGGGGCCTTGAAATTAATCGAAATTTAAGAAATTTAAAAAATTTGTTTAAAATTGCTTTATAGGGGTTTTTGAGGTTGCTGGAATTGAATCTGATAATAAAAAAATCTCTACCCCCGCCGGGGTGAGGGGGTAAAAATTTTGAAATATTTTCCATATTTGCATGAAAATTTGTATACAGGGTTTTTTGCTATAACTGAATCTTGAAATATTTTTTTTTTCTAAATCCACCCCCTTATGGGTGGGGGGTGGATTTTTGAAAATTGGTATATTGGGTTTTTTAGGTTGCTGAAAGTGAATCTGATAATAAAAATAGTCACGCTGTTCTAGAAGAACTTTTAAAGGACATGACAACTTCCATTTTTTTTCTTTTTGAAATTTGTTATATGAGCTCTAATTAAAAAAATAAGACCAAAATTTTAAAAATCGTTAGAGCCGTTTTTGAAAAAAATTTGTTTTTTATAAAATATCTCTGAGATTTCACGCTAACATACTCGGTTTGCCCTCGATATCTCGGATTTTAACCAAACTTGGCATAGTGGTACCACTATGGTACCTAAGCACTCCATCCATTTTTTTTTCAAAACGGTCCATCCGTTCACGATACCGGGTGTTCCACCAACCAGGTTCTTGACAAGTTATATCTCCGTTATTTGAAAAGGTAAATTTTTTGTAAAAATAGCCTTAAATGGGAACCAAAAAAGATTTTATTGACTTTATTCACCCCCCCCCCATTGCTTACTCACTCCCTTGTAACCACCCCACCCCCTCTGATTTTCAAATAACACCTTCCACACCCATTTTT
>OY294044.1:21144469-21228734 GCA_958510825.1 Brachypterus glaber | reverse complement strand
CAAACCAACCAACCACCAAAACAAACTCACACACAAACTAGACATAGCAACAACCGATCGAGTGACCCTAAAAAAAGTAGATTGGCGTAAGATTTTGCGCATACAAGTTAAATATTCAAATCATTAATCATGATTATTCACAACTTTACTCTCTTTTAAATGTTGAACTCTTAAAGGATAGAAGAAATAAATCTGATTTGTGTTATTTATTTAAAATTATAAATAATATGGTCATAAGTCCAGATTTGATATCAATGATTAATTTCAATATCCCAAGAAGAAATCTTAGAAATAACAAAGAATCTTTTGCGGTTCCTTATCACAGAACAAATTATGGTTCAAACTTTCCATTAGATAGAGCTATGTATTTGGCTAATCAATATGATAATTTAGATTTTTTTGGTATGACTCTTTTATAAATGCTTTAAATAATATTAGATTTTAGATTAAATTAGTTTTAATATTTTAGTTATTTGATTACGTACGTCTTAAATTTTATTTTTATTTGTAACATGTATTGGGGTTTTCCCGTTAAATAAACTTATTATTATTATTATTATAAAATTAAAATTTTGAAATATGACGTAGGGTCACTCCTTACAGCGGCAGCTGCTGTCAACGTTCATTAAAACATGTCAAATCATCTAATATCCAAAATTTAAAATAGATTAAATCTAACATTTATTGTTAGAATGAAAAATTTAACAAAGCAATATTTTGGGAAATCTTCATGAAGAAAACAATTTATATACCTAATATACGTATATGTGATATACTATATTCCAAAAATAAAACTTACTACACAGAAAAAAGTTTAGGACAAAAAATTAATATCTGTTCACATGTAAAACCTCGTTGCTATATCTCAAAGGGTTCTTGAGTTATCAAATAAAAACCGAATTTTTTAGCCCCAGCTCCCTTACGACGCATTTTTAGACATATGGTTATAGAAACTTTTGTTCATATTTTATGATGTAGAATCCCACCTTAACATTTCGGACTCTATTTCAAATAGTATACTGTATTTTTTATTTTATTTTTCTTTTTCGTGCCTGAAAGTTTCTTATTTATTTATTGTTTTCTTGTAGTACATATTTAAAATTATTTTACTCTCATTATGCCGCGTAGTTCACTGCTTTTGATTGTTTTATTGACAAAATAAGATAATACTAAAATGAAAGTAATACAATTACTATTGATTTTGAGTCTTTTATTGTTTCAAGCTTTAAGAAAGCTTTCATTTTAACTTTAAATTCTAGAATATAAGAATATAAGCTTATATGGGAATTCCCATATAATTATGAAACCCAGGGCCGGAAATAAGGGGGGTATGCGGGGTGTGACCCCCCCCCCAAAGTTTTTCAATTCGGCAAATATTTGCATTCATTCGGCAAATGTCTGAGATCAATTTTTCCTCAACTTTTTTCAGATGCTTTTTTTTAGTCATCAATCAAAACTTTTGTCAGGGGTTCAGGGGTAAAGCTTTTTGTTTTTAGTATAAATTTTTTCGCCAGGGACAAAGCTTTTATCAAAATTTTCTTCAGATACATTTAATTTTTTTTACATTTTCGTCAGGGAGAAAGCTAGGTGAGACCTTTAGTCATCAAAATTTCCGTCATTTTATTTATTTTTTCTTATTTCAACATTCTCTTCAGCTTTCCTGAACCTTACGAAAGTAAGTTATCCCAAAGTTTTCTTCCTAATTAAGTAAGTTAACTTACTTAAAGCTTGAGGTAAGTTTCTTGTAAGTTAGTTTTGTTTAGTGGGTAGTTGGCGCCACATACAGTTTTCTACCACTAAAAAAAGTTTTAAAGCTTATATACTGATTAAAAATTGATGACTTTATAAAGTCTCTTTCTGGAATTACGTAAACTGAACAGTACTATTTAGTCGCTAGTTAGTCTGCTAATTTTATGTATATCATCGGATTAGTAGGGATTCTCCTTCTTCCATTCACTGGACAAGATCAGATATGGCAAGAAATTTTCTATGAAATCCTGTCAGAGGATCTCGTATTTTAATATTGCCCTGTCTAAAATTAACAAGAATACATACTGATTTGGTATTTTATTTAATTTTTAGGAATACCAGAGGATTACTGGCCACGACATTGAAAATGCCATCAAAAATGAATTTTCCGGAGATTGCGAAGATGCTCTCTTGGGCGTAGTACGTTCAGTAAAGAACCAAGCTGCATTTTTCGCAAAACAATTGCATAAAAGCATGTCTGGTGCGGGCACAAACGATCAACAGCTAATCCGACTGGTTGTAACAAGATGTGAAATTGATATGGCTGATATTAAGCGTGAATATGAAATTAAATATGGAAAATCGTTGGCTAAGCAAATCAAGGTATGTACCTAAGGGTTTGGTAAAAACCATAAAACTTAAAGGAAAAAATATAGAACAGATCTAAGGCAGCAAGTAAACAATGCAGTTGTTTATTTGTTCGTTAGCTATCGAACTAAAGGTTGATTTATTTAATCATAATTATCACATTTCACTAAAATTATTAATTAATTTAATCTTAAAAGCGCCAACTAGTGCGTTAATTTTTCCTAAAAATAAGTGTAGACTGTGAATTCAAACGAAATAAATACTTTATGAGAAAGTACAACAATAAGTACGGAACAATAGTTCTATTCCAATACAACTATAACTGTTCTAACTACAGAAACTGCAAAAGTATAATGACATCTAGTCACATGTGCACAGTTCTAATCATGAACATAGACTATAAGGACTGGCGGCTTGTAGTGCCATCTGGTTACGTATTGACCAAATGGCGCTAGTATCTACGAGCAGGATTTTAAGCCGCTAGATAGCGGAATGCGCAAAGAAGAGAGAATAATTATAAAGATACGTTTATTTATTTATTTAAAATATATAGTCTTTATGGTGCATAATTATAAGTATTTTGTTACCTTATTCGATTGTTCCAAACATACAACCAAATTATAATAGATACTCTTTACTTTTTAGCTTCACAGCTTTTCATCTGTAATACACCGACAGAGAGTTATATTTTCGATATATCAGAAATTTTCACGAAGCGAAAATTTCGGATGTATCGAAAATATACCGAATCTGGAGGTGTATTTACAGGACTATTTTTTGAAAGAATTTTTTAACAATTAAAATCTTCAAAAGTAATTTGAATAAATAATTAATAATAATTAATTTAATGTTAATTTATTTTGACACAACAAATTCTAGTTTGGATTTCTAATTTTTGGAATAAAAAAGATCTAAATTCGTTAATTTTATTAAGCTAATAAGCTAATAAGCTAATAAGACATAAAAATTGCCTTAATTTTGCATTTTAGTTGATATTTTGTTATAATATTACATTATCAAGCTTATTATGTCAAAGAACTAGAAAACTGGTATATATTCGGTTTTTTGGTATATATTCGAGACGAAAATATCCCGTCGTTATGCTAATGCCTTGTTTTTTATTGGTTGAAACCGAAATTAGTTGAAAAAAAATAGTCATTTAATCGCTTCATGTTATAAAAATTGACATATATTTTAAAACGAACGCCATCTTGGCAAAACCATGGATAAGATCAGATATTTCGGTAATGATCGCAATTCGTCGTATAAACGATTCTCTAAGTTTATACTTCATTTTAGAAATCTGTGTATTATGTGAAATTTTGCTCAAAACTCAAATATAATGCATAAGATAGATTCGAAATTTAATAATATTTCTAATTATATGCCTATTATTAGTGGAGATATCAAGCTTCAGTAAAACTGGCATGGTTTCTTGTCAGCTACACCAACCGAGTGTATTTATTGACACGGATGGGTAAAGTTTCGTTTATAGTTTAAATATACAATTTTGGACGAAACTAGACAAATTAAACATAGATAATTTCATGTAGTTTTGTATTCTGTTTTCAGAACTCCTCTAGCACTTTTTTTAGCGACTTTTGAATAAAATAGTGTAGGCTTCATTTTTGTGGTAGTTTTCGAAATCCATACCAAGGTTTGCTGTTAAAACTAGAAGGCTTCAAATCGCGCTCATAGATATTTTTGCCGTCTGGCGTTTTTCGGTCAATAAGTAACACAAAAAAGCTCGTTAAAACTGCGGAGAGTCACAGGGCTGGTTCTATACACAGAAAGTGTAAAAGTATTATGGTGCCATCAAAAAGTCACGTAATTAAGTATTAATTTATTGATATAAGGAAATTATTAGGTGGCTCTAATTTACGAATAAAAATTTAACCTTAATTTTGTTAGTGTTAATGATTGGATAAACTAACCTATGGTCTTAAAATCTAATACTTAGATTTATGAATTGATATATTTAACTTTAGTAGGGTAATTATCAATATAGGTATTCTTTATAAAAAGTTTTCGAAAAACATCAAAACTTTGGATGGACTAAATATACCTATATTTACAAAGAAATATCAATCATTTGTTAAAATCAAATGCACAGTATAACGATAATAGATACAAATTATATATTTTTCGGTTCGACAAGCGTACAGTATATACTTTTTATAGACTGTACATTTTGGGTACAGTTTTAATTTATTTAAAAATTTGTTTATTTATTTTGTTTCAGAGTGACTGTTCTGGAGACTACGAAAAATGTTTGTTAGCTTTGATTGCAGAATGTTAGAATTTCCATTCACGCAGTATTATAATAATATATAATATATTATATTATATTATATTATATGAGGTCAATAAGTATTAATACTTATTATGAGGTACACTAAGTAATGTCAATAGTATTGACAATACTCGGTGTAACTTAAATTACTTTAAATACGTTTTACACATTATTTATAATATATAATCCTATTATA
The DNA here is from genome assembly GCA_958510825.1 of Brachypterus glaber. NCBI lineage: Eukaryota > Metazoa > Arthropoda > Insecta > Coleoptera > Kateretidae > Brachypterus > Brachypterus glaber. The sequence continues at coordinate 21,223,908 of OY294044.1, read as the reverse complement.
TATATGCTGTTACAAATTATATGAACAAATTCTTTTTGTAAAACATATTAAATTACATTTTAAAGAGGCTAGTAAATAAAATAAATGTTTAAAAATTAGTCCATTTTACTAAATTTTAAAAAATCATTATTTTATCCCTCTTTTGTTCTAAAATCATGGGAAACAAAAATATTCCAAGGACAAATTTGAATTCGGCCACTCAATATTGGTTAAAAAATACCCAACTTAAAACATAGAAACTTTAAATTCATAGGTAGAATAAATAGGGATATTATGAAAAATAAATATTAAAAAAAAAATGGATAATGTGACAAAACTAAGTAGGGGTGGAGGGTAAGAAGAAGGGTGCATAAGCTTATCGCCACGTACTCATGCTAAAAATTGTCAAAAATCATTACTAGGGGGTCAAAAATGAACTAAGAAAATGTTACGTATTATGGTTCTTATGTAATAAAGTAACATTTTTATTATGTAGAACCACTAAAAAAACAAAAAAAAAATACACAATATTTTGTTTTATAAATTATTTTTAAATTGGTCTAATTGCATGTACTAAAATTAAAAAAAATAAGACGTGCTTTTTTTTTAAGGTCAAATTTGGATTCTGCGCCTTTAAATTGATAAGAAAAATATATTTTTTGGGCTCGGGAAAAAAGTTTACACTGTGTACTTTAATTTTATATCTTTTTCATTTATTTACTTTTTAGGAACAAACTAAGCAAAATAAAAAAATATTTGTATAAACATTTTTGTAGAGAATTTTATAATCTACAAATTAAGTTCTATAAAGGTTTAAAAAAAATTTGATAGTTTTGCCACAAATGAGCAATTAAGTAAACTCTGCACTTTCATTCTAACCTTTTTATTTTTTTTTCTCGTACTTACTCTGACAGTAGGTTCTTTACATATAGATTTTTGAATTCCTCGTATTTTTTTTAATATACACTAAAATTTTCAAAATTCTACTCTTTTTTTTAAAGATTTTGAAAAAAAACGTCATTATTACCTGAACTTATATCTCAAAAATTTTAGGTGCTGAAATTTTTCTAAGGTCAGATTCGGATTCTACGCCCTCGAATTAGTAAGAAAAATTTACTTTCCGATCGGGGCAAAAAAAAAAGTTGCGATTTGTTGCCTAGTGTAATTAATTACGATCATGTATTTCCGCGGCATAAAAAAATGTCTTGAAGTAATCCCATAAAAAAAATCGCAAGGATTAAGGACTGGTGATCTAGGTGGCCATGATAAAATGTTAACAAATCATGATAGAAACAAACAATTTTTTACAGTTGATGTTTAAAATCATATTTACTAAATTTTCTACGTTTTTTCAACTTCAACATAAAATTTTAAAAACGCTATAACTTCCGAACGAAGAATAACAGGGCCTATGTTTATATGAACATTTCTTCATAAATTAACTCTACTTGATATTTTAAAAAGTCCGTTTTTTGTGAAAAACACGTTAAAAAAATGACAGTTCCAAACCGAGTTCAATGTCACAAAATTGTTTTAAACGGTTTATTTGCGGCCTTAAACCCTACCCAATAAACCAAAAATTTAAACTCCCTAAATTATTTCCAGGTAAAGCTTCTTTTGTTAACTTGAAGACTGGACTATAACTGGAAATACGCCGGGTACTGGTTATTATGTAAATTTAATACCAGAAAACTTGCAAAAAAATTAATATTATTCATTTGTCCACCGACAAGTGTTTTTTTTACGTCGACAAACGGCATTAAGATCTCTCTATTACATCGGCACTTAGTGCTACTAAGAGTGCCGATGTATTGAAATCTTCACCGAAAAGTCAAAATCTTTGACCACGTTTTTTTTTTCACATTTCTCGACGTTTTAGACCATTCGAAATCAGTAAAAAAAAATTGCGTCCGTCTGTCTGTCTGTGTCTGTCTGTCTGGGTGTAAAAAGTCCAAACTCCATTTCTACATGAGATATCGACTTGCGGTTTTTTTTTGCATATTGTTTCTTATCGTATTCCGAAGAGCTGATTAGATTTTGGGGGTAAACGATTGGGGGTAAGGGGGTAAAAAGAGGGTAAAACTCCTATTTTTTGCGTTTTTTGTTTATAATTAAGGCAATTATTATTGTATTTGGTTAATTTAGCACTTAAATAATAATTTTAAATTGGTCAAAAAATGTTATAAACAACGTTTTCCTAAAACGCATTGTTTTCGAGATATTGGCGTTTAAAGCAGTAAAAGGTTTTTTTAGCATATCTCTCATATTTATAACCCGATTTCAAAAAATTATATTTTAAATAAAAGCTCTTTTTAAGCCCTATAAAAAATGTTATATACAGTTTTTTGCTAGAATATAATGTTTTAAAGATACAGAATTTAAAATCAAACAAAACACCTAGTTTGAAATTTGCAAACTAGATGGCTCTAGTGTACAATAGTGCCGATGTTTTGACAGGGTGCTTGCAACGTTTCATCTAGTTTCTTTAATTTCTAGCGAACTGTCTCCTCAATCAACATCTGTAACATAACATTTTCTTTGACCCCCTTTCCCCCCTGGGCACGTTACGTAATATATGGACAGCCCCTAAAAGCAAAAAATATGTTTTTCCAACTTTAGTTTCTGTGTCAAATCAAAAGTAAACAATTTTTTTAATAAATTCTATTTTTCTACCAATATTTGATCAAAAATTAATAGATTTAGTGACATTGTAAGTAAACAAATCTGAAAAAAAAAATATTTAAAAAATTACAAAAGAGGTAAAATTTTACAAAAGCATATTACACAGGATTTAATGGAGAATCGAAATATGTAAAAATATAACAGGGTTCCCACCAAAAATTGACATTCAAATTCCAGGTATTTTCCAGGTTTTCCAGGTAAAAATTATTAATAATAATAATAATAATAATAAACGTTTATTGTATAAAAGATTACAAATCTTGTTACAAGAAGTTTGAATATATAAAAAAAAAATACAAGAGAAGAGAAAAAAAAAATACACTAAATACTAAACCCTAACTATTTAAGTAATTTGATGGATATTCATAGATAATTTAATAAAAAGAAAAAGCAGAAATTTTAATACAAAAAAAAAAAGTTAATTAAAAGAAGAAACGATAATACCAATATTTAAAGGTTAAAGACAAAAAGCATTATTCGTTAGTTATAAAGGAACGGAGCTTTAATAAGTTTCCGATAAAACTGTGCAGCATTTTTATTTTAGTTACATTAAGAAAGTTAAGTGCAAAGACTAGACCGTCTAGGTTAATAAGGCTATCAATGTAAGGTGCACGCAACGGTTTGTACATGGGGCATTTAAAGAAAATATGATCTAAAGTCTCAAACTCGTTTAAGTTGCAAATAGTACATACTTCTTTAGGGTTGATTTTGTAAAAGCTGCCATTGAATGAGAAGGAGGTAGAAAAGCTTGTAGCCATACGTAATTGCATTATTATACGAATGATAGAGATATTATCTCGACAGTATAAATAATTTTGAGGTTCCAGATTAATTCTAAACTTTTGATAAATAGTTGAATTTTTGGAAAAAAATAATGAATTTATGTCATCTCTATGTAGAAATTCGCGAAATTTGTTAAGTAAAATTGGTCTATTGTATTTTATTTTTCTTACTGTTAAATTAGTCAAAAAGTTAGATTCATCAATTTTTTCCAGCATACATTGAAACTGTGCCAACCAGTTATATTTTGTATTACCATTGTTTAAGTTTTGTAAGCGGTTAAAACAAAGCTTGGGGTATCTATGAGCGGGCATTCTAATAAGCTTTTCAATCCAATTAAGGCACATTTTAAAAATCAAGAAAGAAACTTTAACGGACCCAGTTTCGAGTCGTATCATATAATCCGGGGTGTTGCGGGGGAGTAAAAATAATCTTTTAAAAAAGGCCAACTGAACACGCTCAATTTCATTAAAGAAACGTAACGCCCAAACTGGAGAACTATAAAGCAAAGTAGATAGGACTATAGATTCATAAAGTTTAATTCGGGATTGCCAGCTGTTGATTTTTGAGTTTGACAAAAGGGACATAACGGTACCGATTGATTTTTTTGTTTTATTGCATGCTTCTTTGGTCATTTCAGCGAATAGCCCTGACTGAGAGAATGTAACACCCAGGTAAACGTACTTGTTTACTACTTCAATATTTTCGCCGTCATATTTAAAGTTTAAGTCACGTGAATACCTAAAGCCACCCTTGGTAAAACAGATTATTTTCGTTTTTTTAATGTTAATTTTAAGGCCATTTTCATTTGCATACTGAGAGAGAATTTTGAGTTTACGTGAAATATCAATGGGCGATTCCCCAAAAATGACCAAATCATCAGCGTATAAAAGCATAAGTATGTCCACAAGACCATCCACATTAACACCCAAGGCTCCATTTTCCCTAAAATATTTTTCTATGTCAGAAATAAACAATGCAAAAAGAATGGGGCTTAATGGTTCACCCTGTAGAACTCCCTCAGAAATGTTGTAGGGTTTTGAATAGCCTTCAGCAGTTTTTATTTGTGCAATTGCTTTGTCATACAACATTTTGAGGATCCTGATTATTTTCGAACTTACTCCAAGAGAGTGTAATTTTTTCCATAACAGATGGTGATTAATACAGTCAAACGCACGTTTGAAATCTACAAAAATCGCATAAAGTTTTCTACCTTTCAACCGTAGACAGATATTAATGAGGGAATTAAGAGTAAATAGATTATCCAAGCAACCCCGGTTTTGTCTAAAGCCTGCCTGACATTCCGGTATAACATTAAATGTATCGGACCACTCTGTAAGCCTTTGTAAAATTATTTGAGAGAATATTTTTTCCATACAGTTTAGTAGAGCTATACCGCGGTAATTAGCAGGATCCTCAACTGGACCTTTTTTGTGAAGCATAAGAAGTGAAATTTCCGACCAAGTATGGGGAATGATTTCTTTGTCAAATATATTGTTATATAAATTCAGTAGGTAGCATAACCAGTTTTCTGGTAGATACTTAAAAAACTCAAATGGAATATTGTCCTTACCTGGACTTTTACCATTTTTGCATTTATTAAGACTGGACTTTAGTTCATTTAAAGTTATACGCGAAGTTAGTAATGACGAACCGGCGTCAGAATATAAAAATTGTGACTCGTTATGCACAGTGTAAATTGAGTCATAAAAGGACTCCCAGTCAAGCAAGGATAAACTAGCAGGTTTATTATTTGAGCGTAAATTTTTAATTAATTTCCAAAATTCTGATTGATTTTTAGTTGCACTAAGCCTGAGAGTTAAGTTAATTGTATGAGCCTCCTTTTTAAGTTTTAAAATACGCCTGTACTGTTTTTTAAGGCTCAGATAAATTACAAGTAAGTCCTGCGAGAAGTTATTTTTTTTACAGTTTTTTAAAGCATTTTTGGCAGCTTTTTTCGCTAGTAAGCACTCATGATCAAACCAGATATGGTTAAAGGAAGTAAGTTTCTTTGTAGAATTTAAATTTAAGCGCAAATCTTTGGCACAGTCAGTGATAGAACTGAGTAAGTTTAAATAAGAAGCGGAGATATCGTTTTCTCTGTAGTTAAATATATTATCGGAGTGTAACATTTTGCTGTAAAATTCGTCGTGTTTACTAGTGTTCCAGCGAAAGATGTCTGTACTATTCGCTACAGCTTTTTTATTATCTGGCAAAATATCTACGGCAAAAATTATTAAAATTCCAGGTATAGTAAAATATATTTAGTATATAATATTATTACTACAGAAAAAAAAATTGAAAAAAAATTGTTTTTTGGGAATATGTTTTTCAAAATTTATTTTTTTTTGTGAAATTTTTTACAGATTTTTTTTTTCTTTTTTCAATAACTTACATTTTTTAATGACAAAAATATGGATAATTAACAAAAAAAATCATCGTCAGAAACGGCCACAGGAGGTTTCGTTCCGTGGCAAGCCTATTTCGCTTTCTAACAGTATCAATAGTTCTTGTCAAGTCACTGTAATGTTTGAATGTTAGCCGAGTAATGTTATTGTTTATAGTTTGTTATAAATGTTTAAAACTCACCCAATTGTTTAATGCGTCTATTCGTGTTCGAATCTAACGTGTAAGAGACCTTGTCTCTCTTGCCGTCCGGTGGCGCCACCTTCGGTTGTTGGCGCGTAATTCAAAACACCACAGTCACAAACATGGGTGTAGCCAGACATTTTTGCAATATTGGTAACCAAGTTTAGCTCTGCAATTAATTTTGATAAGAATTTTCTAGGTCACGCACTTTTACTTCAAAATTTGAAAAACTATTTATTAAAAAAAACTTCAAATTGACAGAGGAAATCAGGAAATTAGTGCCACTGGCAATTTTTTTTTACAGTTTATAGTTTTTCAGGAGAAGGAACTTTTTACATATTTCCAGACACCTCAGAATTTGAAATGCAAATATTTTTATAATATCTATTAATTAAAATTGTAATATCACATTATTGGTAATAAAGTTATGCGAAATATTTTACAGTTTTCAGGACAACCAATTTCGAATTCGAAAGGCAAATTATATTTATCAAACTTCACATAAGTAAGTGAAACATCTCAAAACATAAGTTATTATGCTTAGCGCCTCAGGCGAAAATTTTTAGAAATCTTTTTGCATTTCTCAAACACCTCAAAATTTGACATGTAAATAATTAAAAAAAAATCTATTATTTAAAATATTAATATCAAATAATTGCTAACCAAGTTTAACGCCGCAGGCGAAAATTTTAAGAGTTTACAGTTTTTCCGGATAAGCAAATTGTTTTATAAGACTTTAAATGGGTTGGGTAAACCTATTAAAATACAACTTATTATGTTTAACGCCGCAGCCGAAAATCTTTAGAAGTTTTATGCTTCACATTTCCAGTTTAATGGATCATATTATTTTGTAAAATGTATTAACAAAAATCCAAACATTAGCGCCGCAGGCGAAAATTTTTAAAAAGCTAACAAGCAAAATAGTTAAAAAATCATTTTAAAATAGTTTAATTTGAAGGCTAATATTTTATATCCTTTAATTTTTGTGCCAAGTGTATTTAATTTTTCTTGAACAAATTATATTTTTGTATGTTAAATTCCAGGTGCTATTACAAAATTCCAGGTCAAAAATAGCTTTTTTTAAGAAAAAATGTTAAATTCAAGGTATTCCAGGTGGGGATCTAAATTCCATGCGTTTTCCAGGTTTTCAAGGTTTCAAGGTTTTCCAGGATTGGTGGGAACCCTGTATACAGGGTGTTCCATTTAAAAATAAAAAGTAGGGGTCGTTTCCGGTTAAACCGGAAGTGAAAAAAAATTACGTTATGTGATATAATTCAGAATATAGTCTTATAGACACCCTGTAAATTTCTTTATTTTATCTCTAGAAATAACAAAGTTATAGGGGCGAGCTACCTTCGAAAAACACCCGGTACATATTTAAAATTTTCACGTAGATACCGTGTTTTTTCTCGTCGCGGCAGGTCGCCAATGTACCATTATCTCCAATGTCACATGACTGGTGACGACATAAGCTTGTTTTCTACAACATACACGTCACTATATCCCCCATTAGTCATCTAACAAGAAAAGTACAAGTACAGTATACTGTATGTCTGTCTGTCTCTTTTAGTATAAACATTATTATTTTGCTCTTGATTCTGCGCTACATCGCTCCAAGGTTAAATACAAGTAAATTAATCAGTTCCATTTAGTATACGTAGTGCTGAGATAATAGAAACCGGTGTCCTAGTTATTCTAAAAAAATCTACTACGATGAGCTATCAACCGGTAAGTCGAATTTTAATACATTTTTATTTTAAGCCTTCAATTTAAGGTGTAAAGTTATATGTAGGCACATACAAATATGTACATTAACAGTTATACTAATCTGATAATGACTAATAACAGCCAAACAAAAGTCCAATACAATTTATCTGACTGTTATTATTTATATAAATATTTATTTTATATATATAATAGCATATGCTATATATAAAATATACTTATATTGTAATATTATATTATATTACTAATATAGTATATTAAAGTACTAGTTTCATAACATACGTTTTTAGCGCACGAGTACAAGCGAGCCGCTTGCGGCGAGTTTTCTAAAGTATTAGTGCGCTAAAAACGTGTTATGAAACGAGTGCTTTATGCAATTTTTTCTATTTTGCTCTAAAATTAAAAAAAAACTTACATTTAAATTGATGACTAATTTAGGGATTTATGTTTTGCATTGGCATTACAGTTTACACCATGTTTAAAATTCTAAGAACAAATGATATTTTGATATATTTTATGGTCATCTCTTCTCTTTTTTACTGCAATTAACCAAGCCACAATTTTAACATGGTAAAAATAACCTAAACACAAAATTTTGTAGAAAATTTAACTTTAAAGCGACATTGACATTTGCACGGAAAACGTCAAGCGATAGGCCAGGTCTTTTGCCAACCCAAAAGAACAAAAAGTACAGACCTCTTATGGGCCTATAAGAACACGCAAAATGCGTGTGATTATGAGCTTATAAGAGTCCCAAAATAGAAAAGATAAATTATGAAAAAAATAAGGTACGAAAAAGAATTATATGCCCATTATTTAAACCAGTTTAAAGAACTTTATTTACACAAGGTCGTAGATATATTAAATTAAATCATTTTTGGACTTTTAAATGTTTGTTTTTTTAAATTAATTATGCATATGTTTAAATGGACTTCTGATGATATCCGCGCCAATTCAGGCAGAGGTAAGATTTGGGTCACGGATTTGGCTGATTATTTTATTATGTGTAGCCCACCGATGTTAGAGGAAAACCTCAACGGATTTTTTTTCAAAAACGCCCCGATTTGAAAATATGATTTTTTTAATTTTTTCAAAATTTTTAAATTTCTCAAAAATGTGACATTGACGTGCAATAACTCAAAAACTATTTAACATACAAAACTGCGGGTGTCGCCATTAAAAAAATAATATTTTTTTTCGAATTTTATCAAATTAGATTTGACAGTTTTTTGTTTTTTCAAGATGGTGGCTAAAAAATTTGGGGCCATTTTTCTCAAAAACTCTTTTGAAAATTTCAGGATTAACTACTATTTATGTGTACTTTTGATTAAAAAAATCAAAAAATAGATGAAGCTGAAGTTTGCAACGTTTTTTTGCAACGAAAATTCAAATAGTATATTAAAGTACTAGTTTCAACACACGTTTTTAGCGCACTAGTACGTTTAGAAAACAAGCCGCTTGCAGCGAGTTTTCTAAAGTACTATTGCGCTAAAAACGTATGTTATGAAACTAGTACTTTAATATACTATTTGAATTTTCGTTGCAAAAAAACGTTGCAAACTTCAGCTTCATAAAAATAGCACTTTTTTGTCATTCTATAAATATGGCAAAAAACGGAGCTTTACTTCCCAAATAGGCTTTTGACTTGTGCTAGGGGCTCTCCATTAATTTTGATACGTTGTCCAAATATGTGTTTTAGTAGGTAGTACAAATAATTTCATTCCTCAAACTTTCCGTCTTCCTTTCATTTTCACGCATTCTTCTTCCTTCATATATTATGCTAAAAATCCATTTCCAAAGGACCACGCACAAACCTTATGGGTTCTGGCCCCCGGCCAAGTTTGATAAAATTTTAGTATGTTTTAGAACTTAACCTTCTGATAAAAAGTCTCCATGGGCTCAAAGCTCTAAGTCTTATAGATTATCCGCTCCTGGCCTGTGAATATGGCAATAATTAGATATTTTTTTTTGAAGTAAAGAAAAAATATTTTTGGATGGGACTTTCACCAAAATAATTCAAATAACTTAATCTTAATTTTGAAGTACATTCCAAAAAAAGATGATTATCTTGACATTTCGTCTTATGGCTCGAAACCCATGAATTTTTGTCACAATTGTCACGATTTTTGTTGGGACTTTCCTCACGATTTCTTACGATTATGTCAAAATTGTCACGATTTTTGTTGGGATTTTCCTCACCATTTCTCACGATTTTATCACAATTATCACGATTTTTGTTGGGATTTTTCTCACGATTTCTCACATATTTATCACAATTATCACGATTTTTGGTGGGATATTCCTCACGATTTCTCACGATATGGCACGATTTTTGTTGGGATGTTCCTCATGATTTCTCACGATTTTATCACAATTGTTACAATTTTTGTTGGGATTTTCCTCACGATTTCTTACGATTTTATCACAATTATCACGATTTTTGGTGGGATATTCCTCACGATTTCTCACGATATGTCACGATTTTTGTTGGGATGTTCCTCATGATTTCTCACGATTTTATCACAATTGTTACAATTTTTGTTGGGATTTTCCTCATGATTTCTTACGATTTTATCACAATTATCACGATTTTTGGTGGGATATTCCTCACGATTTCTCACGATATGTCACGATTTTTGTTGGGATGTTCCTCATGATTTCTCACGATTTTATCACAATTGTTACAATTTTTGTTGGGATTTTCCTCACGACTTCTCAATATTTGGTCTCAATTGTCACGATTTTTCTTGGGATTTTTCTCACGATTTATCATAGGCGTTACCATTGCGTTACTATTGCGATATCGCAATCGTCAATGAATTTTCCATTTTCAATGCCTACCGTTTTTCCAATATTATATTTTTATGCTATACTAATAAAACCCGCTACAATTTTTTTTATATAATTTTTTACTATTTTCTTGGACTTCAATGACTTTTCTATAAGTTTTAAGCAATACTGCGGACCTTTGCTTTACATAATTTGACCAGTGGCGTCCTAAGTTTATATTTAATTTCAAAAGTTGCCTTTTTTACGTGCGATACTGCTTGGACAGTAATAGATTTAGAGTTTTTTTACACATTCAGGATACAATTTTTCGGTTAAAATCGCTAACTTACTGATCCAAAGGGCTCCATAGAAACGAAACTCTAAGTGTAATAGTTTTTTCGGTAGAGCTCATTGATATTGAAAATAGTTATTTCTTTATATAGGTACAACTTCTGAATAAGAATTTATACAGAGCGGTCCAAAAGTCACCCCCCCTCCTCTTAACTTTTGAACCAGCTGAGATATCGACTTCAAATTTGGAACTTTTAAATAAGACAACTTAATATATCTTTTAGTATATATTTAATACTTTCAGCTCTTAAAATGTGGGCATGGGGGCACATTTTTTTAAATGGAAAGGGGGGTCGCGTAATACATCATTTTAAGGATTATGAAATTCTCCATTTAACTCCATATTTTTTAATTAAAAAAAAAATAGGGTTTAAAATGGGGTTGAAAATGGGTATTAATTTCAAAATTCCTCTAAAAAAACAAATAATTTTTTAAAAATGCCTAATTTCATCATAAAAAAATGTTAATTATACTTTTAAACTAATTTTAGTTGACATAAATAAAAATTTATAAAAAAAACACTTAAAAAATCGAATGTTTTGGCACAAAAAATTAAAAAATCAAAACCTTAAAAAACATTTTTTTTAAATTTAAAAATGTTAATTTAAATAGAGAATTTTATAAGCTTTAAAATGATGTATCACACGACCCCCCTTTCCATTAAAAAAAGGTCCCCACGCCCCCCTGCCCACATTTTAAGAGCTGAAAATATCAAATATTTGCTAAAAGATAGTTTAAGTTGTCTTACTTAAGAGTTCTAAATTTGAAGTCGATATCTCAACTCGTTCAAAAGTTAAAAGGGGGGGGGGTGTGACTTTTGGACCGCACTGTATTAATAGATTGTTACTGGAACAAATATTTTTAAAATTACCCATATTTTATTTTATTATTACTGGCGTCCCTAAAATTTGGTATTTTTTTATTATAAATTAGCTGTAAAATTAATACGCCACTGAACTGAGAAAAAAAAAGATGGACGAAAACCTAAATGTTTGCATACGAGTAATTTTAATACCGCTGATTTTGAATATGATAGTGAAAAAGCTGAAAAAAAAATTTCGGCGCCACTAGGGTGGTTCATTTTTTAATTTTTTTTTTCGATTTTGTTCAAACTTGGTATACAGGGATATTAACATAGACCAATGGTTAAAACACCAAATATCAAAATGTCGGAGCCAATATGGCTATCGGTTTTTAGAATATAGTCATAATTAGGCGAAATTAAGGCTCTAAAGTAGTCCAAGGTCATCGATTTTAAGGAAAGGACTAAACTTAAAACACTTAATATGGCAAAGCTTATATGAAAGTTAAAAATAAAGTCCATTTTAGTTAAAATATTCATTTCAAGGTCTTCAGAATTCTGTGAATTGAATTTTTTTTGTCCAGGTATAGGAAATATCATATATTAGCCCTAGTGATTTCTTAAATTAAAATAAATTAAAGTTTAAAGTTGGTTTTAAGTATGCAAAAAGATCATTGAAACTCTTAAAATTAATGACCCTACTTCTAAATAACCCTGTGCATAATATATAAAAAAATATTATTTTGTTTCCAGCCGTGTTTTTAATTTTTTGTTATTTTTCTCGTCAAGTTTGTGATATCTACCACCAAAAAATGTAAAATATCAGAAATATGAAAATTTGTTTCCGCTTAGGGATAACAATGATAATATTTGGTTAAAAAAATTTCAATTTTAAACGCTCTATTCTTTTAACATAAGCCCGGATAACGATTAAACAATTACATTTTGTTTAACCTCGTACTATTCTACTTAATTAAGCATCCCCTAAGTCCAGGACTTGTGTGGGCTAATAGTAGAGGGAACCACCGGCTTTAATTGACTTTCGAACCAATTTATAGGGAGTGTACGCTTCACTTACGCCTTCGCCAAATTTCAATTATTAATTAACTGAAAAAGGCAAATCGGCGCCGGTGAGAATCGAACTCACGCTATTTGTGTAGGAAACTCGCCAAGTATGAATATTTTATATTATATGGTGCACGGCTAGCCTTAAAAAATTTAAATGAAAAGTCAAACCACCCCGGATTTTTTGATTTTAGGTTGTTTTTGGGACTTTTCCAAATAATTTTTGACAAAAATTGAAATCGCTCACGAAGCCGTTTTTAAATAAAGTCATTCTTCTTCTTCTTCTTCAAATGGTCGTGATTGTATTGAGTATCATGGGTAGTACCTATGCTATAGGGTGTGTCATAGAAAAAACTGCGTATTGCGATGTCAGGAAAAACTTGAAGAAGAATGGCTTTATTCAAAAACGGCTTCGTCAGCGATTTCAATTTTTGTCAAAAACTGTTTGGAAATGGTAACTGTTATTGTTTAGGCCTGAATATACCTACTATTTGTTTACAAACAAACCGAGATGTTGGCGATACTTTATTTTAACGGTATGCGTATTCTAGAAAGAAGAGTTATTAGTTCGTTGATAAAATCTCTACAGCCTTTCACAACGCGTGAAACGATGTATGAAGTGTATGAATTTTCGTAAATTTGCGTGCCGTATGGACGACCCCTAATGGAATGCGTAGCATTACATATCCTCACGGCTTTTTTTATGTCTCTACTCTTTAATATTTATTTATTTATTAATCTATTTAAAGACTTTTTATTATCTCTTATTAAAGGTACACTATAACAGTAAACGCATCTGCGTCACATGCAGTGTCTTGCTTCTATGCTATGAAATCAACAGCACCAAAGCAAGATATTCTGAGAAAAACTGATAGATGCAGTAGTATTTGTGTACTTATTTCAGGATCTAAATACGTTAGATACACTTCTGTCCACTTTTGTATTGGGTGATGTTCAGCATCACGGCGCGCCCGGGCGCTAATGAAGCACTAACTTTGACCTCTTCTAAGCATTTATGAACAAAATTTGTCTTAACAAAAAAGTGGATAGGCAGATTCGTTAGGGTAGGTGGCTAGCTTGCTTGGTTTCGCAAGTGTACTACCTACCTACCCTAACAAACATACGTATCCAGTGCTCTAAGTACGATATAGTGCTTTGTACATTATGAACATAGTATATTATCATTTTGCATTGTGATCGCACATATAATGCCAAGTCTTTCAAATCATAGATAAAAAGAATATAATATGTGTTTTTATTTATTAATGGTTTTATAAACATTTGCCTAGGCTTATATACGGCCAAGGTAACTGTTTATACACACGCACATTAATATTTTTATGTATATTACACAAATTAAATTTTCGGATCATACCAGTCAGTTCACACCCATTTTGTGTCTCATAAAAATAAAGTTTTTTGTTGGAATAATATGGCACGTAAAAAATTTTAACTGCAAATAACTATCGTACATATATTAGAATACCTATTACTTTTATCGTATACATCTTCAACCCATGCGTCATAGTTTAAAAAACGTGACGATTAAGACGAGTTTTTTAATGGACAAGTGCACCAATAGTATAATAACCAACGAACTAATAACGCTTCTCTCTAGAATACGCATACCGTTAATATAAATTATCGCCAACATCTCGGTTTGTTTGTAAACAAATACTAGGTATATTCAGGCCTGAACAATAACCAGTAACTTAGAACAAAGCTGTGCGAATAAGACAGAGGAATGTATATGTTGGCTACGTTTTTGTCAGTTTTTACGAATGAAATGCCTATTCTAGAGAGAAGAGTTATTAGTTCGTTGATAATAACACGAGATTTTATACTATTTTTTATATTTGTGCGTTTTTACAAAAATACAAACATGGGGATTTTTTTTTTTTTTTTGTAAAAGAACTGGAATAACTTTGAGGAGCATTATTTATTGGTTTCAAAAGCAAGAGGCGATGTTGCGTCATAATGGGCCCATAATCACAAGCAAAATGGGTCTGATTATGAGCTTATAATGCAACTCAAATAGAAAAAAAATCTTTAATTCTGACTTTGAGGAACGATTAAACCTGCAAAATTGAACTACTGACTAGGATTTATCCCCATTTTTGATTGTTACGCCCATGTTAATGGTATAGGAAAATAGCGTTCCAGGGGGGGGGGGACAGGGGTCCAAAATGATCAAAATTTGCGTTACGTAATACTTGAACGTTCCCATAGGTCCGGAAATGAACCCTAAGGGAGTTACGACCCTTTAAAATTGTAATAAATATAATGGTTTTAATTAGTAACTCTGGTGCCCTTACTAACTAACCTTAATAAGGCCCATCTTCGTATGTGATTTTCATGTACTTATTTTAAGCAGGGGTTTAAGCAGGGGTGTTCGAAACGGGGGGCGTTATCAGTTTAAATACTAAAATTTCTATTAAGCTGGGCGAATGTACGTCAAAACTAAAAAAAAGCCTCACATACATGTATGTACCTGTATTTACAGGTACTTTCAAAAATCAATCCTAAGGGAACTATGGTCTCCTAAAAATGCACCATTTTTAAGGGCCATAGTAGCTCTGTAAATTGAGAATAGTGGGGACTGGATCTTGGTAAAAAAACAAAAACACCAGTTAATGAAGTTATAAAAATATGATCTCAAAAAAAAAACCCAAAATAATTGAGAATGTTGAAAAAAAAACAAACAAAAACCTGCTAAGTACTTGAAGTACTATTTTTTTTAATATAAATATTAAAGGTAAATAACCAACACAAAAAAAGTTATAAAATTAATAAAATATGGCAACCCTATTCATGTAATAATTATGTTTTGTACAAGAAACAATACTGAGGGTTCTTCTTGTCAAAACTACACTAAAAATATGATCAGACAAATACATAATGATGGTTTTCATTACACAAAAAATTAAACAAATAAACATACAGTCCAAACAATGAAAGCAGCGAAAAGTCCAAACGACTAAGCCAGTAATAATAAATACTATACTATTTAGTATAGTAGCTTTAATGCCAATTTTTAGTCCTCGAAACGTAAAATTGCACCTTCAAATGAATTTTTCACGAAAACGGTTAATCCTACAGTATTACAACAAGAGTCCTTTTTTATGTATTTTGACTTGAGAAATCATGTTCCAATAATAAAATAACAAAAAAGTTACAAAGAAAAAAGTTATGGGCAAAAAAAAGGCCCCCCCGTTTCGCACGCCTCTGATTAAAATAAGTACATGAAAATAACATAAGAAGATAAGCCTTATTAAGCTTACTTTCCATGCAAAACCTGGTCACTCTCTCAAAGAGTACCAGAGTTATTAATTAAAAACCTTATTTTTATTACAATTTTAAAGGGTCATAAACGAGGGGGAGGGCACAGGGGCCCTTCGAGAGGCGATATCCAAGGCAATATCGAGGCGATATCGGGCGCTCTCGAGGCGATATTGGGCGATCTTGAGGCGATATAGGCGATATTGATTACTGTAAAAGGCGATATTTCGTCCCGAAAAGTGACATACCCCTCGGTCATAACTTCCTGGGGTTCCGGACCTAGTGGTTTTTCATGTTTTAGGATGTAGAATCATCTCCTTTAATATGTGACATCTTCCTATTTTATTAAAGGAAAAAATAAAATAAAAATGTAATATTAATATCTAACGCATGTTGTTTTAAATTTGAGTAAAATTTGGTTAAATCACTACATACAATATTACTAAAACTGCATAAATTATATTTTTGACTTTTGATTTGAAATCGGAAGGCCAAAAAAAAAACTATTTTTAGAAATAATTACGATAAAAAGCCGTAAATCACTTTTGGCCAAAATAATTACAAAAACTGTAACCAAGCACGTAGTTTCCATTATTAGAAAACATGCTTACGGTACAGTATTTACTTTAAAAACTACTAAGGGGCTGTCCATATATTACATAACCCAATTTTTCAAAAAAAATGACCCTCCCCCTCCCCTGTGTAACAAACTGTCACATTTACCAACACCCCCCACACCCCCCCCCCTGTGTAACGCATAACAATATAAAATTTTTGTTTCGCAATAAATTTAACTGTATTCTCACTATTGATTCGTTTTTCTTGACAAAACAAATATGAACCTAAAATATAGTATAACAACCTTAAAAAAAAATTACACGAAAAAATCACTCAAAAATATTCATAATCAATATCACTCAGGGAAAAAATACTAGGTACCTCTTTTTACACTAAGTGTCACATATAGTGTATATTATTTATGCACATAAAATAGTACACACATTGGTGTTCTGTGAGTACACATTCCGCGCGAAAATGTATCATCGCCGATGATTAATCGGCAAGATCACGCAAGAACAGGGCCGTAAGATTTTTTTTTTAATATCAATGTCAACAGTTTTTTTACTGATTACAATATTATTTAAATATGCATAGTTTCGTCAATTTTTGTGTGAAAAAGGGACTTATGGGCCACAATAGCAATTTAGGTTGAAATAAAAATATATCTGCCAAGCTTAGGAAATAAACATTAAATTTATTAAATTCCGTTACGTAACGTTTACTGTCGCAAACTGTAACAATTTCCCTGACCCCCCCCCTTGGCGCGTTACGTAATATGTGGACAGCCCCTAACGTTACATACCTATATTAAACATGATTTTCATGCAGTAAAGTTTTTTAGTTAGGATTTATCCTATATTTAATAATCTTCATTACATTTTATTAGGGATCGGGTTATCCTTCACCTTACCCGCAACAACAATATCAGCCACACTCACAACAAGGAGGAGCACCGTACCCTCCTGCAGTAAACCCAATAAACCTGGGATTGCCTTCCAATTCACCTATTTCTATGCCACAACCGCTGCAAATACCTTCCTATCCTAACTCAGGATATCTCCCACAGCAACCTGGTGGGTATCCTCCCAGCTCTGGAGGATATCCACCTCAATCTGGAGGTTATCCTCCCAGTTCTGGAGGTTATCCTCCAAGTTCTGGGGGTTATCCACCCAGCTCTGGAGGATATCCTCCCAACTCTGGAGGTTATTCTACACAACAATCTGGAGGGTATCCTCCACAACAATCTGGAGGTTATCCTCCACAACAATCTGGAGGTTATCCTCCACAACAATCTGGAGGTCATCCTCCACAACAATCTGGAGGATACCCTCCTAGTTCTGGCGGCTTTTCAACTTCCAGTGGTGGGTACCCACCTTCTGGAGGAGGTTATCCAACTAGTGGATCCGCATATCCTCCTAAACAACCTTCTGTTCCCGGTGGGCCATATCCTCCAGGTCATGCGGGAGGGAATCAATACGGTAGTGCTCCAAACGCTCCACCCCATAGTGCCCATTCTGGAGGATCTTATGGCCCACCCTCAGGAAGCTTTTCTTATGGAAATGTGCCTGCACAAGCCCCAAAAAAGGTATGATTACATAATTCCCTAATTTGGTTACAAAATATCAATACACTACTAGTTCAGCTTGGTTCTGACAATTAACACCTATATCCTAGAAATATTTTTAAAAATGCTATATTTTGCCTTTTATAGTTGAATAAAAAATAATATATTTTCAACGACAAAAATTCAGAGAAAAAGCTTTAAAGGATATTGTGGTATACCATATATTTTTTCACGATAAGGCTCTTGATTCTAAGAATCCTATCGCGATATCGACAACGGGTTACTGTACAAAACTAAAACTCCTTTTTAAAGTAATTTTTCTAATGTCTTTTTCAGAGAACACCCACTGTGGTGCCAGCCAATCCCTTCGATCCTAGAGCAGATGCCGAAGTCCTCCGTAAAGCCATGAAAGGTTGGGGCACCGACGAATCCGCGATTATTCAAGTCCTGACAAGAAGGTCCAATCAGCAACGTCTCCAAATCGAAATCCAATTTAAAACCTTGTTCGGAAAAGACTTAATTAAAGATTTGAAATCCGAATTGACCGGAAACTTCGAAAACTTGATAGTCGCCATGATGACTCCACTACCACAATACTACGCCAAGGAGTTGCACGATGCTATGGCCGGTGTTGGAACTGACGAGGACGTCCTTATTGAAATCCTTTGCACCATGTCAAATGCGGAAATCAGGACAATTCGGGACGCCTACCAACACCGTAAGTTTAATAACAAAAGATTAATAGGACAGTAGACTGTCATCTTACTTTGTACGTGATAACCAAAATCTATTAACAACAGTCCCTCTAGTTCCTATGACCGCAATGTATAAAAACCGTGATAATAGAAGTGGACAAAACGAACACTAGATGATTGCAGCACCCCAACTCGGAACTACAAAGTAGTAGGTAAAGTAGTAATCTTGTTAACGTTTCAATGCATTGCGATGTTGAATTGTATCTATGACGAACCTTTTTATTTTGATTTTATAGTGTTACTTAGGTTTTTTTAATTTTTATGTGAGTTTTATTGTTTAACTTTAAATTTTATATACAATTCTTTAAGTTCTTTATCGATTATTTTATTTTTATATCTATTTAAATCATATACGGGGATAAACTTAACAACCTGGTTAAAACTAGTGTTGGCCACTTCTAGGCTTTCACGCCATTTTTCAAGCAGAGGTACTGTATGTTATTGTATTTTGGCGATAACTCACTTTTCTCCTTCAAGGTCATTCGAAGACCATTTTTGTAGTGATGTACCTTTCAACATATATAACCTCAAATTTTATATTAGGAGTGATCTGTTGATAATCCTTTTCTCTCTTGATTATTGGGTTTTTCTTGGGGAGTCTAGTGCGTGAATTATAAGTTGCACTACACTGTACGTTACTCATTACATTGTGCGCTTCATGTTATCGTTATTTTAAATATTCAAGGAAAATGCGAGTATGTTTTTTCCAGCCTTCTATACACATTAAAATTATATAGAAATAATTAATATTCATAACTATTATACATACATATTTCATACGTATCTTATAGGAATATTTCCAGAAATAAGGTACATTTTTTAATGAAACTCTGAAAAGAAACTAAATTAGGCCATGTTGTACCGTTGTTATTAATAGTAGTTTTTTTTTCTCCTTTCTTATTATTACATACAATGTTTGCGGTCCGATTAAGAATCCTTTGGCTTAATATCCATAGTTATAACATGAAAAAAAAATTGTAATAAAAAAGTAAAGTATTATATTATATTGGATTTTTATAGTTTTAGTAATCTAACTACACTGCCGCGCATTAAATTCCGGGCACCTAAAAAATTGACATTTTTAAAATTCAAAGATTTCGAAAAGTAATTAATGGATTTGACTGATTCTTTTTTTGTTTTTAAGCTTAAACATTCTCTACTTTTATTTGTTTTAAGAATGATTATTTTTTTTTGTATTAACAGCAACAAATAATGTACAACTATGTTTTTTACCCCATCTTCTAGGACTTGCATGGTACGCCACTGCAACTGTTTATCAAATTATTAAAGTCTTTCTTATTGCCGCAGTTTTAATGAATATTTTCCTTTTTATTTTTTTTACATGTTTACTTCTGGTTTAGGAGATATCAGTATTTTCCTGGAAGTTGTCATTTTTTTCAGTTAACTTAAAACGTACTACATGAATTTGATTGACGCTGTGCTTTAAATTTGAAGCTTAGCCGAGTTACGTTTTTCTTCTAATCAAGTTTATCAAAAACATAAATTGGGTTTGAAAAACTTGAGTAGAAGAAAAAATAGGGTCACTCCGTCCGGCGGCAGTTCTGCGAAATCACCGCTAAGCCTCCGTCAGACGGATATAAAAAGTTGCCCCGGGATGAAGAAACTGTAGAAGAAGTAAAAGACATGAGCGTAGAAGAAGAAGTAAAAGACATGAGCTTCAAACAAAAAACTCTACTGATTTAGTACTTTTTGAGTTGACTGAAAAAATGACAACTTTCAGGAAAATCCTGATATCTCCTAAACCAGAAGTAAAAAAGTAAAAAAATAAAAAAGAAAATATTCATTAAAACTGCGGCAATAAGAAAGACTTTAATAATTTGATAAACAGTTGCAGTGGCGTACCATGCAAGTCCTAGAAGATGGGTTAAGAAACATAGTTGTACATTATTTGTTGTTGTTAATACGAAAAAAAAAAATTTAATCATTCTTAAAACAAACAAAAGTAGAGAATGTTTAAGCTTCAAAACAAAAAAAGAATCAGTCAAATCCATTAATTAGTTTTCGAAATATTTGAATTTAAAAAATGTCAATTTTTTAGGTGTCCGGAATTTAATGCGCGGCAGTGTATATTATTTTTTTTTTTAATGGCGAGGATTCTGGTATTATTTTTTTATAAGATTGATATGTTTTCCAACTTATAGGTTTTTATGACATGTCCAGATCAATACTTGGAATGATTCCAATTTAAAAGCACAAGCAATTCAATTAATGCAAAACGATCTTTATTTATACTCTTCACAGCGCACACAGGCGGAATTTTCTAAATTCATGGCCAAAACCCTTAATAAGCTCCAATTTATACCAAAATTTGTATTTAGGGGTTTTTGGGACTGCTGAATACAAATTTAACATTCAAATTATTTTTTACAAAATGGCGGATCCAATATGGCTGCCGCCTATATTAAAATTTTTTACTAAAAACCACTGTACAGGGGTTTTCGAGGTCGTTGATTACGAATGTAATACTTATTTTAATTTTTACAAAATGGCGAATCCAATATGGCTGTCGCCTATATCAAAATTTGCAGATGGTGAATATCGAGGTGGGGTAAGAGGGTAAAATGTGATAAAAATATTTTTTTAAACATTTTTTTTTATTTTTTCTTTTCATTTTTCAAAAAAAGAAATTTTTTTCGAAAAAAAAAAATTTTAATTTTTTTTCAAAAAAAATATTTTTTGAAAAATTTTTGGTTTTACAATTATTTTTTTATTAGTTTATTAATAAACCTAGACCTACAGGGGAAAGTATTATTTTGTTGACAGTTGTATTGTTTTACTGCAAAAATACCTAAAACTAAATCTGCCTGTCTTAGACATTTTTTAGGTTTGGGGAGGGAGGGGTCGGGGATATTATCAGCAAATTCTTGTTTTAATAATTAGCAAACACATTAATATTTTCAACTAAGTGTAAAAAGTTGCTTAATGCTGATTAATCTGAAACTTTTTGCCAAGTCGTAATACAAGTTTTAAAAAAAGCAACCAAATTTACAGACTAAAACTTATGACTTCCCCTTTTAAACTCAATAATCAAAAACAATACTTTTTTGTAAAAAATAAATAGGAATTTAAATCCATTTTAAAAAACTGCTTAAAAAAAGCAACAACTTTAATATTTATATTAAAAAAAACATGATTTTTCGGGAAAAATAACGTTTCAAAATTAGTTTCTTGAAACTCGATTTTTGAACTGACATTTTCGGTTCATTTGTTTTGATAGAAAAACGACTTTGGCACCATCTATTGGTACAGTTCATAGAGAAGATAAAAAACGATAGAGGCAACTATTTGAAGCAATTTCGCTTTCGAGGGTTTTGGCCATGAATTTAGAAAATTCCGCCTGTGTGAAGCGACGCGACGTAATATTTATATTTTGATAAAGAAAATTATATGTATAGTCCAGGATACACTTTTTTGTTTGGACAAATTTTCTTCATACATGCTTAAAAGGGGTCAAAGTAAAGGTGATGATTCTGCATCATCATCCGAGTGGAAAACACTTACTTTGGGCCCTTCTAATAATTTGTGAACAAATTTCCCCCATTATGAAAGAAGACCCAGAAGTGCACGGTAGGTTTTTGGTTGATTTTAATCGACTTTGGATATAACTTTTTTGCATATTTTTCTTATTTACATTAAAACTAACAATATAAGGCTGAAAATGTAAAAATTTATCGGACCTAATATTTTTTACTAAATATAAAATAGATTAAAAATAGATTCGCTCAAGAAAAAAAAATGGATGTAGTCAGATTAAAAAAAAAAATGTAAAATATGTTATATCCAAAAGTTCAGCTTAATTGGATTTATCTTAAGCTGGCGCATCGACCTTAAAGTTAAGAAGGAAAGAGGTCGATGTGCCAGCTCAACATAAATACAATTAGGCTGAAATTTTGGCTATAACCATATTTTAGAACCCTTTTTTTTTTAATCTGACTCCAACCAATTTTGTTTTCTTAAACTAGTCTATTTTTAATTATTTATGACATATTTAGTTGAATAAAAAATGTTACGACCGATAGATTTTTACATTTTTGCCCCGAATTGTTAGTTTTGATTTAAATAAGAAGAATATGCAAAAAAGAGTTATTATAACCAGACTAAAATAGACCAAAAGCCTACCGTGAAATGTATCTATATTTTAAACCAATAACTGTAACTAAGAATTTAGCCAATTAAAATCTTAATTAAAGTTTTCGTACTTGGCTAAGCAGACTTATTATCAAATAATATTCTCCAAATTTTTAACAATTATTCCTCTATTTATCACATTTTATTCTGATAACTGCAAAAAGATATATTCAATTGATTTAACAAGTACAATTTACAGGAAATATATTGATTCTTAAAAGAAATAACTCACAAGCGAAGAAAATCTAGACATAAAAAATTCTGATATCCTTCAAATTTTCATGAATAAAATTATTTTGCTACATATAAACAGAAATATACCAATTTACAATATAAAAATTCCACTAAAAAAATAGCAAAAAACTTATAGGGTGCAGGTCAAGTTTGTAAAGAAAAATAAAAAAATCCACTGCAAAGTAAAAAGAGTAAATTTTTCATGGCTTGTTAATTTCGCATTTATTTTCAGTTTACCACAAATCTTTGGAAAGCGACCTGAAAGGCGATACCGGCGGAACCTTCAAAAGACTTATGGTGTCGTTATGCAACGCTGGACGCGATGAATCTATGAGGACTGATCACGCAAGCGCTGCTGCCGATGCCCAGAAACTTTTACAAGCTGGAGAATTACGTTTAGGGACCGACGAATCTACGTTTAACATGGTTTTGTGCCAAAGAAACTATGCTCAGCTTCAGCTGATCTTCCAAGTAAGTTAAAACATTTTTACTAAATCACACACACCAGTGGCTAATGCTATGTATTCTGCTTCTGCAGTTGATAACAACATGCTTGTTTTCGTGAAAACTATGATATAGTGTTGTCATAAAATAAGCTTACTGACCCACTAATACTCTTTCTATCTTGTTTGTTATTTGCAAAATCGGCCTCTGTGTATGTTTCTAAGATGTTTTTCTCAGATTTTTTGTATTTACGTTCATGATAAGACCTATTTCTCTTGTCTCGTTCAAATATTTCAAAATTCTTTTGGCTTCATTCCATGCAGTTTTCTTTGGTTTATCAAAAAATTGGCTTAAATAACTTGTCGCAAAATATACAGGGCGGGCCATCTAAGACGTACAGGGCGTTTTTTGGAGTTATTTCTAAAGCTGCCAATTTAAAATTGATACTGTTGATTATAGACCCAATAAGCTATAAATCTGACTAAACAAAATTTTTTAACTAGCTTTGGCTTTGGAGTTACGGTCATATGAAACTGAATTTAATTGGTAAACTTTAGTTAAAACTTCTAAAATCTGAAAAACTGTTGCGTTTTCTTTAACGTTCCATACTTTTCATAACTAATAACGTTAGTTTTAAGACAAAAAACTGAAATTAAAAAATAGTTATTTTTAAAATTTTCTAACAGTGTATGAGTTGAACGCAAGTAGATAAAGCTTGCTGTGACACTTTACTAAATCTTGTAAAATGACAATTCACTTGTCAGTGGTTTGAATAATTTTGAAAATGTTAGTTTTTTATTTATGAACAAGAAAAATACTTAATAATTATAATAAATAAATAGATTTTTAGAAAAATAAAATAATAGCATGTATTAGGAAGTTTCAATTTGTAAACCATGGTTTGGCGAAAAATTATTATTCAGTGAGAAGTTTTAAAATTATAACTTGGAAGTGATAAAAGATTATAAATAAGCAAGAAAAGCCTGGTGCATGTTTATTTTTCATAAAAATGGTGCAGTTTTACCTAGAGTTTTACTTAAATTTGGGTTTTACTTGTCTTGGAAGCCAAGAGATACAAGAGCTAATACAATGAACTAAATTATACTTCTAATTGCTTAACTTAAATAAAAATTCAAATACGTATATATTTAGTTTTTTTAATTTGTTTTTAGTTATAAATTTATTGTGTAGACCTTATTTTTATAAAAGTTCTTAAAACGTTCAAAAACTACATGTATTCAAATTATGCTGGTTGGTGATAAAATTCAGAAGCACTTTTAACTGATTCCTATTTTTTAATCCATTTTTCACTAATTTATCAAAAAAATAAGTTTATTTTTTAATTTCGAACATAGTTATTGTGAAAGAAAAAGTCAGTTGACATCATAGGTAAAATAAATTGACATTTATGAAAGACTCACGATCAGAAAAATTTTATCACAGCAAACTAAATAAAATCATTTTATTTAAATACACTGTAAGAAAATTTTAAAATTAATAATTTTTCAATGTAGATTTTTTGTTTAATACAAAAAGTATTGAACGTTAAAGAAAAAGCAAATATTTTTAGATTTTCAAGTTTTTAACTAAACTTTATCATTGAAATTCAGTTTCATATGGCCGCAACTCCAAAATAAAAGCTAGTTAAAAAGTTTTGTTTGGTCAGACTAATAGCTTATTGGGTCTATAATCAATAGTTTTAATTTTAAATTGATAGCTTTAGAAATAACGCCGAAAAATTCCCTATACGTCTTAGATGGCCCGCCCTGTATATCTGGCCTTGATCCGGTACATATAAACATTAAACTTTTAATTAGCTGTCTGTATGGTACTTCTACTTCTTCTTCTTTCATACTCACTTGAAAACCGTTTCCCATTGGACATTTTGAACCTTTGCTTTCTGCCATGTTACATTTCTGTAAAGTTTTCTGTATTCGTGGTTTTTGTGTTATTGTCATTTTATATTCCTCTCGTTTTATTTCCACTCCTAGAAAATTATTTACTTCTAGAAATTTGGCATTGAATTCCTTCTTTAAATTTTGTATGAGTTTATTCAATTCTTCTTCATCTTATGTCAACAGTATATCATCAACAAATATTAATAATCAAATATTTCTTCCAATATACAAACAAAAATCGTTTTTTGATCTTTCCAATCCGTGTTCATTAGCAAATTGATTAAATTTCTCATTCCAACATTTGGGGCTTACACCTAATCCATATATTCATTTTAAGTACTTTGTCTTCTTGTTCTAGACCTTCGGGTATCTTCATATACATTTCATTCTCAATTTCAATATTTAAAAATGCTGTTGGTTTATCCAATTGTTTTATGCTTCAATCATTTTGTACTGCTTGTGCAAGTTATACTGTTGGTTATTTTGCTACAGGTGAATAAAATTATTTTCTTCTAAAAATCTTCGTCCTCGTCCATCTTCTTTTGTTTTGAATATCCACTTTGAATCTATTGCTCTCTTTCCTTCTGGTAATGTTGTCCATGTATTCATTTTCTTTTGCTTTTCTCCGTGCTTTATCTTTGTTTGCTTCCTCATAAAACTTAGGATCTTCAATTTCTGCTTCTAAAAAATACACTATATATAGTTGATTTCTTATATGTTCATTTCTTACAGCTGTTTCTTCAATTGTTGCTTTCCTATTTTTTTATCATATATTATTACATTTTTATCTTTATTTTATGTTATTATGGTACTTTATTTGTGATTCATCAAACTTTACATCTCTTGATATTATTATTTCATCATCTATAACCGTTCTGTCCATATCATACAATTCTAGTTTCTTGTGCTCTCTCTTCTAACTTTGAATTTCTTGGTAAAATTACTGCCCAAATACTTCCAAATAATTTGAATTTACATTACCCAAAAATATTTTTGCAGATATTGTATTATGAATAGCTGTAGAAGGGCATCGTTTAAGCTGATATACCGGACATAATATTGCTTCGGTCCATAAATATTTTGGTAAATTTGTTTCGATCATTATTGTTCTTACGGCCTCTTACGGCCTCGTGTACTCAATATTTATTCCTTTCTTTGTACAATATTCTTTAAAAATATTCGATGAATATTTCCCTCCATTATCGCATCTAATTTTTTGTTTTACTCCTTTTTGCGTATTTATCTCTCTTATATAATTCATTAAATTCTCTGCAGCTTCTGACTTTTGTCTTAGCAAATATACTTTTACATAATGTTTTTTTCCATGTCTTCTTTGATTAAATTTTCAGTTGCTCCTGAGTCTGTAATAAATTCTACTAAATTCTGGTTAGTTTTAGCATTGTTTACATTACATATTCTTCGTTCATTGCTATGAAAAAATAGCACTCATCTTGTGTTACATGTAATTGATGGTGAGTATTTTGACTGTAGCTATTACTGTTCTGATTGTTATTACTATTCTGACTGTTATAACTATTATAACCACCTCGATAATATGGTCTACCTCTATACTGTGATCTTCTTGTTCTACATTCTAAAGATTTGTGTTCTCTCTTATGAGATTTATAACATTCTATTTGTTTTGCACTGAATGCAACTTTATATGATGAATTTTTGTCGATTTATTCCCTTTATCTTTTTGTTTAATTTCTGCATCTAAAAGACATGTTTTTACAAAATCTAGATCGATAGTTTTCTCTGCACTCATTGTTTCTATAGCCGTAATATAATTTTCATAACATTGTGGTATTGTAAGTAAAAGATGACAAACCTTATCAGTTTCTTCCATTTTTGTTCCTGTTGATTTTATTTATTATTGTATCAAACTTTAAAAAGTGATCCTGCAACTTATTAAATATACTTTTTCTTTCAAATATTTTCTCTAAACCTGTAATCATTTCTTTAGCAGAATTCGCTTTCTTTACATACTCCAAATATTTATCCGTCATACATTGTACTATTATTGATCTCGTCTTTATGTCTTCTTTCTTATTCATTTCGGTTATTTCATTTATAACGCTTTTTCTAAACCTTTTTCTTCCAATACTAATTTAATACGAAACTTCCAATTTGTAAAACATGTGCCTTCATTTAGCTGTGGCAGCACCGACATATTTTCATTTGACGGCATTTTTCTTTTCTTTTGTTTTTTTATTTCTTTTGTAGTTTTTCCAGACAACTGTGCCAATAACTCTTTGATAATAACCTTTTGTTCTTTATTAAACAAAACCATAAAATAACTTTAAACTTTATTTGTTTATAATAATTACGTTTACATTTTTATTCTAACGTATCCAGTCATGTGTCTAAATCTTATTTTATTGACTCTCGCGAAGTTGGCGTATTTGGTACATGTGAACTATTCCTAAACTAATCTATAGTATGTTATGATATTCTAATAAATTTACCCACCCTTATGTTTAAATTTAAAGATGCGGTTTTTTTTTAATTGTTTAACTTTATAATAAAATTTTACTCAACAACAAAATACGAATCCCGAGGTTAGAGGAGTAGTAGGAATAATAATATAGATTTGGATTTATTTTGTTTAGCCTAATCAAAGTTTGTGTAAAATGCCTAATGATGTGGTTTCTGTGTAAAATTAAATTTTGGTGAATGGGCAAATAAAAATAACTAGTTTTTAAGTAAAAAAATACTGTCAATGGGCGAGCTGACAATTTCGTGTTTTCACATTTATCAGTCTTTAAAAACCTAAATCCGTGATTCTCGTCATTTTCCAGACTACAAATAACAACGTTGAGTAAAGTTGTCATTTGTTTATACGTATTTGGTGCAATACGATCAATAAAAGGTACGTGTATATTATTAGTATTTATTTTATGGCCTGTACATAACATAGTGTTTTTTTACATACTTTTTTTTTCCAGGCTTTATAGGATCGGATATAGGAATATATTAGAAGTGTATGTTGTGTCTGATGAAACAGGAGGTATTTTTGTGACAATGAAAATCGAAAAAAAAAACTGTTAACGATCGAAGATATAAAAAAGTTTCACATCATATTATAATGGCATCTATTATTTTAAACGATTTTAGTTCGAGCTTCAGTTCATAACATGAATGAAGTGGCTGAAATTATTTATACTTTATATGCAAATATATTTTATATTTTTTAAGTATGTTTTTTAATATCTAATTTTAAAATATATTAGAATATATTTCAATTTTTATTATATCATAACCATAAAATAAGGTATTTGTTAACTAATTTTTAAAAAAATAAGATAATTAAAATAATTAAAATCATATTTACAAATTTTACATCTAAAAATATTAAAATGGGTGTGTTCTTATATTTAAGTTTAAATTTAAAAATGCATAAAAGGAGTAAAAGGCTTTGCCTATTAAATATTTTTGGATTGTTTATTTTTAAGTTTTAAAATATAGATCCCTTATACAAAGAGGCAGTTTATTATAAAAAACTGGGGCATAGTACAGGGTCGAAATTCTGGAGGTATTTAGCCTTAAATAATCAAGTCTGATGTCTTTGTTTGACCTAAGCAAGTGAGTATTTATTTCTTCGGACCCCTGTATTTACCACAGTTTGTTTTTGCATAAATAAGAATATTCATAAATGTATCTGCCAGGTAATGTGAAAATTTTTAGATCTATAAATTTCTGTTTAACATCGGCTCTATAACTCAAACCGGCTAAAACTCTAACAGCGCGGCGCGCCGGCGGTGTTTTTGAAAATTTTAGCCGGGAGCACCGGCGCGCCACCCCACGAAAAATTTACGGCGGCGCGCAGTCGTCGATGCCGCGGCGCTGCTCAGCTAAAATAAATTTTTTAAGAAAATTTTTAGGAAAAATATTAAAACAATTTTAAAGCTAGACTAGTCAGACCCCAGTTGGAAGTTGAAATATTTTTTCCATGACCATGTGATATTATGAGGGATAATTTTTGATTTGGTCCAGTTTTTTCCAATTTTGTCCAGTTTTGTCAAGTTTTGTCCGGTTTTGTCCACCGGCCTGGACAATTTCAAAAAAGTGTACTTTTTCACAACCCTGCATAACGGCTGAGATATAATATGCCGAGTAAAAGTAAATTCCCTATTTTACCAT
Source organism: Brachypterus glaber (assembly GCA_958510825.1). Taxonomy (NCBI): domain Eukaryota; kingdom Metazoa; phylum Arthropoda; class Insecta; order Coleoptera; family Kateretidae; genus Brachypterus; species Brachypterus glaber. The sequence continues at coordinate 21,194,139 of OY294044.1, read as the reverse complement.
GGATTTACTAAAATAATCTATTTTTTAGGAATACGTTAGAATTACTGGCCACGATATTGAAAAGGCAATCAAAAGTGAATTTTCTGGAGATGCAGAAGATGGTCTTTTGGCAGTTATAAGATCAGTAAAGAATCAATCCGCATTTTTCGCAAAGCAGTTAAACAAAAGTATGGCTGGTTTGGGCACAAGGGACAGGCAACTGATACGATTGGTTGTTACAAGAAGTGAAATCGATATGGGTGATATCAAACGCGAATATCAAACCAAATATGGAAGATCATTAGCCAAAGACATCAAGGTATGTACTGTCACCTGAAAAGAATGCATGGAACCTGAAGAATGTTTTGCATAGCACCTTCCCCTTAACAGTAGCAGAGATGGTTAAATTTAAATTTTTGTTTTTATTAGTTTAGCGAATAATCAGAATCAGCTTTAAGAATGCTAATTAAAAGCCAACTAAGAAAATTGAAAAACATCATCCTTGTTTTCCCCGGGAGTAATTACCGACCAAAATTCAGCATAAAAAATATATTACATAATTTTAGTGCAGAATTATTAAACATTAATCTTTAAAGTTACTTACTCCAAATTATGGTACTGCCTCCTTCTTAAAATAAAACGAATTTTGGTAGAAAAGGATGTGATCAAGGGTTTGGTATACCATTTTCCAAAGAATCTGGGCCACTGAATTTGGATCTGGCTGATTTTCGTCTTTAATAAACTAACTAAAAAGTTAAAATGTTTTCCTTGGTTCTACATATTTGTTTTTCTGTTTCAGGGTGATACTTCTGGAGACTACAAAAAATGTCTGTTGGCTATGATTGGAGAATCTTAGATTTTCTATTTAATTTAAGGACCATAATGTTAGATTATTTTATCTATATGTATTTTAATAATGTTTTTATAATATTTTTAACGTGTTATACATTACATAAATTTAAATTTTGATATCATTTATATTAAGCACAACATACAAATGACTGGTATAAAATACCAGAACTTTAAAAAAATTATTATTAATATTAAGAACTGATGCCAATTTTAATTTTATTGCCTTCTGAAAACTTACCTGAATAATAATTGGGCTGCGTTAAGCAGAAAGCTACCAACCCACATTATGAGATGACAGTAGGTTACGGAACATTTTACCCAATATCTTTTACAGGAATTGAATTAAAGATTATATATTTTGTACATGTTTTGATACATGAACAAGTGAAACAAATGTTAAATTTAACATGTTTTTGTCAAAACGTTTAAAAGTTATTAGGGATAAAGTTCAATAATTTACTGTCATCTCACAATGTGGGTTGGTAGCTTTATGCTTAACGCGGCCCAGTTGTGCCATAAAAGACTGAAAACATTGCTATGTATAATACATGATGTATTATGTAATATTAAATATTGACGAATCTTAAACTAAGTGTAAAAAAAATATGCAACACGATTCGTTTAAAATTGGCCTTATCATTCAATCTTTATAATTATGTATTCCTTGTATGTTATATGTATTTTATATGTATTTTCTGTCTAGATTTTTATGTACTTATACAATATGATTAAATGTTACTTATCATATATTTTTATAAATGTTGTTTACATGTTCAATACATTCTATATATTATATTTATTTAAAATAAATAATTGGCTTTTATTTCACTATTTTCTCCTAATAAAGTAATTAAACCAGTTATTGCTAAAACACCCTAAGTCATCATCCGATATTTAATAATGTGCTAAGTGCAAAAAATTAGGAATTTGAGTAAACATAACAGTTACTGAACACTAAACAAATTCCTAATTTTTTTGCACTTAGCCATAACCGAGGCCATAACCGATTCAATTATATTTTCATATACTCTAATACAGAAATTATTGAAGTTGAATTTGAAGAAACGTAAATTTTGTTCTATACTTCGGGTTCTTTTTAGAAAAATTCATACCCTTTAACTTCGTAGAAGGGAGTAATTATTGCCTTCTTATAGTATACGACTTAACTAAAGACTTTGATCATACTGACCGTAAGTTTCAAGTTTCAGTAAATCAATTCTACAACGTTGATCCTCTGTAAAATAGAGCGTATATTTCCTTCTGATAGTATTTGACTTTTTAATCTTATCGATATTTAAGAACTCGTTTAGAATTATTTTACTCTCCATAGTCCACTGCTTTTGATTTTGATTTAATAAGATATTACTAAAATGGAAGACGGAAGTAATAAAATTACTATTGATTTTGAGAGTCTTAATGTTTCAGACTAGTCCTTTATAAACTGCCTCATTCGAAATTATACATTTTCGCGATTTTTTTGTGTGAAACTTGGTAATATAAATACAAAGTCAGAAATATAACGAACAAGCATACATACTGATTTTGTATTTAATTTAATTTTTAGGAATACCAGAGAATTACTGGCCACGACATTGAAAATGCCATCAAAAATGAATTTTCCGGAGATTGCGAAGATGCTCTCTTGGGCGTAGTACGTTCAGTAAAGAACCAAGCTGCATTTTTCGCAAAACAATTGCATAAAAGCATGGCTGGTATGGGCACAAACGACCAACAGCTAATCCGACTGGTTGTAACAAGATGTGAAATTGATATGGCTGATATTAAGCGTGAATATGAAATTAAATATGGAAAATCGTTGGCTAAGCACATCAAGGTATGTACCAAACTATTTCGTAAAAACCATAAAACGTAAAGAAAAATATAGAGAATAGATCTAAGGCAGCAAGTAAACAGATCAGTTGTTATTTGTTCGTTAGGTTGATTTATTTAATCATTATAATTTTTGCTAACATTTCACTAAGATTATTAATTAATTTAATTTTAAAAGCGCCAACTAGTGCCTTAGTTTTTCCTAAAATCAATTATCATTGTAGACTGTGAATTCAAATGAAATAAATAATACTTTAAGAGAACGTACAACAATAAGTTTAATTATAAGTAACAACAGTTCTATTCCAATACAGCTATAAATGGAAGGTTCTAAAACACTGACTGGATGACTGGGAGTTTTTTTTTCTACTGACTGGGTATTAAGAAGAATCCAAGAAACCTGAAATTTCACCATACGTTACTTGAAAAAAAAATCAACCCCCCCACTCCTAGGATCCTAGGGGTAGTTTCTACGATATATTTTGGTTTTATCTACTCACTGGGTTTTTTACAACTAGGGGTGGAAGGTGTTTAATCATTCTGCTTAATTTCAGGTTTCTCGGATTCTTCTAAATGCCCAGTCAGTGGAAAAAAAACAAAAAATATCGTAAAAACTACCCTAATAAGGGCCTAGGCTTAGGAGTGGGGATAGGGGGTTATTTTTTTATACAAAGTGTCAAATTGATCAACTTGCTTAATCTCAAGTTTCTCGGATTCTTCTAAATACCCAGTGAGTAGAAAAAAAAAACAAAAAATATCGTGGAGATGGGGGTCGATTTTTTTCCAAGTAAATCAGGGTAGAATATATAATTATGCCCAATTTCAGGTTTCTTGGATTCTTCTAAATTCCCAATCAGTAGAAAAAAACCCTCAGTCAGCCAGTCAGTGTTTTAGACAGATCCTATAGATAGTCAGTTCTTTACTGCAAAAGTATTATGTCGCCATCTAGTCACGTAATTTTTAATTAAGCATTAATATATGATTTAATTTAAAACTTTAAGGAAAACATAGAGAATAGATCTAAATAATTAATTTAATTTTAAAATCGCCATATAGTGCCGTTTTCTTTAAAATAAGTGTAGTGTGAATTACAACAATATAAAAAATACTTTATGAGAAAGTATAACTATGAACTGAGTTCTAACCACAGAAACTGCAAAAGTATTAGTCACGTATTTTTTAATTAAGTATTAATTTATTGACATAATTTAAGGAAATTAGTAGGTGGCTCTATTTAATTTCTGAATAAAAATATAACCTATGGTCTTAAAATGTAAGACCTATTAGATCTATTGATTTGATATCGTTAACTTTAGTAGGGACTATGGATATAAACTATTTAGGTAGAGGTTTATTCTATTCTTTTTACAATAATAACATTTGAGAATTTACAAATTATAATTATCGATATAAGGTATTTTATATACCTAAAAAGTTTTCATAAAACTAATCAACTCAGGGCTCTTACTTTTTCTAATTTATGTAAATGACCTACCAGAGTTTATAAAGAAGGCTCTCGTTGTTGTATTTGCAGATGACACCTCTATTCTTATTTCATCTGCTTGTCTTGTTGAATTGTATGATGTGATTGTAAGTGTTATGAATAACTTTGAGGCTTGGTGTCAGAGAAATAAACTTATTCTCAATAAGTCCAAATCAGTGGCAATAAATTTCTGTAAGAGAAAATTTCTTCCCAAAGAGTTTGTCTTACCTGATATTACTTTTAGCTCTACTACTAAATTTCTTGGCACAACTTTTGACCAAAACTTGACTTTTACTAATCATATTGATGTTGTTTGTAAAAAAATTAATAGTGCCTATTATGGAATTTTAAAATTGAAAAGTGACTTAAATGAATCTGCAATTCTCAATATGTACTATGCATTAGCTTATTCTCATTTTTCTTACAACATTATCTGTTGGGGCGGATCTAACGAAATAGATAGGGTTTTTAAGGCACAAAAGAGACTTGTTCGCATGATATTTAACATGCCCTATAGAGATACATGCAAACCAGTTTTTAAGGAGAAACGTATCTTAACAATTAGTTGTATTTTCATTTTAAAATGTGTTTTATTTGTTAAAGGTAACATTAGTAGTTATCAAACTAATTCTGATGTTAACGTATATAATACTAGACATGGGAAAAACTTGCTTATTCCAAAACACAAAAACTCATTTTATAAAAAATCCCCCATGTATTGTTGTATTACATTTTATAATAAACTTCCTAATGAGTTAAGGGAGATATCGAGCTATAATTCGTTTAAAAACTCAGTAAAGAATTATCTTGCAGATAATGTATTTTACAACGTTAATGAATTTTTATCATCTTAACTTATTTTAGCATTTTTAATATGTTTTTTAGCATTTTAATATGTGTATTTTTCTGTTTGAAAAATGTTTTTGTCATTTATTTTAGTTTGTATAATTTGTGTTTTTAATAAGTGAGTCTTAGTTAGTTATTTATTTACTTGTTTATTTATTTGATTATTCATTTATTTACGGCTCATCTTTTATTTTTATTTTCATTTTTTTTCTTCTTTGTTTATTTATTTATTTTTTTTGTTTATTTAATATTTATTTGTTCGTTTTCTATATATTTATTTTAGGTATGTTATTATTAACGCTACTATTATATTATATTTTGTATCATCTATGATTTGCCATATTTTTATACATGTTCAATGTTTTATTTTATTTTATTATTTTCTTGCTTTACATGTAATTTTTTTTATATTGTATTTACATTTACTGTTCTATTTTTGACTTACCAACATGTACCCAGTGTATCTTAATTTGGTGAATAAATTTCTATTCTATTCTATTCTATTCTAACTTCCTGTAGAATTATCGATATTAGGTATTTTATATAAAAAGTTTTCATAAAACTTATCAACTTCCTGTAGACTAAATATACCTATATGTATATTTCTTTGTAAATATAGGCATATACATATAGACTAAATATACCTATATGTATATTTCTTTGTAAATATAGGCATATATGTATTTACAAAGAAATATTAATCTTTCGGTAAAATCAAATGCAAAGGATAACGATAGATAGATAGAAATTTTTATCCAATACATACAGATAATAAGACAATTACCAGCTTTATTTTAAATATATAAACGCAATAATAACCCCCGCATGGCTTTTACTTTATTGAGTGGATAATTATTTATTTTACCCACTTAACTTGTCACTTGTCACACAATTATTTTCTTGTAAATGTCATTAAAATTTTTAATAAAAATATGAATTCCTAAGCTATTTATTGGATAAAACCTTGTATGGCACTCATGGGTAAACCGATATTGCCCTCTCGAAAATTAACTTGCTTGGATGACGCCTTGTTTGGACTTTAATTTTCTCATGGGCAATATCTTACTTTACCCACTAGTACCATAAATAACTATTTTTTTCGCTTTGACAAGCGTAGTATATTTTTTATAGACTGTCCATATTCAATTTATTTAAAAATTTGTTTATTTATTTTGTTTCAGAGTGACTGTTCTGGAGACTACGAAAAATGTTTGTTAGCTTTGATTGGAGAATGTTAGAATTCCCATTCACATAATATTATTATATGAGGTTAATAAGTATTAAGGTGCACCAAGTACTGTATACTCAATATCAATTGTCACCTCAGTGGAATGTGAAAAATTCAAGGTCATCATAGGTCATCATAGTTTACAGGCAAAATTTTACCTTTCCGCCCCTTGCCTCAGCTCACAGGTGCCAGTTAGTATTACGACTATAATAATCCCTGGTAGAAAAGTACATAAATCTAACTTAACATAACGTTAGATTAGTGACATTTTTATGTTTAGTCTCAAACGTTATACAAAAACGTTATAAAATATATAAATCTAACCTTAAAAACTAACGTTTGACAAAAACGTTATAAAATACATAAATCTAACGTTAGTTTCCTAACTAAATTCTAACCTTTTTCTAACCTTATTCTAACTTTTATTAATACGTAAGCTATAGTAGAAAATACTCATTTCAGACAGCTATGTGCCTAGGTTTGATAATTATTTATTATTTCTATAATAAGTTTAAAAAAATATCCCCCAAAAGTCAAAATTATAGTAAGTCTGGCAACACTGTACTAGAATTGAACAAATATTTTAATATTCTGAATGTATAAATAAATAATAACTAAATATAAAGTTTTTTAGAGAGATAAACGTATTTATCGAAGTATAACAGCATATTACAGGAAAAATATTTAGGGACACCCGAGGGGACAACTAAAAAGATGGCTAGTTTATAAATAAATCTAACGAAATTATGTTTAAGAATATTATGATTACTAAAATATATTAAGATTTATTTCTATGAATAAATTTGTCTCCATCTGCCATTTTATGATGCAGGTAGAAATTTCCAGTTTGACACGCCCCCTCCAAAAGTTAGAAATTAAACGTACTTATAACGTATTTCTAACTTAAAATTCTAACGTTAGATTAACGTTTGTAACTAACGTTAGATTCTAACGTTAAAAAGCGGGACATTTGCACATATTTTATAACGTACTTTTATACAGTTTTCTAACATTAGAAAAACTTTATTCTAACGTTAAATTTCTACTAGGGATGTCAATAGTATTGACAATACTTGGTGTACCTTAACCCTTTGGGCCCCAACGGGTAAAATAATTTTGCACAATCCCGCATCCCACATTTGGCAGATAGTGGTTGTCATTCGTTCTTTTCCCATTCTTGAGCAACGAGCGCATTTCAATTGACATATGTTCTTCCACATTTTTCCAAGCACTTTTTTTGAGTGTTCAAATAGTAGATGCCTACTGGGTCATATATGTCTTAACTTTTTTTTCTACGTAAAATATTTGTTCAATACAATAAAAAACCACTTTGTGGTCGCCAATGACCAGTTATAGCTCAAAAAAGTTGATAAAAAAAATACAAAATTGGGTCCCAAAGGCTTAAATTAATTTAAATGCGTATTACACATTATTTATAATATATAATCCTAATATATGTGCTGTTATGAATTACATGAACAAATTCTGTGTATTCTTGTATTTTTATAAGTTATTATAATGTTATTATTAATAACATAATGTTAAAATTTATGCCAAATTAAATTTATATTTCACAGGTTAAAACATGTCAGTCAATCACTAATTTTGCAATAAACGGATTAAGCAACTTTTCTTGATTATGCAATTATCTGTTTTTTTTTTATTAATAATTTTATTAATAACAAGATACTGGGTGCTTGTTACCGGACTGATTAAATATTTTCAAAAAAAGTGCAGTAAGCACCATTTAATAATGCATCAACGTTTCCTAGTAACCATCTAACAGTAAACTACCCATGCATCTAACAGCATAGATTAACCATGCACAGGGCCGGATTAAAGATCTTGCCGCCCCTGGACTTGAAACATTTTGGCCTATTTTACCATAAACTGCTAAAAAATATGCACTTGCACCCTTACTATACAGGGTTATTCACGAAAGTGGCCTATTAAAAGTTTATGGAGAACCAATAATTTTAAAAATCTGATATTTTGCACTTTAGGGTTTTTGAATATGGCCAATCAATTAAAAATATGTTCATGCTTGAGCCACTTCCGGTTGTACCGGAATTGGCACTCAACTTTGATTTTTTAAATGGAAGACCCCATATATTTTTTAATTTTTAAAATCTGCATTAAATTTGCTTTGTTTTGATTTTCAACACTTTATGTCTATCTCCGGTAGTTTTCGAGTTATTCAAGTTTTTAGCAAAAAATAAGCAAATTCAAGCACCCCTAAAAAAATAATTTCTCCTTGATTTTTTAAATTGGACAAAAGTTGTTTTGTGGTTTACTCAACGATACTTAACCGAATTATTCTAAGCCGAAACAGATTTCAAAATTTATACAGGGTGTCTCAGAAAGCAGGTCAAATCTAACAAATTTAAAATAGCCGTAACTCTCTTTTTTTAAAACGGTATTCTATACTTTTTGTTATTTAGTTAAATACATAATTAAATTTTCGTCGTATTTTTGTTAAAATTTATGTTATATTTGTTAACACGTTCGCTGCCGCTGGCTTCTATAGGAGCCAGTGGGTACCTTGAGCAGGTACCTGTTTCACATTAAACTTGGCCAGTATTTTTTGAGTAAACATCGCTAGGTAGGCATACGACTAATTCAGATTTTTCTTTTTGAGTTTTTGTTGTGGCATGGTGGCACCCGAGAAAACCTAAAGTTTTTGCATCGGCAGCGAATGTACCCTTGAATCTACACAATAAAGAATAAAGAATAAAGTAGGCCAGTAAAATGAATCAATTTTTATTTGTGTGAATTCTTCTAATTTTTTTAAATGACAGTCTTGGTAAATCAGTATATTTTGTAATTAATTTTCTACAGGTTCTACTAATTATTTTACCATTTTCACCAAAAATAGCAAATAAATCAAAAATAACAGATTCTTAGCCTCTACCATTATTTTAAAATAATTTATCACGATAATTACGATGGCATTTAAACTAAACAAATAAAAAGGAAATGTCATTTACTGGCCTACTTGATTAAATACAACTTTAAAAATTTACAGAAATACGCATTTTTTCACAATAATTTGCAAATAGCTCGACAACGCATAATTTTAATTATAGGGTATCTTATATTCATTTTAAAGCAAATTTAATTCTCTATTTAACTAAATAAAAACAATTATAGGGTCTCTTAAAAAAAATGAGTTATGGCTATTTTAAATTTGTTAGATTTGACCTGCTTTCTGAGACACCCTGTATAAATTTTGGGTTCTGTTTCGGCTTAGGATAATTTAGTAAGGTATCAATGAGTAAACCACAAAGTAACTTTCATCCAATTTAAAAAATCAAGGAGCAATTAATTTTTTAGTGGCACATGAATTTGCTTATTTTTTCGCTAAAAACTTAAAAATTACTTGAGACATAAAGTGTTGCCAGGGCCGGACTTGGCTTTTTGCCGCCCGAGGCTATGGGCAATTTACCGCCCCCTTCCGACTGCCATTTATTACTGATGGTTTCCAGGCAAAAAAAAAACAACAAAAAACACCCTAAAAAAAGAAGCTTTGTCCCCGACGGTTTCTGTTCTGCCAAACTTGACAACCCTACAAACCTACAAACAAAAAAATGGAGCCCAAAAAATACCCTCAAGAAAAAAAAATGTTCCTGACGGTTTCTACCAAACTTGGCGCCCCTGCAAAAAAAAATGGCGCCCAAAAAATACCCTCAAGAAAAAAAGCTTCCAAAAAATACCCTCACAAAAAAATCTTTAAAAAAGCTTTGTCCCTGACTGTCCAAATAATACCCTCAAGAAAACAGCTTTGTCGGTTTCAACCAAAACTTGGCGCCCCTACAAGTAAAAATTAGCGCCCAAAACAAATTCCCCCAAGAAAAAAAGTTTTGTCCCTGCCGGTTTCTACCGAAGCGCCTCCTGACGCAAAAACCAAACGCCCTCAACAAAAAAAAGCAGCTCACGTTAATTTTAAAAATAAAAATGTTCGCGCCTTCAAAATTTGACGCCCCTCTTAAATTTGCTATAGCCTACTTAGCCTATAGTCAAGTCCGCCCCTGAGTGTTGCACATCAAAATAAAGCAAATTCAATGAAAATTTTAAAAATTTAAAAATATATGGGGTGTTCCATTTCAAAAAAAAAAGTTGAATGCAACCGGATGTCACTTCCAAGCAAAAGTCCAAGCATTAAAATATTTTTAATCGATTGGCCATATTCAAAGACATCAAAGTGCAAAATATAAGATTTTCAAAATTATTGGTTCTCCATAAACTTTTAATAGACCACTTCCGTGAATAACCCTGATAAATCGTATGTAAAATTTCAAGCTAGAGGAGGAGGTCGGGCCCCCTGCCCCCCTCTAAATCCGCCCCTGACCTTTAGACCAGCATATTTACATGAGTTAACCTGTTACAAATTATACATACCATACCATGGTGGAATACCAAATAAAATACAATTTGAACTTTTAAGTGTATACGAAATCGAAGGATTTTGTTGCTTATCATATATTTTTTATAAATGTTGTTTACATGTTCAATACATTTTACTTAACCTAAGTGTTTTTTTTTACTTACCTATCCTTTATCAAGAAAATCTGGAAGAAATTTCACGTTGAAACTGGCACAACTTTACCGGCATTTGGAACAGGTGCGGTTAATTGGAGAAAAAAATATGCTGTTGGCACAGCTGCGCATGCGTAGAAGGCTAACCGTTTTTCAGTATATTATTTTAAATAAAAACAAAACACCAAACAGAACTAAAATCAACAACCCCCAAAATAAATATCAAAAAACTAAACCAATCTCGGCACGGAGCTCTCTATTTAGCCACTTGTTTTTGAACACTGACCAACAGAAAAGTTTTCTGAGAAAACTATAAACTCCTAAATAAAACCGTTGTAACTTGAATATACAGAAACAGCCACTAGATGGAAGTCAAGTTAATAAAGAAAAGTGGAAAATAAAACAGCTGATTTTGTAAGTTTCAACCACACTGAATAGATGGCGCCACGTTTAATATATACAAAAATAGGCGTGACAAGTCTGACGTTTGTTGTTTACTTTATGCAATTTTAAAGTTTTTACCAAATATATACGAAGTTCTCCAATCCTAAAATGTCACAAGAACTTATTTTGACAGGTTCGTACAATAAAACGTTTATGTTAACTTATGTACGGTACATAATGTACCAGATACTTTTTTAAAAACCATGCATGTTTTATATTGTAAAATTTAAAAATGTTTTTATTTTTAGATAAACTTGAAATGCTACGGGCATTATATGATTTTAAGGCAACATATGAGAAAACAATAGGCTTTTATTTAAATGACTATTTTATTCTTCACCAAACTAACACAAAACACAAAAATTGGTGGCAAGTTATAAATGGAAAAGGTGTAATGGGATATGTGCCATCAAATTATGTGGAAAAAGTTAAAGTAACCCCAGAATTTTTACTGGAATATGTAAATAAAGCCTTGGATCATATGAAAAATGGTAATGCACCTTATGAGGGCTCTGAAGAGCACAAAAATGAGATAGTTTTACGTTTAAAGGATATAAAACGACAATGTGAACATATTCCAGAAGCAGCTAGAAACACCATAAGTTCAGAAGACAATGTGCCACCTTTGTTGTACAAAAATTCAGATGGAAAACTGACTACAATTAAATCAAGTACTGCTAGTAGTTATTCTTCCAATATTTCTGAAATGAGGAACCTTCCTGAAGAACCCAGACCTAAATTAGACACTCCACCTCAATCACAAGCTTTAAATGATAAAGAAAGTAACATTTATACTGAAATAGATGCCAAAAAACCTGAACCAAATACAAACTCAACACATTCAAACATTTCTCCTATTATTACACATCATTCTGTATATGAGTTGGTAGAAAGTGTAAGAATTAACACTCAGTTATCCCATGAAATGTCACGGATTGCTGTTCAAACAGTTGTGCAAGGCCTTCATGAGTTATTGCCAGCTTCATGTTTTCCTTACTTAAGTACAATATTAAGTCATAGTCAAATTTCATTAGTTGTTGATGATGTCCAAATAGACCAAACTCATGATGCTAGTCGATTAAAAATAATTTTTAACGAGTTAACTTCCTGCAAAGAGGATTCACAACAAAGAAGTTGGATGCTCCATGAAGATGAAATTGTTATTAAAGAGTATATTACTGAATTAATATCAATATTGGTAAGTAAAAAAAATCAGCATCCAGAGAAAAGAGCCACTAAAAAGTTATTTTATTTAACCAAGGAAAATCTTGCATTAGAAAAAAAAACTTAAAAATGTTTTGCGTTTCTCATGAAAAAAGTTATATGTCACCCTGTCCAGAAAAAAATTGTGACCATGATAACTTGAGAAATTTATTAGTTTATTATTTAAAGTTGTTAATGGCCCTAATCTCCAATGTTCTTGGCAGGGTAAATCCATGGTAACTCATGTTACAGCCACAGATAAAATGACACTTATTTTCATATTTTATTATATTGTTATATTTTAACAAATAATTTTTAATAATAATAAATAACAAACAATATTTTATAATAATTATTGTTAATTGTGTGATGGTTTTTGGGTGTCAGGCTTTTTATTGTTAATGTTATAAAAGATTTAAGTCATTTTTTCTACAGCTGTAACGTGCCCTATACAAAATGTCGGATTCAAACAGATAGATTCGGATAGAATTTAAATACGCAAACGATAGATAATGTATCTGTTTTAATCTGTAGCTTATTAAAATAAATCTGAACTGATCAGTCTCAATACGTTTAACATGTTAACCTGCTAACTCCACTTTTTTTACGAATTGTCGTTTTTGATACCGTTCAAATGAGGGCACTTAGTTACACCATCTATCTGCCAAAAACAGGCAACTCTAACCTTCTCCCAAATATAACTTTTATATAACCATGATGCTAGTCGAAAAGCTGCTATAGCTCCGCCACTTCCAGCAATTATTGCAAAGGTTTTTATTTTTAAAATGATTGCTTTTTGATGTTGAAGACAGTATTTTGTACTTTAATTTTTTTAAATAAAAACCTTTACAATAATTGTATTATTTTTTGAAAAAGCTTTACCTAAAACCTGCCAACTCCTTGATGGAGATTTGTCTCAAAGGTAGAAAACCTGCCATCTCCTTTTTAAATCAATCAAAATCAAGCCCAAATTATTTTTTTTTGTAGTTGATAGTTGTTACAACCTTCAAAACACGCTAATAAAGAAACGGGATTTTTCATTTTGTTATAGAATTATTATAGAAGTAATTATAAGGTTTTTTTCGTCTCCTGTAAAGTTTGGTTAAGAGGAGTTAGCGGGTTAACACTCTAAGCCGACGATATGCATATTCATTAAGAATACTATCAATCCATACATACAAATTGACTTTTAATCCGTATATGTAGATTGAATTTTAATCCGTATCAATCCGTGTGTACAGATTGAGAATTTTAACCCTACAATGCATTATGTAGCACACAAGCTACATACAATTAAATCGTTCATACCATTAAATCGTTCATATTTGATATAATAAAACTAGTACCTAAATAATTTTCATATTTTAAACCGTGAATTTTATCATTAGGGAACGTTTAAGTATTACGTAACGCAAATTTTGATCATTTTAGACCCCCCCCCCCGTAACGCTATTTTCCTATACCATTAACATGGGCGTAACACTCCAAAATTACGATGAGTTGGTATGCCATAAAAACATTGTTTATGTAAATAATTCAAGTATATATACTTAAGATTTTTTTTACTATTTTTTAAGGTCCTTGCAGCCCTTTTTACACGATTTTAAAATTTATTTTTAATTCTGAAAAATCATGCATTGTAGGGTTAACTCCTTACTATCTATCTGCATATACAGATATAATTTTAATCTGTATCAATCCGTATGTACGCATTGACCCTTTCAATCTGCAATATGCAGATAGAATTTTAAACTGTATCAGTCTGTACATATGGATTGAGAAATTCAATCCATATCTATATATACAGATTGAATTTTAATCGTACCAATCCATACATACAGATTGATCATTTTATTCTATCTATCTGCATATGCAGATATATTTTTAATCCGTATCAAACCGTATATACGGATTGAGATATTCAATTCGTATCTATCTGCATATACAAATTGAAATTTAATCCTATCAATCCGTATATACATATAGATCATTTTAATTCGTATCTATCTGCATATGCAGACATATTATTAATCCGTATCTATCTGCATATGCAGACATATTATTAATCCGTATCTATCTGCATATGCAGACATATTATTAATCCGTATCAATCTGTATCTATATGCATATAAAGATTAAATTTTATTCTTATCAATTCGTATATACAGATTGATGCTTTTAATCCGTATCTATCTGAATATGCAGATATATTTTTAATCTTTATCAATCCGTATATACGGATTAACACTTGGATTAGCACACTGAATACGTTCTACCTGCAAATACAGATTGAATTGTTTCTCAACGACGTTTGAAGCAAAAAAATCGGTATAAGATAATGTTCATGAAGCAAATTATTAAAAGGAAATTCTATTGTACTCAGGGATGGATTTTTTGTTTAAATTTAGTATCAAAAGTTAAAAATGCTTTTTATTGTAAAAACAAGTAAATAACTGAAGATGTGCGAATCTTGGTCATTGGATGTCACTTGTGATTGGAAACAAAGCAAATGGCAACAGGTATAGCCACTGAGCATTGATAAATTCTGTGAATTTTATGTTGCGGAATTTATTTAACCATACACATATGTGCCTATGTCCCTGAAGACGTTAATTGATAGGATGCTCTTTAGACCACGGACACGGATTAAAGGAATATTTTTTTTCTATCCGTTTAATCTGCAATTGCGTATTTAATAAATATACGTTTAAATTTGCAATTACGTATTCAAAATCTATCCGTTTTGTTTCATTTGCGGATTGTTTTTGAATCTATATTTACGGATAGATTTTTTTCTATCCATTTGATCTGCAACTTCGTATTCAGAATCTACCTGTTTTAATCTGTAATTGCGTATTCAATACCTAACCGTTTCAATTACTGATTGTTTTCCAAACCTATCAATTTGAATCCTATATTATTGGGTGAGTTACCATGATTTACCCGGCGGGGATGGTGGGGTGTAAAAATTGATTTTTTTTTCAAGAAATGAATGATTTTTTTGCAAAAGAATTGTTTTTTGAAAATAAAATTGTTTTTGAAAATAAGTTTTTTCTATTTTTTTTTTTTTAACTTTGATTTTTTTCTGTGATCTGTAGGGAAAGGTATGTTTTGTTGCCAGCAGTACCTAATTTTTTATATTAAATTAAAATATTTTGTTTTGGACTTTTTAATTTTTTTAATTGTTACTTTTTGTTTTTAACATGTTTCTAAAAATTAACTGTTGGGGAAGTTAGTTATAAATACTTCTCCAATAATATTGTCCGACCAAATAACCTTGTTCATTTTAAGGAATTCTTATATCGGAAACATCGCGCTATCAGGATCGTAGTATGCTAGGAGAGGCCACAGAACACCAATGAAAGCCAACGCATTTCTTTCCGCTTACCGATTCCCGCTAGCCAAGGTTATGTGGTCGGACAGTAAAGTATGTTTTGTTGGCAGCACTAGTTTCATATATTTGTAATTTCGAAAATTTAAGTTATCTATTATACATCCTTCTGCTTTTAGTCAAATGCTGATTCAAGTATATCCCGACATGTTATATCTACCGACCATTACCATTGTATCACAACACTGATTCAGTATTACCAAATGGAGGTCAGATGGTCAATTCGACAGTTATTGCTGCAAGCGTTTGGGGTGCTCTGCAGTTTAGACAAAACGGTGGTTAACATTATGCTAAATTCCATATTGGTTGCTGAATTAGCTAGGTATATAATAGTATATTATGCACCTAGTATGCGAACTAAGTCTTTAGCGTTCGAGACTGAAGTTTATTGCTGAGACGGAGCCGAGGCAAAAAATTAGTCGAGAACACTTAAGACAGTTCGCATACGTGGTGCATATACTATTTTTTCTACTACCTAAAGCTAGTAACTCTAAATATCAGTTAAAAATAAAGTTTAAAGATTATTTTGACATAGCTGGCAGTTTGACAAATAAGTTGATAAAAGTTAGTAGTTGTCTCAAGAATTTTTCATTATTGACCGTCGTCAATAAACAATGCTTAATAACGGTCAATAATAAATGAGTTCACTGATTGTATTGGTTGCCAAGGTTAACAAGCCTTGACAACGGTAGATAATATGTAAGCTAGCACTTAATTAGGTAGTAGAAATTAGTATATTGTTTTACTAAGAGGAAATGTGAAGCTTTTTTTACTAGTCTGTAGAATTTACGGACGACGCGAAGCGGAGTCCGGAAACTACAGACGAGTAAAAAAAGCACTTTTCCTCTGAGTGAAACATACTATTTTTTCTTCAAGTATCCTATATATATTTTTTAAATATTAATTTTTGAATTTATTCAGTAATAAAGTATTTTTTTATTAACATAGGCCAATAAAACCCTTTTGAAATAAACTTAAAACTTCATTTTAAATTTTTTTCGTGGGCTAAATCGTACACTTTTCGCAATTTCGATGGTAACTTGTCTAATGTAGCATTTGCAATTTCGGAGAGATTTGTAGGTGTATAAACCATATTTTCTTTTCAGTCATTTTTAATCAATTTCGCACAAGGTTTTTGCACAGAATCTCGAGTCAACCACCTGTTTACATAATAAACAAACAAGTTTGAAGTATGGCTGTCATCAAATCAAAGAGTGCTGTCGCCAGTGGTGGTTTTGCTAACTAACTTTTCTTTACGGCGTATAACAACAAACTCATTTTTTTACTGTAAAAAAATAGATCAATTCTAACTAGTGTGTTCAGTTATAAAATATGAACATTTTTGTATGCTTGAAGAAAATTGTATATTATGCACCTAGTATGCGAAAAGTCTTTAGTGTTTGAGACTGAAGTTTTTTTGCTGAGATGGAGACAAAAAATCAGTCGAGAACACTGAAGACAGTTCGCATACGTGGTGCATATACTATTTTTTCTACTACCTAAAGCTAGTAACTTTAAATATCAGTTAAAAATAAAGTTTAAAAATTATTTTGACATAACTGTCAGCTTAACAAATAAGTTGAAAAAAGTTAGTAGTTGTCTCAAGAATTTTTCATTATTGACCGTCGTCAATAAACAATGCTTAACAACGGTCAATAATAAATGAGTTCACTGATTTTATTGGTTGCCAAGGTAAACAAGCCTTGACAACGGTAGATAATATGTAAGCTAGCACTTAATTAGATAGTAGAAAAATATCTTTATTATATTTGTTAAATTACATTGTTACTGTACTATTCACAGCGCTAGAATTAGTCCTGTCGTTGACGGTAAAAATACGGTATTACCTCCGAATTCTTTCGGTAACATCAATTGACGTAAAATTTGAACAGTACTTAGAGGATGACTCAAGGAACAAAAGTGACCTAGTGCCGATGCGTGCATTTACCTTGGGGGTGAATGTCAATTCTTCTCGGGGGTGGAAACTATTATACTCAAAATAACCACAGAAATCTATAGAGGAATGAATTCCAAGCAAAAAGTTTGCTATAAAGTTATATCGATAAGTCAATACTTTTTGAGTTATACTTTTTTGAAAATGTTCGTTTTTCATCAAAAAAATGCATGTTTTTGAACGATTTTTCCCGAATAACTCGAAAACCTTACGTTTCAACAAACAAATTGTAATAAACAAAAATGAAGCTCATAAAAAAACAAGAAGATTGTTGTTTTTTTATTTCTGTAGATGTAAATCGAACCGAGTTATGGCTGGTTCAATGTCGCTTCTTATTCGCCGAAAACTGAAGCCGAAGCATTCAACGTTAAATAACGGAAATTTTTTAAAACGAACAATCAAGTATAACTCAAAAAGTATTGACTTATCGATATAACTTTATAGGAAACTTTTTGCTTGGAATTCATTCCTCTATCGATTTCTGTGGTTATTTTGAGTATAATACCCTCAGGGTAAAAGCACGCATCAGCGCTAGGTCACTTTTGTTCCTTGAGCAATCCTCTAAGTACTGTTCAAATTTCACGTCAATCGGTCTTATCCGAAAGAATTCGGATCAGAAAACCGTTATTCACTGGACTGAATAGTATTATACGGTTTTATAGTTTCGAATTTCTCAAATCGCCAAAAACAAAAAAGTTGTGGGGAGTTAAACTTAAAAAAAAATCAAAAAAATATTATTTTCATTTTTTAAATTTTTTTTTGCAAAAAGAAAATTAAAAGGAAAAAGTTGAAAAAAATTTAAAAAAATAAATAATTTTTTTTAATATTTGTGGGAAATTGTAATATACCATTTACTGTGAATGGTATATAATGGAATGCGTAGCATTACATATCTTCACGGCTTATTTTAACTTACACTGAAAGTTGTAGTGTACAAACACGAAAATGCAGGTATCTGTTTTTAATTTTTTTTTAATTTTCTTTTTCAGAGATATGCTGGCAAACCCAAGAAATATACCAAAGTTAAATTATTCCTCACTGTTGTTAACAATGATTTTTTCAATGGGTGAACCAATGCCCATAACACATTTAGGTAAGACTTTTTTTGCTGCAAAGAAATTGGGTTACCCAAAAAAAATCGTACAAGAAGCTTGTCTTTTAATTTTCCGACCACCCACCAATGCAAGGGAAAGTATAAATGCAGAATTGAGATCATAAGAAAACGACGGAAATATCTATTTTAAGGTTCCCGATGATTTTAAAAACCAATAGTTTTTGGGTGAAAAAGGAAATATTTTTACCAAAAACAAAAAACAAAATTCTGAATACCTTTATTTCGACTGTGGAAAACCCTGTTTTCTTGAAAAACTTCTTTACTTATAATGTAAATATTAATTTAAAACCAAAAATCAATTAATCAGGCGAAACGTTTTTTAATTGCAAAAAAAGGTCACGTGACCTCTGTAACTTTTTAATAATAGCTTAATTTGAACAAATATTGCAAGTTCTTAATTTTAATGTAGCATTTTCTTGTCCATTAATTTAAAATAAAAGACAGTTTAATATAAAAGTACCTACCACAAATAAAAAAAATAAAAAATATATTTTAATTTAAAAAAAAATTGTATCTTAATTATTATTTTTTTTTAATAAATAATTTGTGTATTTTTTTTAGAAATTTTAGGAAAACAGTTTTTACTTTTTGTTCTTGACAACATTGAATATCCACCGGATACAGATGTGGACGAACAAATTCCCGATTTGTTTTTAAGTCTAGTCATATCATACAATCTGCAGTTTCCCGATAACTGCAACGATAACCCCGTTTTGAATGCCTTACAAGAAAGAGACGTTGCCAAAACTTTTACTGAAAAAATTCTACTGCTTCTAAATAGAGAAGGTAAGTTATTAATGAGGGGTAATATTTGAGACCATGTTAGATAAAATTGTCCATTTCAGGGTAATCTTTTCATGGTCAATAATTTAGTGTGTTCAATGGAAAAAGCAAAACTAATCAAGAGTCATCAAATGATAAGTTTTGCTAGCAAACTGCTGAACGCCTATTATCTGTCACTTGTCACAACCACCATTTGAGGTTAGAAATACCCACAAAAAGTACAATCCCGCGCTTTTATAAAATTAATCAAAACTAATCATCTTAATATAACATTACATTACATGTTTGTTTAACCTCATACTATTCCACTTAATTAAGCATCCCCTACGTCCAGGACTTGTCTGGGCTAGTAGTAGAGGGAACCACCGGCTTATACTGACTTTCCAACCAGTTTTTATAGGGAGTGTCTGCTTCGCCAAATTTCAATTATTTATTAACTGAAAAAGATAAATCGGCGCCAGTGAGAATCGAACTCACGCTAGTTGGCTGGTAGACTTGTCATGTACAGTCGCGGTAGACCACTACACCAATCCTCCCAACCCTATTTCATTATTAGTTATTATTTTTAAGCTCGTCGCGCTCAGGGCATAAACATCTACTTAATACCCTTGGTCCATAAATAACTATTATTACTCCCCACCTATATAGCTGAAATATTATACTTACACAACTTTTTGACATTTACAGCGCGAAAATTCATAAAAAAGTCTCAATATTTACCCACTCCTTATAAATTTTGCTCCACGCTCTGTCTCCTGGCGACATTAAAATAATAATAAAAAATTAGATGGTCGTTGATGCAGTATTGTATAGGTATTCCAAATGTCTAGTTAATATATTAACGCGTTTAAAAGTTATAAGGAATAAGATAACTTTTTACACAATTTTTTGACATTTACAGCGCGAAAATTCGTCTAAAATGTGTTAATTATTAACTTAAAATATGGTCCACAAATACAATACTGCATGAACAATCTTTTATTTTTGTTATTATTATTTTAATGTCGCCAGGGTAATAAGTGGAGGGGCAAAATTTATAAGGAGTGGGTAAATACTGACACTTTTGTGCGAATTTTCGCGCTCTAAAGGTCAAAAAGTTATGTTATTATAAAATGTTTATAATATTTTAGCTAGAGATATATATGGGGCAATAAAAACATATATTTGAAGGAGACCAACGTAAGATTTATAAGTGAAATCTTGCAAGGAAAGTGGAAAATTTTATTATTTTTTTTTAATTGACGTTAAGATGCCTAGGGGGTGGGCCACGTGACCCTCCATGACATGACTTATTAAGCAACTAACCTAGATTATTTTAAACCCAAATTTACCCATTTGTAATATGTATTTCCAATAATTTTTAAAAATATATATGCATTTTACATGAAAATGCTTTTTTTGCTGGTCGCCACCTCTAGAAATTATTCGATTTTGGCAAAAATTTTTCTAAAGCATTTTTTATAGGGAAAAATAAATTGAGGGGGTAGCCCGTTAACATTTTAAATTTTCGCATTTTTAGTAGCACCCTAGTATACATGCAACACCTTGTCGCTCTAGCTCAAAGGGTACTAGAGTTATTAATTAAAAACCTTATTTTTATTACAGTTTGGACTTTTTAAAGGGTCGTAACTCTCTTAGGGTTTGTTTCCGACCTATGTTCTTATGCTGGTTTTTCATGTTTTGTGATGTAGAATCATTCCCTTTATTTTTCGCCAAAAGACATCAAACACCGTGTACATGTTATAAAAAATATCCCGTGTTTTTTTTGTTCATTTTTTATTTAAAATTGCATGTATTTTCAGAGGATCCAGTAAGAATTTTCGACCACTTACCTGCCCCACCACATTCCTTACTGAAATTATTCATAGACCTATTTAGCAGAAAGAATACTGCAGATTTATTTTATACCAATGATATTAAAGTTTTAATTGATATAACAGTGAGAAATATTTCCGACCTGTCACCCGGCGATCTTGTAAGTACCTATCCTGTTTAGGGTCACTCAATCGGTTGTTGCTTTGTATACTATTTGTGTTAGTGTGTTTTGGTGGTTGGTTGATTTGGACTTTTTATGTGAAAACTACCAGAAACCCAAGGGGCTAACTAACAAAACACTAGACAAAGCAACGACTGATCGAGTAACCCTAATCTTTTTTTGTTTAAAATAAATTTATTCTTTTTTGCTTAAGAAAAATTATATTCGTCTTATGATTTTAAAACTTTGTAGAGCGTCAAAAAGATATTACAATTTTCTTTGAATACAAATTTTTGAGAATACAAATAAATACGCTATTTCTCATATTATTGCCTCCAAGCCAGACTACATGTCCAATGGACATTCTCCATTCATGGCAGATAATTTTACTATTATAGATATTATCTTAATTTTAACTTTATTAGTTGAGTATTTGAGACTCAAACCTTGAGTGCATGAGAAGTTAAAACTTTTAAATCGTAAAAAATCTTTGAAAAATATCTCTAATTTTTGTATGTGAAAATTTTAAAGGGCTTGAGATCTTATATTTTTCCTTTTGAGCATTCAAAATTATGTGCCAAATTTTAAAATAATAAAAAATTCTAATCCGTGTCGAAAATCCGCCAAAGTTGCCCCTAAACACTAAAATTTACTAATTTCTACCATAAATGAATCGGTTATTATTAGAACACCCTAAGTCAAAAACCGATATTTCTTAATGTGCCAAGTGCAAAAATAAAAATAGGAATTTGAGTAAATACTTGTTTAGTGTTCATTAACTGTTACTGCACACTAAACAAGTGATTACTCAAATTCCATATATTTTTTTTTGCACTTAGCACATTCTGAAATATCGGTTTTGACTTAGGGTTATTTAGTTATAACCGATTCAAATGTGAGTCAAACAGTAAACAAACATATATTTTATGTCTATAATGGTCCACACAAACCCATAGGGCTTAAGGACTGTTCTGTACTGTTTAACATATAACTGTGATAACTGAATTGTTTAATAAATAATACTTAATACTTAATTTTAAAAATGTATCAAACCAGACTAAATTTATTTTTATTTAATGTGTTCTAAAATTTATTCATAAATTAAAACAAAACGAGCTAAGCGCCAATTATTTAGGATCTCTTATTTTGCGCTTATATCGTTTTGTTTTAGTTCAATCGTTTTAATATTATGAATAATTAATAGAATGTATTAAATAAAAATAAATTCAGTCCGGTTTGATATATTTTTAAAATGTTTGTTTGCCATTTGACTCACATTTGAATCAGTTATTGCAAAAATACCCTTATGTTCAGTAATGGTTACTGCACACCAAACAAGATTTTACTCAAATTCCTATTTTTTTGCACTTAGCACATTATTAAATATTGGTTTTTGACCTAGGGTGTTTTAGCAATAACCGATTCATTTATGGTAGAAATTCGTAAATTTTAGTGTTAGGGGCAACTTCGGCACGGGTTAAAATCTTTTGATCATTTTGAAATGTAGCACATAATTTTGTATGCTTAAAAGGAAAAAAATAAGATTCCAAGCCCTTCAAGTTTTTCACTTATACAAAAATTACAGACAATTTTCAACGATTTTTTACGATCTATGGGTAATTTACGAATTTTAGGGGCCCAGTTAGGACCCTTAGAGAAGTTTGATCACTCTCATATTTTCTGCATTTAGTTATACCTAAATTAAATTTTAAAACAATAAAAAATATGAGATCCACCCTAATGTAACATACATATCATAGTCTGTAAAATAATATACCAGGTTGAGAGAAGCAATCCTTTATTATTAGTTTATAGTTTATTATAGAGTTATTAGAAATTTAAAGCCATATATGTATAAAATTTCGGTTTAACCGAAAATTGAAAAAGAACTACACCATTGCAGAGACCATTTACGTAAATACTGTACCATACGACCCCGCATCTCATTTAAAAGGTTGCCCCTTGCGCCCCCCTCGTCTAATTTTGAATTACAAAAATATACTAATTACATAAAAATATATAGTTTTTAATTTTATTTTTTAGAGAAGGCATCAATATTTGGAGCTATGTCGCCGTGTGATGAGACACACAAACTATGACGAACACAAACACAGATGTGATGAAATTTTAAAATGTTTTACGCGTATATTTTGCGAGGAATCGGATTCCAGCAAAGAAGACCAAAAATTAGTGAGAGAAATATCCAACGAGTTCCCGAATTTTTTTAAGTAAGCTTTTTATCTCAGGGTGTTTTATGAATGGATAAAGCCTGGTTTCTTTATGTCAAAATTAGAAACATATTAGAGTTTTTTTTTCTACAAATCAACAATTTAACTTGTTGGACTTTGTTCAAAAAATTTAAGGAAATTATGCCAAATTAAAAAAATATATATATAAAAGGGGGAAAATCTTGGACAATATTTGGGCAATACTTTGACGATTGTTGATCCCTGTACACGTTTTTTTTCTAATAATTGCAATTATCATTATTATAATCAGGGCCTTAGCAAAGATTTAGTGGGGGGGGGGTATAGAGAAGGTCGATAATCACAACTTTTTTAGTCTATAATTACAACTTTTATCAACTTGATAAAAAAGTTCCCACTACTGCTAACATTACAACTTTTATATTTTGAACCCATGAAATTTACAACTTTTACAAGATAGGTGGGAGGAAGACTTCCCCCCATAGCTACGGCTCTGATTATAATTTAACCCCTTGAGTCAGGTGTAGGTAATCAAATATAGATAAACTGGTCAAGAAAGCAAAAATGTATATTTTAAAGTTTTTTTTAGTAATAATAAACATATATGTTCGAGAGAGAGTTTAAAAATTAATAATTTTTATAATAAAAGGTCGAAAAAATGTTAAGTTTGATAACATATATAAATGTATAAAATAGAAAAAAAAGTTATGTAAATAATGTTTAATTAATCTAGTTATTCATATTTTATACAAATTTTAAATTTATAAATTGGCTGAAAGACATTTTTTAATGTCCATTCTGGACTTTTTGCCCAAATAAGGATTTTTTAATAATTAATCTAAAACTTGATCTAAAAGCACATTGAAGTACAATTTTTGGAATAAGCGGACGTCCATAAAGTATGTCACGCTTTTTTTTCAGCACTAAAGCATAATTTAATTATACATATGTATTATGAACCTGCAAGTTCATAATTTTTTAGGCAATACTTCCCATGAAGGATGGATCATCTTTTAAAGGACTTAATAGCTGTTTATGTATTTTTTCTTCAGCCTTAATGGTTTGTGCCAAAGCTTATACAGTTTTGTCTGCAGACTTTATATAGTTTCGTCTGCAGACTTTAAACCCATGGGTTTAAAGAACGAGGTTAATACATTTTGAAATTTATTTTGGGAACCTGGGAGACAGACCCTTGGCTTAAAATTATATGTAATTTAATATACATATTGATTAAAAATTGTAAAATTAAAATACCTCTAAAATCCAAAAATATTTTATCCCTTTTTGTCATAGTTTTTTACCTTTAATTAAAACATATTTAGTTTAAGTTTAAAAAAAGAGTTTATCATTAGAAATTAATAATTTAATTTTTCCAGTTCTTTCTCATTTAAAAAGCACCCTGATATTAGTAGTTTTGCCATATTATTTGTGATATTTTTATATTAAATTTTATTTATTTGTTCTTTATTATTAAAAAGTTTATAGTTCTATAAATATTAAGAAATTTTTGATCCTTCCTCATATTGGAGTTGATTTAAATAAACCATAGAAAAAATGTTATCTCTCCAAAATATAAATTTATTGTCTATTAAACAAACATTACAGCGACAATTGTTTCGACTTTTTTAACATAAAGTCATTTTCAAGCTACAAATAATGAAAAATTAGGTTGAAAATAGTACAATTCCTTTTAGAAAAACTTACTTTTTAAATTTATAAACAAAATAACTTGAGTACACATTATTAGAAATGTCATACTGACCTTAACTCTATTATTTTTATAAAATCTTAAAAATTTAAACAAAAAGAAAACTACAATAAGTTAAAATAAAATAAATTAATGAAATCTAAAATTTTAAATTGAATAGAAATCTGGGACATCTATCATAAAATAATCCAAACTATACTTCAAACAGACTAAAGGAATTATCTTTAAATTGCAAAAAAGGTAGATAAACATAAAAAAGGAAAAAGATTAATTTATATTTAACTTGGTAATTGGAATAAAATTTATAAACTGACCTGTTCCTGTGATAGCTTTTACATAGGCCGTAGTTATCGTAAAATCTGTATAAGAACCAACGAACACTGTCGTTTACTACGTGCAAATAATGTTGATCTAGCAGGTCTTAACTATAAGTCCAACTTTGCCAACCATGTGTTGTGCAACAACCATGACTATGAAAATGAAGTAAGCGTTTTGCATATTTCGAACGATAGAGTTACAGATCTGCTAGAACAATTTGCCATTTTGTACAACAAAAAGTTCCATAGGGATAGGTTAGTTAATGAACAAATAGATTTTTTGAACATTTATGTTTACAATAATGTTTTAAACGTTAGACCGGAGATTGTTGCCTGTCCCCTTACTGAGCATTAATCTTTGGAGTAAATATTTTTGTTTAAAAACTTTTCCAAAAATTTTGTTCCCTTTTTGATTTGTTTTTGAGTTTTTGATGTGAATTTGCTGCCACCTCTTCAATTTTATTCCAATTACCAAGTTAAATATAAATTAATCTTTTTCCTTTTTTATGTTTATCTACCTTTTTTTGCAATTTAAAGATAATTCCTTTAGTCTGTTTGAAGTATAGTTTGGATTATTTTATGATAGATGTCCCAGATTTCTATTTAATTTAAAATTTTAGATTTCATTAATTTATTTTTTTTAACTTATTGTAGTTTTCTTTTTGTTTAAATTTTTAAGATTTTATAACAATAATAGAGTTAAGGTCAGTATGATATTTCTAATAATGTGTACTCAAGTTATTTTGTTTATAAATTTAAAAAGTAAGTTTTTCTAAAAGGAATTGTACTATTTTCAACCTAATTTTTCATTATTTGTAGCTTGAAAATGACTTTATGTTAAAAAAGTCGAAACAATTGTCGCTGTAATGTTTGTTTAATAGACAATAAATTTATACTTTGGAGAGATAACATTTTTTCTATGGTTTATTCTATAAATATATTTTAAATTCTAATTTTTTCAATAAATTATCAGGTATTATGAAGGTATGCCTAAATTACACTCGAGATAATACTCCAATATATAGTAAGTAAATACTTAATTATTAGCTGTTTGGTTCTATAAGCCAAATTATAGATTTATATTTAATGTTAATTATAGATTTATATTTAATGTTAATGTAAATAATTTAACTGTGATTTAAATTTAATATTAATAGTATTTTTTCGTTAATGGTCTACTCCACTTAGCACGCTTACCAAGGGATCATCTAGACTGGGTCTCGAAAGGTCATGTTAGGGTATTTCCACAAGCTCGCATAACAAGCATAGTACATAAGAATGCGATGCCGCCATGTGTCGCCATCTTGTAAGCCAATTTCGGTATCGCATTCTTATGTAGTATTCTTGTTATGCGATCCTGTGAATATGCACTTATGTAATGAAAAGAAAAAATTGAGTCGTATGTGTTTTTTAAGGTAAATTTCGATATATTTTAAAAATATAAATATAATATTAAATCTAGATTCTGATATATTACAATAACTTTTTAAAAGTTTAGTTTTTTTTAGTATATATCGTCGGCTTACAAGTAAAGAGCACTAAGTCCAAAAACATGGTTTTGAGATATTGACAAATTTAACTTTTGCTGTTGTTTTTTAATTTTTGTAATAATTGTTACAAAAATGCACGTTTCGCCAAACAAACACCAAGTTGCTTAGTACAGAAACATTTGAAATAATCTACAAGTAAAACGCACTAAGTGACTTATTGCCTATTGCCAGATAAAATTTTATTCTAAATCAAACTGGTGCGTTTTGTATAGTGAGTAACTCTCTTGGCAGTCCACCTTGAACTTAGTTCGGTTTACCTGTACATAGATCATCAAAAATTAATTACAGTGCCATAAAAATCCCATTTTTGCAAAAAAGTGACTTAGTGCCTTTAACTTGTAAGCCGACGATATTTTAAAATCATAGAGATTAATTACTCGGATAATTATTTTAAATCAGATATTTTTTAAAAGTCACATACTAAATTATTAAATTGGATATGTACAAGGCTCTTAAGAGAGCAATAAATATGATTAATAAAAATATTAACATTTTCTATACCTTGATATAAATAGGCACCTTCATAAAAGTACAAATTATTTATAATCTCTAGGGATCTACAAGGTATTTTATACTAAAGTAGGTACTTAAACATAGGTCTTTACACCACACCACTATGGGCCAGTTGGTCAGGTATTTTGGCAAAAAGTATTTTAAGCAATTTCGATAAAACAAATATGTCACTGTAATCAAGGTAGGGTTTCCAGTCCCGAAATTCGGGATATCCCGAATATTTTTGAATCCCGAAAATCTCGAAAAGGCCCGAAAATCCAGAAAAAAAATTAACGAATTTATTTATTAAACTAAACAACGGGCTGAGCATTTTCGATGAACTGTTTTCGTGAAACAATATACATAATGTTAATTGTATAAAAAAAATCTCGCTTTTATTAGAGTTTATTATATTTTTTATAGTGTTTATTTTAATGAGGTTCAATTCCAACTTGTGCACACGTGCTTTGGTTCAGTAAGTTTTGCGAAAAAGTGTCCGAAGTCACCTACACCGTCCAAAGTCACCTCGGTTGACGGTAATGTTTATTTATTAAAATATCAATTTAAATTAAAAAAATATTACACTTCTGCTCAAAAATATCGGCCCACCTAAAAAAATACACATTTTCAAATGCTAATAACTTCAAAACTATTCAATAGATTTATTTGACCTTTTTTTTATTTTAAAGCTTGAACTTTTAGCTCTTAATTACTGGAATAAAAATTATCAAAAATCTTTTTTTAAACCGGCAGCAATGAAAATTACACAGCTATGTTTTTTTACTGCTTCTTTCGATATGCGCACGATTTGCCACTGCATATTTTTTTACAATTTAATTAATTGATTTTATAGGCCAATTAAATGGGAGTAATTTCTTTTTTAACTTTTTAATTTTCCTTTTCTCGTTTAGGAGATATACGGTTTTTTCTGAAAATAAACATTTTTGCAAATAACAAAAAAACTACACAGTGGATTTAATTGATTTATTTTTTAATTTGAAGCTTAAGTCCTTAACTTTTATTTATTTAATTTAAGTTTCTGGTGCAAACATGTTTAAACTGGGTTTACATTGCTTAAATAGTCATGTTTTTTTTACCCAATCTTTTTTGATGCAATTTAACCACAAACTCAAATGTTTCCATAAGTTTTAAAACTTATTCTAAAAGCCACACTTATTGTGACTGATTCCTTCTTTTATTTTTTATCATAAGTCTTCTCATTTAGGAGAAATTAAAGTTTTTCGGAAAAAGTGACTTTTTAATCAGTGGGCTAGTGCCACCCCTGTAAAACTGTATATGACGGAAAAGCGTCGATAGAATATAAAGATCTATTGCACTTCTATAACTTTAGCTTAAATAAATACATTTAATTAACACGTTTTCTGCGTTAGCAACTTTTTGGTTCCCAGCTCAGACTGCGTTTTGAGGCATATATGTCGAACGAACTTTGCACAGACTGTTTAAATCTCTAATGGTACTCCAAAAACAAGTTCTAACGTCTTTTTAAGGACTTTTTGCTTTTTAATTTTTTTTAAACAAAATATTTTATCAAATAAAATAACAATAAACAAATTTTAAATTTTATTAAAATTATTTAATAACAATTATAAACACAAAAAAACGTATTAGACGTGTATGTTTTTTTACAACAATGCTGCTTTTCGTTATTATTAGTTACATTACATTATGGTCAATAAAACATTCAATTTAATTTAACAAAACACTAAAACTAACCAACATTACACGGTTGAGGCTAGGTTATCAATGTGTATACACAATAGTTAAAATTTATCTACATAAATATTATAGACGTTATAGTCATATTTCCCAATGTTTTTCATACAGAATTAGGTTTTAAAAATGGTTTGAGGCAGCTGTATATCCCATGCCTGGCAGCATTTACTCCTATTCTTTTCAAAATAATAATTCCATTCCTTTTTTTTGTACATTTTCCAATTTTTTTTTCACAAATATTCCATACCGTAATTTAACACAACAATAGTTCAGAACCACACAATTATAGTCCAGCCACATATATTCCATAAGCAGTTTATTTTAAAAAATATGTATTATTTTTCCATCAAATTTGTTCCTATTTACCAGCACTTATTTCCAAGCCACCCATGAGGTAAAGTGATTAGCTCGTTTTTTTTTATACTGGTTTCCCCATTAGGCCTAATCCACAAAAAACTTGCAAACTCAATAAGAATAATACAGAACACAATAACAGAATACTCAATAACAGAACACAATAACAGAATGCTCAATAACAACCATACAGAACACAATAAAAGAATACTCAATAACAAAACACAATTAGACTATACACAATAACAGAATACTCAATAACAATAATACAGGACACAAAATTTTGGAAAATGTGTTTTTAGTGTAATTACTGCTCGTATTCAGATCTACTGATCTGTATAACTGGCATATTACATGAAACTATGCTATAGTTATATGTAATATGCCAGTTATACAGGTCGGTAGATCCTAATAAGAGCCGTAATTACACTAAAAACACATTTTTCAAAATTTTGTGTTATAACACTGTTCTTAAACGGGTGCGATATGTCTAATATTAATATCTGGTATTTCCCCCCCTAGCCCTAAGTACATCCTGTACTCTATTACTCATAGAGAGAATTAAGTTTCTTATAGTATTCTGAGGTATATTTTCCCATTCTTTCTCGACTGCTATAATTAGTTCTGGAATTGTCGCTGGCGCTGGGTTCCTTGATCGAATTCTTCTTTTTAACTCATCCCAGAGATGTTCGATTGGGTTAAGATCGGGGCTATTAGCTGGCCACTCTAAGACGTCGATACCGACATCTCTTAAGTATCGTCTGATATTTGCTGCAGTATGCGGCTTTGCATTGTCTTGCATGTAAATAAAGTCATCGCCTATAAATCCGGCGTAAGGTACGACGTGCTCTTCCAAAATTTCTTCGACATACCTTTCCGCTGTAAGACTTCGCCTTTGCCGTCCACGTTCTTCCCTTATAATAAAAACGGGTTCAGTTTTAGCTTTCAATGATATACCTCCCCATATCATGCACGATCCACCACCATAACTAACTTTTTCTGCAATGCAGGCCTGTGCATAACGTTCTCCAGGACGTCGGTAGACACGCTGTCTTGTATCATTCCCAAATAGACATATCCTGGTTTCATCAGAAAACATAACCTTTGCCCATTGGTTTCTGTCCCAGTTTAAATGTCTTCTTGCAAACTGCAGCCTGGCACGACGATGGTTAGCAGTGAGTTTAGGTCCAGTTGCGGCCTTATAAGAGCAAAGGTTTCTTTCAAAAAGCCTTCGACCAATAGTGGACCTACTTACTGCTACACCTCTTGTTTCTTGAAGCCGTGATCTCAAATTAACTGAATTTATACGACGATTCCGCAGGGAATTAAGCTCGATAAATCGGTCATCCCGAGCGGACGTGCACCTATGTCTGCCAGCTCCTTGGCGTCGACTAAAGGAACCGGTCTCCTCAAAACGTTGGAATACTCTTCTTACCGCTGCTCTCGTAATATTTAACTGTTGAGCAACATAATGCTGACTGTGCCCTTCTTGTAGCAGAGCTACAGCTTGGGCAACTACTTCCGGACTTGTTTCCATTTAAATAATACAATTAAATAAAATTTTAACGAGTTAAAAAAGTATTGTCACATAAGTGACAAGTCTTGTCAATCATAAAAAAGTTAGTTACAGGGGTGGCACTAGCCCACCACTTAAAAAGTCCTTATTTACCAAAAAAACATAATTTCTCCTAAATGAGAAGACTTATGATAAAAAATAAAAGACGGAATCAGTCACAATAAGTGTGGCTATTAGAATAAGTTCTAAAACTTATGGAAAGATTTGAGTTTGTGTTTAAATTGCAACAAAAAAGATCGAGTAAAAAAAACATGACTATTTAAGCAATGTAAACTCAGTTTAAACATGTTTCCAACAGAAACCTAAATTAAATAAATAAAAGTTTACGATTTAAGCTTCAAATTAAAAAAAAAATCAATTAAATCCATTGCGTAGTTTTTTTGTTACTTGCAAAAATGTAAATTTTTAGAAAAAAACTTATATCTCCTAAACGAGAAAAGGAAAATTAAAAAATTTAAAAAGAGATTACTTCCATTTAATTAGGCTATAAAATCAATTAATTAAATTGTAAAAAAATATGCAGTGGCGAACCATGCGCATATCGAAAGGTGCAGTAAAAAAACATAGCTGTGCACTTTTCATTGCTGCCGGTATAAAAAAAGATGTTTGATAATTTTTATTCCAGTAAGTAAGAGCTAAAAGTTCAAGCTTCAAAATAAAAAAAAGATCGAATAAATCCATTAAATAGTTTTGGAGATATTTGCATTCAAAAATGTGTATTTTTTTAGGTGGGCCGATATTTTTGAGCAGAAGTGTATATATTTAATATAAATACTCGTTCTTTTATAAGAAGTTTTTAGTTTAAATTATATAATTTTATTTATTTAGTATTAGATAATTTATAATAATTATAATTATTAATTTATAAAATTTTTTGATTAAATTAGACATTTTTTTATTTCGGAATCGGGATCCCGAACTTTTTGAAATTTTCGGGATCGGGATCCCGAAACCTGGAATCCC
The DNA here is from genome assembly GCA_958510825.1 of Brachypterus glaber. NCBI lineage: Eukaryota > Metazoa > Arthropoda > Insecta > Coleoptera > Kateretidae > Brachypterus > Brachypterus glaber. The sequence continues at coordinate 21,161,620 of OY294044.1, read as the reverse complement.
TATATCAAGGATATTTGAAGTATTTATCATACAAATATTGAGCCTTTTAAATAACTTTTGAGATCAGGGCAATAGCGCGAAATCTAAATTTGTTTTAACACTTTGCTGGGTCTGGCTGTTTTACATTAATTACAATTTTGGATTAGTATGGAATTTTACAAGTGTTTTATCATTTTTTATATTCTTATAGATGCATAAGTTAAATATAATTAGCTGAAAATAGTTTTTGTATGTTAAATACTACATACTTTTTAATGAAATTGCTACTTAGTTTAATAAATGACATTTTAGAAATAACCCGCAACACAACGCTGTCAATATAAACAAATTATACAGGATGTCTCAACAAAGCCGACTCGATACATAGTAAAGTATCCACTTTAGAGAAAAACTTTAAAGGGAAAAGTTGTATGATTTTTAAAAAGGCACATTCTAAAAATATTTTGAAATATACAGGATGGTCCTCCTATGGTGGGTAACATCTGACTTAATTTTTTTAAACGGAATGGTGTACTTTTTATTATGTCATCTTACTTTTCATAAAAATACCTTTATTTTAATGTCATATTATATGTCTATTGTTTATAGTTTTTGAGATATAATTTTTTTTTTTTTGAGAAAAATGCATTTTTAGTGATGAGATAAAACCTGCTTCAATTTCTTTACTTTTTGTCAAAAATTAATAAAATTTTGCAAGCTTATCTTAAAAGGGTGTATCTAATTTCTTTATGAACGAAAAATAAAATGTTTTATACAGGGCGTTCAAAATTAATTTTCAAACTTTTGGATTTTCGAACATAATTTTTTTTTTAATTTGTTCATTAAATGTATAATAAAATTCTAATGGGGGTTTTTAACATTGGATTCGATTTTAGCGGTGTTGTAAACCCCCAAATACAAATTTTCATGTTTCTTTGACAAAAATCAGACTTTCTGCCAAAAAATCTGATCCTCTGGCCCATAGTGCACACATCTGTTTTTCGCAGTGAGAATTGATTATTAATAAGGTAATATTACCTTATTCAGAGCCAGATTTACACTTCTTGCGCCTTACGCAAAATTAATTTAGCGCCATTTTGCCGCTTTCATCAAAATAAAAAAATTATAACTAAACAAAAAAAAAGGTGCACTTGGATATATTTATTTAAAACTTTAGGTGTTGTCCAAGGTGTTTTCTCTTTTACTTTCTCTGAGGAGTCTTGTGAGGGTAAGAAAAATTGGAAACTTTTTATTGTTTCTCAGGGTGTTAAATAAAAAAAAAATGTCCATAAGTCTGTCTGTCTGGGAAAGTGACCACAATAACTTAAGAAAATTTTGAACTAAAAACTATAAATTTGGAACATAGGTTCCTTATAAATTTTTGGCTAAGTTTTTTCTGTGTTAAATCTATAGATTTTTGAGCTTTTCTATAAGATTTCTGAATAATCTTAGAAACTTTGTAGAAAATTACCGAGATTTTTTAGACTTTTGAAAATATGTATAGTTACGGCTTTCCCGTATACGCGTAGTGAATCACCCCTTAGGAAGAAAAATCCATTCTATACTTTCACATGAATTAGTCAAAATTTTTAGTAAAATTAAAAAACATATTTTCGCAAAAAGGTACCGAAGCTAAGAAAAATAAATATATTTTGAAGAAGACTATGAATAACAACGTTAAGAAAAGGCTGCCTGGCCTGGATCAAATTTACCATTTAATTGTAGTATGGTAAGTGAAAATAATTTTTTTTAATTCTTTATGTTCAAAATTAATGGATTGCCCCTACCACAAGCTTAAAGCTTATTGGGGGCTCTCAATGACTGTACAAAAACATAATAAATAAATAAAATTTATTATCTATATGAAAAATATATATATTTTCTGAAAATCTTGCGACTTACACCATGGCGTGTTTGGCATATACGAAAATCCGGCTCTGACCTTATTCGAGATTTTATGTAGGCTTGGATGTAGGTAAGTGGAACACACTATGTCCTGTTCAAGATACCCTCTAATTATGAAATACATTTAATCATGAGAATGCGGTGTTTCATAAAATAAAGCTTAATTTAAAAAAAAAAAAATACTTATTGGTAAATTATATCACCATATAATTCATGCATTTAGTCTTTTATACTAAATTGCAGTTCTTCTAACAACTGCACTTAGTAGCTCATTACTATCTGGCTGTTCAGTCATGATAGTAACCTTAACCCACTGTCTAGTTCGAGATGACTCCTTTATTGCACTTAAAACAGATTGCACATAAAGACCATCTTCAAAATTGGCTGCTGAACATACAGGTTCTTTAATCCAACCTGCTTTCTCATTTACAGGTAAAAATGCTTCCCTAAGAGCTGATACCATCTTACATAAACCCTTTGTAAAAGTTTTAGGTAAAATAGAGTTTGGTACTGGACAACTTAGGTCTTCAACATCTAAATATAAGACTTCTTCATTTAACTTATTCTTTTTTCCAAAAAGATCACCTCCTCGTACAGCTAGATAGCCTGTGCTACTACAAATCATAACTTCTTGTTGAAAATTTGTCCCTACAGTATGACTGTTTAATGTAGCAGTGACTAAAATACCATTTTCAAGCTCCATTTGAAAAGTACAAAAATCGGGTGCTGTTATGTGTCGAATACCATTTATATTTTGAGTGCTTTTTGTAAATGTTCTCACAACACCATGTACTCTTATTGCCTTTTGATTTGTCAGAAATGAAACTAGGTCTACAACATGACTTCCAATGAGATTCAGAGTTCCACCACCCATTTTATCATCACATTTCCAATCAAATGAGTCTGATTCTGCAAATAAGCTTCCACTTTGTATGCGGATATCAATTAGTGTTATAGGAGATTCTAGATAGTTATCTTTTAAAGTTTTTTTGATTTTTGTAAATGCTGGCAAAAATCGAAATGAATGGTTAATCAATGATATTAATGTGGGATAGTATTGGCCAGCTTTAACCATTTTTAAAGCATCGGCCTGGTTTAAGCCAGCTGGTTTGTCACATACTATGTGTTTACCTATTCCCAAAGCCTTCACACTTATCTGAGCATGTAAATTCGGGGAGCACAACACAAATATTAAATCTACATCTTTTCGTAGCAAAACATCATCAATTTTGCTGGTGTAAAATGGAATGTTAAGTTCTTTAGCAATTTCTTGTGCATCTTGTAATATTTTACACCAAATGGCTTCAATTTTAAAACCGTTGTCACGTAAAATAGGCACTAAAACTTTGACCACAGGCCCTGTGCCAAAAACGCCTATCCCTGGCAACATGATTATTGTTTTCGGATATACAATAAAATAATTAATCTATATAACTTCCTGTTGTATATGCATTAATAAAAGGTAGTAACTAACTCGTATTTTTCTCAAAACTACAAACTGCTTAAAACTTTTAATAAACATAACCTTAAAATGTCGTCTTATTCTTCTTCTTGAAGTAATTTTGAATAGACAGGACCGGATTTAGCGTCTTTATCCGAAGTAACCAAAAATTTGGTTTCAAGGTAAATTATACAAACAGGCAGATTTACAGGGGGCGACTGTTTAAATATGTAATACTTTAACGGGTAACATGTTACAGGTTTTAAATTTTAAATTAAATATGTACTTTTTATAGGGGCATACCAATACAACAATATTTTCTCCTATTATATTTTTTTTCGGACCTTTTTACAGAGATATATTCTCGGAAATATTATGATAATAAAAAAATCTCGAAAAAAATCTTGATTAATCTTAAATTAAAAAAATAAATTAAAAATACTAAAAAAACAATTTTTTTTTGTTAGGTTCATTGAATAAATATAAAACAAGCCATCGCAAAAGGTATGAATTATTTATTATCCCCTCATCCCCTACTTCTACTGAAAAGGAACTTTGGGTCAAAATTTTATAGGTATTTAGCTCAAATAATCTAGGTCACAAATTTTCTCAGACAGAAATATTGACAAACGTAACAAAAGCAATAAAAATTTTAAAAGTTTAATTTTGTAAATTCACAGTAAGTGAGTTTTCACAAAAATAACGACGAAAACTACCTTTGGATCCTGTTCGGGCTGGTTTGGACATTATAGTTTTTTTTTCTGAGGGTGTTGGTTTTTGTTTTGGTAGGGGCGCCAAGGGCCAAGGTGGGCGCCATATTTTGACTACCCCCCCAAGAAAACAAATCCTATCTAGGCGCCTGTTTAATACTCGGTATTACTTTTTGATATTTTTTTATATAAAAACATATAACAAATCATGATTTGTTATGAAGGCAGTTTTATTAGAATATTTTTTCAAAAAAAAACACGGTTAAAAAAACATCCAAACATTTTTGTGCATTTGAAAAAGGGTTCCTAATTTCAGACATATCCGAAATTTTTTTTTTTCAAGAGTAGATCTGGATTCCATTGCTTACGTTTCTTGTTATTCCTTGACATTTAAGAACTAATTTAATAATTAAGCGATTTTTGTGTATCTTAGTTTGTTGTATCATTATAATAATAATAATAATTAATGGCAGGTTATAGGTACTGAATAATAATTACCTTGCAGATATGCGAAATTGGAAATCAAATGCACAAAAATGATCTATCCGAAATTAGGCAACTTTTTACTTTTTTAGAATAGAAATTTTGTAAAATGTTTACGTTTTAAAATTAATTGTAACTAGTGGATCAACTTAACTAACATCTTAACCTACCCAAGACAAAAACACAAACTTTGATAACGATTATTTATAAAATAAAGCATGCTAATGCAACTGAGCACAAAACTGCCATTTGCAATGTAAAAAATTTGTGCTGACATTAAAAGGGAAGAAGCTCTATCGTTATCATATTAAAGGACGGATTTAGTTAGACTTTTGGCTTCACATAAAAGTAGGTTTCTGTTTACCTCTGCAGATAGTATCTTAATTACGCTACTATCCGAAATTAGGAAACCATTCGAAATTAGGCGTCTTTCCTCTGACAAAACCGCTTAGCTAAAGCTCGTTTTTATCTCAAAATAAACATAGCTCAAGAATCAGAGCATATTTTTAGAAATTTTTACTGGGTGGCACCAGCAAACTTGGGCTAATTTATTAATTTTGTATAAGTTATTCCGTTTTCGGATAAGCCAGAGAAAACATGGGCTTATTATATATTAATTTTAAACCTCGTTTAAAACTTTCCTAAACTGAAATTATTTTTGTTTTGCGTATTTATTTTTTTACGGCCGTAAAACAGCAAATTATTTTCAAAAATTTGTAAGGCTTTTATCTTATTTTTTTATATAAAACCAGTATGCCAACTAACATTTTAGGATAAACCTGTACCAATAAAATAAATACAATTTTGATAAATTTTAAAATTTTCAGGTGTATAAACTTGTTTTTTATGCTAAAATCGAAATTGTGCTTACTTGTTGCTGATTTTAATAAACTATTTTTATAACATTTTTCTTTAAAGTTTTGACTTTCGTTTTGCGAAAACATACCTACGTGACCATGATCACGTACCTAAATATGTTTATTGCAATTTAAATATTATTTCATAGATATATTAATAAACTAATTAGTTTGTTGATTCTTTAAATTTAGTATTTTAGGACCAAACTACGCGAGCGTTAATTCAAGGCGCGTAGAAATTAACAAACTAATAACTCTTCTCTCTAAAATAGGCATTTCATTTGTAAAAACTGACAAAAACGTAGCCAGCATATACATTCGTCTGTCTTACTCGCTCAGCTTTGTTCTAACAGAGACAACAATCACAGTTACTGGTAATTGTTATTGTTCAGGCCTGAATATACCTACTATTTGTTTACAAACAAACCGAGATGTTGGCGATACTTTATATTAACGGTATGCGTATTCTAGAGAGAAGAGTTGTTAGTTCGTTGGTTAGTAGATGGCAACGAACTAACAACTCTTCTTTCTAGAATACGCATACCGTTAATATAAAGTATCGCCAACATCTCGGTTTATTTGTAAACAAATAGTAGGTATATTCCGGCCTGAACAATAACAATTACCAGTAACTGTTATTGTTGTCTCTGTTAGAACAAAGCTGTGCGAGTAAGACAGACAAATGTATATGTTGGCTACGTTTTTGTCAGTTTTTACAAATGAAATGCCTATTCTAGAGAGAAGAGTTATTAGTTCGTTGGTTGCTTTTTAAAACATTAAAGTTGAATAGCATTTTATAAAACATGTTTAAAATGCCATTTTAATAATATTAGTAATAATAATAATAATTATTATAATATGTAAGTTTTAAAGTACAAAAATAATACAATGAATGTAGATTAAAAAAATTATATTTCTTTATTAAATCATACAAATAAGTTAAATATGAGTATTTAAAATAAATATTATTAATATTTTCTCTATAGGTTTTATTAAATTAAAAAATAAATATTTAAGAGTCATGGAGCGTATTTTTTCCTAAACTTCCCCAGTCATCATTTCCATGAATTCTGAAAAAAAAAAACAAATATTTAGTATAGACTTCGATAAGTAGGTACTTAATAGAACATTTAAATCCTATTTTTTTAGCAAATTATTTTATCAAAAAATGTCCTAGATGTCCTTTAGTATAAGTTACCTATTTTATTTTGTAACATTTGACTAATGAGTAAAATAAATTGATACTGGGGGTTTATTTTATGTATACTTTGATCAAACCCTAGGGGATTTACCAGAAGTAATGATAACACAGCCACACAAAAAAAGGGTCAAGAAGTCTTTCGGAGATCATTGTATTCCTATGTATTTTGAGGCGCTGAATCCAAATTTGAGGTCAAAATAGCACCTCATCCGATTAGTTTTGAAAATAACCTCAAAAAACTTTTTTTTTCATATACATACTCGAAAATAACTTTTTTTGAGGTTATTTCCAAAACTAATCGAAAAAGTGCTATTTTGACCTCAAATTCGGATTCAGCGCCTCAAAATACATAGTAATTCCTGCCTTTTTTATGTGGTGACATGTGTGGCTACAGAAAAAAAAAGGCCAGAACTTTATCGAAGACTTTTCCTTTTATTCCTAAGTATTTTGAGGTGATGAACCCGAATTTGAGGTCAATATAGCATCTCATCTAGTAAATTTTGGGCATAACTTATCAGATAACCTCAAATTTGGATTTAGCACTTCAAAAGACATAGGAATACTATGGTCTACAAAAGAGTTTTTGATCTTTTTTTGTATGGCTGTGAATCATGATATGATTGCAAAATTAATATTTCTCAAAAAAGTCGAACGCTATGATTTCCATTTTAATATGGAACGATTTATTTAGTTTGTGCAGTTCTTTTTATATAATTAAGTTTTAAGAAGAACAGTTTAAATTATATTTTAGAAAAATACAAGGAAATACATTATAAGGCCTTATAACCTTAAAACAAAAATCTATTGGTTATTTTTGGTATTTTTTGAAGCATTTTTTTGGTTGTCAAAACTTTTCCAGTAGCGTTATTATCATGGACTGATTTAGGGGAGGGGCCATGCCCCCCAGCGAGACATATTAGCATAGAAATACCTTCAAAATTATATTTTTGGTGAAAGCGCAATTTTTTTCCTTATGGATGGCCCCCTCCCCTAAAATTAAATAAATCCGCCCCTGGTTATTATCCACTGCGAAGAGTAAGCCTATGGGATGCGAAGCATTATTCTGCCTCCTAAACTAGAAAGCCGTAACTCTATTTGTCAATAGCAGCGTTTTTAAAATATTACATAAGATTTAACGTGAAAACGTTGCTATGCGACAAATGAAGTTACTGCTTTCTAGTTTTGAAGGCAGTATACCGGGTAAGTTTTATTTATGTGCACTCCCAAAATTAAGATTAATATTTATTCGATAAAAACGAAATTTTGGTGTTTTATATAATTTTACATTGGCTATAAAATGGCGGATTGTTTTTTTTTTTCACTTCTGGTTTTGGCGGAAATGGTATAAATGTTTTTTGTTAATGGAACACTCTGTAATTTTTTAATTTTTTCGAATTCAGCCGAAAATTCTATGTGTAAAAAATTGATATTTTTTACTTTTTTTTTCGGATTCGTTTTTATAGTATAAAAACAAGATACACATAATTTACCTTCTTTTTACTTACTTAATCTTCAAAGTAAATCATAAATTTGACAAGAAAAATAACGGAAAAATACTCTACAAATAAAGTTTACATGGACATAAGAAAATGGAGTTCAGGGCAAAAAACTGTCTAATTTGCTGTCACTGATCAAAATCAAAAATTCTCATATTATAGTTTTATATATTTTTAAGCTTAAGAGTAAGTAGAAACAAGGTAAATTATGTGTATCTCGTTTGTATACGATAAAAACGAAAATGAAAAAAAAAAGAAAAAAAAACGATCAGTTTTTTTATACATAGAATTTTCGGCTAAATTAAAAAATGTCAAAAATTTTAGGGTGGTCCATTAAAAACAACATATTTATACAACTTTCGGCGAAACCGGAAGTGAAACAAAAAAATTAATCCACCATTTTATAGCCAGTGTAAAATTATATAAATTACCAAAGTTTTGTTTTTATCGAATGAAGATTATTTTTAATTTTAGGGGTAGACATAAATAAAACTAACCGGGTATATCTTCACGGCTTGTTTTAGTTTAAAATTAGGCTGGCTTAATGTGAATGGCCTGTTAAAATAGTGGGGGAAACAGACTGGAAAAAAGAGCGAAATTAGATTTTTATAGTTCTTTGCATATGCAATAATAAACAGGCCGTGATGATATGTAATGCTTCGCATTTTAAAAGATACTCTTTGAAGTAAAAACTAACTGAATCAACGATTTCGAAAAAGTTATGCATATGTATGTTAAAAATAATTTGAATATTCAGAAAAATTAATATTTTAACGATGTATAATTTATAGATTTTTGATCGTTGAATTTTAATCTGGCCTCAGATTAGAGCTATCAGGTCTAATTTTTAAGTAAAGTGTCAAAATCATTAAAAAAATTAATTTTTGGCGTTTTTGATATTATTTTTCTCGAAGTTCTGTAATTAGATTCTGGTTCAACAGATCGCTCTCGAGCTCGGGTGACAATTTATGAAATCCCCTAAAAGTTTTTCGTCCTTGTATCATAATTTATAAACTACTATTCTGTCTCAGAATCTGATCAAATTATTAATAATATTAATAATTTATAATGCATAAAGAACTTTCACTTTCGGGTTTAGACCGTGTTAATGGATTTTCACTTTCCGACGTTTCGTCTCTTACTACTAGAGACATCTTCAGGGATTAATCTGAAACTGAAACTGAAACTGTTAATGGATTTTCACTTTCCGACGTTTCGTCTCTTACTACTAGAGACATCTTCAGGGATTAATCTGAAATCAGTTTCAGATTAATCCCTGAAGATGTCTAGTAGTAAGAGACGAAACGTCGGAAAGTGAAAATCCATTAACACGGTCTAAACCCGAAAGTGAAAGTTCTTTATATCTTAATGGCCGTGAAAGCTTAAAATCTAAAAATTTATAATGCATTTAGGCAAATACAATTTAAATTTCTAGGACCCTACTCATAGGTTTTGCTTCCTTTAAATTTACCTCTACAACTTTCCAAGTAGGTAACTCAAACCTAAAATAGTCATATAAATGCGAAGAGTATAATAAGATTATAAATAACTAAACGTAATATAAATAACTGGCAGTTATTTACAGAATTTCGCTTACCATCAAAGTCGACAGTTCCTGAGCCATCGGTATCGATTTCCTCAATCATCATGTCGAGCTCTCTTTGCGTCAGTTGGTCGTCTAATTCTCTTAGGATTTCTTTGAGACAGGATGTTGGAATGTAACCGTTACCTGCAAAATAAAAATAAAATAAAAAAATGGTACGGTTTCACCGTTAGTGCTCCCCAGGGCTGTGTCGTGATAATTTTTGTTAAGGCAAGATCAAAATTTTACTCCCTAAAAGTACCTATAGTTAATAGTAATTATATACCAAGGTACAGAAGACATTTATTATAGCCCAGCGTATTAAATCCCGAGTTGCGTAGCAGCGAGGGATTTAAGAGTGCGAGGCTATAATAGTCTTCTCTACCGTGGTTTCTAAATTATTTTTTTCACTACTAGCGCATTTATTCTAATTTTAACATTTTTATATCAGTAATAAACTAAATTGTTTGCTGGATCTTAACCACGCATAAACAAGTAGCCTTTGAAATCGCCATTTCTAAAAACAAAAGAATAAATTGATTTATTCACTGAAAGTTGACAGTTCTAGTGGGTGGCATTTTGGTATTTTTTTAAAATGTGTGAAAACATCGGTAAGTTGTTTATTTACTGAATAATATGTTATATTCCAGTATAATTAATTCATCTATAATATTTTCCATGCTCATTTTTTATCGAATGGCAAAATATTGTTGCATTTTCTCCATTAAAATCTATAAGCAATGACATATATTTGCAGTTCAAGGAAAGTCAAGTGGCAGATATCAATTGTTTATAAAATTTGCTCCTACTAGGAGAGAAAAAATTATTATTGCTATAGGTGAAGAAAATTGATTTCACAGTCTGAAAACATGATAAATAATGGTAAGTTCTAAAGCTGGTAGTGAAAAAAAAACATTATCGCAAGAGTCTGCAAGTGCAATTCATACAAATATGTAGTTCAATTTTTCCACCCTTTGAATTGTAAAATTATTTTAATAAAAAATTAAAAGAGTCAAAATCTAAATGAAAAAATCAAACCGCATTTTTCGATATTGGTTTGGACAGATAGGCCATTTTGAAAGAAAAAAATCTGATTTTTTTTTTAGGTTATACATTTACTATCCCTTTACACCGGGCCGTGTTAAAAAAATTTAAATAAAAAAATTTATCTTTTTAAAAAATGGCTGTGAGCGACCTCTAGATTTTTTTCAAAAATTCTGAAAAAATTCAGTGAGGACACTCTTACCCCAATAAACAAATTTAAGGGGTGAGACCGCCAAATTTTTTAATTTAAAATTTTGGTGGGTCACCCTAATACCCATGGTAGCTAGCTAGCTTGTTTGAGAGGATAAAATAATTAAGAAAAAACCCATGTCGAGTCCCCTAACACACCATGATTTAATAAATTAAATTTTATAATGTTACCTTCTTTGTCGTATAATCTGAAGGCTTCTTTAAGTTCTTTTTGCATGGCTTCGTCATCTTCTTCAACGATGAATTTGGCTGCCAATGTGACGAATTCTTCAAATTCCAGACGTCCAGATTCTGAAAGAATATTTGCATTCAAAAAAAGTCGAGCTAAATAAAATTTGATGATTGGTTTCAAGCATACTGCTACTAACAACATAATACTTTCCTTATTGTTCATATAAAAAAAATAGAAATCGAAAAAGCAAAAATTTTTTATTTTTGATATCCCCGGGAAAAATCTTTGTACTGACCCCTGACCCCCGAATTGAAAAATTTAGCTTTTAGACAAAAAAAGTGCACTTTTGTAACGCGTGGTTGCGCCTTCGCCCTAATTGGAAAATTAAACTAAATTTTAGTTTTTAGACAAAAAAGTGCACTTTTGCAAAGCGTGTTTGCGCCTCCGCCAAATTTCTAAATAATTACTCCAAGTAGTAATTTTTATATTTCCATTTTTTTTTCTTTTATTTACAATCTGAAACCCATATTTTAAATTTTATGTAAGAAATAAAATTATAGAAATTTTATTCGGCAAAACTTTCCTCCCGATAAGTGGTAATTATTATTATTTAAATCGAAGATGTATTGGAGCAGTATCCATTTGGTTAGTACACTGAACAGTTACAATAGTGTTGCAGCAATAATTTTGCAGCAACAATATTGCAGCACTTATAGGGTCAAAATTGGAGATAACATTGTTAGAACAATTGAAGATGTTTAACAAATTTAACAAGATAATGCAATTACAATGATTTATATAAAACTCACTTAAAATGGCACATTTCCAAAACGTATATGACCTGATCGACCATTTTCTCTATTAAATTCAGTTTATTTTCCAAAACAAATGTTATTTTCTAAAATAATATCATTCTTCACAATTAAAAATCATTTTTGTCATATCTACGATAATGTTAACTACTGTTTATTTGACGTGTATGTTTAACTACTGTATATTTGACGTGACGTAATTACGTAGATTAATCTATAAACCAGGGGTAAACTGCAGAGGAATTCAAGTGTACAAATTGGAGGAAATCTGAAGGAAATCTTTGAAGGTTACGAGGAAATCTTTATAAATTTCCATCTGTTCGGAGGAAATCTTTTAAGGCTACGAGAAAATCTTTGAAGATTTCCTCCTAAAGGTGTACAAAATTTTGCCAGCGGTTTAACCCTCGTATATAAAGGTTCTAAATCGTTTGGTAAAAGAATTTTTTAAATCGTATTTATTGTTTCAAAGTTATAACTTTTAAGGTTTAGATACAAATAAACAGACACACGAATTATCTCGATGTTTTACGACTTCTAAATCAAAAAATGCGAGAAATAATTTTTTCATTTTACATTTGATTTTAATACTCCTAGTCTCAGTTATTGCAACCCGTCTAAGAAATGTACTTATTTCAACTTTTTTACTTTTTAACAATATATTGAGGAAAAATTGTTTATATTTAATTTTTTATTTATTTACTTGAAATTACTACAGAGTCATGGAGAGCCCCAAATAAGCTTAAGCTTGTGCTAAGGGCTCTCCATTAATTTTGATAACAAACTATAAAAATTAGAACGGTATAGGGAATCTTGGTTTAGTTTATATTTTAATTTGTTGACTCAAAAATAAAACAAACAGAGTGCAATGCTTTTCATTGAAATGTACAAGCTTCTTTAACTAAAGTCTAATTTCTGCGCGAAAAATAATGGCTGAGATCCAATATTTATAATGCATCTTTAATGAAAACGAAAACATTCGTTTTTTGAACCCGATACTAATTATTATTTTTAAAATATGAAAATAAACATAGTGAGTAAGCAAAAACAACCTGCTTGTATCACATTAGGGTGGACCTTATTTTTTTTATTGTTTTTCATTCTGGTGTATCTAGAACATCCTGAAAATATGAGGGTGATCAAACTTCTGTAAGTTGGACCTCTAAAATCGTGAAATTACGCCAAAATCGTAAAAAATCATTGAAAATATACTATACTTTTTGTATCAGTGAAAAATTTAAAAGCTTTGAAATCTTATTTTTTTCCTTTTCAGTGTACAAAATTATGTGCCAAATTTCAAAATGATCAAAAGATTCCATCAGGTGCCTAAAATCCGTCAAAGTTGCCCCTAAAACACTATATTTGACGAAGTTCCACCATAAATGTGAAAAACGCTAAAAATGCATTTAAAAAATATGTCAGTCTGGACTTTTTAGTTAATGCACATAAATAATAAAAAATAATTTGACAAAAACAAAACGAGCTAAGCGCCAAATAAAAGGCCTTTTTTAGTGCTCTTATTTGGCGCTTAGCTCATTTTGTTTTTATTAAATTATTTTATATCATTAATATACATTAAATAAAATTAAGTTAAGTCATTACATTAAATAAAATTAAATTAAGTCCTGAGAAACGTATTTATGGTGGAAATTTGTCAAATTTAGTGTTTTAGGGGCAACCTTGGCGGATTTTCGGCACTTGATAAAATCCTTTGATCATTTTGAAATTTGGCACATACTTTTGTACACTATAATTTCGACGTTTTAATGAATATTTATGCCGTCATCTGTACGCGTCGAAAAAATCCATTTTTTTTAGCGGAAACTGGCTGCATCGCCCGCTATGTTACATTCAAAACTTTTTTTTTATAAAAACATAGCTTACCATCTAGTCAACTTGTGAACAAATTTCTAATTTATATCTTTTAAAATATTTTTTTTAAGGACCACAGTTTGAAGACGCATCGCTTTGCTGCAGACCCTACTTTAAAATGGGCCAAATGGCGGGCACTTAAACTGTAATTAATGGAAATATAAAAATTAATAAAGGAATATTTATATTATCGAATGGCATATTTGGTTTTTCTAACAAGCCATCTGTTGGCGATGACAAAAAAGCTATTTTTTACCGTAAACTGGCTGCCCTATGCACAAGATTTTGAAACTTTTTTTACACAAAATCATAGCTAACCATGAAGGCCAACTTATGACAAATTTCAAATTTTCAACTTTTTTAAATAAAACTTTTATGCTAGAATAATGAAATGACTTTTTTGTAGGGGCAGTATTCTTTGGCCCTTAAAGACAGAACTGGATGTGATGTTGGATCAAAGAAATATTTTGGATTTGTGATTAATTTAGATGTACGATCGCAATAAAAAAAAGTCATAGGAATCTAAGATCTGTTGTAGAACAAACCCCCAAATTTGTACGACCCTTTCGCGATTTCATAGTTAAAAGGAACAAATTATGATTTCAAAGCTTTTTTCTATTTTGCGACTCTTATAAGCTCATAATCACACGCATTTTGCGTGTTCTTATAGGCCCATAAGAGGTCTTTACTTTTTGTTCTTTTGGGTTGGCAACAGACCTGGCCTATCGCTTGACGTTTTCCGTGCAAATGTCAATGTCGCTTTAAAGTTGAATTTTCTACAAAATTTTGTGTTATTATTACCATGTTAAAATTGTGGCTTGGTTAATTGCAGTAAAAAAGAGAAGAGATGACTATAAAATATATCAAAATATCATTTGTTCTTAGAATCTTAAACATGGTGTAAACTGTAATGCCAATCCAAAACAAAAATCCCTAAATCAGTCATCAATTTAAATGTAAGTTTTTTAAAATTTTAGAGCAAAATAGAAAAAATTGTATAAAGCACTCGTTTCATAACACGTTTTTAGCGCACTAGTACTTCAAGATGTTCCAGATTCACCAGAATGAAGATTTTTAAATAATAAAAAATTAAGGTCCACCCTAGTGTCACATCTTGTCCAGATGATGTTCCACATCTTGTCCAGATAAAGTGGATAATCAGGAAATGTTTTAAGGAAAAATAGTTGAAATTCCAAAGTTGCTATTAAAAACACCGCATTAAAACTACTACTAATAGAAATGCAGATTAAATTAAACAAAATTTCAAAGCAAATGTTTTTTGGTTTGAATAATAACAATTCTTGTTCTGAGTTTTAAAGAAACTTTAGTGAAAGAAGTACAAAAACATATTCCTAATTTTGCTAAGTCCAAATAAAACTATAAAATATACATATTACATATATGCCCACAAAAATGGCCAAATTTTGCGTTACGTAATACTTGAACGTTCCCTTTCAAGCAAAAACCGTATTTCGCAAAAAATGAGGGTTTATGATAGTTGCACTGTTCATATATGCACTCTTCATATACGCATATAAGGAAAATAACCCATAAAAAATGGGATGAAGTTTTCATATTTTCATACCATGTTTTTGTTAATTTTGGCAAATTTCAAAAATAAATCGGCCATATTTATTCCGATATTATGAATTTTAGGTTTTTGGGTATTGGTCCACAATTAGATTTACAAAAAAAGCCTTTATACCAAATGTCAGCAAATTCGGACATTTTTGGCAAATTTTAAACCGTAATGACACTTTTTTTTTTCAGATTTTTTACTATTTTTTTCGTAATTAGCGGTGCAAAAAATGGCCCTATGCAAAAAACAGAATTTTGTCACTTTTTTTTCTGAGGCCACTACAGTGTACCAAGCTAAAAACAGTATTAGAATCAACTGTTCTGTAATGTCCAGACATTTTTTATAAGGATCTATTTTTTCTTTTTTTCTTTGTCAATTTTGATGATCTAAATTTTCCTGGGGAACAGTATGTATAGACGTATTATTAGATACTTACTGTCAGCATCAACTTCTTCAATGAGTTCTTCTAAGATTTTTTTGTCAAAAGGTTGTCCCATAAGTCTGAGAATGTCGGATACCATGTCACATGGGATGGAGCCTGATTTTGAGCTGTCGAAAGCTTCAAATGCTTTGCGGAGGACTAAAAATAAAGATTATTTTATTTACTTTTATTTATTTTTAAAATATTGCAACTACAATTTAAAATATGACTTGCACATTTTCTTTTGTGCAACTTGAGCTGTATTCAAAGTAGCCAAAAAATACCCGCCAGTTGTATTATATGTCAAATTCCTATTAATAAGATATTCTTTTTTTCAATTACAAGCAACTTTTGATCAAAAATTAGCTTAATCTAAACGTTTGGTAACCGAACATAATCAATAAAATAATCAAGAAATTATTAATGTCTCGAAAGCAATTCAATAAAATTTTGTTTTTGGCTGATTTGGATTCAGGACTTTAATTTACGTTACAATTAAAAATATGAAGTCAGTTTGTTCCACTAAAAAACACTGCTGCTAACAAAAGAATACTTTCTCCTGTAGTTTCATTAAAATAAAAAATATATTTTCTTTTCAAAAAAATTTTTGAAAAAGAAAAAACAAAAAAGATATCTCAATATATTAAAAAAAAAACATTTTTCAAAAAACTTTCACCTGTAAGCCTATTTCATTAAAACATTCGTTAAAAAAAAAAATTAAACAATTTTTTTTTATTTTTTTTTACACTTATTTTCACAATCCCATCGGAAATAATCTTTTTTGGATATAAAACGTAGAGAAACGAAAACAAAGCAGTAACAAAAATTATTTATTTTTTACTAACGCAAGACTTAATCACATAAAAGTAAATTATTCCAAATTATTTTATTTTTTGCAGAAGAAAAAATAATTATTTATAGTTTTGGGTTTTCGAATTGCTATAATGCAACGAATATCATATTTTCATTCCATTCCAAAAATATAACACGATGTTATTTTTAAATTGTAAATACTTAAATCTTTTCGAATTTTTATAGTAGGTTGTGAAAACTATAAGATATTATCATACACATGGCCTGATATTTTTTGAGCATGTGGTTTAAATTACAAAATAATTTATATTTATTACTTGTATGAAAAGATAGTAGGTATTTATAAATTTATTTTAAAATTTGGATAATTGTAAATTACGTGCCTACAAAAAGGTTTTTTCAATAAAAAACATAAATCATAAAAAAAACTCCCAGATCTAAGCTACTAAGCTCGTAGTAAAATGTCTCAATAGAAAATACAACCCTTTAAAGGCGACAACCAAAATACTATTCTACCTTTCTATTAGTCCAGTCAAATAACGAGAAATGTCTATGTTTAATTGCATTAAATGTACAC
>OY294044.1:21037677-21144269 GCA_958510825.1 Brachypterus glaber | reverse complement strand
TAAGTATTTTTTACGGTTACAGTGGGCGCTGAAATTCGAGTTGAGCCCTCTGTAACTGTACCAAAGTACCTATGAAATTTTATAATCTATCATACTTATAGAAAATTTCAAGAGCCGATGAATAATTTGGCTGAAAAATGGAAAAAAAAAACAATTTCACCTCCAACATGGCTATTTTTGAATTAACTCGATTGTTATTAATATATTAAAAAAAAAGATCCAAACAAAAATTGTTGGAAATTTCGTCTTTAACAAAATTCGTTATATACATTTTTATCGTAAGATGCATATTAAGCAACTCACCCCTCAACTTCAAGATAGGGACACCCCTTACTCAAATCACCCGGTGAAAAACTAACAGGAGTGTTCTGTTACCATCCACTACTACCCTTTAAAATATCAGCCCATTTACATTTAATGCAATATACATTTATTATTTGACTGGACTATATCTTTAAAACTGTTTAACCTACATATAGAATATAAATATTTGCATGTAATCTCAAAATCTTAAAAGAAATTTTTATCAAGCCCTGCAGGGTTTTCTTAATGGGGTTTATGTATCATTTTTTGCCCAAATTTCTTATCTGTATCTTTTCTCTTGGCTGTTTCTTATTTGGATAAGATTTTTTAATAAAAACTTCAAAAAAAGTTGCTTATTGTAACAGCGTGAGTTTAACTGCTTTTGAGATAAGTTATTTTAGATACATTTAATCCCTAAATTAGCTGAGTCAAAAAATACAAAATATTTACATACATTATTGAACTTGAGTGATTATTTATTTATTTATTTTTTGTTTTGAACCCTAAACTTTTTATATTTTTGTATTGTTGTATAATTTAAAATTAAAAATAAAAGGTTTACTAGATAAAAGAAAAAAAATAATTTTTAATAATAAATAATTAAAATACTTTAACAAAATATCAAATAATATTTATTCATAAATGTTTAAATGTAACTGAAGTATGTGGAAAAAATATTCTTGATAGACAGATTTATCTATTTTTGTGCACCTTAATGTCATTTCATAGTTATAAATATCTCTCTTTCAATGGAGAAACATTTCAAAATCTTGATTAATTTTTAAGTAGGTATTTGAAGTTAACATGAAAAAACGCTTCAGGTCCAGAAATAAAAAAATAAAAGTAAACATTAAGTATCCGAAAGAATATTTTTTATGTCCCATAAAGCTCGGTTTATCAATGTACAGTTAAAATTTATCTAACTGATAAAGTTTCAGTTAATAGCAACTTTTGGATTTTAATTGGATTTACCATGGTAACTACGTGCCAGTTAAATTTGGCTGCACTTTGATAAACCCAGCCTAAAAGTAGTTATATTTTAGACTTAATTACTGAAAAAAGCTTGGGGCAACCAGATATATAGTTAAATACAACAACAATTTTTCTGGTTCAGAAACTTGGTAAGGCGAACACAATATAACTTATTAAGGTTACCAAATTTAGTAAATTTGCAAAAAACAGAACTTAGATGTACATAGAAAAAACGGATTCCTTGAACCAAGGACACGTGTCTGTAAATGTTCAAAGCCATATTCTCTTGTTTCAAGGCTGGCATTTTCTTGAACCAAAGTCAATGTCCTTGAATGAAGAGCACGGGTTTTGGAATAAAAATCCGCGATCTTTATTCAAGGACATTGACTTTGGTTCAAGAAAATGCCAGCCTTGAAACAAGAGAATATGGCTTTAAACATATACAAAGACACGTGTCCTTGGTTCAAGGAATCCGGTTTTTCTACCAAATTTCTGGCTGCAGCAACCAGAAAAATAGTTGGTTCTCATTTAACTCTTAATCTGGTCCCAACCCAACCATATATTTTCTTTTCAGTGTTATTTATCAATATAACGAATCAAAATTTACCATGTTTATGTACACAAGCTCAACGAATGCTTAAAAAAAGGCAGATAGAAAACTACTAAAAATTTAGCAGTTTTGGATTCAGCTGATAAAAGATCTAAGAAAATCTCGAAAACTGCATATGCGTAAACTGGTCATAAGGTATTATATATTATAATATAATATGCAATGCAAGGTAATTGGTTCTAATTTTTTTTTACAATTATTGTTTTTTACATTATATTAGGTTTCTATTATCATGTTATCTCATGTACATTAAATTGTAGTGGGGTTTTCCCGTTAATAAATAAATAAATAAATAAATAAATAAATAAATAAATAAATAAATAAATAAATAAATAAATAAATAAATAAATA
Organism: Brachypterus glaber; assembly: GCA_958510825.1. Classification (NCBI taxonomy): domain Eukaryota; kingdom Metazoa; phylum Arthropoda; class Insecta; order Coleoptera; family Kateretidae; genus Brachypterus; species Brachypterus glaber. The sequence continues at coordinate 21,142,033 of OY294044.1, read as the reverse complement.
TGTAATAGCTTTTAATATAGCTTATACCTATTATAGCTTTTAGCTACTACTAGATAGCATCCATGCTGACTTCATTTATAAATCTTATTTTTTTTAGAAAATAATAATTTTTTTAGGAATAACGCACACTGCGTTACTCATCTAACGGTGTGTGGGCTGTGTCAAAAACAAAACGATGCCATGTTTATAAGTTAGTATTTTGGTCACTTCAAGAATAGATATCTGGAACAGGTGCAGTTTTATTTAAAACTAATCTAATTTATATTTTTTTCGACAGATTTTTTTGATAAAAATGTTAAACTATAAATCATATTTATCCTTAATCTTTTATTTTTTTATGTTCTTTTTTTGTGGAACAGAGTGAAAAATACGTTTTTATTCGATTACTTCTAAAAGCTACACTTTTTGTTCATGTTTTGTGGGCGAAAAGTTGAACTTTGTGACCATAGGGCCAAAAAGTTTTTTTCGCCCGCTAACTAAAACTTGTTATTTTTAAGCTTTTAAAAGATGTTTTACATTTACTGTAATATTTATAAAGAAATATGACCTTTTGGTCACTGTTGGTCTTGAACTAACTGTTGTTTTTGACCAGATAAGGTTATTATAATCATTTCATGCAAAATAAAAATTTCTTCTATAACATAACCTCAAAATATATGTTAACTGATTAATCTGTATTCATCCACTAAAATAAATTAAAAACACTTAATTTCAATTGTAAAATCAATTTCAATATTTATAATATGCATAGAACGGTTTCAGAAGTATTATTATTTTCATAACAGACACATTTTAACACAAATTAATTACCAAGCTATAGCTTTTTTTTGAAAATGAAACCGCACGCAAAAGAAACGATTTATTTGTTTTTTTAGCGATTTGATTGGATAGCAATTTTTCATGGATAACTAGATAAGTAATAAGACAGTAAAAAGAAATATTTTTTTCAATTTAAAATTAAGTATATTTTAATAATTTATTATAATTAGTAACAATCGAATAAAAAATATTGTATACTACACCGGCAAAAAGTTAATTTTCGATTTCGTAGGTTTATTATCCTCTGGCCGGCCCCATCGGCCGGCTCTTGGCCTCTAAAAACCTACTCAACTGAAAAATTTAACTTTTCGCCCCTGTATTATAAATAACTATTAATAAAAATAAACTTACCGGCAATTTGTTCTGGGGGAAGTTCATCCTAAAAAAGCAAAAATATATTATTTATCTGTTTATTTTTTACTCAGAAGTAAAATTATATAAAAATAATATAAATAAATTAGAACTATTCTATAATAATTCTATAATGAATAAATTAGTTACATATTATTGAACATTTAAACATAATTAGTTTAATTAATTAAAATGTAACTACCTAATAATTTTCTAGTTTTAATAAAAGTTTTGAGTGCTTTAGTGAATCCTTATTTGGGTACCTTTCATGTTTTATAATTTCAAAAAGATCGTTAATTTGCTTTTGAAAATTTAAATTATAAATTTTAAATCAGATCAGACGAACTGATTCTCGTTCTACCGAAGAGGACTTTTTATCCTAAGCAACAAAACTTGCAAACAAAAAATTGAACAATATAGTTCGTGTAAAGATGCAAGTCGCTTGCAAAACAACTTTATACTAGGATATTTCAAGAACGCTATCACACAGAGACTTAAAATTTGAAACAATTTTTACCTTATTGTTTAAGAAAATTAAAAAATGTTAATATTTAATTTTATTTTTATTATACAAGGTCCAATAATGACTTCCATCCTGAGGTAGCTACAAATAGTTTAACTTATGAGTTTTTATTTCATATGGGTATAATTGAGTTGAATAAATTAAATATTAGTTTAAAAAATCAGAAAACTTGATTAAATTAAAAAAAAAATGAAAGAATAATTATTAAATAAACAAAATTGTAACAAAATGTAGCTCAATAATTAAAAAAATTTAATTCCAAACGTATTCCAATCTGTATTCCAAAACATATTTATATATTTTTATTTTTTTTTTTAATGAAACAATTCTGCAAGGGCAATTCTAATAATTGAATTCTTTTGAAACTTTTATTTTTTAGAAATTCTTTGCCTTTATCATGATTGCCCTTTAACATTGCTAGTTCTGTTAAAAGGCATAGACTTTTAGGGTCACTCGTTTCGTTGTTTCTTTGTCTACCAACCATCTAAACACACTAATACACCAACTAGACAAAGCAGCATCCCATCGAGTGAACCTAATAGGATCATCCTCTAGACTTTCGCCTAATTTTCCTTCATTTGGCTTTTATAAGATATATTTTAGTTATCTACCAAATGATAGTTGATATTTAAAAAAACTCAACTCAAATGGGTACTATTACAGTTAAGCATTAAACATTTATTTATGCATACTTTAAGTTAATAATGTTAATATCACAAATTCTTATTTGTATAAAAATACACTTAGAGAAAAAAAATCCAATATGAAGTGATACTTGTTGCAAGCATAAAATACTTTATACTAAACATGTTTAACTAATTTTTTATATTTTGCGACTCTTATAAGCTCATAATCACGTGCATTTTGCGTGTTCTTATAGGCCCATAAGAGGTCAGTACTTTTTGTTCTTTTGGGTTGGCAAGAGACCTGGCCTATCGCTTGACGTTTTCATTGCAAATGTCAATGTCGCTTTAAAGTTGAATTTTCTACAAAATTTTGTGTTTAGGTTATTTTTACCATGTTAAAATTGTGGCTTGGTTAAATGCAGTAAATAAGAGAAGAGATGACTATAAAATATATCAAAAAATCATTTGTTCTTAGAATTTTAAACATGGTGTAAACTGTAATGCCAATCCAAAACAAAAATCCCTAAATCAGTCATCAATTGAAATGTAATTTTTTTAAAATTATAGAGCATAATAGAAAAAATTGTATAAAGCACTCAATTCATAACACGTTTTTAGCGCACTAGTACTTTAGAAAACTCGCCGCAATTATTAACTATTAAAAACTGAAATCATTCCGAAAATAATTTAATTAGTAATTGTATAGATCTTTTTTTTTTTCAATTTTGTTTAAATACTTTTTATTGACACTCGAAAGGCATATTTTCTGATTACTCGCTAAACGATTTGAAACAAAAGTGAAAAGTTGGCCAGCCCTACTAAAACAATAATTTAGAACATAGGTCACATAAGGATTCGATATGTTAGGGGCCATACTTAAATTACGTAACGCACATAGAGAAAAGGAGGACAGTTCTTAGCGTTACCATGTGTTAACACATCATAATTATGATGAGAATGTGGACTGATGTAGGGTTAAATAAATAAATAAATTACGTATTATAGGGGGTAAGTCTCAGCGTTACAAAGCGTTACATGGGGGGAGGAGGGTTTAAAATTACAAAGTGTTGCATTACATTTAAAGTACACTTTATATATCTGTAGCTTGGTTCTAAAAGGGCCAATGTCACTTTGTCAATAGAGGCGTTTTTAAAATATTACATCAGAGTTGATGTGAAAACGCTGCTACTGACAAAGTGGCATTGGCCCTTTTAGAACCAAGCCGCAGATATAGTCCCTTACTTTAAAATCTCATGGAAGAAAAATTAAGTAGGTACTTGTTTATATTATAATAGAAAAAGTTAAATTTGGCAAGAAATAGCAAAATACAAAATCTATTGTAATTAAAAAGTTACCAAAAAATTTCCCACTCATGAAATATTAAATAAACAAATAAAAATTTTATGGTTTCCATATGTTTGCAATAAAATTTTATAATTCACTATAACGCACTTTCACGAAAACAGTTTTAAATTTAATATTTTTAAAAATCACTATTAGAAAAGCATTTTTTTTAAATAAAATTAAAAGTGTATGTACCATGTTGATGTAGTGTTGGTATAGGAGTTCAAAACAAAAGTCAAAGAAGAACTAAATTTTTCGTGAAAGTACCGAGGCTCTATATTAACTTTTGAACGTTATAGTGGTTTTCTATATGCGCTACCAATCCAGTATTTTCGTATTTTCTGCAGAGTAAAATGTAGCCCACGCACCTAGTAGCTTAATGGTAACTCTATCCCACCAATAGAAATCGAGCGAGAAAACGGTAGCAAAATCCAGTAAAACTGTATAAAATATATTTTTAGATACTCATAAAATAAATCGTTTTGCCTCAATTTTCTGTTTCTATGAAATAGGGGAACCGGGATAGTATTTTATTCGCAACTGTATACAAGGTGTATTTGAAATAGCGTCGGAAATTTTAACAGGTGATTCTACATGATAAAATATGACAAAAAAGTCCTATAAACATATGTCTAAAAATGCGTCATAAGGGAGCTACGCCCCTTTGAAAGTGGCTAAAAAAATCGGTTTTTATTTAATAACTCAGGAACCCTTTGAGATATATTAACGAGGTTTTTGCATGTGAATAATTCCTAATAAGGCCCAACTTTGTTGGTCATTTTCACGTACTTATTTAAACCAGGGGTGTGCGAAACGGGGGGGCCTTATCAGTTTTTTGTCCCAAACTTTTTTCTGTGTAACTTTTTTGCAATTTTATTTCTGAAATATGATTCCTCAGGTCAAAATACATAAAAAAGGCTCTCTTGTTGTAATACTGTAGGATTAACCGTTTTCGAGAAAAATTCATTTGAAGGTGAAATTCCACGGTTCGAGGACGAAAAATTAAATACTAAAATGTCGAAAACCAAAATTTTAATGATGTAATGTTATTCTACATCAAAAACTAAGAAAAAAAGTTTCCATACATGTAGGTCGAAAAAACGCTTTTAAAGCTACCATGGCCCTTTAAAAATGGTGCATATTTAGGAGACCATAGCTCCATTAGGATTGATTTTTGGAAGTACCTGTATATGAGGTTTTTTTCTTAGTTTTTAATGTACATTCGCCCTGCATCATTAAAATTTTGGTTTTCAACATTTTAGTATTTAAGTTTCCCAGGTAGCAAAATAACATCACATTCATGTTAGAACCATGTTAATATGTGACTTGTGATGTTACAATACTTGTGGCATTAACATTGATGTGACATCGCATGGATGTCCTAAGTCCTACTTCATTAACATCACAGTGTGATGTCCCAAAAATAACGTGTTTGTGATAACATCAATGGGATGTCACAAAAATAACGTGTTTGTGATAACATCAATGGGATGTCACAAAAATAACGTGTTTGTGATAACATCAATGGGATATCAAAGTTATCATAGGTATACCTATTAATTATTTAATAATATAATTGTAGTATTCCGTAATATTCTTATTATTATTTAAGTAGGTATATCCAATAACTAATAATAATTAATTATTAAGCTTGAGAAAAACAATACATTTCGTAATAAATATGCAATAAAAAAAAATAATACAACAAATATTAGGTTAGTTTTGTCAAAACAGTTATTTCGACCACTTATACCTAGCTAATTATAAATATAATTTGTTAATACTTACACCTAGTTGATCCATTTCACACAAAGACTATTATTTCTTTGATTTCACACCACAAATCTCAGTATGTCTGTTTTTCACACCAATAGAAAATATTACTTTGTAAAAACCAAAACTCGCGTGGCAATATGAACATGTGATAAAAACAACCAATGGGAATCGAGAATGTCCGCGTTGGTAAGTTGTAGTTCATTTGGGGACATCATTTAATATCACAAATTTCACATAGATTTAACATCAGTTTTTTCACATCGCATTAACGTGTTCAATTTAACATCAACTTTTTCACATTACAGTAACGTGTACACATTAACATCAAAAAAATTACTATAATGTGATGTTAAATTCTAGTAACATAACATCACACGCTACCTGGGTTTCGTCCTCGAACCGTCAAATTTCACCTTCAAATGAATTTTTCTCGAAAACAGTTAATCCTACAGTATTACAACAAGAGTACCTTTTTTATGTATTTTGACCTGAGGAATCATATTTCAAAAATAAAATTGCAAAAAAGTTAAACAGAAAAAAGTTTGGGACAAAAAACTGATAAGCCCCCCCCGTTTCGCACACCCCTGGTTGAAATAAATACATGAAAATAACACACAAAAACGGGCCTTGGTAGGATTAGTTGACATGCAAAACCTCGTTGATATATCTCAAAGGGTTCCTGAGTTATTAAATAAAAACCGATTTTTTTAGCCACTTTCAAAAGGGCGTAGCTCCCTTATGACGCATTTTTAGACATATGTTTATAGGAACTTATTGTCATATTTTATGATGTAGAATCATCTGTTAAAATTTCCGACGCTATTTCAAATACACCGTGTATGTAATACATACATTACATGTATTAATAAAGTACTTTAAACGTTTGGAAAGTACGTGATTTCTAGTACCACTGTTTTTCAAGCCTGGACCTGACCTGTAATGAAAAATAGAGACCAGTAAACTAATTATTACTAGTCTGCAATTTAAACTTTAATTATTAATGCTTAAAGCAAAATGGCTGAACTGCTGTTGTCGTGATAAACACGAATCTAATCTAATACATTTCGTTTAAAAAACTTAAATGTACAGTTTTACTCAATGTTTTTTACTTTTGAGACTGAGAAGGATAATAAATGTTATAAACGGTGCTTTTGACCTATTAACAAATGTTTTTTTGTGGTTGTTTATTTGGGTTACGCGTATTGGGAACTTCAGTTTTATATGATTGTGCTTTTCTTCTGAAATGCAGGAAAAAATATTTGTGGTAAATATGAAAAGAACTAAAAAACTAAGTATTATAGTATTATTTTTTCATTTGAAATCAAACATCTAGGTTTCAAAAAAATTAGTACTTTATTTTTAAATAAAAACAGTTGCGAATAAAATAGTATACAGGTCTCCCGGAAAATGGTACTTTTCCTCGACCTATAAATGGTCTCGGAAAAGTACTATTTTCCGAGTCAACCTGTAATCTACTATTGTTTTACTTATATAAATATTGTACATCAGTTGAAATTGCAGATTTCTGTTACAGAAATTCCGAGAAATTCTGTATATCACTGAGATGTCGAAAATAATTTTTTCTCCAAAAAAACGCTGCCTAATTGCTATGATAAAAGGCTATTATATTAAGAGAGGCTTTGAAATACAAGGTAATACATCACACTTCCCCCTTCACAAGCCGTGAAGATATGTAATGCTACGCGTTCCATATTATATTATTCACAGTAAATGGTATAGTGCATTTCTCCAAATACTAAAAAAAAATAAAAAAATAATTTTTTTTAAAAAAGAGGTCTTTTTTTGAAAAACTTTTTTTTTAAATTGTTGTTAAATTTTCTTTTTGAGAAAAACGCAAAAATTTTGAAAACAAAATTTTTTTTTTCAAAAGAAAATTTTTTTCACTAAAAAGTATTTTTTCCTGAAAAAGTTACGTTAATCTGATTTTTTTCAGTTTTTTTCGATTTTTTTAAAATTTAACCCCCCATAGCTTTTTTTGTCTTTGGGGGATTGCTTTCAAAAACAATAGGGATTTTCACCACGTAGAACTTGATTTTTCCTGAAAATTTCAAGTCGATCGGATTATTCGTTTTTGAGTTATCGTGTTAGCAAAAATCGTGTCATCAGACGGACAGCCGGACAGATGGGCAGACGGACAGACGGACGGACGGACAGACGGATGGACAGACGGACGGACGGACGGACAGACGGACATTAAAAAAAAAAAGTTTCTTAGTTTTTCATGAAACGAATTTATATCCGAATCCGAATCCGGCGCTGTCAATAATATAATAAATGCCCCGTAACATGGTGTCTTTAAATATTAAAAAAATAATACACTTTTAAAGTTTTATAAAAATAGTTACTTAAATTAAACATAAATTATTACTCTCCCCTAGTATAAAATTTTCGTGGGATCCGAAACAATTTTACATTTTTCCTATTTTAAAGCTGTTTTCAAAATTGATTACCCAACGTCTGTGCCGTAAACATCGTTTATTTTAATGTTATTTTTTTAGACTTGTGATGTTTTATTGCCTAAATAAATTAATTTAAGAAATGTTTATTTGCTTTTTGTGATTAATTTTGCTGAGGTTTGTGCTTTATTTTGATAGATTTAAGTTTTATAGTGCAAGCCTTGATCTCATTTCTCACACGCACTTAAATGATTTGTTTACTAGTTTTAAGTAAAGATTATTGAAATACGTGACTCGGATAAACGAGAGGGCCTTTTCCTTAAAAAAATAGAAAAAAAAAATAAGGCAAGTCTTTAAAACACGGTTGGGTGGAACAAACTTTTGGACTAACTTCTTGCCAACCCTGATTTTTTTTATGACGAATCGTTCCTGAGTTTGGACTTTGGACCGACAACGTTTTTTGATATTTCTTCACGAATAATGAAAAAATGAGACTATTTTTAAATAGCTCTTGAAAGCAAAAAAATAACTGAGATTTTAGGTTCACAATGATTTCTCTTCCTTCTCCTAATCAAATTAAGTGAAAATTGTACTATATGTCGATAAGTTTTGAGGTTTTAATTATTTTATCCTTATTTATTTGGTATGTTTATGAAAAAATATCCTTTAACTGTTTTCTGCCAGGGGGCCGGGGAATAAAGTTTCCCCGGGGCCTGGGCTGGCTCTGTCCAGCCCTGATTATATGAAAAACTTACTGAAACCATTTTAAAATAATTGCATTCTTTGATTTTTTCTTTTGTAAGCTCAGGGGCGTAGCGAAGGGACATCGTTGAGAGGAGAGTACCAAAATTTACCAGTTAATAAAAAATAATTTTTAAACTATCATCTGAAAAAAAAAGCTTTACCCCTGGTGGAAATGTTAATGACGAAAAAAAAGCCCTCACATAAAAAAAGCTTTACTTATAATTTTACAACTAACCAAACAATTTCCCAACTTGTACAAATAACACTGGCCTAGGAAAAAGAAATTTCTCCAAGTACTAAACCTATCATGCCATATTTTTGTGTGCTCAAATTCAATTTTCAATTTAAAAAAGTTTCTGCCGCGTAGATTTTGAGTAAATCCCGGTTTTTATTAGAGATAGGTTATACTAGCCCAAAAAAGTAAACCTTTTTGAATTTATCTAAGGGAAAATTTGGTAGTAAAATAAAATTTTGGACCACCATAATGGCGCGGATTTTTTTTCTTGAATTTTTACGTTACTACGTTACTACGCATAAAAATGCGTAGTATAAAAAAAATCAGAATTTTGTCTCTGTTTTTTTCCTGGCCCACTGTGCGATGAGTGGAAAAGCCCCATTACTTAAATCCGTTCAAAAATTAAAGAAGTTATAAACGCAACTTTTTAAAAAATAATAAAGAATTGAAGAAAAGTTCAAATAAACCACTGTAATTAAGTACGTTACCATTCTTTAGGCCAAATAACATTAATTATAATTATTTGGCAGGCTTCCCCAAGCGAAAAATTTAATTTTACTGTTTTTATGAATTGGTTATCCTAGTAAATATGTTTCTTAATTAAACTGGATTGTTTTGGTTTATCCCTTACCCTCCCGAGACTAAACTAATGATAATTTTTCGATTTAATTGTGTTTTTTTATATTTGCGATGCCTAAAAAGAAGAAAAATAAAATAAAAAAATAAACATTTTTTTTTGTTTTTGCTCGAGTTTATGTTTCCTTGGAGTTTCAGGAGAGCTGTATTATACTGAATAAAATTTACATATTTGTTTGCATACATAGAAAGTCTATAAAAGTATTTTGGATTAATATTGCCTTAAAGAAAAAATAAAGAAGTAAAGTTACAATTGTGACACAATGGAGGGTAGAGGTTATTAAAAAGAGTGAAAAAAAAAATCCTGCATTTTACTGCATTTTAGTTAATTTTAACGACTTTTAACATTTTTATTAAATTTTTAATTGGTTATAATTTATTAGTTATAATAAGTTTTGAATAAAATTCTTATTTTTTAAATAACAATAGTCAATAGTTACTTTTGACGTTTTATTATAGTAGATATATTTTTCGTTACTGTAAAAAAAAGCGTACAGTTTTCTAGAAATTTGACCATAAAGTTTTAAAAACAGAAATATAACATTAAAAAAATAAACTACATGGAAAAAACTATTTTTTTTTATATTTTTGCATTCAGAATTCTTATTTCTTTAAAAATCTCACTACCCATTTTTTACACATTTGGAATTTTGACACAGCTTTTGATTCAGAATTAAATCTGAGAACAACCATGTATCATTAAATGATACAAATTGACAAATTTTGTCAATTATTGACAGATCATTTAATTTTACATTTAATAGTCATTTTTTGCTCATTAATTTTAAATGAAATACAATGATATTGAATTAGATTATTATTAATCTCTCCAGAAAAAAACTAGAGTTTTATTGAAAAAAAAAAATATTTGCCTAGTTTTGAAGAGCTCCAAATTTATTATTAATTAATTAATTATATTATATTTAATAAAACCTTGTTTCATATTTTTTTGAAGAAAATTATTTAAAAAAAGGTCGATTCAGGCATAATTATTACTAACTAAACTAAGCCGTTCTAGCCTTTTAATTGGCCAAAAAGAAAAATGGCTTCCAACTTGGTCAATCAAAAGGTCAGACTAGCTTAGATTAAATAGTGATAATTATGCCTGAATCGACCTTAAGTCAACAATAATTTTACATATTTTAAAGCTATCTAGATTTAAAATTTAATTTAATTAATAATTTACGTTTTCTTTCAAAAATTAACAAATGATACATGGTTATACTCAGAATTAAATTCTAAATTAAAATACATAAAAATATACAGGGTGTTCTAAAAATCAAATTTTAGGGAAAACCGGAAGTGACAAATATTTTTATACATGGTATAATATACAATGTCAAAAAATTCAGTTTATTTAATTATTTACATCCTTTAAATTTCATTTTGATAAGTTAATAAACAAAAAATTTATAGGGGGGAACCACTATTTTGTGGCACCTGGTATATATTTTCATGAGTACAAGTTGTGTTTAGGAAATATTTTATTACTTTTACTAGTCTGAAACATTACGAAAACGGAACTTAAAAAAATATATTTTCTTGACTGATTTGGATACCTATCCATGCTTTTTTTAATTACTAATATAACATAAAAATAATACTTTTGCTTGTGTATTTTTTTATGATATCAAGAAAAAATATAGAAGCAAAAGTAATTTTTATCATTTTATATTAGTAATAAAAAAAAAGCTATACAGGTTGTCCCAGAATGTTTCCAAAATCTCTTAGTAGTGTGAACGCATTGGAAGTGTTCTAGATTTATTTTTTACAAATATTAATTCCTTAAGATCTGTTTGTTATGCTGTAGAATTATAAATCATATTTTCTCATATAATTAAGTATTAATATTTTATGCAAATCTTGTTTTTTTCTTTCTTTTTTATATAAGTCTCTATTGTATTTATATTACTTCATAGTTTATTATAACAACTTTGTAAAAGGGACGTATGTCCTGTTAAGTTGTAAAATAAATAAATAAGATCTCGTCAAAATAGTGCCACAAGTTCATATAAAATTTATTGGACACCCTGTATAATTAACCATTTTAAAAAGTTCAAAAAGGGTACGTTTTAATTTTTTGTGACGGATTCGGATTTAGCATTCCAAAATTAATAAGAATATATTAAAAGCATCTGGAATATAAAAGTTAAAATTTGTAAACTAGTGCAATTTTTTTATAAATTTAAAATAATGTAAAAATTAATTTTAAATATTAATAACATAGTTATTTATATACCAAGGGACTAAACTGGCTGTTTTAGTCCCGCTGCATTAGTGTTTCCTGAGCGAGCGTAGCGAGCGAGGGAAACAGAAATGCAAGGGACTAAAACAGCCAAGTTTAGTCCTGAGGTATATGCACTATTTTTTGCAGGACCAAACATAATTTAGGTAGGTAGATGAAATTAAAATTAAAAACCACGCGTCTAAAATCGGTTGTTTTATTTTCGTAATTTAATCAAGATGCCTGTAAATTGCGAAAAGTCAGTTTCATGGCTATCGCGATTTCAATTGTTTTTTAATATGGTTGACACAAACGTCAAAAAAATGGACGAAGATGATAAATTTTAAGTTATGTATAAATTGTTATAACAATGTTATTTTTAAAGCTTTTCTTTGTTAAAATCAAATAAATTGGTTTGAATCGCTAATTTATTACAAAACACCACCAAACCTAATTTTTGAACCAGCAAAGCACATAGTAAGTATAATATTTTAATATTATCAAGGTTGCCGTGATTTTTATTCCCTAGGGAGAAAAACGGCAAGTTTAGTCCCGAAAATGAAAGCGTAAAATTAGGTTTTAGTCTTGGTCGTGCAAAAAAAAAAAATTATTTAAACTTACAGCAGACATTTTGTATATCTATGTTTTTAAAAATAGCACAGAACTTGATGAACGAAGCCTCGGTTACGATTAACAAGAAACAAGAACAACAAAGCGTCCTTATAAATAATTCCAAAAATACATTTCCCCTCTTTTAAAATTTATTTTGAGATTTTTTTTATATTTATGTATTTAATTAGCATTTCTAATATTGTCTGGCACAATTTTTATTTGGGTATCATTTCCAGACAAAAAATTGTTATCTTTAAAATTGTTTTATTTGTTTATTTGTTCAGTGACAATATTATAGATTCATGGAGAGACCCGAATAAGCTACTGGGTTTGAGCTGTGAGACCCCTAGCAGGGGTTCTTCACTAATATTGATAAAAAATCTAATGCAATCCCAATAGAAAATGCGCGGATATAAATGGTGCACAAACCGGACTTAAGCTCAAGTCCGGATTATGCATTATTTATACCGGCCCAGAACCATAATTTTTATCATTATACAGTTCCCCTCCTTCAACTTTTGAACTTCTTAAGATATAAATTTCAAATTTGAAACACGTAAATAAGATGAGAGTAATTTCAAGTGAAACATCCAGGGTTGTTAGTTCATGTTCATCGATTTTCGTGAAACATTATTTTTTTTATCCCCCAGATATGTTACAACAAATCTGAAAAATATTAGCCCCGAAATAAAAATTAGAAATGGGCCTGCAGCACCATATCAAAAATTTAACAAAAATTCAAACTGTGCACATGTACTTTGTTTCTACTTTGCCTTAATTAAATCAATCCTATTCTGAGGTATTTTCAAGATAGATTTTCTCAAAACGTTAAATTTTTTATTTTTATTTGTAACAAATTATATTTTAAAGCTTATTTAGGGTTATTTGTGATAAACACTCGGAAATGAAGCAAATAAAAACTTTATTGCATTACATAATCATACCAACGTTTCACCTAATATTTAGGCTTCTTCAGGGCTAAAAAGACAAAAATTGTAAAACTTTTTGGACATAAACTTTGTTGATGTAATGTTTTTGTTTAATTTTTTTGTTTTAATGCATATTTAATAATTTAGTTTTTAATTTATTAATTTCTTTTATTTTTGTTTATATACATTTTTTTTCCAAAAAATCAGTTTATAATGTCCAAGTTATGTCCAAAAAGTTTTATAATTTTTATGTCTTTTTAGCCCTGAAGAAGCCTAAATATTAGGTGAAACGTTGGCATGATTATGTAATGCAATAAAATTTTTATTTGCTTCATTTCTGAGTGATTATCACAAATAACCCTAAATAAATTTTAAGGTTTATTAAATTCCAGACCAAATCATATAATGTTTCTTTTATAATTTTTTTTACGGTATTTTTTATTATTTTTTGATTTTTTTTATAAAGAAAAAGTCCAATTTCACTACATTTTTAAGCTCCATAAAAAAATAATGAAAAATATATGGACAATTACAGAATTTTATGAGTTTTAAGTTTTCTTATAAATTCTTGAAATAAATATTATTTAGTGTTTATCAAGGAATTTTACTACACTTACAAGTTAAACAAATATGAAAACATAATCTAAACCCGTGTTTAGGGTGACAGTATTCGATATTGTCATTTTCTATGCAATGTATAAAATAATTTCGTTAGTTTAATAAGATTCTATTATACCCACGATCATACCACGGATCTAACTTAGGTGTATACTTAAAAAAAGCAGCTGCTGTATCTGCATGCAAAATATTAAACCTCAAGTTCATAATAACTAATATACTTAGAAACTACTATATCTTGCCACTAAATACTGCAAACTAGAGCCAAATTGGCCATGAAATTAAAATTACAATGAAAACATCGATTTATTAACCTAATAGAGAATTAGAATTTTTAGACCTTTAATAAAACATAATACGTGATCAAGTAGGTATGTCATTAATAAATTATTTTTTAATAATAATTGAAAAAAGTTATAAAGGTCTCCGCACATGTAAGCTTCTATGATTTTTATGTCATTCCAAACTGAAAACACGCCAAAAGCCGACATCGCTATTTAATTATTGAAACCCTTTTGTTTCTCTATTTTTTTAAATTTTGTTTATTCCCGAGGCTTTCCCAGACCAAACCATATAATTTTTCATTTTTTTTAAATTTTTTTTTACTGTATTGATTTTTTAATATTTTTTCTAAAAAATGCGATTATCTGAGATTTTTTGAAATTTTTAGTTACATCATTTAAAATTGGTTAAAAGTATAATTTAGGTTTTTGTGCGATAAAATTTATTATAATTAATTATTAGACAATAATTTTTTGATTTTTTTTTATAAAGAAAATATCCAATTTCACCACATTTTTAAGCCCCATAAAAAAATTATGAAAAATATATGGTCGATTACAAAATTTTATGAGTTTTAAGTTTTCTTATAAATTCTTGAAATAAATATTATTCAGTGTTTATCAAGGAATTTTACTACACTTACAAGTTAAACAAATATGAAAACATAATTTAACCCGTGTTTAGGGTGTCAGTATTCGATATTGTCATTTTCTATGCAATGTATAAAATAATTTCGTTAGTTTAATAAGATTCGATTATACCCACGATCATACCACGGATCTAACTTAGGTGTATACTTAAAAAAGCAGCTGCTGTATCTGCATGCAAAATATTAAACCTTAAGTTCATAATAACTAATATACTTAGAAACTACTATATCTTGCCACTAAATACTGCAAACTAGAGCCAAATTGGTCATGAAATTAAAATTACAATAAAAACATCGATTTATTAACCTAATAGAGAATTAGAATTTTTAGACCTTTAATAAAACATAATACGTGATCAAGTAGGTATGTCATTAATAAATTATTTTTTAATAATAATTGAAAAAAGTTATAAAGGTCTCCGCACATGTAAGCTTCTATGATTTTTATGTAATTCCAAACTGAAAACACGCCAAAAGCCGACATCGCTATTTAATTATTGAAACACTTATGTTTCTCTATTTTTTTAAATTTTGTTTATTCCCGAGGCTTTCCACATTTTTTCACATTTTTCTTGTACATATTTTATAAATTAACAAAAGAGTATTGTTTTGTTAGCACCAGTAATTTTTAGGTATCCATAGATTTGAAAATCTCTTTCATTTACACTTTTTCACAATTTTAACAAATATTTTTCACTAAAAAACTAAATAAATATTTATATTAATTCACTTACAGCAGACATCTTTACGTATTTTGAGTTAAATCTCGAGTTAAATTAATTAGTTAATTTTAGTTTGAGACTCGGATGGATACTGTTCGTAACTCGATCTTCTTCCTTCCTTTTATATATGTATAAGTATATTCCAAAAATACATTTAATGTGACGAGTGATTTATATTATTTGCCCATTAAACTGTATTGTACTAAATATGTTTTTTCACTCTTCGTAATTTTCCAAGATAAATTAAAAAACTTTTTTTCCATGACTAGAGAATAGCCAATTTTTCATTTTCAGAATTAGGTACTAGATTCTGGCATACTGTGCAGGAATATTATATTCTCGCTCTTGTAATGGAATAGGCACATGTGGCGACATCCTAATGCTTATTCATAACTAAATTACATATGGTCCTGGTACTTTCTCAACCTTTAATCTTCAAAAAATCAATTTTCGGTTCTCTGCACTATAGTAGGGGTGACCGGGGCTAATTGTCGCACTTTTCATTCAAAATCAGTTTTTTCCTTTATTTTTGTATTTTTTTTTAATTGACCTAATGGTAATTTTAGCTGCATGTTTCAGTAACATTATTTAAAGAAAAAACATGGAAAAATTTATAGGGTATTAGAGTTATGTTTTTTTTGTGAAGTCTTGAAAATTGCGACAGCGTGCCCCATCACAGGGCACGTTGTCGAGGCACTTCGAGTATATTTTTTTGAAGAAATATAAAGGCATTTATAAAAATTATAAATAACTAATAAGACATGTGCCTCCCCACAAGCTGATTTTATCTAACTTTTTACTTTTGTGCCAAAATTTCCAACTTTATAATTAAATAATATTTTTTGTTTTTTTTTTTTTAATTTAATATAATTTAATAAACGAATTTATTTGCTATTCGACAAAGTTTCACTTTTTTAGACAGTTTTAAATAAAAAAATCCCAAAAAGGAAATGTTATACCATGAACATATCTCCAGATAATGCGACAACTAGCCCCAAACCAAATGCGACAACTAGCCCCAGTGGCCAATTTTACGTTATGTATCAAGTACTTTCTAATTAACGAATAAACACTCCTATATGACAATATCAACAAATAATATACACCTTAAACTATTATTATACATAAAATTCTCTTATCTTAATGCTTTAAATCAGTAACAATAAGAAAAAATATTTACCACAAAAAAATTACTGGGCTCTTTAATTTTTACATTTTTTGGTTTATCTGGATGTTCTTTTAATTTATTGCATTTAAGTTTACAAATGATAAATGGCACTATTGTAACGCAGCGGTTAATCTTGGTTTGGCGCAGAAAAATATTTTACTTTTTAAGATATAAGCACTTCGACAACTTACCCCTGCGACAACTAGCCCCGGTCACCCCTACTAATAGATTCTGTACAGTGTACAATGTACACTGTACACGATGACTGATAACTTATACAAACTCCAATCAATCATTTCAGTTGGTTTATAAGTTAAAAATTAGGTTTGGTGATGTTTTGTAATAAATTAGCGATCCAAACGAATTTATTTGATTTTAACAAAGAAAATCTTTAAAACTAAAATTGTTTAAATTGCTTAAAATTTATCGTCTTCGTCCATTTTTCGATCTGACGTTTGTGTCAACTATATTAAAAAACAATTGAAATCGCGATAGCCGTGAAACTGACTTTTCGCAATTCACAGGTTTTAAATTTTATCTACCTACCTAAGGGCTAAACGTGGCTGGTTTAGTCCCTTGCATTTCTGTTTCCCTCGCTAGCTACGCTCGCTCAGGAAACACTTATGCAGCGGGACTAAAACAGCCAGTTTAGTCCCTAGGTATATAAATAACTATTGTTTTGGAATAATTATTTGGAGTTTGTATAAATCATCCGCCATCATGTACAGAGTTGATTAGTGAAAAGAACCAAAAATGATATGCTTGGAGATACGAGGTTAAGAAAGTAACACGACTATATACTGAATTTAAACAATGGAATATGATACTTGTATGGCACTAGTCTTCAGTGTGGACAGCTGTCAAAATTTCAAAAATAATTAAAAAATCATAAGACAGGTTGAAGTTATGTACTCAAGGCTAAATTAACGCCTATCCAGAAGCTTGTATAAGAACGTAAAACATAAGAATGCGATGCCGTGATTGGCTTACAAGATACATGAGGGCACATCAAGCCAATCACGGCATCGCATTGTTATGTACTATGGTGTTATGCGAGCCTGTGGATATGCCCTTAGGTATCATAAGATATATATCTACAATATTGTACCAGCTCTACCATTTATTTTTGAGTAGGTTTTTTTTTCTGAAATTCCAAATTGAATTACGAGTATTTGTTTTTTAGACACAAAATTATTTTTTATAATGTTTAATTAATTAATAAATATTTAATTTAATTTAAAGTATGTTTATTGGAATCCCTATTTAGGCTCTTGAACGACGTCCTTCTGCCTGTTACAACAATAAATAATTTTAGTTAGAATTAAAATTATTAAAAATAAAAATTATTTTTGATTGCAACATTAGTGTCTCTACATATTAAAACTATAGCCGATTTTAATTTTTTTATGTCTCCAATATCTCCAATAATTCTTCTAAATCGGATGTTAAAATTATTTAAGAATTTACAATGGAATGGCAAAGCAATAGTATATCTTTATGACTTTCTCCTATTTTATGCAGGCTGCTTCAAAATATTTACAATTTTGACTCGAACAATAATAGAAATTCTAATATAGAATAAAATTATAGTCGATTAGAACAAAAAACAATTGCAAATGTTCTTATAAACAATTTTTGGTTTTACGACAAACTGTTTTATTGGCTAATAAAAATATGTATTTGATCTATTTCAAATTATGTGTACAGAACTCGGTACTAAGTATTTAAAAAGAGAGTAACCAATATTTGGACTCCAAATATTGCATTATTCCAATATTGTTTACGGTCCAATTATTTTGATTTATTTCAATAAAAACCATATAATAAATCCCATAATATTAGGGACCTAGAGAAGGGGGCGGGAGGTTTTTCCGTCCCATCCTTTCTTAAAAATCGGTAAAATCTGGATTATATTTTAAAAATTGGAAAATTGCCTCTTAAATAGTCTAGAAATCTGGACTATACTTTTGGGAAGTGGGGAAATTGTTGGTCAAGCTTATTTTCAGAGGACCTTTTTTTATTTCATCAAAATTTCTGCTAGGGGAAATCGTTTATTCAGAGCACCTCAAAAATTTGGTCTTAAAATTCTTGTTTTACCATCAAGGTTGATGTGTAAGCTTTATAAAAATGTATCTTTTAGAAAATATTCCCATATATCGTGAAAATTTTAAAACCCAACCCACGTTTTGTTTTAAGACTAAAGTTTGTGGGCGAAATTAGCAAAGATAGATTTATTTTGGATTATTTATATTAGGCATTATTTTTTAACAATACTTTTTTTTTATTTAGGTCTCTAGTAAATGATGTCATTAATTTAAAGGGGTGATTCTACATACGAAAATATAAAAAAAGTTCCTATAAACATATGTCTAAAAATGAGTCGTAAGGGAGCTAAGCCCCTTTGGGCCATTCCGGCAAATTTTGCCAATATCTTCCTTAATTTTTTTAAAATTTTATTTCGGGGTTTAACAGTTTATTTAACTGGTGGATTAGTCCAATTGTAGCATACATCTACCTATCTATTAGCGCAATAAGTATTCATAAAATTTGTTTTAATGTGTAAAAGTGAAACACCCGAAACGCTGGAATGGCCCCTTTGAAAGTCGCTAAAAAATTCGGTTTTTATTTAATAACTCAGGAAAGCTCGTTGCTGTACCTTAAAGCGTTCCTGAGTTATTAAATAAAAACCAGCCACTTTCAAAGGGGCTTAGCTCCCTTACGACGCATTTTTAGACATATGTTTATATGAACTTATTTTCCTATGTAGAATCACCCTCTAAAATTAATGACATCATTTACTGGACTTTGTGTGATCATTAGGGGCCAAAAGTAAGGATAAGGGTTTTAAAGTTTCAAATTTTCCAAATTTAATTTTCTATTTTGTTTAACAATACTTTAATGTATTTAAAAAATATAGTCTTAAATTTTTAAATCACGTCCATAATTTTTGATTTGACAATGAAATAGGAATTTATTATGACGTTTTGATCTCAAAATTATACTATACTGACTCCTAAAAAGAGAAAAAGCCTTATTAAAAAGGGGTAGTTCTACACCCTTAAACCTTGGGATGGATATAGATTTCTTTAAATATTAAATTGGTTTTTAGCGAGTCCAAAACCCCTATTTATGAATTATTATCACTTACATTAAAAAATATAAACAGGGGCGGCTCTACTCCCCTAAGGGAGCAGATTTTTTTAAATAATAAATTCGTTTTCAGCGAGATGAAAAATCCAAGGTATCAACTCTTATCAGGTTAATTAAAAATATGTATATAAAAGGGGTGGTTCAACTCCATTAAGGGCCGAGGAAAGAATTCTTTAAATATCAAATTCATTTTCAGCGAGTCTCAAATCCCGCAAATACCAATTTTTATAAATATTAAACGAAAATATACGATTTCTCTACCTTCCGCTTATAAAATCTTTTTGGTTTGGACTTTTTGGTTTGGACAAAAAAAGTCCAAACCAAAACAATCCAGTTTGGTTGACCAATGGGAATTTGTTCTTAAAGGTTTTTAATGTTGTTTAATTTAGTGATTTGAGATAGATAGATAGATAGATAGATTACACTAGAAAAAATATTAAAATCTATATTTTTTTGTAATTGTTCCTACCGATTGGGAAAGTAATGAAAAACACTAATCCTACGCGGACTAGTAGCCATTAGTTGTATCCTACCACTGAAAAAACTTTTAATTTTTAAAAGTCCGATAGTCAAATTTTAGCTATTCGCTACTGATTTGACGCACCACCGGATTAGTATGATGTTGTTATGCCATTGGCGCAACTAACTGAAAATTGTTAAGAGAAAATCGTCCCTTAAACAATGAAGGAGCGGGCGGCCCATGGTAGAGGAATATATTGGTCGCTCGGGTAATTTTAGTTAAGGGCGCTATAACGAGAGGCGCCAAAATGGGTTAACATCAGGTGATCATCACTTAAAAGGACCTTTACCCGGTCATCAAAACTTTTGGCAGGGAGAATTTTTTTAAAAATGGCAAAATATCGTTTGCCGACCAATGGTCATATCACGTGGCAGCCACGTGACTAACGATCTATTGCCGATCAGAACTGCTGGCGGTAAAAGATCTAAAATCTGGTTGACAAATGGTCGTTGGTCGACTGCAGGCCGCATAATCTATAGCTATAGCCTATGGCTTGTTATGTTATGTTTATGTTATGTTATGTTATGTTATGTGGGCCGCTCAAAATATGACACAGTGCCGATCGAGGCGTAAGCGGCTTCATCTCATGCCGACTTGCGGTAGTCAGCTAGCCAAGAGACAATTGTTTGCTGGCCAACAACTAGGGTAAACAATCGCCTCAAGACGAGGTTCTTTTTATAAACCAGTTTTTTATTAGTTTTATTATAGTTTTTTTTAATTTCGATTATAAAAAGTTTTTCAAATAGGGGAGAGCGGGGCTAGTTGTCACTAGGGGTAAATTGGCTTTTTGCTTTTAAATTGCGTGCCGTTCTAGTAAAATGGTATTGATCTCACTTAAGTACTTGCGGTAAAATAGACGCTTCATCGCCAATCACTTCAGTCAAGATCTGTTCTCTATGATATGAGTAGCGCCGCTTTTTGAGATTTTATACATCGTAAGTAATTTTTTGCATTGATATAATTTTTGTTATACTGTTTAGATATGAAATATTTAAAGTACTTTTCTTTTACATTTCGAAAAATTATATATTTTGGTATTACGTAACACAAAAAAACTTAATATTCCATTTATAATATAAAAATTTTAGCCATATTTGTTCAAAAAAGTATGTGGGGTCTAGTTGGCTTTTTTAAAAGGGGGCTTGTTGGCACAGTACCCCACATTAAAAAGTAGCCACAAAAAAAGTAAAAAGAACTGCTGTTAAAAATGCAAAACGTAATGTATTTCCTTTTTCCAGCTCTGTAAATGCAGATTCAGATACATTAAATACATCAGAAGAAGAAACTTTTTGCATTGAGCCATATTCTAACAGCCTGCCAGAAGAAAACTGGATTAATTGTCTAAAATGTAGAGCAGTGCACTAAAGGTGAAATACTGACATTTTGATGCGATAACTGTGATTCAGATGATGATATTTAATAATCATATTACAATTATT
Organism: Brachypterus glaber; assembly: GCA_958510825.1. Classification (NCBI taxonomy): domain Eukaryota; kingdom Metazoa; phylum Arthropoda; class Insecta; order Coleoptera; family Kateretidae; genus Brachypterus; species Brachypterus glaber. Next base: position 21,120,249 of record OY294044.1, on the reverse strand, counting down.
TTTAATCATAAAAAATTATTTTTGGTGTTTTTTAGAATATATTTATCTGTAAATTAACGACTCGTTTTTGTTTTCTTACATTCATTTAACAATATATTTATATATTATTCCATATTTTAAGTCTTTGTTTTAATTCTTTGCGTACTTAAATGTTTCGCAGTTTGATTAAATTCAGAGAGCCAATGTACCCCCGGGTGTAAGCCAACATACACCCTCTACGGGGTAAGTTGGCATAGTTTGCATCAGCACATTAAACTTGTTATAATAAAACTAATAAATATTTGCATATATAATAAAATAGCAGAAGGTTTTAGCATTCTAATGGCACAAGAAAATTTTTAAAATTAGTTATCCATAAATCTCAAAAAAATAAAATATGGAAATTGGTGCCAACTAGCACCGCTCTCCCCTATATTTTTAAATATATTTATTACATATACAACTTTCATGTTTGCAATAAATATTATGTCGTAAAAATAAATACAATATCTTTATTTTAAAAAAGCAATAAATTTAATTGGAATAGGCATTTGCTTAAATTGTTAAATAAACTTAAAACAATGTTATATAAAATAAACTAAAATAATGAAAATAGTATTATAAAATTAATAATCATAAAATTTAGAAAAAATCTAGTTTAATTTAAAGGCTCAATCCAAGAGAATTACATGCAATGTGCGGCTCTTTGCCAGCAAAGTGACGTTAACAATACATTGCAGGGCCGTAACCAGAAAAAAACTAGTGGGGGCTCAGACCCCAGGTGGTACGGAATGAGAGCCTTCGCCATTTTTAAAATATGCAATATTTTAATGTTTTTTAAATTTTAACCAGTTTTTAAGTGCATTTCCTTGGTTTTAATTAGGTATATGTATTTGTTCATGTCTTTATGAGGTCCAAATACTATTTTTTTAGTGCAGCAAGCAAAACTTTTTGAAAATCTTTAGGTTTTGCATATCTCAGATATCTAAGAATTAGCATCTACAATTTATTTTATAAAATCTATTAATTGATATTGACACTTTATTGCTAATAACGTTTAGCACCACAGGCGAAAAAACTAGAAATATTCAAGGTTACGCATTTTACAAAAACCCCCGAATTAAAAAAAACATATTAACTACCCAGAGGAAAATTTGTGTTATCACCTTATAGAAAAACCAGTTTTGCGCTACAGGCGAAATTTTTTAGAATTTTCCGAGGTCCTAAAGGAGCTACGCGTAGCTACGGCTCTTTAAAATTTTAATAAAAATAAAGTTTTTAATTAATAACTCTTGTACCCTTTAAGCTAGAGGAACGAGCTTTTGCATGTATACTAGTATTAATAAGGGCATGTTAATTTATTTTTTTGAATTTATCCAGAAGCGTGCCTAGACGGACAACATATGTTAGGCTTAACACATTTTTGCCCCAAACTTTTTTTTGTGTATTTTTTTTTATTTTTTTGTAATAAATATAGATTCCTTCAGTAAAAATACATAAAAAATTTCATATAGTGTAACATTGTAGGAGCAACCGTTAAAAAAAAAGGCAATTAACCCTTCGTTTGGTGCGTGGTCTACGATCGTAGACCATGCTCTTTTTTAGCTGGGTAACTTTTTATACGGAGTGTTTAGGCTTGCGCCTCTTCGAGTAGCTGTGCATTATGCATCAATCTATTAGATCAGTAATAATTCACACTTTGAATGGGTATAATATTGTTTTTATTCATATTGAAACCTGCCTGGTCTACAATTGTAGACCGCGCGACTAACCACGTTACCTTTTTTTATTTTTGCATTTTTTTATTTTGTGTAAGTTTTTATGGTTTCTTTTTGTGAATATTTTTTTTCAAAGTTAGTTTATTAGTTTAAAGATAAATTAAAGATACAATATGTCTTTACCACAAAAAAAAATAGCGGTTTATAGGAAGACACTGGCACGAGTCTTTTTGGGCATAATGTTTTTGATAAATAAGATAATTTTCTGTTATATAAAACTAAAAATTACTTTGGACACTAAATGTGCCTAAGAAGGGAAAATAAATCGAATAAAAAAATGCTCAAAATATCATAACTACGATTGCAAAGTGCACATGTACAAGACGCATGAGTTACTAAAATATTGCATGATTTCGAGTCAAATTTTATAATATTTTTTTCTTTTAATTTAGGTGTTTTTTTATTTTTTTATAATCGTACATGTTAAAAAAAAACAAATGTTTTAGTTTCAGAAAGTTTTTTAAATTATTTTTATTTTTTTTTTACAAATTACCGTACAGATGTAAAATATATGTTAGAATTGTATATCATTTTTCTTTTACTCTTAACACTTACTAAAACAATAATAATTTGAAAAAAATATGTAAATAACTTTTAAATACAACCAAATAAATAACATAAGATATTTGGTTTTTAAAAATATAAAAGTGTTTTTTTTTAAACAAAAAATAAAATGGTCTACAAGTGTAGACCGCGCGCCTAAACACGTTACAAAAAGAGGCGCGCCTAGCGAAGGGTTAAGAGGAAGTAACATTTTATGCCACTAAAAATGTTAGTTTTTAAAAGGCTATAACTCGTTTAATATTAAATTTAGGTGTTTTGGCGAAGAATACATTTTTGCTTAGTTTTAAGTGAAGAATCGCCCTGAAGCATTAAGATTCTATTGGTGCTTTTTTTGTTCCCCACTCAATATGTCCATTTCCCAAGGGACGCATCTCCCTTAGGACTCATTTCCGGACCAACCTTTCTAGGAACTTTTTTTCATATTTTTTAACGTAGAATCACCTCTTAAATTTATCAACCTTATTTCTGAATAGTCCTGTATACTACTCCCAAGCCCTGCAATATTGCACGGCTTGGGAGTTGGGAATTTTCTAAATTTTAGGTTAGGTCGCCACCCCCCAAAAAATTACTTCGGAGCACCTCTGACTACTGCTGGCCAATGTTGGCCAATCACTGAGCAACTACTGCGGGTCAATGCTGGTCATTCACTGGGCCCATGCATTCACTGCCGGCTACCCGTTCCGGGGGCGCTGTGAATCTATACGCATAGGCCCGCAGGTTTGGATATTGGTGTTGGGCCATCACAACCAATTGTGGCAAAACTTTAAAAGGCCTTTGATGGGCCTTAATAAATGTTTTTTCTGGGTAAGTACTTACCCTAGTAGAAATTTAATGTTAGAATAACGTTTTTCTAATGTTAGAAAACTGTATAAAAATACGTCATAAAATATGTGCAAATGTCCCGCTTTTTAACTTTAGAATCAAACGTTATAACGTTATAACTATAGTTACAAACGTTAATCTAAAGTTAGATTTTTAAGTTAGAAATACGTTCGAAGGGGGCGTGGCCAACTAGGAAATTTCTACCTGCATCATAAAATGGCAGCTGGAGACAAATTTATCCATATAAATAAATCTTTATATATTTTAGCAATCATAATATTTTTAAACATAATTTCGTTACATTTATTTATAAAATAGCCATCTTGTTAGGTGGTCCTAAATATTTTTCGTGTAATATGCTGTTATACTTCGATCAATACGTTTAATTAGTTAATATTTATTTATACATTCAGAATCTTAAAATATTTTTTCAGTTCTGGTACAGCATTGCCAGATTTAGTATAATTTTGACTTATGGGGGATAATATTATTTTAAACTTATTATGGAAATAATAAATATAAAATTATATTGTAATTTAATATATATTTATAATATACAAATGTTTGATTGTTAGATACATTATATTAAAGAACGATAGCTCATAAATAATACTACTGTCTGTTTAATCAAGGAGAATAAAATCTTTTAGTGTTTTTATTTTATTTTTTGAGAATTTGCAAACTTTTTACGTATAATTATCGCCTAGGTTTGGTAGTAGCTGTCTGAAATGAGTATTTTTTACTATAGTTTACGTATTAATAATGAAAATTAAAAAAATATTTAATGTTAGAATAAGGTTAAAAAAAGATTAGGAAACTAAAGTTAGATTTATGTATTTTGTAACGTTTTTGTCAAACGTTAGTTTTTAAGGTTAGATTTATATATTTTATAACGTTTTTGTATAACGTTTGAGACTAAACATAAAAATGTCACTAATCTAATATTATGTTAAGTTAGATTTATGTACTTTTCTACCAGGGTAGGGTTTAACTAGAGGTCTTAGATCTTTACTTAAAAATATTTATAAGTAGCCACAATATGCATTTACGAGTAAATATTTACAAAATGTCAATTAGCAAATACACTTGAATTTTTGCCAAAGAAAGTATAAAATATCCAAGTACAATGACTTGCCAAATAATTATTAATTTCTGTCACGAATTAGCTGGTTTTGAAAACAAGAAAAATACAAATATTTCTAATTTTGTCATTTATATAAATAAATTAATTCATCGACCTATCATCAAAACAATTTTTTGCGTAATAACCGCTACCAGGAAAGTGGAAAAAAGAGTTCCCCTAATGCATGAATTCCCCTGAATTCCTCACGAGTTCCCCTAAATTCCTCATGAGTTCCCCTGAATTTCTTATGACTTCCCCTGAATTCCTTGTGACTTCCTCTAAATTCCTTGTGACTTCCCCTGAATTCCTTGTGACTTCCCCTGAATTCCTTGTGACTTCCCCTGAATTCCTTGTGACTTCCTCTGAATTCCTTGTGACTTCCTCTGAATTCCTTGTGAATTCCTCTTGAATTCCCAATGAATTCTTTTTCTAGTGAGATTTTTAACCTTGGTTTGGCCCAAGTATTAAATTTTTTCGCTCCCAAAATTTTTAAGGACTAAAAAAAAAGGTCCTCACGGTTTTTCCCAAAAACCACCCCTCCCAACAAATATTTACGCCTTCGAATTAGTAAGAAAAATTTACTTTCAAATCAGGACAAAAGAAAGTTGTTGCTGCCTGCTAAGACAAGCTATCTGCAAATTAGACGTTTTGAGATATGTCCAGTTTTATTGTTTTTATTTGAACTTTTTAAAAACATGTTTAAATAAATATGGCGTTGGGTTCTGCTTTATTTTAAATAAAAAATAAAAAATACGTGATATCCTTTGAAAAAAAAAATATATATTTTTTTTGTCAGAAAAAAAAATACTAAATGCATTTATTCTATCTAAGAAATTTAGGACAAAATGATCTAAAAAGTCCAATCAAATTACTAAGATCTGTAAAGTAAGTCCTAGTCCTGACTTATTCGTCTAGAAAAGACTAGTTAGGACAATTGCTTTCCCATTTTGAAAATTTTCAAAATTTTGGAAAGCCTTGTATCCCTGCAAAAATTTTCAAATTTTTTTTTTGCGTTTTTTTGAGTTTTATGGCGTTTTATGTAGATATAATGAAATTTCAAGCAAAAAAAAATTCAGACGATAGGTCGATCGGTCTGTCCGGGAAATTTTGTGTGTACGATAACATAAGAAATTTGGTATACAGGTATGTTACCAAAAGTTCTCGCTCGGAATTGTTTTCGGTGAACATTGGGGTGCAGCAAGGGGGGCAAATGGGGAAAAATACATTTTTTTAGAAAAATTTGAAAATTTCTATATAGGGCTTTTTGAGTTCGCTGAAATTGAATTTAATAATAAAATTTCTCTAACTCCACCCCCGGGGGGGGGGGGGTGAGGGGGTATATATTTTTAAATATTTTCAATATTTTCTTTAAAATTGCTATACAGGGGTTTTTGGAGTAGACGAATATGAACCTGAACATAATTTTTTTCTAATTTCACCCCCTGAGGGGTGGAGGGTAGTTTTTGTGAAAACTGGTATATTGGGGTTTTTGAGGTTGCTGAAAGTTAATCTGATAATAAAAAAATTCTAAATCCACCCCTCAAGGGGCGGGGGGTAGGATTTGTGAAAACTGGTATATTCGGGTTTTTGAGGTTGCTGAAAGTGAATCTGATAATAAAAAAATTCTCGAAAAATTCTAAACCCACCCCCTGAGAGGCGGAGGGTAGTTTTAGTGAAAATTGGTGTATTGGGGTTTTTGAGGTTGCTGAGAGTGAATCTGATTATACAGAATTCAAACTCCACCCCAAAGTGGCGGGGGGTAGTTATCGTGAAAGTTGGTGTATTAGGGGTTTTCAGGTTGCTGAAAGTGAATCTGATAATAAAAAAATTCTTACTCCACCCCTGGAGGGGCAGGGGGTAGTTTTCTTGAAAATTTATATATTGTGGTTTTTGAGGTCGCTAAAGCTGTATCTTATTCAAAAAATTTTCTAATTTCGCCCTCTGAGGGGTGGGGGTAGTTTTTGTGAAACTGGTATATTGGGGTTTTTAAGGTTGTTGAAAGTGAATCTGATAAGGGCTCGTTCAAGTATTACGTAACGCTCCTGGGGGGGGGGGGGCTTTTTGGAGTGTTACGCCCATGTTAATGGTATAGGAAAATATCGTTACAGGGGGGGGTCTAAAATGATCAAAATTTGCGTTACGTAATACTTGAACGTTCCCTAATGAAAAAATTCAAAATCCACTCCCTGGGGGCCGGGGAGTAGTTTTTGTAAAAACTGGAATATTGGGGTTTTTGAGGTTGCTAAAAGTGAATCTGATAATACAAAAATTCAAAATCCACCCCTGAGGGGAGGGGGGTAGTTTTTGTAAAAACTCGTATATTGGGGTTTTTGTGGTTTCTAAAAGTGAATCTAATAATAAAAAAAAATCTAAATCCACCCCCTGAGGGACAGGGGGTAGTTTTCTTGAAAATTTATATATTGGCGTTTTTGAGGTCGCTAAAACTGAATCTTATAATAAAATTTTTTAAATTTCACCCCCTGAGGGGTGGGGGGTAGTTTTTGTGAAAATTGGTATACTTGGGTTTTTAAGGTTGCTGAAAGAGAATCTGATAATAAAAAATCACTTTTACGCGCTTATGTGAAAAATGGGAAAGCTCTTTTACTGGGCAGTGTATTTTATTTAGAAAACATTGAAAATTTTCCATATAGGACAAACATCTTGAGCTAATTTTTAGGATTTGGCTTTTAGATAGAACATTTCTTTATAGTAGGCACATGGGGCTATAGCCCTAAAGCCCTATAGTGTAGAGCAATACAATGGTGTGCTTATCTCAAAAAGTGAATTTTTGCAGATAGGACAACTTGCAGGCCCTGGGCAGACAAGCGCCTAAATGCAGCTCTCTATGCAGGATTTTGTTTTGGTTTTTTCTTGTTTGGTCTTTTTTTTTACGTTAACGTTGATTTGGCGTCTATTTGGTGTTTTTTTTTTGTAAAAAAATGTTTTTTATTTAAAATAAAATTGAAAAATGTTGCATATCGAGCTGCACATAGGAGCTCCTCTGGGCAGTATAACACTAACACAGAACCCCCACTAGGCAATTTAATATTATTAAATTTTTACATAGATATTTAGCTTTAGGCAACCAAAAATACAGACTGCTGTATAATGAGTTGTGTGATCCCTTTGACATGCGCATTAACTTATTTGTAATCTGTCGTTTGTCAATTTTTGTTATTATAAAAAGTTAATGGAAAAGGTGTAAAAATAATCCTAGACTTAATATTTTATAGTTAAAATGGTAGATTATGAAAAAGCAGAAGCATTAAATTTGGTAAGTACTCGGAAAGAAAGTTTTTATGGTTTATATTGTAAATTAAAATAAATGTAAGGTTATGTAGGTCAAATTGTATTGATTGTAAACTATTAATTTTGTAGCAAAAAGAATTTGAATGGGTATTAAATCAAGAAATTCATAAAGGACTGGAACAAATACATAAAATATTAGTGGTAAATATATTTTTTCTTCATCCTGGTTAAAATAAAACTAAAATGTTATTTTAGGAGTGTGCTAAAAGCTTCCCAGTTCAACTCTATGGACATGACAATTCTGCCAAGAAAGACAAATTTGTTCTTTCTATAGCACCAGACCAATTAAAATGTGTGGTTACATTGACAGGAGATAGTATAACTCATGCAGTAAGTTACATGTCTTTTTAAATTAATAAAATTATATCTTTTTAACATAAAATTAATTAAATCATTTATTTTAGGATATTAATTTTAAAGTTACGAGACAGACAACCACATCAAATGTTAGAACATCCATTCAAAATGACTTTCCGTGGAAGTTACAACAGGTACAAGATGCTGCGAATCATTTACAACAGGCTATATACCACATTGATGATGTTGGAAAGAACTACAAATTTAAGTAAGTTAAAAATTTTAGTTTAACTCTTTTAGTGCTAATTATTTTAACTAAATATAATATTTAATTATAAAAGTTTTAAATTAAAAGTGCTGTAAAAGAATAACCTAAAATCACAAGTTTTTCAATTGCTAAATACATTATATACAGGGTTTTCAGTAACTGTCATGCCAAAATTTAAGAGGTAATTCTGCATCCAAAAATATGAAAAAAAGTTTCTATAAAGATTGGTCTGCAAATGAGCCCTAAGGGAGTCACTACCCTTCGAAGATGACATATTGAATGGGGAACAAAAAAAAGCATTAATAAAATTTTACTGCTGCAGGGAACAGTTGCTCCTACAGTGTTACACTATATAACATTTTTTATGTATTTTTACTCAAGGAATCCATAGTTTCTACAAAAATCCAAAAAAGGTACACATAAATAAAAATATGAGAAAAAGTTCCTATAAAGGTTGGTCTGGAAATGAGGGAGCTAGGCTCTTTAAAATTGCAATAAAAATATTTTTTTTAATTATTAACTTTTGTACCCTTTCAGCTAGAGCGACAAGCTTTTGCATTTATACTAGTATTAATAAGGGCAATAAGTTTATGCTAATTTATTTTTTTGAATTTATCCAGAGGCGTGCCTAGATGGACAAAATATGTGATGCTTAACACATTTTTGCCCCAAACTTTTTTATGTATATTTTCTTTGGATTTTTGGTAAAAAATATAGATTCCTTGAGTAAAAATACATAAAAAATGTCATATAGTGTAACCCTGTAGAAGCAACCATTTTCAAAAAAATGCAATTAAGAGGAAGTAACATTTTGTGCCTCTAAAAATGTTACTTTTTAAAAGGCTAATAATCCTTTAATATTAAATTTACGTGTTTTGGTAAAGAATACTTTTTTGCTTACTTTTAAATGAAAAATCGCCCTGCAGCAATAAAATTTTATTGGTGCTTTTTTTGTTCCCCATTCAATATGTCCATCTTCAAAGGGCTGCAGTTCCCTTAGGGCTCATTTCCGGACCAACCTTTATAGGAACGTTTTTAAAATATTTTTTAACATAGAATCACCTTTTTTTTTTCAAAGCTATTTCTGAATAACACTGTATAAATATAAAAAAAGTACAAAGGAATTGTCTCTATGACAAATCTAAATAAATTAATCTTTTACATTTATTTTATAATGAGTAATGCACACAATTATTATTTTTTATTGAACCATTTAATATAATTAATTTAATTAACCTTAATATAATTGTTCTTTATGTTACTGATATCATTTTTATATGAATTAATCACATTTAATATAAATATTTTATATTTAGAACAGGGTGGCCACATTTGGGAAAAATCAGGGAAATACCAGGGAATTTAATACATTAGGAAAAATTGTTATATTTAAAAAAAAAAAATAGGGATTTTTTGGAGAATCAGCAGAACTTTGGAAAATTTTAAAATATCGTAGGAAAATTAAAAAAAGTTTTACTTTAAAAGAAAAATTAAAAAAGTACAAGCTAAATTCAAATTTATTATACCAAATTTTCAGTAAAAATTAAAATTATATAAAAATATTGTTATTGTTGGAAATACCAGAGAAATAAAAAATAAAAATAAATATATGTGGCCACCTTTTAGAAACAACTAATAATATGCTTAATCCATGACTATGATTAATAGATCTATAAAAATAAACCGTTAAAACTTTGAAACGGCTATGGATAAAGTGACTCGTCTGTCGGCTCGTGTCGCAAAATTCACCCTTATTCATTAATAGTAATTGTTATGCTATTTTATTTTTAGAAATAATAATGACTTTAAAACAATGAACATCCTTTTATATTTAAATATTTAACAAGTTTGATATTATTTTGCCTATAAATAATCTTGTCACATGTATTTTTTATCAGTTACCATTGTTTAGTTGACAGAGATATAAATCTCAGGTATGGGATTATGTTTTGATTTTATTTAGATTAATAAATACCTTGATATTTTCAAACATTGTAAATATTTATATACTGCAATATTAGGGTGCTTTTTTTTTTCGACTATTTTTTTTTTCGGTCCCATCACGTAATTTTGTTGGAAGTACCCTAAAAAAAATTCCCTCAAAATTTTAGCCCTTAATATTAATATTAAGTAGTGGACCAAGGCATGTAAAGATTTCCCATTGAAAATACACGTAAACTTTGATTTTTTTTTTCATAAAAATAAAAATAAAAATAATTTAATTACATATGTGTTATATAATGACATAATATAATCTGTAAATACTTCTACTACTACTTCTATGTTCTCAAATTAGAGGTGTCCCTTTGTAAGCCTTTGTAGTTTTTTGGGATGAATAAATCTGCTTATTATTATTAAATTTCTATAGCGGCATTTTATGGCATTGCTTCGACCATAGACAGGTATTTCTCAAAATTGAATGCTCTACAAAAGTGCCCATTGCGGCATAATCATAACTCGTACTGGTGAGGTAGTTTGGGCCACCAAACCCAATTTTTTCATAAAATTTACGTTTTTCTGTCCTTATCTCGGAATTGACAAGAGCTACAAAAATATTCAAATAACAAACTTGTAGGAAATTTAATTTCCTACAAAAATGGTTCTTGGCACTAAATCGCTAACATCAATATTTATTGAGATAGTGATGTATAATGAAATAACGATTTTTTATAATTTGACGTGATACTCGATAATAATTTGAAATAACAAAAACTTTAGAATTTAATATCTCAAGAAATATTGATGTTAGCGATTTAGTGCCAAGAACCATTTTTGTAGGAAATTAAATTTCCTACAAGTTTGTCATTTGAATATTTTTTGTAGCTCTTGTCAGTTACGAGATAAGGACAGAAAAACGTAAATTTTATGAAAAAATTGGGTTTGGTGGCGCAAACTACGTCACCACTACGAGTTATGATTATGCCGCAAAGGGCACTTTTGTAGAGTATTCAATTTTGAGAAATACCTGTCTATGGTCGAAGCGATGCCATAAAATGCCGCTAAACTATAGAAATTTAAAGAAAAAAATCAAAGTTTACGTGTATTTTTAATGGGAAATCTTTACATGCCTTGGTCCACTACTTAATATTAATATTAAGGGCTAAAACTTTGAGGGAATTTTTTTTAGGGTACTTCCAACAAAATTTCGTGATGGGACCGAAAAAAAAAATAGTCGAAAAAAAAAGCACCCTACTGCAATATGTTTTATAAGCAAGATATGTGTATTTGCATTTCATACTATACTATTTACAGTGAATTTGATTTTATACTGCATTTTTCCTTGTAACTTTAAAAATTATATTTCCCAAGTATGATTTCTTTTAAATAAACAACTAAATATAAATATTAAAACTTGTTTTAAATAATTCTAAAACAATGGCAGTAAATTTTTTTAATAGGAAAAGACTGAATAGTAACTTTAGTATCTTAAACATACCACTATCAATGTCTGTAAAATTTCCTGGCACAATTTTTAACAATGACCTTTCTTGGAATGATCATATTGCTAGTGTATGCAAAAAATTAAATAATGCTTTTTTTGCAATTTTAAAGTTAAAAAGTGATTTGGATGAAGCCGGTATTTTAAGTATCTATTACTCACTTGCATACTCCCACTTGTCTTATAACATAATTTGCTGGGGATGTGTAGGTGGTATCAACAGAGTTCTTGTAGCGCAAAAGAGGCTTATAAGACTTATTTTTAATTTAGGTTATAGAGCTAGCTGTCAACAAACTTTTAAAGATAAAAATATTTTAACTGTCCCGTGTATTTATATTTATAAATGTGTAATGTTTTTAAAAAAATATCCTGAATATTTTAACATTGTCAGAAACTCATATACTGACAGACTGGGAATATTACAACTTCCAAAGCACAAGTCTAGTCTTTATGAAAATTCTCCCTATTACAGATGTATATATTTTTATAATAAACTCCCTGTAAATATTCGAAATATAGTAACTTAAATGTGTTTAAACGTACGCTTAAATCCTATTTATTGGAAAAGTCTTTTTACTCTATTAACTTGTACACTTAATAACTCTTTTAATAGTTTTTTTCTGTTCTTTTATTTTATTCGTTTTGTGAATCTTTTAGTGTAAGTCCTAAATTAAAATGACATATTATTTTTTACTTTTATCGTAACTTGATGTTATTATGACATACCAACATGTACCTTGTGTATCAAAAATTGGTTAATAAATTACTTACTTACTTACTTATTATACTGTAATAAAATGTGCTCATTAAAATAATTTTTTTTTGGTATTTTTTTTACTTTCTCATACAAAGTATTGGGAAAAAATCAAAACATTTTAATTTATTATTTCATTAATATACAGAGTCCTATAAACATATGTCTAAAAATGCGTCATAAGGGAGCTACGCCCCTTTGAAATTGGCTAAAAAAATCGGTTTTTATTTAATAACTCAGGAACCCTTTGAGATATGTTAACGAGGTTTTGCACGTGAATTAATCCTAATAAGGCCCATCTTTGTATGTCATTTTCACGTACTTATTTAAACCAGGGGTGTGCTAAACGGGGGGGCATTATCAGTTTTTTGTCCCAAACTTTTTTCTGTGTAACTTTTTTGCAATTTTATTTTTGAAATATAATTCCTCAGGTCAAAATACATAAAAAAGGTACTCTTGTGGTAATACTGTAGGATTAACCGTTTTCGAGAAAAGTTCATTTGAAGGTGAAATTTCACGGTTCGAGGACGAAAAATTAAATACTAAAATGTCGAAAACCAAAATTTTAATGATGCAGTGTTATTCTACATCAAAAACTAAGAAAAAAAGTTTCCATACATGTAGGTCGAAAAAACGCTTTTAAAGCTACCATAGCCCTTTAAAAATGGTGCATATTTAAGAGACCATAGCTCCATTAGGATTGATTTTTGGAAGTACCTGTATATGAGATTTTTTTCTTAGTTTTTAATGTACATTCGCCCTGCATCATTAAAATTTTGGTTTTCAACATTTTAGTATTTAATTTTTCGTCCTCGAACCGTGGAATTTCACCTTCAAATGATTTTATCTCGAAAACGGTTAATCCTACAGTATTACAACAAGAGAGCCTTTTTTATGTATTTTGACCTGAGGAATCATATTTCAAAAATAAAATTGCAAAAAAGTTACACAGAAAAAAGTTTGGGACAAAAAACTGATAAGCCCCCCCGTTTCGCACACCCCTGGTTGAAATAAGTACATAAAAATAACACATAAAAACGGGCCTTGGTAGGATTAGTTGACGTGCAAAACCTCGTTGATATATCTCAAAGGGTTCCTGAGTTATTAAATAAAAACCGATTTTTTTAGCCACTTTCAAAGGGGCATAGCTCCCTTATGACGCATTTTTTAGACATATATTTATAGGAACTTTTTGTCATATTTTATCATGTAGAATCACCTGTTAAAATTTCCTACGCTATTTCAAATACACCGTGTATATTTTAAGTTTTGTTTTTACCATAATTTATTTATTTTTTTGGTTGCAACCCCTATAATTTTATTTTAAACTATCTTAAAAATAAATCATATTGGACTTTTACTTATTTTGATCCAAACTATTTTTGGGTATATACCGTGCGATTATAAAGTGCACTTTTTAATGCAAAACCGGCATCAGCGATGAGTAAAATGCAAGAAAGCTGTGTGCGTTTTACTGCCACCGAGCTGTTGTACATAGAAATCACATGGGCTTGTCGCGCACAACTCTAACAGAGGCGTGGCTTCAAACGAATAGTATTTTCTTTTCAAACTGTTCGGCACTTTATAACCGCACTGTATATATGATACAGGGGTTATTTTAAGCTTTTTTTCCACTACACAATACGATAAAGAATTCTGCGCATTCACCATAATTGTAAATGATTTAACATAAGTTTTTATCATCAGATTCTGGTTTGGTTTGGAAATCCTCCGCAGATAACATTTTCGAGTTTTTCAAGTTCAAATACATACATTTGATGATTTGAACTTGATGAACAATTTTGAATATATTTTTTAAAAGCAGGAAAAATTGTTGCGCTTTTCAAGATTAAATGCTTTAGCGCGGACGCATATTTCGATTGTATTCTTGAGGTGCGGTACAGGTCCCCGGGGGCTTGTAAGCAAACATATCTGTGGTACGGTGTAAGTCCCCGGGGACTTGTATGCAGAAGTTTACATAAAGATTTTTGTTTGTTTAAATGATAAAACTTAAGTCATTTAAATATAATATATTTATGTAGTTCGATATTGGATTTATCTATGTTAATAGCAGTTCTCGAATATGATGACTTAATATAAAGTACTTCAAATAAAATTATTTTATTTTGTTGAACACAAATTCGGAAGTTTTTAATTTTTATTATAATATAAAACAATCAGTGGACCACGAAAAAGTGAAGTAAGGCAGGCAGGCGGTGTTCCTCTCAGTCAGCGCAGTAGCTCCGCTTCCCTGCTGGACATTATTATTATTATTATTATTAGTACCAAAAGGCAGAGGCATTATGCCCAAGGATTATTACAAATATAAACAGATAATATGTAATATAAAATTGAAACATTTAATATAAAATTAAAGTTTGATGTCTACCATCAAAACGATTTTTAAAAGAATTTACCGATGATGCGGAGATAGTTGATTCAGTTAGAGAGTTCCAGGAGCTAAAGACAGGATTAGGTAGAAAATATTGTCTGATAGTGGTAAAAAAAAGTACACGTGAAAGTTTTAATGTATTACCACGTCTGGTATTGTCCAAAAAAAGTTTATTTAAACCCACTGAAAAGTCGTAGATAAGGTCCCCACCATGAAGAAACCATTCTTGTAGCGCGATGCTGCACATTTTTAATTAAATTGATGTCTTTAATGTAATACGGATTCCACACTACAACTGCGTACATTCATATGCTTTCGATAGTAGGAAAATTTTAGAGTTCGCACGTTTAACTATGTTCAAGATACGTTTTGACCACTTTAAGTCTTCTGAGATCGTTATTCCTAAATCAACTTGTTCACTGACTTTAGTGAGCAGGGAGTTTCCCAAAAAATAATTAACTTGAGGGTATTATTACCAATGTGCAGTACTGAAGATAGGAGTCACTATGGCAGTTAGTCAAGCACAGGCTAAGACTGAAGTAGATAGGAAAAGATTCATGATGTGGAGCAATGGTAAAACCAATTCTACACACCAAAATTATTCTCGCCTTACTGCACTTTTTCCCTGATCAGATTGTTTTTTTGAAAGTATATGTACATTTCTTATGGCGGATCTTTGTTCTAATCAGTAGGTAGAGTATTTTTTAAGAACAGTTTACTGTTGATATAATGAAGGTATAAGACTTACCAAACAATATTGCAACGATTTTTTACTACACTTTCATTAACGCCGTCAGTAAGGATGTGCGTTTGTGACAAACGCACATCGCCACAAAAAAAATTTAAAAATTAAAAATGTATGGTCGAACAAAGAATTTTATGAGCTTTAAAATAGCACTTGTCTACAAAAAAAAAATATTCTCCAAAGACTAAACCTATCATGCCTTAAGTATTTTTGTGTGCTGAAACCGAATTTTCGGTTTAGTCCTTGGACAAGCTAATTTTTTTTTGTAGACCAGTGTAATGTACCACACGACACCCTTTGAATTAAAAAAAGAAACCTCCGTGTCCCGTAAACATATCAATAAATACATATCAAAAAAATATTTAGGTTTAAAGTTCATATCGATGTCTAGCGTACAAATGTACTTAGCACAATTGACCATAGATATCTTAAGCCATTCAAAAGCTAAGTGGGTCGGACTTTTGACACGCACTGTAAAGTAAAACTAAACTACTAATAAACCGATTGAACTTTTACTTACATTTGTTTTAGTTTTTTAAAAGAGTGACACACCCTGATTAAATTTTAAATGAAATATAAAATTACTGATATAAGTTGTTTTTTTAATTTTTAGGTCATCAGATGAAGTGTTACATATTTTAGGCAATATTTTAGGTAGCCTGCAAAGAGGCAGGACCAGTCTAATAGTTCCTAGAAAAAAAGCAATTGATGACCTCATGAAAAGTCGAAACATGGTAATATTTGCTATTTATAATTTATCAAGGACCCCTCACATTTACGGAGGAAATGTATTTTCGTACGACCTAGTGTACACGAAATAAAGAAAAATACATGTTCACTATATATTTTTCTATCGCACGAGTACATATTGCACATTTGAATGAAATTACAACTATGCACTAGGGTGGAGTGAAATTATTTTTTTCGCCCGATCAAATAGGACTATATAACAAAAGTTGCCTAAATTATAGAATATAACCTGTAATTTTATCAAGATTTTTTAAAAGTTGATTCCCCGCGGGATCTTTAAAATTATTGAGAATTTAAGAAATTTTAAAAATTGTTCAATGGACCAATAATGCCTTTTATGGTTTAACTATACAGCAATGCTCCTATAATTGTTGTAAAAACTCTAGAAAATACACTGCCCAGTAAAAAAGCCCCCATTTTTCCACCCGCGCGTAAAATCGATTTTTTATTATCGAATTCATGTTTAGCAACCTGAAAAACCTCAATATACCAATTTTTACAAAAATTACCCCCCGCCCCAAGATTCATTCAATATTTCAAAATCTTTAATCCCTGGAATTTTTTTATTATCAGGTTCGATTTCAGCAACCTTAAAAACACCTATAATGCAATTTTCAATTTTTTGTAAAAAAATATTTCTTAAATTCTGATTAATTTTAAGGCCCCTGCGGGGAATCAAAACGACTTCCAAAAAATTGAACAAAATTAGTGGTTATGTTCTATAATAGGTACAACTTTTGGTGCTGTATGATTGGGCGAAAAATTATTTTCGCTCCACCCTACTATGCACACTCATTTATCCAAACTATTACATATAGCTTTTATTTTGACAAAAGTCATTTAATTAACGTTTATAAAATTTTGAAATGTAAAAATTAAACACAGGTAATTCTTTAAAATATAAATTTTCAAAGAGTCTGGACTGCAGATCGAACAAAAAATGTTGTTTGCTACTCATTTGCGACAAGTCCTTAGTGCACTCGAATGATTTTTTGACTTCGCTTCGCGTCGTCAAAAAAACTTCATTCTCGTGCACTAAGGACAAGTGTCGCTTACTCGTTACGAAAACTACTATTTCGCGAATTTTTTGAGTTTGTGAGTATTAGTCCCATATTGATGATTTTTTATACTTTGCGACTTTTATAAGCTCATAATCACAAGCATTTTGCGTGTTCTTATAGGCCCATAAGAGGTTAGTACTTTTTGTTTGGCAGGGGCACAAACAAATATATTTTACCGTGTTAAAATGGTGGGTGGGTTACGTGCACTAAAAAAGATAAGAGCTGACTAGAAAAAAGATATCTAAATATCATTTTTTCTTTGAATTTCAAACATGGCGTAGTTTATTTTATAAAACATAACTATATTCCATACACAAACGCATACTATTCAAACCTGCTGTAAATAATAAATATTTACTGTGCGATTTTTAATTTATTGTCTTGCTTGAAAAAACAGACCTGGTCATTTTAAATGACTGATAAGTGAAAAAATTATTAATAGTCATTAAAATCAAATAAAAAAAATATTATTCGGTGTATTTTTAAAAAGTGATCTGTACTTGAAGTAGTGGTTCTGACGCGTATACGGTAGGCCACAATTTTTGGACATTTTTGAGATTTTTAATTAATATTTTTTTACGTTTTTAACTTTTTTTTGAGTTAACAAAAACAGATTTAGTAAAGATAAAATATTTATTTTTTATAAAATCATATACACGGTGTTTGCAGTCTTATGACACATATTAAAGGAGATCAAATCAAATTAAATCAAAAAACATGAAAAACCAACATAGTTCCGGAAACGAACCCTAAGGGAGTTACGAATCTTAAAAACTGTAATAAAAATAAGGTTTCTAATTAATAACTCTGGTACTCTTTGAGATAGAGCGACGGGGTTTTTCATGTGAACTAACCTTAATAAGGCCCATATTCGTATGTTATTTTCATGTACTTATTTTAACCAGGGGCGTGCGAAACGGGGGGGGGGGGGCTTATCAGTTTTTTGATCCAAACTTTTTTCAGTGTTATTTTTTTGTAATTTTATTAGTGGAACATGATTCCTCAGGTCAAAATACAGAAAAAGGTACTCTTGATGTAATATTGTAGAATTAACCGTTTTCGAGAAATAATTATTAGAAGGTGCAATTTCATTCTTCGATGACTAAAAATTAAAAACTAAAATGTTGAAAACCAAAATTTCAATGATGTCGGGCGATTCTACATCAAAAACCCAAAAAAAAAAATCTATACATCATGTCGAAAAATTATTAAAGCTACTATGACACGTTTTTAGGAGACCACAACTCCCTTAGGATTGATTTTTGGAAGTACCTGTAAATTAGGTTTTTTCACACGTATTGCACCAAAACATTTGATTTAGCAACTGTGGCTCAATCACATAACATTTTACTAAAATTTCAGCGAAATCCGTAGTAAGTCCTATGTAAGTGTGTGGGGTTCTTTAATTTATACACACTTATCAAAAAAGCATTAAAAATTTATCAAATGCATTTTTAATTAGCGTTGATGTTTTAACTAATTTGTTTTTTATTTACTTTTCATAATGAGTTCAGTAAATCACGCATTAGCTTGCTTATTACGTAAACAATAATTGTGATTAATTATTAATATTTTTTGTTTGTTAAGTTTTTAATAGATCTTATAGTAAATTAAAAATCGTAAAGTAAATATTTTTACAGCAGGTTTGAATAGTATATGTTTGTGTATAGAATATAGTTATTATTATTATTATTATTGTTATTAAAAACGATAAGGGTAGAGGATAAATCCAATAAAACCCTTTTTACGAGTTAGCAGAAATAAAAATATAGTATATATATTATACTAAACTAAAGTGAACTAAAAAAATTAAATAAACAAGTATTAAAAGAAAAACACAAAAGAATCAACAAAAAAAACTTATGTGTCCTGACTAATCCACTTGTCATATCCATATTTAAAAGCGTTTACTGAGGGAGCTTCAACAACTTTGCTGGGTAGATTGTTCCACACTTGAAAAACACGATTACATAATATTTTATAAAATAAACTACGCAGTATATTCACACATCCAATATTCGAATCTGTTTTGAAAATATTCACTGTGCGATTTTTAATCTATCTCTTGCTTGATGAAACAGACCATAATACGGAAGTTTGTAAATGTAGATTCCCTGTCAAATAGACGTTGAAAAGTATATGTAAAAAAATAATAAATACAAATCTTAATACGGTATGTACCTACAAGCGTAAAGAAACCTTTTTTTTTGTTTTGCACGCACGAACGTATTATGCGCCTGCTATAGACTCACAAGACATAACGTTTAGGTTTGTCTTAGACAAATGACAGCATATCAAGCCAATCACTTTATCATTGTATTATTGTTTTTCTACTTAAGTATATATTTTTATTGGTGGTGTGAACCTAGAATCCAAAATTGGGCACTAACAAAATAACATATTTTTTCAGATACAGGACACATCGTAGAGGTAGGTGCCTTTTTTTCGTGAGTGCCCCCAGGATTCTCTAGAAATTGCCGCACCTCTCTCTGACCTCTAGTGGTAAACAATTTATTAAAAAAAATACATATGCAGAATCCTTGTCTTTTGTAGTTGTAGGTACCCAAAAAAACATTTCCTTTATATTTTAATGCAAAGCGCTCAGACTGCGCAATACATCAAGATTTTGTACACTAATAGAAATAAACGGATAAATTGGATAAATTTAACGCAATTTAACTTTACAACGGTATAATCCGCTTTCAATGCCAATCTAGAGGAATATCGAATAACTTCGCAATGCATTAGCATCTTGACAAGACAGTATGTTAGCTTAATTCGCTAGACGGAGGTTAAAAAAAGAAATAAAAAAGTTACGTTTCTATTAGTTTGTCTTAAAATGTTAGGCTAGAATATCATCGCCGAGTTTGACAAGAAAGACTGGACCTTAAAAATGTTACAGCGCATGAAAATTTCTTAAAATCTTGGTAAATTTAAAAGCCTTCAAACAAAAAACAATGCAAAAAAATTGGAGGCACTAACGGGCACGAACGACCAAGAAACCATACAATCTATTTTTGTCAAGTTTTATTTTATTTGATTTTTATGACCCATACCGACAACCCCATTTTAAATGAAGAACCGAATTCAAAGTGGCACCTACCTCTGTGGTCGCTAGAAAGTCAAAAATGTGTGCTTGTATTAAACCGTTTGCATTGTTTACCATTAGAGGTGAGAGGGGCAATTTCTTGAGAATCCTCTATCTGAAAAAATATGTTATTTCGTTAGTGCCCAACTTTGTGTTTTAGGTTTACACCACCATTTTTATTGACCAATTTAAATAATTTTCTTTTCAGAAGTCCCTAGCTCCGAATTTATCTGAAGATTTGGCAATAAGTTTCTACATTCAAAGTCACAAACTGATTTTCGCGATTTATCAACTAACCAACAATCATGGTACCATGAAGTACGAATCGTCCCACGCGGAATGTTCAGTGCCTTGGCTCAACGAAGTTTTAGTATATTTCACAGTTAGTTTGCAGTTATGTCAACAGCTTAAAGATAAGGTAAAGTAAACACTTACATTTATTTATCCACGGCCATGATTAATAGGCCTATAAATCACGCGTCTGTAAAACTAAAACGTTTATACGTTTAACTAAAATCTTGTGACTAAAAAACACTTTTTATATGAACATATTATGTTATTACATCGTCGAGCACATCCTTAATATAAAGTGATGTTCTTTTTTTATAAAATAATAAATATAAATATTTATTGTTTAAACTTAAATTTTCAAAATGAATATTTCTAATTTACAGATTTTAATTACTAGTTTGAGCCACAAGTCCCGTAGTTATTACTCAGGTGTTTCTTAACACGGTACGCGGTACAATAGTGTCCCGATAATCCGAATCTTCGGTAATTCGACTGATGCGGTAATTTGAACAATAAAATCGAGTACAGTGTACTTTGTAGTCCGAATTGTAGTTAATTGGCCATTTTCAATGAACATTTTTCGCCATATCATCAAGGCTTACCGGTAAATTTTGTATCCTGGTAGATTGATCAAGTTAAATGTATCTAAAATATGCCCTCAAGTTTTAGTGGTGATATTTAATAAGACGTTTTTTATGCTACTTTAGTCCTAAGGACGTATCCCCTTTTTAAAAATAATGATTTTTTCAGCTCTAAAAAAGGCTTTTTTAATTTCTTCTACTAGTAATTGATGTGTATATAGTTAAAATCCTATATAAAATCCTAATAATATGTTATTTTCAGATCTGCGTGTTTTCACAATACAAAGATTTTACAGTTGGATCGCGGCCATCCAGCCCACTGTGATTAATAATCTCAATCATAATACTTAGGTATTTATTGGTTAATATGTAAATCAATAATTATTTAATTTATTAAATAATAAAACTGTAGATAATCATATAGAATAATTATGACATTGTCAATTTTCTGCGTATCGACGTATTGTGTAAATAGTAGTATTAGATTAAACAACGTATGATAAGCATACAAATTACTACTTAAAGTATATTTTCAAAATTTACTGAATCGGAAGGCTAGTCCGCAGATTTGATTGTATTTCTGAGTCTTTAATCTGTAGACGTTGCAAGTTAAGATGGATAGTTTTTTCACTGTTTCGTCTAAAACAGAAATTAAAAACGGTGCGTTTTTTACGCGAAACGCTGTAAGACCAATGTGTTCAGTAACATTTGAAAAACTAATCATTATTTGAGTTATTTTACGACAAAAATCTTTGAAGAGTTTTTCGCTTACAGCCTTAACAAATATCTTTTAAACGCTTAATTTAATCGAAAAATCATAAGAGATCATTTTTGTAGAGCAGTTAATTTCCTACAAAACTATGAATTGCGCAATTCATAACAATTTTTTGTAAGCGAGTTATAAAATTCATAAGCAAAACAGAAATGTCTCTTAAAATAAT
Organism: Brachypterus glaber; assembly: GCA_958510825.1. NCBI lineage: Eukaryota > Metazoa > Arthropoda > Insecta > Coleoptera > Kateretidae > Brachypterus > Brachypterus glaber. Next base: position 21,098,067 of record OY294044.1, on the reverse strand, counting down.
CAAACTTTAACCTTTGATATCTTTTAAACGGTGAGGTTTACGAAAAAATTGTAAGAGACCTTTTTTGTAGAGCGTTCGATTTCCTACAAGAATATGAGGAAAGATACTTTTTAACGAATAGTTGTCAAAGAGATATGAATTTTTGTTTCTAATACTTAGGAAAAAATGGAAAATTGTAAAGCGGAGAACCTTTTTATCAAAATTAAGAGCTCATATTTGGTGAGAATTTTCTAGAGATGTCTAGCAACCGATTTTTCAGAGTATAAAGTAAAAAAAAACATAGTCTGTTTTTTTGACCCACCTAGTAAAGATACTTGATCCTAGTGGCGGCGACACCGATTTAGTTACATTTTTGGAGACAGGGTATCAGGGTTTTACCATGTCACAAGGAGCTCCTCTCTCCCTCTACTTATAGAAATATTGAGATTTTTGTTCTAAAATTACTCAAAGAATCAAAGTATTAGTATTATTATTTAAAATAAATAAAATATTCTGATTTTTTAATAGTTAAGCTCTCTTCGGATTTTAAATGTATTCAACTTTACAATTTTGTAATTACAAACGGCTTAATGGGCGTTTATGCCACTTTGAAAAAAAATTAAATGACAACACCCAAAACTTAAGTTTTATTTTATCCAATATTTTACATAAAAATTGTTAAATTAATCCTTGGAACTGTTTGGAAATTGAAAGATTAAAATAAATTTAATCGTTAAATAAATAAATATTTGAAATATTTTTTTGTGTAATTTTTTCCATTGAAATTCCAAATCTATTAGTTTCCAAGAATCTGATTTTAATTTTTGTAAAAATTGGTTGGAATTTTATGCTGGAATCGCTTTTTTTACTTTAAGTCTGGTATAGGGCTTCACGAGAGTCGGGAAACGGAAGTCTCTTCTCGATTGTCGATTTTCGACACAAGAAATAGATTAACATCTCGCGGGTGTCTTGATTTTTAAGACTCTTAAGATTCTGCAGGGTTGTTTGAATTTACTATCCCCATAGTAGGCTAGATATGTTTTTATTATTGACAATGATTTTATATTTTCATAACTCGCGCAATTGCGTGTATGGAACTTACTTAAAACTGTTATGTGGGAGGTGTATGAAAAGTACAAATATTTAATTAAGAGTCAAGAATTTCTTGATCAAGGTCTCGACATTCGACTACGTGACTCTCATCTCGTCTTAAATTTTTGAATTACACTTATCTTGATTTTTTCTTGAGATCGAGACAAGACGAAACGTAAAATTTTGATTTCTCGTTTGTCATGAAACCCTATTCTGGTCAGTTTCATATATTTATGTGCTTTATATAAAATAAAACCAAAAATTTTGATATATCTGAATTTGATTTGTTATTGATAACATTTTTCAAAATTTAAATTCAGACAATAAAGTCATGTTTATTATTGTCACCTTTGGACACCATACACATATTGTTATGTAATACATGTTGTTTGTAAGCAATAAATATTGTTAAACAAATTTTCTATTATTCAGATTTTTTTACTATTTTATATTTATATAATGAAGCCGTCAAAGCGGCCTTACATTGGAGAAGTTTTATTTTATGCAACAAAAAATCAGCCATGGAATCTTTCGAATTTAAATTAAGAAGATTCTAGTGGTTGACTTTTTTTGCATATCATCATATTATATCGCTGCTTTATGAAACTCAAATGTGTGTCATAATATTATGATACCTATTATAAATATAGTAAGCTTTCATAAGGTACTCAAAATTTTGGCAACATCATTGACAAGACCGATCAAAAACGAGATGGCTACTTTCAAATTTAAGTTAACATACTTATTTTAGTATATTAAAGTACTGGTTTCATAACATACGTTATACTAGTGCGCTAAAAATGTGTTATGAAACGAGTGCTTTATACAATTTTTTCTATTTTGCTCTAAAATTAAAAAAAACTTACATTTAAATTGATGACTGATTTAGGGATTTTTGTTTTGGATTGGCATTAGAGTTTACACCATGTTTAAAATTCTAAGAACAAATGATATTTTGATATATTTTATAGTCATCGCTTCTCTTTTTTACTGCAATTAACCAAGCCACAATTTTAAAAATGGTAAAAATAACCTAAACACAAAATTTTGTAGAAAACTCAACTTTAAAGCGACATTGACATTTGCACGGAAAACGTCAAGCGATAGGCCAGGTCTGTTGCCAACCCAAAAGAACAAAAAGTACAGACCTCATGGGCCTATAAGAACACGCAAAATGCGTGTGATTATGAGCTTATAAGAGTCGCAAAATAGAAAAATACTATTATAACCCTCGAAACCTAGGATATAAATAGCTCTAGGTTATAAGTATATATATATATATACTTATACTATTTCTAACCTAATCAAAAAATTGCCAAAGTTGGAATTGTCATTTTCTTATGAGGTTAAAGCCGTTTTTTTATTCATAATCATATAAAACATAATACCTATTTTCACAATATTATCGCACTTAAATTATGTGTCAAAGAACTTGTAAAAGTCTATAATAATACATTGTTTTTTTATCTAACAAAGATATTTCGCAAACAGAGAACAGAGTAAAGCTTATGAAATTTTTATATTATTAAATTCCCTAAATTAGTAATAAAAAATTTAGATATTTTTATCGTTTTATGTTGGTAACAAGAAAATACAGAATATAGCTGTTATCTATCTTTAGAATGTTTCTAAAATCGCTTACGTGAAATCCTCATAGCAACCATATAATGACTCTCCTAAATTGGCCAAATGCTATCGCTAAAACCACTTCAAATCTCGTTTACAGAAAGCTATTACAGCCAAACTAGCTTTAATTTGACAATGGATACGTAGTAAGAGGCACTTTAAAGCTACTTGTGTTACTTGGGTAATCGCCCTAAAAACAGTTTTCGTCCGTGTATAATACACTATTTTTTATTCGATTGTAATATATTAATACATTTGTATTTTTGACAACAAATTTGAGGTTAGAATTCAAATGTCAACAGTTTCAATATCAATCAACCAATTAACATCGACTATTTTACTTTTGCGGCCGAAAAACTAAACTTTTCGTACGATTTTAGATTCAATCGAATAAAAAATATTTTTTCTATTTTGAGACTCTTATAAGCTCATAATCACACGCATTTTGCGTGTTCTCTTTTAGGCCCATAAGAGGTCTCTTTTTCTTCTGGGTTGGAAACAGACAAAAGTCTATTTCTTGACGTTTTTTTTTTTTTTTTTTTTTGTGCAATTGTGAACGTCGGTTTAAAGTTTAATTTTCTACAAAATTTTGTGTTTAGGTTATGTTTTACCGTGTTAAAATTGTGGCTTGGTTACTTGCAGTAGAAAAGAGAAGAAATGACTATAAAATATATCAAAATAATATTCGTTCTTAGAATTTTAAACATGACGAAAACTGTAATGCCAGCCCGAAACAAAAATCCCTAAATCAGTCATCAATTTAAATGTAAGTTTTTTAAAATTTTAGAGCAAAATAGAAAAAAATGTATAAAGCACTCGTTTCATAACACGTTTTTAGCGCACTAGTAGTTTAGAAAACTCACCGCAAGCTGCTCGTTTTCTAAACTTGTACTTTAATATACTATTATACGAAATTTAAATTTCTTATTAAAAGCTGCGTAAATTTTTTTATCCTAAGACAAATATTAAGTCACCGCAATATGAACCATATTTCACCTGAATCGGTTCGGAAAAAAAAAGGTTTATATTCGGTTATAGCGTTCAAAAGTTTAAGGTTTAAAACCGGACTGACAGACAGACGGAAATTTTCTCAACATCAACTATTTTCCCTTTTTTTATATTTTATGATTTGATTTGATTTCAAATCCAAAAATGCAAAAACACAAATTAATTTATATTTATAAAAAATTGAGAATTAAATCAAAACTGTCTGGTTGACTAAATCGTCAGTTTATGCATTAAACTTTGTCAATTACATAGTACTATATAGTGCTAATTCATGTCGCGTATTTAAATAGCTTTCGTTATTTATGATACTCAAATTTTAACTATTGATTTGTGAAACTCGCGCTAGAAAAGGACATTACAATACAATACAAGTGGGGTTGTGAGGCGAGGTACTGCCTTTCAAATCACTGCGACCAATAAGATCTATTGTGAATCCCCTTTGCAATTTAGTCCACATCAAACTTTAGGCTTCCAAAGAAGCCTAAAAGTTTTTTGGGGACTACTTGGAATAAATCTGCAGGTCTTGGGTATACCTGTTCTAGATATTGTAGCCTTTTGCGAGCAATGGCTTCGCAGAAGCACATAATGTGTTCGGCCGTTTCTGGTGCTTCTGAGCAGAGACGGCAAGTGTCGATTTCAAATTTTCCCATTTTTTTAAGATGATATCTTAATGGACAGTGTCCGGTTAACAGCCCTGTATAGGTCTTTAGTTCCGTCTTGCTGAGATCGAGTATCTTTCTTGTTCGTTCAGGTTCATATTTCATGAATATTTTGGCCTGTCTTGAGTTTTGGTCATTCCAATATCGAGTTTTGATTAGAAAAAATAAATAAAAAGAAAAGGGCAATATTAGAGGGTTAAAATTTAGGACTTGCTGACGTAAACAAATCGCTTCCGATATATCCGAAATTTTCACGAATACACCTCTGTGTCGGTGTGTTACATAATATAAATATATTATGAATATATTCTTTCCTTACTAGAAGGTTTAGTGGGTATAGAGCCGTAGTCATGGGGGATGGGGAGAATGACAATACGTATTATTTTGTATGTAAAAATTTCGTTTTTAAGATCAAAAACTTTATTTAATTTTTTTACTTTTATAAAAAAGCGATTGCTTAATACGCTTCAGAACAAATGTACAACGGAGCTCTGTTGTACTCTGTTTACTCTAGAGTAAAATAGCAAAAAGTACAAAATAAAAGTATTTTATTTCGTTTATATAGTGAATACAGATTTATCCAGGTTTTTAAATTAAACAGGGTCTTCATAAAACTGCTTAACTTTTTATAGAATACCTACATTTTTTAGTTTTTTTTTTTCGGGACTACAAATAATTCTTGAAATAATTTAAATTAAAAAATTTTAAACTGTAAAAATTATTTATTTTTTTAAATTTGAGTTCCTTTCTTTATTCTGTGATACTTTTTTCTTGTGATGCCTTCTGTGATTCATATTTTTGTTTATATAACAAACTTTTTAATTTAATTTTTAATTTATATCAATTTTTTAAGTTGTATGTATGACAATATTCTCACCCAATGTCTTTTTACTATATTGTAAGAGATGTTTTCTTAAATAAAGATTATTATTATTATGATCGACTTGACAATACCACAAAATGACCATTTTTTTTTTGAATTAAGAAAAACTACACCTACAAATTATATTTAATCAAAAATTGGTTTTTACGCAAACAGGGCAAACTCCCATATCAGTTTTTCTTAATAAAAAAAAAATGGTCATTTTGTGGTATTGTCAAGTCGATCCGGGGACACACTGTATATGTAAGATATTTTGAAAAATATATAAAATTTTTAATGCTCTTTAATTTCATGTAATTTTAAATTTTGCCTGACTTACGTCAAAAATGATACGTGCAAAAAACAATGTCCCTTAGCCTTTTAGGCATGACCTTCCTTGACCCAAAAACCACAATATTACATATTTTAAATGAGCTTATATCTTTAAAAACTTGAGCGTATAAAAAATAAAACAAAATTAAAAAATTATTATGTCTACTCCAAAGTTTTTTATTTAAGCATTTTATTTATAAAAAATAGCTACAATTGTTTCGACCCCTGAATTTAGGGTCATCTTCAGGCTAAAATAGTCAAAAAATTAAAAACAAACAACACGGACTACATTATAAACATACACCAATCTTTAATTTTTTAATTTTGATTTATCAAATCTCCAATATGAGAGTGGATCTCGATCACAGTTATTTTGTATAAAAAATAGGAGCCGTATAGGGGTTTCGTAAAAATGTTTTGATGGTTTTTGAGATAATTTGAGTGCGCTGATTCCGAATCCGGCGGGTGCCACCTCGTATCTGTTGATGAATTTGAGATAATTTAGGTCAACGCCAAATATGACCGAAATACATAATTTCATAAATTAATTTAAATATTTTGGGTGCGCTGAATCCGAATCCGGTGGATTCAACCTCGAAACTGTTAAGGAAATTCATATAAATGAATTCAAAGCCTACTTCGATTAGTTAATAGGTTTTTATATCACAGAACACTGTTTTTTCAGTGTATGCAAAATATTGTAATTGTTTTTGAATAATTTGGGTATGCTGAATCCTAATTCAGTAGGTGCCACCTTGTATCTGTTGGGCAGATTTGGACTTTTAATATTTATTTATTTTTATTTTACTAAACCGTCTTTTACTAGTGCATAAAAAGTATTTTGATGATTTTCAGAGAAATTGCTCGTGCTCTGAGTGGTTACTTAAAATATGTGAAGAATGTGTGTGTGTGCAGTGAGAGGCCCGTTGCAGGCACGCACTCCTTATAACGCTTTTGACGTAAAGAGAGCGCGCATGATACCTCCCCCTTTCGTCGGAGACTTTGTGTCATGTGTAGAACTATATCAAAGCCAACTGCAATAACATTAACATAATTTGCATATACATAGATATTTATATAATAACACAAAACGTTATTTTGTGGATTAAAAACCATGTATTTTGGTCACAGGTGGCTTTGACCTCAATTATCTCAAATGCCTCAACTGATACGAAGTTGCACCCACCGGATTCGGAATCAGCGCACTCGAATTATCTAAAACTCATCAAAACATTTTGTATATACTACAAAACGAGGTTCAGTCAAAAATGGGGGTTTGGCAATACAAGCTACAGAAAAAAAAATTGTAAGCAATTTTATTGCATTTTTTGTGCTCTTTTATTTTCTGTGCCGTTAAAGGATTTTCCGAAAATGATTTGAGTTTCGAAAGAGTCAAATCTATAGGAAAACTCCCTATTTTTGGCTGATGATTTTTTCACTGTTTAAACATCGACATGCAACAAGGATGTAACTCAAGTTAGACCTATTTTGAGTTATACTCATAGGTAAACACCTTGAAAGAAGACACACATGGTGGTACTACTCAGATTTCTCCACAGGACATTTTAAACAAAGGTTTACCTAAAAACACTAAAGCAAGAAATTCTAAACTTGAATATTATCAGAAACAAACAATAAATAAACAATAAATACTTATACAGTTAAATAGAAAATGTTATAAGCTTTCAAATGATGTATCATCACATGGATGGCTTCCTTTTCCACTTCAATCATTTCCCCACCCTTAAATAAGAAAAAAATATATTTTAGAAATTTAGCTGTCGTGAAAAATGACAATATAAGAGTTACGGCTTTGTTGCTTGGGGGTATCAATATATTGACTGTTGTTATTTACTGTACTATAACGAAGAGTATAATTTCATTTGCCTGTTTAAATAATCCGAAACAAATTCCATTTGAAGTGATTTATTTTACACTGGCAAATAATTAAAATTCGTAGTTTTTGTTGTATTTAGATTTGCCACCGTTCGACTAATCAGACAATAAAATGTTTAATGGAAATCAACTGCATATAGACTATTTGCATTCCAAATTATACTTTAGTAAGCCAGTAATTTTTTCATTTTCGAAAAAAAAAGTATTCTAGAACATTTTTTTTTATCTAGGGGATGTTACCACTATCGTAAAAACCAGTTTTCTCCTAAATGCGTGTACCCTTTTGGCCTTTGTCCGCTATATAAAAAAAATAAATAAATAAATTAACAAATATATTTTTGGTCAAATTTTTGTTTTTTTTTTTGTTCTTTTAGTAATATCACTTGCTGAATGCAATAGTGGCACAACTCAATTTTTTTTTATTTTAAAATTTGGCTTTAAATTATTTAAATTAAAATTTTTACCATATTGGTATCAGAAATCCTGTAAATATTTTTAAATGCAATAATGACTCAAACTAATTTTCTAATATGTCCGGTAGATGACGGAACATAAGGGCATATCCACAGCCTCGCATAAGAATTGCCAATCACGGTATCGTTTTCTTATGTTTTATGTCCTTATGCAAGCTTCTGGATAGGCCTTAAGCCTCCTCTTTAGCCACTAATTATAATTAGCCACTAATTATAATTAGTAGTATTCTTAATCAGCGGTGCAAAAAGTGCAAAAAAAAAACAGAATTTTGTCACTTTTTTTTTCTGGGATCACTGTGCAACGCGTCCTGTTCCATCACTTCTATGTTTATAGCAACATTTTTTTTTTAACTAAGTAGTTTAAAAAAATAATAATTATTATTATTATTATTACTTTATTCAAAGGATTAAATTAAACAACTTGGACACATAACATTTTTTATTTAATGTGTTTTATAATTAAAAGTAAACAATTAGGTATATAAAATATGATTAATATTTATAATTTAGAGTATAATATTTTAATATAATATAAAATATCTATAAAAAAACAACATAAAAAATAACGTACCCAAGCATCACAAAAGCTATATGTATATCATATATCATGCGAGCGCTGCAAAGAGTTGTATATAACTATGCGAGGGGTAAACCCTCGGGTAAACCGCTGAATTCATGTACAAATTGAAGTAAATCTTGGAGGTAATCTCTTGAGGAAATCTCATTTTTAATAAACTTGGGATCTTTTTTAAGTAATTTTCACGTCTAGTAAGAAATTCTAAGAAAATCTAAGGTCACTCTATCGGTTGTTGCTTTGTCTACTTGGTGTGTTAGTGTATTTTGGTATTTGGTCGGTTTGGGCGAAAACTACCAGAAACCCAAACGGCTAACAACCAGAACACTAAAAAAAGTAACAACTGGTCTACTGACCCTATTCCCTCCTAGAAGGAAATTAGGTATACATTTTTTTTTATATATTTAGGTACTTCTCAAGTTATATGATAGCATAGTTAGGAAACTAATATACCTATTGCCTTTAAGAAACGAAGTCGTGTAATGAGGGAGTTAATTTTGAGTCATCGTGTCCCATACAAATTTTATCCAATATGTATTTTTTTTTAAATACCCATATTTTTACGGTCAAATTACACGTGTAATATGCTTAGTACTAGGCAACAAATCGCAACTTTTTTTTTGCTCTGATCTAAATGTAATTTTTTTATTACTATTTCGGTGGCGCAGAATCCGAATCTAACCTTAGAAAAATTCTAGCACCTAAAATTTTTGAGATATAAGTCCAGGAAATAGTGACATTTTTTTTTTTTCAAAAAAAAAATAGTAGAATTCTGAAAATCTTAGGGTATATTAAAAAAACTAGGAGGAATTAAAAAATCCATATGCGAAGGACATACTGTTACAGTAAGTATGCGAAAAAAAAACAAGAAGCTTAAAATTAAGGTGCAGAGTTTACTTAATTGCTCATTTGTGGCAAACTATCAAATTTATATAAAAATGTTATGGAACTTAATTTGTAGATAATAAAATTTTCTACAAAAATATATACAACAATATTTTTTAATTTTGCTTAGTTTGTTCCTAAAAACTAAATAAATGAAAATAAAATAAAATTAAAGCACACAGTGTAAACTTTTTTACCTAGTGCAAAGCATATATTTTTCTTATCAATTTGAAGACGCAGAATCCAAATTAGACCTTAAAAAAATCCAGCCCGTCTAATTTTTAAAATTTTAGTACAGGCAATTAGGCCCATTTAAAAATAATTTTTTATTTTGTCATTTTTTTTTTAATGTTTCTGTATCAGAAAAATCAGAAAGACCGTATTACGTAATATATTTTTAGTTTATTTTTGACTCCCTAGTGATGATTTTTGACGTTTTTGAGCATGAGTACGCAACACTAAACTTGTCCCCTTATGCACCTCTCTCCCCACCCCCACCCCTACTTAGTTGTGTCATAGGATCCATTTTTTAAATAAATATTTTTTCCCTAGTTCCCCCATTTATTCTACCTATGAATTTAAAGTTACCATAATACCAGTTGGGTATTTTTTAACTAATAGTGAGTCGCAGAATCCAAATTTGTCCTCAGAATATTTTTATCTCCCATGATTTTAGAACAAAAAAGGGCTAAAATAATGATTTTTTACCACTTTTATCTCATTTTTCTCAGAAACTTGAGGTCCAAACATTCTGAGGACAGATTCGGTCTCAGCGACCCAAAATTAGTTAAAAAACATATGACTCCAGTCAGGGCAAGAAACCGTGTTGCCTAGTGTTATAATTATTTTATGAAGTAATATCTGAGTATTTAAATAAAATATTATTTCAATTATACATATAATATACGTATAATATCATAGACGGACTGTTGCGATTAAAATATAATTGAATGAAAATTTCGGCTTTAAAGTTTTACAACTGTGTCAAATTATTCTTTAAAGAATATTTTATTGTGTTTGTGCAGCTTATGAGTTTAACGAGTCGTATGAAGGTGGAGGAGCTAAAAAAAAATAAAGAAAAGTATTAAACTAAGTACAATTATTATTTTCAATATAACTTACCCATTGCTTCTTGCTCTTTTGGATTATCTGAAAAAATAAAATAAATCAAAATAATATTGTCAGGAATAATTTTTTTAGTATTACTTTAGTAATATTGTTAAATTAAAATCAAGATCTATGAAAGAAGGATCCCTAATGGTTTAATATTAATCCCTCCAAAAAAAAAAATTACTATTATAATAGTAAAATTTTTTTTTGGATGGATTATTATTAAACCATTGGGGATCCTTCTCTCATAAATCTTGATTTCATTTTAATTTATTGGTTATCCAAAAGGCTATCGAACGAGTTTTCTCTGCCTAGATCTTGATTTTTCCTAAAAATTTCTAATCGATCGGATAATTTTGTTCTTCGAGTTAACGTGGTAACATAAAACGTGACATCGGACGGATAGACGGACAGATAGACATTTTCAAAGTTACTTATTTTATTACAAGAATTTTTTGTGTAAGCCTTGCGCACTGTGAAAAGTATAATAATAAAGATGGATATATAAATATATTTTTTATGTATTTTAGATATACAGGGTGTTCCGTGAGGAAAGGGAAATATTTAAAGAATATGCTGTATAGGTCAAAATAAGAAAAAAAGTTCCCATAAACATATGTCCACAAACGGCTCATAAGGGAGCTACGCCCCTTCAAATGGGGTACCAAAAATTTAATTTTTAATTATTAACTTAGGAACCCTTTGTGTTATAGCAACAAGGTTTTGCATGTGATCTATTCCTAATAAGGCCTATTAGCCAATGGTATTTGCATGTAGTCACTTAAACCAGGGGCGTGCGACAAGAGGGGTCTAATCACTTTATGGCCCCAAACTTTTTTCTGTTAAAGTTTTTTGTGGGTTTATTATTGGAATAGTATTCTTTAGGTAAAAACACATTAAAAAGGTACTCTTGCTAAAATACTTTAGGATTATACAATTAAAGGCAAAATTACAAGTTTCAAGAACCAAAAATTAAACACCAAATTGTTGAAAACCAAAATTTCAATGGTGTAGGTTAACTGTACACCACAAACTAAGAAAAAAAGTTTGTATACAGGTAATTCCAAAAATCAATGATAAGGGAGTTATGGTCTCCAAAATTTTTGAAGGGTGATGGTACCTTTAAAATCGATTTTTGAACCTACATGTATAAAACTTTTTTTCTTAGTTTTTGATGTAGAATCACACTGCAAAAATTAAAATTCTGGTTTTTAACATTTTAGTTTTAATTTTTGGTTCTAGAAAGGTGTAAGTTTGCCTTTAATTGTATTTTTTTCGAAAACAGTTAATCCTATGGTATTACAACAAGAGTACCTTTTTTTATGTGTTTTTACCTTGGTTATAATATTCTAAAAATAAACCCACAAAAAAGTTGAGCAGAAGAAGTTTTGGGCAAAAAAGTGATAAGACCCCCCATTACGGACGCCCCTGGTTAAAGTAACTACATGCAAATACCATTGGCTGATAGGCTTTATAAAGCATAGATCACGTGCTAAACCTCGATGCTTTAACACAAAGGGTTCCGAAGTTATTAATAAAAAATCGAAATTTTGGGACCCCTTTGAAGGGGCGTAGCTCCCTTACGAGTCGTTTTTGGACATTTTGAACTTTTTTCTTATTTTGACTCTAGAATACATCCTTAAAATATTTCCCTTTCCTCACGGAACACCCTGTATAAGTATACTTTTACTGCTTATATAAATATAGCTATACTATAGATTATTATAGTAAATTATTTTTAATTAACAATTAAGTTTAATACTTAATTGTTATTTTCTAAGATCAAAGGTTTTCTGTCACGCAGCTTGTAATGTATAATAGAATGCCCATAGGCACCGACTCCGGGAGCCCAGGGGCCATGGCCCCCCTGGACTTGAAACAGGGGGGCCCCTTGAAATATTGTCTATGCTTTTCAATATTATAAAAGATACACAAATTTTAAATACATTTTTAAGTTTTATTTTCATTTTTAATAAAAATTTTAACTTTAATGTAATTTTTTTTACTTCAAAGGATTTTGCCCCCCCCCCTGGGATTTTGAAAAGTCGGCACCTATGGGAATGTAATTTAAAATATTTTGGGTAAAACCATATGTTGATGGGCGTAGTTATTTTTTTTTAAACTTACTATATGGGGCACTTGGACTGACTGGCAATTGAGGATATCCACCAGGTCCAGTTGGAACGAAACCCATTTGTTGTGGGTTATTCATATCAGGATTTGGATAGTCATTGCCACCAGGATATGGTCCTGGATTTCCTGGATAAGCTTGTGGAGGTCCTACTGGGGGATAGGGCCCGCCGAAAGGTTGATTTATTCCAGAATTTTGGGTGGAGATATTTGGAGGAGACACTCCTTGACCTGGCATTATGTTACCAATTGCAACTTTATCAATTGTGATGTCCATATTAACGTGGTAAGACGGTAATGAAGCTGTTACCTAAAAAAAAACATTGCATTTAATTTATTTAAATACCTAAATAAATATAAGTTTATACTGGTAGTTTTAGTAAAGAAAAAAAGACTAGTAGATGTAACTAATTCGTATCGCATGTAAGGCGAGAGTTGCATCAATATGACCATATCATTTAAAAGGTATGTTTTAAAATTGACCGTTATCTGGAGGATAGGCTTTCCTCCTCCAGGTTTTTAGATGAAAGGCAAAATTTACCGTAACAGCTGTTTAACTAGTTAAACACTGTTCAATAAGTAGTCCCTTAATATGTAATCTACAAGATATAATTTTGTCACTAATTTAACTAACCTATGCATAAAAATTGCAATTTTAACTGTAGGTATTTGCTTACCTGATAGTAATATTTTGCTTTGATGAATTTACACTGATCGAAATTAGGTATGTAAGTATCAGGAATTTCCAATTTAACTTCATATATTCTATCTCCATGAGCACCAACTCCTGTATCTGTAAAAACTGCCATTGTATTTTCATCTTCTTCTTTACAACTTGATGGAGAATGAGCTTGAAATAAGATTTCCTAAAAATATATATTTAAAGCTAATAATTTTGAACTACGTTTAAAAAGCTCTTTTCGTGTTCTGCAGCCAAAAAATTATAGGATACTAAATTATAAAAGTTATATGAAAATACCTGTTTTAAGACAACTTTGAGACTATCTACATTTACATTGGATTGATTTGAGATTCTTATAGACATAGGGACAGTATCTCTAGAAGTACATGCTCTTCTGGACAACTCAACGTCCAAAGAAATTGGTCCAGAAGCACAGCAAAAACAGCAAACTGTTTTTTCATCAGAATAAGATGATGGACCCTAAAAATATTTATAATAAGAATAAAAAGTGATGGGTAAAACACTATGACATCCATTTGTCTGTATTTTAAATATTACAGGGTCTCCTTTTTTATTTGAAGGAATAGACATGTGATTCATTAATAATGAATCATTATGCATTATTTAAAAAGTCCAAACTAATATTATTTCTGTTTTTTTTTTCAGATATACTTATAACATTGATTTCTTAAATCCTCTAAATGTATGTTTGTTTTATTTTATAAACAATTTAAATTTAAATGAAACTTTTTTGCGATAAAGTTAGGTATGTCTTAATATGTAAGTTTTCTTAAAAAAACTCATGTCTAATTATTTAAATAAAGGCTGAAGTTTTAGTTTTTTTACCATAAGATCTGGAGTTTGTTCAAGTCTGTTTAAATCGATTGGGGATTGAACATTAAAAATAAATTCATCATGGTAATCAGTTCTCATTGGCAAATCAACAATTCCTTCTATTCTATACAGAATATTTCCTTTTGAAGCGCTAAAAGAAGAAGGTAATGCCATGGGAAGGGTAAACTGGAATGGATACATGTGTTGCCCAGGTGCTAAGGTTGTACTACCACTTTCTGAAATAAAACAACCTAAACTAAATCACATTCAAAAAAGAGAGGCAAGAAAATAAATTTTAAGAAAAAAAAAAAAAAAATAGAATTAAATTAATTAAATTAAAATGTTAATATTAAATATTTCTTACCTGCCCCATATAGCATAATTTCATGTGCCAAAAAGTTATTATCTGCTACGTAAATTTCATTTTCCGATTTGTTTTGTTCTGTAGTACTTGAAGATCTGGGGGCTCCTCTGAATTCAACATGTTCACTGGCTTTAACTCTTACTTTAATACCTAAAAAAATACTTTTGTCGAAAAAATAATACTATATTTTAGGTTTTTATAGAAAAAATATATTACCCAATAAAAATAATAATTTTATTATACTAAAAAAGGAATAAATCCAGACTGTTTAAAAAAATTGCCAATAGTTTAGAAATTGAGACAGATTAGCGACATTTTTGTATATTTGGATTTAGGAGCTCCAATACGTTGATAGAAATTAAAAAAACTTAAATGTTAACACATTATTAAAGCATACTATTTCAGTAAGTTTATAGAGATACTTTTTTTATGTAATTTTAATTAAAAACTCATTTTTATTGAGAAAACGCAAAAAAAGCTACTGGCGAAAAAGTGACAACCTTTACAGCACACCGTAGCTCCCGTAGGGGGATAATTTTTGGGCTCCTATAAAGGTTATAGAAACTTTTTAAATATTTTTTGGTGTTGAGTAAACCTCTTAAATTAAGTAAAGTACTACTTATATTTTTAAAACACCCTTTAAAAGTAATATACTCCAAAAAATAGAACATTTTGGGTTTTTAAAGAAGAAATTTAAGTAAATAATTTTGGGAGTTAAAACTCTTACCCCGTAGGCCCCAGCTACCCCAACATTAAAATCTTAAATAGCACCCCATCTATTGAGAATACTTTCTTTAATCAAAACGTAACAGTTTAAAACCATTTAAAACGATGTATCACGAGATAGGAGTTGCTTATAAAGATTTGAATACTCGGGTAGCTGGGAACTAGGGATAAGAATTACAAACCCCAAAATCATATACTTAAATTTCCCTCTCGAAAGTCCAATTTGACTTATATTTTAGAATTTCCACATTGTGCTTTGTTCGCGAGATATTTGGGGTTTGGACTTTTTGAGGTTTATTATTTTTAAATGATCACCCTGTATAAATTATATATAAATTAAATATTTTTAAGTACCTCTTAAATTGTGTTCACTATCTAAATTTACAACAAATTTTCCTTGAAGCGTGTTTCCAGGAAAGTACTGACCATTATAATTGTCCAACCATATTTTACAGTGAGACATTTTTCTTTCTAAAAAACCAAAAAATATAGTACATACGCGATGATCTAAAAAAGTCAAAAAATATAGAACTTATGCGACGATCGCAAAAAAATAATATTATATATTTAATATACCGGGTGTCCCAAATAATACTTCCCGGTCAATATCTCCGTTATTTTAAAAGATAGAAACTTAATTAAAAAAACCTATTAAATGGGATCAAAAGTACTTTTAAATCCCACACCAAAACACACCCCTTATTAACTCATCCCCTTGCAACCACCCCATTTTTTTTTTAAATAGCACCCGCATAGTTTTTTTAGTGATTTTGAAAAAGCACTATAAATTCTTAATTTAACGGTGTAAGGGAAAGTAGCTTAAAATAAAAAAAAAACTTTTTTTTGGAAAAAGTTGATTTTTTTTAATTAATAAATGTTTTCAAAAAGAAGTTTTTTTTGAAAAAATATTTTTTTTTTGAAAAAATAAACTTTTTTTAAAAAATAAAAAAAATTGAAAAAAAAATTTAAATTTTTCCAAAAATTTATTTTTTTATTTATTTTTTATTTAGGCTACTTTCCCTTAGGGTAAATACAAAGTGTAATACACCGTTAAATTCAGAATTTACAGTCAGTTAATCATTGGTGTGTTTTGGTATGGGCTTTAAAATTACTTTCCATCCCATTCAATATGTTTTTTTTTATTAAGTTTCTATCTTTTAAAATAACGGAGATATTGGCCGGGAAGTAAAATTTGGGACACCCGGTATACAAAATATATACAGGGTTATTCAGAAATAAGTTCGAGAAATTTAAGGGGTGAGTCTACGTTAAAAAATAAGAAAAAAGTTCCTATAAAGGTTGGTCCGGAAATGAGCTCTAAGGGAGCTGCGGCCCTTCGAAGATGGACATATTGAATCGGGAACAAAAAAGCACCAATAAAATTTTAATACTGCAGGACGATTCTTCATTTAAAACTTAGCAAAAAAGTATTCTTCGCGAAAACCTAAATTTAATATTAAAGGAGATATAGCCTTTTAAAAAGTAACATTTTTAGTGGCACAAAATGTTACTTCCTCTTAATTGCATTTTTTTTTAAACGGTTGTTTCTACTGTGTTACACTTGACACTTGTATTTTTACTAAAGGAATCTATATTTATTACAAAAAATCCAAAAAAAAATATACATAAAATTTTGGGGCAAAAATGTGTTAAGCCTCACATATTTTTCCATCTAGGCATGCTTGGATAAATTAAAAAAAATAAATTAACATAAACTTATTTCCCTTATTAATACTAGTATACATGCAAAAGCTCGTCGCTCTAGCTTAAAGGGTACAAGAGTTATTAATTAAAAACCTTATTTTTATTACAATTTTTAAGAGCCGTAGCTCCCTTAGGACTCATTTCCGGACCAACCTTTATAGGAACTTTTTTTCATATTTTCTAACGTAGAATCACCTCTTAAATTTCTAGAACTTATTTCTGAATAACCCTGTATGTAAATAAAAGTATATATTAAATATATATGATAACACTCCGTGGTAAAAAACACCTAATTAATTGGGTCCCTAAAGAGTATAAACAAATAAATAAATATATTTTACAATAATTTCGTGCTTTTTCTTATAAATTTATACCTTATTTTGCCCACTGTAGATCCCGCCTATGTTCGACTCTCTAGAATCCTAGCGCTTGCGCTATGTTGTCCTGGCAATGCTATATTTATGTGATTACCTCAACTTAACCTCTACGTTTTAACTTATTGATTTAATGAACACGTTAACTCGTCAATTTTTAAAACAATTTAATTAAGACATTTGTTAATAAAATATTTTTGTGAGTATTCCCGCGTTACTTTAGCTTTTAAACGCACTATTTAATAAATAAAGCCGGATTTTATTTCTCAACAACGTCTCAAGACCGACGAAACTGCAGGAATGCTGCGATCATAGGCGTAGATATGTATCTTAATTTACAATGCTATAATAATAAATTATTATAGCAGTGTAAATTATTATTAATAATTTTAATTATTCTTCTTATAACAAATGTTAAAGTCCAAACGAGGCGTCAGCCAAGCAGGTTAATTTTCGAGAGGGCAATATCGGTTTACCCATGAGTGTCATACAAGGTTTTATTCAATAAATAGCTTAGGAATTCATATTCATATTAAAAATTTTAATGACATTTACAAGAAAATAATTTGACAAGTGACAGTTGAGTGGGTAAAATAAATAATTATCCACTCAATAAAGTAAAAGCCACGCGGGGGTTATTATTGAGTTTATCTATTTAAAATAAAGCTGGTAATTGTCTTATTATCCTTATGTATTGGATAAAATTAATTTTGTGATCGGACAGCCATTCAAATTTTTTTGACTTTTTGGTAGACGTTGAACATGTTTGCTGCGACATAAAAATAAGGCGCATGTGCCTTATTTTTAAGGGCCTGCAGTCGCCTGGTGCAAACGTACGTACTAGTTTACTTAAGTCCGAGGAAATTATTTTACAAAATGCTTTCATATGATTGACTTCAAATAAGTTTCTGAAAGAATTAGGGCCAAAAGGCCATGACGTATAAATAAGTCACGCACACTGAGCACTATCCCAGTCAACACAAATACATGGCAGGAACATAGCAGATACATAACCACTGTTCTATGTGATGTTGCAGACATGTAATTTTTATAGTCCATGTATAGTCCTTGGACTTTAACAATTCCGCCTCAAGTTATGTATCAGCTACATAACATGCTACATATCAGATACATACTAGGTACATAACAATAAAATTAGGCGTTTCCGAATTTTACTTGTTATGGAGTGCATCATAGATTTAGACATGGTGAACATTTTTACGTCTTTTTGATAAACCTAATAATTTAAGTATATAAATATCTTTATATGTAGCATCCATCAGGCAAAATTCTTATACGATGTGCATTTTTACTGTGAAAGCAAACTTTCTACCAGGCTTAAAAATCATGGGCCACATAAAAAGCCAATTTTTAGAGAAAAAAATAGCAAATAATCATTTAAAAAAATATATATATATTTTAATTTTTTGTCTAAAATTATCTAAAATCGGTTTAGTTGTCTAAAAATACATGCGTTTCTACTACTTAAGGGTAAAACTTTTATTATTAACAACAATTTTAAGAATATTAGTGATTCTAACCTATAAAAATTAAAATAATATAGACGCCATATTTAGTATTGAATTCATAACATTTTATGTATCGTGTATGTTCTCGTACCATATATATGATACATAACATGCAATATTGCATGTTATGTATCATACATATGTATGTTACATCTTAAGTAATATGGCACATGTAACGTAAAAAATCTTTCTGTTATAGGGCATGTTATGTAGCATACATATGTATGTTATGTCTCATGTAATATGGCACATGTTACCTAAAAAATCTTTCTTTACCATGTTGCATCCATATATGTGCGGACTGAGATAATGCTAATAGCCCATGACTTATTAATGAGTCATGGGCAGCGAACGTGTTAAGGCGATAACTTTTTTTTTAATGTTGGATATGTGACCCTATACAAAGTGTTAAGCCCATGTTAATGGGAAAACAGCGTTACAGGGGGGGGGTCCAAAACGATCAAAATTTGCGTTACGTAATACTTGAACGTTCCCTAATTATATCCAAACTTATTGTGCACGCTGTTTAAAGTTAATAAATTAACTATATATGTTTAACATAACTTTGACCAAAACATTTTGTGGTAGTAAACATATAATCATAATTTTACGTTAATTCGTGTATACATTATATTGTTCATGTAAATCCCCCAAAATGCAACAATTTACTACTTACCACAATATATTTATTAAATTATTTACACAAATTTATACACTGTACGGGATTTCTCGTACATTGCACTGCGAACACATGCGGTTTTAATTTTAAATATATTTTGGATACCTATATTATATTCTATAAAAAAAGTCTCAACATAAAATATTTGAACTGTGATGAGGCGGGTAGCCGACCTTCATCAAAACATCTGAAGACCACAAGGGAAAAACAACGAAAAAATAAATAAATTATCTAGCATATTATTTTTAATTTCGAGCGACCGGTCGCGACCTCGGAGAGAAGAAAGTATTAATACAATATACAGGGTGATTCAGAAATAAGTTACAAAATTTGAAGGGGCGATTCTAGGTCCAAAAATATGAAATAAAGTTCTAATAAAGGTTGGTCCGGAAATGAGGAGCTACGATCCTCCTAAGGGTACATCTAAAAACTAGTTTTTATTTAATATCTCTGAAATTCGAGTGTTCTAACCAATGAAACCACGCGCCAGCTGCCGCGTGCGCGATTGTTTTATTTACTTCTTCTGCATATTGAAGATGAATATACTATAGAAACTACTAGGTTATTTACTAGTGTAGTAGGCAGCTGCCTCGCAACCCAAAAAAACAAAATCACTCTTCATCTGTTATAGCAGTGACTTACCATAAAGGCCGTAAAAATTAGTGTTTTAAAAAAGACTACAGGGAAAAAACTTTTATTGTTTTTTCCCTGTAGTCTTTATTAAAATTTGGACAGTGTGGATTATTAAATAGTTAACTGTATTTATTTTTATGGATCGTTGCCTATAAATCAAAACCTCAATGGTTATTTACGTAACACTATCGGGAAGTAAAAGAAAATGTTTTTACACTGGTTTTACAAATGAGCGAACCGGAAAACCGCATATATTAGAAATTGTAATTTAGAATTCGATAATATTTTAAAATCCAATTGAAAAATTCGACTGCTTGTGATTTTGATCTTAAAATCCATAGCAATTCTCTTTCCTAATAGCATTTTTTAACCCTTCAATAGCCCCACTGTTTATCGACGTTAGTGCTCGCACTGAGCCTCTCAGATGCATTAAGCAAAAAAATGTTCTTTTTTTTGATACAAAAGAAAAAACTTAATATTAATTAAAAATCATTTATTATTATAATAATACATTAAACGAAATAAAAATTCTAAACTAAAAAAAATGTTGAAGAAATATCTCAACAACTATTTTTTTTTTCATAAAAAAAAACAAAAGTTACATTAAAAAAAAATATTATTTAGTTAATTGGTTTTGAACAATTTTGACACATTGTTGTTTCATGGTTTAATCATATGAGTTTTATAGATACAAAGGCGCATCCAGGGGCTCGCATAACTAGCATAATACATAACAATACGGTGCCGTGATTGGCTTGATGTGCCGTCGATATAAATTAATTTCGAGCAAAAAAAAAGTCGATCGTTCGGTCGGTCGATCGGTCTGTCCGGGAAATCTTGTGGGCACGATAACTTAAGAACGCTTTAAGCTGGACACTTGAAGTTTGGCATACAGATATGTTACCAAAAGTTCTCGCTCGGGATTGTTTTTGCTAAACATTGGGGTGCGGCAAGGGGGGCAAATGGGGAAAAATACATTTTTTTTTAGAAAAATTTGAAAAATGCTATATATGGGTTTTTGAGGTTGCTGAAATTGAATCTGATAAAAAAACTAAATATAAATATTTTTCAATATTATTAATCTTTTCTTCAAAATTGGTATATAGGGGTTTTTGAGGTCGAGAAATATGAATCTGATATATTTTTTTAAATTTTGATGAAATGTATTTAAGTGTTTAATGATACATACGAATGCACAGAAGTGTTTTGGCAAAAATATTTTTCCTAGTTTCACCCCTGAGGGGTGGGGGGTAGTTTTCGTGAAAACTGGTGTATTGGGGTTTTTGAGGTTGCTGAAAGTGAATCTGATAATAAAAATATTCTAAATCCACCACCTGAGGGGTGAGGGGTAGTTTTCGTTTGGACTAAAGATGTCGCTTTGATTTTTCTAAGTAATACTAACACATCTGTGCGGTTTGTATAAACATAAGAAAATATTTATTTAATCCAGTACCGGAAATTTTGAGGTATTAAAAGCAGAAAAAAAATATATTAAATTTTATTATTTAATGTTTACTTATTGTTATTTTAATGTTTTGAAGAAAGGAGTTTTTTTTATTTTTCATTTTGTTATTTTCATATTTTTTTTTTTTAATTTGAGTCACATGTGTAACATGATGGGTTGTGTATCAATCCCAAAGTTTTTAGACATGTACGTAAATTTAGATTGCTTACGCTGTTGCTGTTATGTAGCTAAACCCTAAAAACTGGGATTACTATAGTATTGTCTAAATTAAAAGCGAGACGCATTATTAAAGATCTAAAGTGGGGAGCTATCCAATTTGATCCAGGCTGCAGTTTTCTGATTAGTATTTTATATAAAGAGACAATGTTGCAAAGATAACAAGTAGTTAGAAAAAAAATACAAAAATCGTGAAGACATTAAATGCTTCTCATTCAATGGGATACGTTTTGCAGATAGTACACTGAAAAAAATGACGTTCTTAGATCAAAGTAGTCAACACTCTTGGCAGTTATTCTTTTAGCTTAAAAGATGTGTATCTTCAAACAAAAGTATTTATCTTGTCCCAAGAAAAGTGTAGCTTTTGAAATATTTTTAAAATTCTCTTGGACCTGGCGCATTTGAGTTAAAAACCATTTATCTTGTTTTAAGATTGATAAAAATTAAATTATTTTAAATACTTTGGCCTTTGAGATAAGACCACTTGCATTTCACACAAGATCAAAGAATTTTAGGTTAAAGAATCAGAAAGATCTTGTCAAGTAAATTATATTTTCATGTTAAGAGAAGGCGCTTTTGGACATATTCAAGAGTGCGAAGCATTTGACCTAATTTCATGTCATTACCACAAAGGATCCCTTTTTTTAGTGTACATATACAAAGCATGTCAAAAGTCCGCCCACTTTAACTTTTAAAAGGCTTAAGATATCAACTTGACATTTCTAATACGTAAATAACATAACACATATAATTTTTTGCTATATAATGATATACTTGGGGGTCATAATGGAGATATGGGGGCAAGGGGAACATTTTTTTAAATGGAAAGGGTGGTCGTGTGATACATCATTTTAAAGATCATAAAATTCTCTATTCGGCCATATATTTTTTTATTTTTTTTAAGGTTCATCTTTTGTTAAAAATTTGACATGCTGTGTATTCTATTTATCTATTTCCTATAGATAGATTTGTCAATTTAAAAAATAAACATTACTTAAAAACCTGTTTATTGCTTTCCATTTTTGAAATTTTTTAAAATTTTCGCTAAGCCTTGTATTCGTGCAAATTTTTTTAACTTTTTTGCGTATTTTAGCGTTTTATGTCTATATAAATTAATTTTCAAGATCAGTCTGTCCGGGAAATCTTGTGGGCACGATAACTTAAGAACGCTTTAAGCTAGAGACTTGAAATTTGGCATACAGGTATGTTACCAAAAGTTCTAGCTAGGGATTATGGTGAAAATTCTACTCTCACTCGTTATAGTATCATAGTTTTAAATCATAAACTTTATGTAATTTTGTCAATGTTATATATTTAATTATTTATGTATTTATATACTTAGTTGTTTACTTATTTATTTGTATATTTATGTTGCAACGTGTTATTCAGGCCTATTCACATGTACCATTGAAATCTATTCAATATTGACAAAAATTACAATACCATGCAATTTTAATACAGTTGACGTAAATGACCTTGCAATTTTCGTCAATATTGCCACACATTTCAATCTCAATGGTACATGTGAATAGGCCTGATTGTTTAGCATTGAATGGAAAATTATCAATACTTACCTCTATACCTTTTTATCAATTATATGTTATATACTTACCTAGTATTCTTATAAATTTTGAAAATATTGATTTTTAGTTTTAGAAAATATTTTAAAGGCACGCTTAAATGTTTTATTACATTTCTGTGTTTTTAGCATATTTATTTGCAAATTATTACCATTGAATATATTATGTAACTCCTTTCTATGCAATAAATATTATTATTATTATTATAACTTTACCCTGTGATTTATTTTTTGTAACCTATTTCTAAATAACCCTGTATAATAAAAACGGTTTGGAAAAAAACTTGGATTTCAAAACATAAAAGTATCCAAGAACTTTGATATAGCACTGCATTCCATTTTTTTTTTCGATCAATATAAGTCGATATAAGTCCAAATTTAAAACTATATTGCTATTTTTTTATCAGACAAAACTTTAAATATTATATTATGATCCAAGGACGGAAAATAAAGACAAACACAACCGCTATGCATTTTTCGATAAGGGACCACAAAAGTACTTTGGTGGGCTGCAGCCCGCCAAAATAAAACAAAAGACTAACTCTTAACAAAAGTGTCACTTTTAACTTAAAAGAGCTTAGCAGGGTAAGCAGGTAAAAAGTGCCCCAGCCCGATTTGAACTGAGTATTTGTGCAAAAGTTAGCTCCCATAGAGGTCAGTTAATTTCCAGATTTTCAGCCCCCAACAACCCCCACGGGGGGTCAGAATTAATTTTTTTAGTTCGACATGAATCATTTTTTTCTTAGTTTTTGATGTAGAATAACATTGCATCATTAAAATTTTGGTTTTAAACATTTTAGTATTTAATTTTTTCGTCCTCGAACCGTGGAATTTCACCTTGAAATGAAATTTTCTCGAAAACGGTTAATCCTACAGTATTACAACAAGAGTATTTATGTATTTTGACCTGAGGAATCATATTTCAAAAATAAAATTGGAAAAAAATTACACAGAAAAAAGTTTGGGACAAAAAACTGATAAGTCCCCCCCGTTTCGCACACCCCTGGTTGAAATAAGTACATGAAAATAACACATAAAAACGGGCCTTGGTAAAATTAGTTGACGTGCAAAACCTCGTTGATATATCTCAAAGGGTTCCTGAGTTATTAAATAAAAACCGATTTTTTTAGCCAATTTTAAAGGGGCGTAGCTCCCTTATGACGCATTCTTAGACATATATTTATAGGAACTTTTTGTCATATTTTATCATGTAGAATCACCTGTTAAAATTTCCTACGGTATTTCAAATACACCCTGCATATACTTTACACTTTAATTTTTATGATCCTCAATTGACTATGATTTTAATTTTGCTTGGTTTCTTAGAATAAACATTTTTTGTTATTTATTTTCAATATTTATTTTTGGACCTATTTATATTAAATAAAAATTCGATTATTCCAAATAATATTCTTAATTCTATACTACTACAAATGCGTACCTGACGCAGTTTTTATTTTTTTTTGACACTGTTCTACCACATGAAAAAAATTAAATTTTTGATATGTTTTAGATCGAATACGAATACATAACATAAAAAAAAATGGCGGGTGTGTTCGGCCAAAAATGGGCCTTTTCGGCCCTTCAAAAAATACAAGTGATTTTTTTTATAGATTAGAATAGTCGCAAATCGACAATATTTTTTTTGTAGACTATCCCTATAGTCCTTATTATGTGTTCCAAATTTGAAGTCAATCGGATCAGCAGGACCGGAGAAAAAAATGATTCATGTCGAACTAAAAAAATTAATTCTGACCCCCCTGGGGGTCGTTGGGGGCTGAAAATCTGGGAATCAACTGACCTCTATGGGAGCTAACTTTTGCACAAATACTCAGCTCAAATCGGGCTGGGGCACTTTTTACCTGCTCTATAGCTATAGCTCTTTCTAACCGAAAAATGTCGCTTTGGAATACAAGCGAATAAAAATGTTATTTTTTGACCAAAAAACTAAAAAAAAAACTATTTCTTTTGCTATTTGATTTTTTTAACTCAGAGTACCCGCGTATTCAAGTCCCATTTCTTTTCGGAAAACAACTCAGCTTTTCTAAAGAAGTAAAGTATCTGGGAATTCTTCTTGACAGCAAACTGTGTTGGGGACCACACCTTAAGCAAAAAACAGAAAAAGCATGCATAGCTTTTTGGCAGTGTCGTAGAGCACTGGGCAGATCTTGGGGTTTGTCTCCCAGGATCACCCTTTGGCTGTACACCGCTGTCATAAGGCCTATGCTAACATATGGCTCAGTTGTATGGTGGCCCAGAACCCAACTGACTACAGCAAGAACGCAACTAAATCATATTCAAAGACTAGCTCTTATGAGTATAACCGGTGCAATGCGATCAACTCCAACTGCAGCTTTAGAGACTCTGCTTTGTATTCCTCCCCTTAATATTTTTGTTGAGGGTGAGGCCGCAAAGACAGACCTTAGGCTGAAAGCAAATAGTACGTGGAATGCAAGAGGAACGCGTACTGGACATGAGTCTATTCTTGAACGGTTTGTGTCACAAGCTCCCATTCTTGAATCTCAGACCGATCTAGTTGCTCCCAGGTATATCTTTATAATATATCATACCAAGCTTATGCTTCCACTAAAGAAGAAACTGACAGCGTACCTGACATTGTCATGTACACTGATGGTTCAAAGACAACTGAAGGATCAGGTGCAGGAGTTTTCTGCCCAGATCTAGAGTTAGAAATAAGCATTTCCCTTGGCAAGCATGCCTCGGTCTTTCAGGCAGAGGTAATAGGCATAACAAATGCTGCGAGAGCTATTTCTGAAAGGGAAATCAGTAATAGAAGAATAACTATTCTTACGGATAGCAAAGCTTCCATACTAGCAATCAAGTCTTTCAAAATTACTTCAAAGCTAGTTTTGGAATGTCACCAATCCCTGGAGGAAGCGGCAGTTTCTAATACTGTTACACTCTCATGGGTAAAGGGGCATAATGGAAATGTAGGCAATGAAGAAGCTGATAGATTGGCACGAGCAGGCTCAGGCTCTGTACCTATTGGTCCAGAGCCCATAATCCCTGTATCTGTCGCTTTTAAAACAGCTCTCATTAATCAAGAAACCCACATAAAACACACCCGTAATTGGATTACGAGAAACGACTGTAAACATGCAAGAGCAGCCCTTCCCACTCCGTGTGAAAAGACAGCACGCTTTTGTATGCAACTAAAAAGGGATAACCTAAGACAGTTTGCAAGCATCGTAACAGGTCACTGCAAACTAAATAAGCATCTTAACATCATGGGGAAGCCAGTCGACCCCATCTGTAGAGGATGCTACATGGAAGAGGAAACAATGGAACATGTGTTATGTCACTGTCCAGCGTTAGCCTTAATAAGAGGGTCCATGCTAGACGAGTACTGGCTCGACATGGCCGGTATAAGCAGCATCACTCCCAGACATCTTCTTAGATATATTCAAAGAATTGGATCGCTGAGAGGTTAAATTAAATGCTGCGACCAAAGGGAGGTAGTACAATGGGCCCAGCTAAGTGGCCTAAGTGCGTGTAGATAGCTACCCTCCACCCTAATAACCATAACCATAACCATACCCGCGTATTCCTTTCCAGCTGCATGGCAGCGAGGAGTATAAAAACGTTTCACTTTAAGTAAAAGAGTTACTAGTCGATACGATGTGAAAAACACATTAAATCTTTAATCTTCTAATTCTACGTATACCGTCTTGCCTTATCGAGGCTAAGCAGAGATTTTGCTGCAAAGTGCTTTGAAATTTTAGTCTGAAAAAAGTAGTTAAAAAGACAGAACTTTAAATAGTATATTATGATCCAAGGACGAGAAATAATGTTTCTCGGTCGCATACCGAGATTTATTTCTCGTCCGTGTCTCATACGCTATTTTTTATTCGCTTGTAAACATATTTTTAACAAAAAACAACTAAAAATAATAAGTAAAATTAGTTTTAATTTGGTTATGTCAGTTATATGACAATTTTCCATAAGGAACCGCAAAAGTACTTTTTAAAACAAAAGACAAACACAACCGCTATGCATTTTTCGATAAGGGCCGCAAAAGTACTTTGGTGGGCTGCAGCCCGTCAAAATAAAACAAAAGACAAACTCTTAACAAAAGTGACACTGTTAACTTAAAATTTTTAACCGAAAAATGTCGAACAAGCGAATAAAAATATTATTTTTTGGTTAAAAAACTAAAAAAAAAAATTATTTCTTTTGCTATATGATTTTTTTTGACTCAAAGTACCCGCGTATTCCTTTCCAGCTGCATGGCAGCGATGAGTATAAACACGTTTCACTTTAAGTAAAAGAGTTACTAGTCGATACGATGTGAAAAACACATTAAATCTTTAATCTTCTAATTCTACGTATACCGTCTTGCCTTATCGAGGCTGAGCAGAGATTTTGCTGCAAAGTGCTTTGAAATTTTACTCAGAACAAAGTAGTTAAAAAGATGCTGAAAAATAAAACTATACAGGGTGACACAAGATATGAATTCTTTCTAGCTAAAGAAACTGCTCAGTTCAAACTTTTAAAACTTGCTTTATTTTTTACACAGCCGAGCACGAAGAGCATATAACTAAAAAATTGAATTTAATATTACCAAATTTATTATTTATATAATAGTATTCTGTCATATGGTTAAAGTATGCTTAGTATGCCAGGTGGTTAACGCCTGACAAGTCTACTAGTCATCTAGAGTGAGTTCGATTCTCACTGGCGCCGATTTGCATTTTTCAGTTCATTATTAATTGAAATTTGGCGAAGGCGTAGGTGAAGCGGACACTCCCTATAAAAAAAGTCAGTATAAGCCGGTGGTTCCCTCTACTACTAGCCCACACAAGTTCTGGACTTAGGGGATGCTTAATTAAGTAGAATAGTACGAGGTTAAAAAACATGTAATGTAATGCCAGATGGTAAAAGTATGCCTAGCAAGCCAGATGTTTAAAGCATGCTTAGCATGTCAGATAGTTACAGCATGCCTAGTATGCCAGATGGTTTATTCAGCTGTAAATGAATGTGTTTTTTAGAAAAAAAACTGCACTAAAAAAAGGATCATTTGAGGTAATGGCATATGAAATTAGGCCAAATGCTTTGCACTCTTGAATACGTCCAAAAGCGCCTTCTCTTAACATGAAAATATAATTCACTTGCCAAGATCTTTTTGATTCTTTAAATTTAAATTCTTTGATCTTGTGTGAAATGCAAGTGGTCTTGTCTCAAAAGAAAAATTCTTGGGCCAAAGTATTTAAAATTATTTAATTTTTAAGAATCTTAAAACAAGATGGTTTTTGCCTCAAATGCGCCAGGTCCAAGAGAATTTTAAAAATATTTCAAAAGAGACACTTTAAAGGCTTAAAGCATGCCTAGAATTCTAGATGGTTAAAGCATGCTGAACATTTCAGATGGTTAAAGAATGCCTACCATTCCAGATGGTTAAAGCATGACTAGAATTTAAACAGTTAAAGCATACTTAGCATGTTAAGTCTTAATAAATAAGGTTTAATAACAATACGAGGTTTAATAAAAATACGAGGGCTTTTTGATTTACGCGCTGTGACGTCAGAGTGATATTCTCTCTTTGAATGTACACTGTAAAAACTGCATGTAAAATAATGTAAAAACACATGAATTTACATAGTACGGAATAGTAAATTTACTATTCTGGACTATGCATAATTCATGAATTTATGTAAAAGAATGTAAAAGAAGGTAAAAGAATGTAAAAGAATGTAAAAGAATGTAAAAGAATGTAAAAGAATGTAAAAGAATGTAAAAGAATGTAAAAGAATGTAAAAGAATGTTAAATAATGTAAAAAAATATATTTACATTCATTTACATATTTTTACATAATTTTACAATGTCGGGCTATGTTATTTTAAGATGCGCGTGCGCTTTGAACAATAACCAAGAAGGCGTTGCATCATGAGACGGACCGTTTAATATTGTTACTGTTAGAGAGATAGACGCATGCTGCTAGGTTAAAGTGTTAAAAGTGTAAAAAAAGGTAAATATTATTTATGTACGATATTTAAATGCTTTATTTATGGTCTAAAATTTACGTTCATTATAAATTACGATCTTTATCAACCAATAGATCTTTAAAGAAAGATGTAAGCAGTTTATACTCGTATTAAGGGTGCAAATCGTTTGGTTTATTAAACCAAATGAACTTTACGCTACGATATTTCAAAAAAACTTTGACACAGAGACTTGTAATTTGGAACAAACATTTTCTAAGTAGTAAATATTTTTTTTCAAATTTCAAGTCCAAACTATTCTGGACTTTGTAACTTTTAGCGTTCCGGTCTATGCAAAATATTACCATTCTGGACTATGTAATTTTTACCGTTCCGGTCTATGCAAAATATTACCATTATGGACTATGTAATTTTTACTGTTCCGGTCTATGCAAAACATTACCATTACGGACTATGTAATTTTTACCATTCCGGTCTATGGCAACATATTACCATTTACGGACTATGTAATTTAATGTAATTTATTTTTAGCGTGTAGTATATAGTTGCCTGGCTTGACCTCCCCATCATTACCATTACTATATAAGTTTAAATTATTTGGTGATGATTTTTGTACGTTTCAGTAATCGTTGCTAAATCAGATAACATACATTTTCTCTGTGTTATTCTTCTAGCTGTAAGGCTACCAAGAATATAATATGTTCGGTTACTGTCATAGAAAATATCATACTATTTTATGCATGCCGTCGCTAAAGGACGTTTGTGCTATTCATGGCGAAATATCCAATTTCAATTCCTGATTGTCACTTTTTTTCATAGATACGTTGATGGCATTCATGATACCTAGCGTCAACACGTGCCTTTCGTCGGACGTTCGAAAATCAATGCCCTTTTTAATAATAAAACAAGCCGTGAACATATTTAATGCTACGCATTCCATTATATACTATTCACAGTGGATAATATATTGCATTTTCGCAAATAATGCAATTTAAAACTATTTAAAACGCAAAATAAAATATTGCGGCCTTCCCCTACAGTATACTTTATACAGTTCACTAAAACAAAAAATTATGTTTGAAAATTAAAAAAAAAATCGAAAGACGAAAAAAAATTAAAGAAAATAAAAAGAAAACTATTTTTTTTAATTAAAAAAATATATATTTTTCAAAGACAAAAAAAAAACTTTAAAATTTATTTTTTTATTTTTATAAAAAATATAAAAACATAATTTTATTTAAAAATATATATATATATATAACATAAAATATATATATATATATATAACATATATATATATATATATATATAACATATATATATATATATATATATATATATAACATATATATTACATTTTTTTGATAAACCAAAAATAAAAAAAAATCAATTTTTTTTCAGATGTAATATTTTTTTTTTTTTGGAGGCATACCTTTAAAACAATAGGCATCTTACCCTTATAGAACCATTTTTTTTGTGAAACTTTCGAGTCGATCGGATTATTCTTTCTTGGAACACGTTTTTATCCAAGAATTTTTTGTCTAGGGCGCATATAAGAGTATTTGGGCAATCTGGGCGGTCAAAATTATTTTTCAACTTAATTTGATTTAGAATATGTTTTCATGTTAGGGGTCGTCCATAAAATACGTCACACAAATTGACCAAAATTCATACATTTCATACCCCGTTTCTCGCATTATTAAAGTCTGTAGAGATTTTATATTTTGGCTACCCCCCCTAACACCCCCCTATTGGCTACACCCAAAACCCCCTTATTGGCTTCCCCCCCTAATAGGGGGGTAGCCAAAATATAAAATCAATACAGCCTTTAATAACGCGAGAAACGGGGTATGAAGTGTATGAATATTGGTCAATTTGGGTGACCTATTTTATGGACGACCCCTTATAGTAAATGATAAAAAAGTAAAAAATTATTTTTATCTATACAGGGTGTCCCATATAAAAGAATCAACCCTTAATAGTTTTTAAACCAAATAAAAAAAAACCTCAGACAGGTCGATTTTTGTTTCAAAGGGCTCATCTTTTGATGATATCTCCACCGTGTTGAGGTACCAACTTTGAAATACTAAAAGGTATTATATATTGAGTAATAAATGAATTAAAAGGTATTTTAATTCTCTGTTTATTGTTTTTGTAAATCGGTCCAGCCATTCTCAAGATTTTTAACCTTAAATTTTTTAAAAGTGCTCCATTATTTTTTAACAGTTTACCCATTACATACTTCTTAACTTTAAAATTTATTATTTTTAGATAAATCCTTGGACAGTTTGATTTTTTTCGATAAGGACATCTTTTAATGTTATCCCCATCCCAACCAAAAAATAATGGGGTGCTTCGAAAACTTTAAGGATAAATATCTTGAGAATGGCTGAACCGATATTCAAAAACAATACACCGTTGAATGTTGAATTAAAATACCTTTTAAACAAGGTATTATTCAAAAACAATACACCGTTGAATGTTGAATTAAAATACCTTTTAAACAAGGTATTACTAAATATATAGTGTTATTTAGAATTTCAGAGTTGGTGCCTCCCCACGGTGGAGGGGTGAGTGGTTGGTGGTGAAGATATCATCAAAAGATATCCGCCTTGAAACAAATATCGACCTGTCCGAGGATTTTTTTCTAAACAAATTTAGTTTAAAAATTATTGAGGGTTGGACCTTTTTAATGGGAGGCCGAATATTTATTATTAAAAATCATTATCTTGAAAAAGCGCAGCATTTCGCAACCAATTTTTAGGTTTTCTAAAGAATAAGTCTCTAGCTTTCTAATAAATCTAAACTCGATGCCGGAAAATTTTGGGGAGTACAACTCTAGACTCAAATTTAAAAAAATACACTTACCTGCTTCATCAGAATCCATGGTATGTATTTATAATTGTATACAAAAAAAGGAAAAATAGCTACTTGTAGGCGAAGGAGGCCGAAAAACAAAACTTACACCTAAAATTACCACTGAGTTTCGACCGATCCTAGTGGGGCTAGGAATGTACGGGGAGTGGGGGATATACTTTATCTCATTTACCAATCTCTCGACTTAATATAGGACCTTCCCTTTTCTGCTTACCCTAAAGTTTTTATGACCGACTTTTCGCAGACTAGATCAGCCAAACACCCGTCTGTTGGGTGTTTTTTGGCGATTTTGGGAACTACCGTATACTACTATTCTAGCGCTACTCTTCACGCTGTGAATAGTTTAATAATAACACGGTAAGAAGTGTAGGACGGGGCACGATTAACCAAACATTTAAAGAACAATTTTAAAAATAGGCCTTTTTTTTGGCCCAAGCGTATGAAACATTTGAATTTTTATAGATTTTGACAATGTCAAATGGACATGCTGAACACGATTTGGGCCTTTAAAATTACAGAAATGGTGTGGAAGGCTGTTTTTTTTTCGTAAAAAGTAAAATTAGGTCGATTCTGAGCTAACGTAAAAAAATATATTTTTTATAGATTTGGGCACGCTGAACACGATTCCGTTCTCAAAAGTGACAGAAACGGCGTGAAAGACTGTTTCGTAAAATGGTTAAAATAGGTCAATTAATAGCTAACGATGCCAGTAAAAATAGTATATTACACAGCCCCACAAAAAAAAAAGTCTGGATCTCTAGACCAGACATGTGTATCCTTATGTATTTTTGCCCGCTGAATCCGAATCCGAGGTCAGAAAAAGCCCTACACCCCAGGAATTGGCCCCAGAGACCTTTTCTGGATTTTTGCGGGGCGCTTTTTTTTAGGGTACCGAAGAAGGCTCTCCTGAAACTGTCTAGGGTACAATTTAACTGTTTAAGAACAATAGGCGGCTATATGCGGTCCACCCCCACTAATGTTCTGCTGGCAGAGACAGGAGAGCTTCCTTTGGCTTCAAGGCGGGAATGGCTGGCAGGTCGATACCTCGGGAAATTATTCTCTTTAAACCACAGCCCTATCTTAGCGAAACTTATGTCAATATATGGAGAATATCAGGATGGCAATAGATATTGGAACAATCGCTCTCACCCCCCACTTGTTTATACCTTAGAATTTTATATAATTAAATCCCCCCATATCTCAAAATGCCCCAGTATACCCTACTTTGAATCAGAATTTGAATCGGTAATAAAAAAGAAAATAGTTCACCTTCCCCCCCTTAAAAAAGATTCAGACAACCGTCAGATGTTTTGCAATTATTTAAATGATAAATGGAGTAATTTTGAGGCCATCTTTACAGACGGCTCCATAAACATCGACGGTAAGGTCGGCGTGGGTCTTTACAGACCATCAGATAACTATAGATTTGCAGCAAGGCTACCGGCCCACACTTCAATCGCGTCCGCAGAAACGTATGCTATCCAAAAAGCCCTTCTCTCTGCTACTGAAATCTTCCATAATACGGAAAAAACAAATTCCTAATAGTTTCAGACTCTCAAGCCGCATTAAATAAAATTTGTGGTATAAAAAATTCCTCCAAAAAAGACACCTTGACCCTATCCTGCAAAAATCTTATCCTCTCCCTAGAAAAGAATGGAGCTACCATGGAGTTCTGTTGGGTTCCTAGCCACACAAACATCTCGGGCAATGAAGAAGCTGACAAGCTAGCAAATATTGGCACAACCCTGGAAAGAAGCATAAATATCAAAAGTCACTGGCAAGAGCTAACAAAGGAAATAAAATCTAACAAAAAAAATGAACGCAAGCAAGAATTTAAACGGGCGCTAGCACACTCCGGCAGATTTTTCCAAACCCACACAGAGGACCTAACAAAACCATGGATAACCCACACCACACTAGATCGAAGACATGTTTCTACATTTCTGCGACTCAGAAGCGGACACTGCCTCACTAAAGCACACTTACACCGTATTAAAATTGAGCCCGACCCCAGATGTCCCTGTGGGGAAATACAAGATGTCCCACACATATTACTACAATGTTCTCAGTATCCGGAAGAAATCAATACTTTGTATCACAAACTTAGTAAACATCTTAGCAGTCCAATAAATGTAGCTCAAATCCTAGGCAACCCCACGAATGCAGTAATTCAGATAGTAGTTAGCTTCTTAGATGATATAGGCTTTAAACTTTAACCCGTCACCCCATCCCCACCTAATTTACCTTACTCCCACAGAAAGAAAACCAAGAACTCAAAACCTCACCCCGGACAACGGCTTAAGAAAACAGGACCACTGGCCGATATGGTGCTTTTCCAAGACCAAGGCCAATAAAAGGATTAAGAAGAAGAAGAAGAAGAATCCGAATCCGAGGTCAGAAAAAGCCCTACACCCCAGGAATTGGCCCCAGAGGCCGAAAATGGCCGCTGAAAGGTGTGAAACGGGAATTCCGGCATGACGGATGCTCAGGGCAGGTTGAGATTGCATTCTCAAGGCAAAGTCGAATTAGTGGCTAACGGTGGTTAGATCCGACAGGCATAACGGCCCCTGAGGCCGGAAAATGGGCCCTTGGGGCCCGAAAAATCGAGATTTTCACGTCGGGATCGCAGTACTTGGATTTTCTTGAAACTTCAAACTGCAGCTACGTAAAGAGGCTGGAACCTCTTCCAGGCCCATTGAAATTCACGCCCAGGGTCCGAAAAATTGGCCCTCAGGGCAGGAAAATCAAGATTTACACGTCGTCATCACGGCATTGACGTTTCTATGGACTTTCAAACTCAGGAAACACTGACGATGTTGGAACAATTCGTGGCTCATTGGAATGTATGCCCGAGGCCCAGAAAATAGGCCTGAAGGGCCGGAAATCGAGAATCCCATGTCAGAATCACGGCACTCAAGTTTATATGGACTTTCAAACTCAGGAAACACTGAAGATGTTGGAACAACTTCAGGCCCATTGGAATTCATGCCCGGTGCAAAGAAAATGGTCCTTAAGGCCTGGAAAATCGAGATGTCGGAATCACGGCAGTCGAATTTTTATGGAGTTTCAAACTTGAGAACCACCTACGATGGTGGAACAGGTCGAGGCCCATTGTAAGTCAAGCCTAGGGTCCAGAAAATGGGAACTCGGGGTCCGGAAAACTGAGATGCGCCCCTGGGATCGCAACACTCGATTTTCCGTGCAATCTTAAGAAACCCAGACGATGGTGAAAAATTTTGAGGCACATCTTGGGTGTTTCTCAAGTTTAAAAGTCCGTAGAAACCCGAGCGCCGTGATGCCGGCATGAAATTTTGATTTTCTGGTCCTAAGGGTCCATTTTCTGGGCCCGGGCATGAATTACAATGGGCCTCGAAATTTTGCTACATTGCCAGTGTTTCCGTGAGTTTTAGAGTCCATAGAAATTTGAGTGCCGTGATGACGACGTGGAAATCTTGATTTTCCCGCCCTGAGGGCCCGTTTTTCGGACCCTGGGTGTGAATTTCAATGGGCCTGGAAGAGGTTCCAGCCTCTTTACGTTGCTGCAGTTTGAAGTTACAAGAAAATCGAAGTGCTGCGATCCCGACGTGAAAATCTCGATTTTTCGGCCCCCAGGGGCCCATTTTCCGGCCTCAGGGGCCGCGATGCCTGTCGGATCTAAGCTCGGTTACCCACTAATTCGACTTTGCCTTGAGAATGCAATCTCAACCTGCCCTGAGCATCCGTCATGCCGGAATTCCCGTTTCACACCTTTCAGCGGCCATTTTCGGCCTCTGGGGCCAATTCCTGGGGTGTAGGGCTTTTTCTGACCTCTGATTCGGATTCAGCGGGCCAAAATACATAAGGATACACATGTCTGGTCTAGAGATCCGGACTTTTTTTTTTGTGGGGCTGTGTTATTCAACGATAGTAAAATAATTGCTATTAATCAATGAGGGTGAGGCGTAATTACCCGAATGATTAATAGCTATTATACGCGAGTAGAATACTCTACTTTATCCACGGGTGATTACGCCACTCGCCTATTTACTTATGTGGCTAAATTCATCCTCATTGATTAATAGCAATTATTATACGATTGTTGAATAATATACAATTTTTACTGGAATCATTAGCTCAGAATTAAACTATTTTAAACTTTTTATAAAAAAATACAGTGTTCCATACCGTTTCTGTTACTTCTAAAAACGGAATCGTGTTCAGCGCTCCCAAATCTATAAAAATATATTTTTTGACACCTGGCATCGTTAGCTCATAATTGACCTAATCTTAAATTTTACGAAACCACACCGTTTCTGTAATTTTAGTTGTCAAGTTTTATACATTTGCACAACAAGAAAGTTACTCTATCTCAGCAAGGTGGACCTAAAGACCTATAAACGGCCGAACACATTATGTGCTTCTGCGAAGCCATTGCTCTCAAAAGGCTACAATATCTAGAACAGGTACACCCAAGACCTGCAGATATATCCCAAGTAGCCCCCAAAAAACTCTTAGGCTTCTTTGGAAGCCTAAAGTTTGATGTGGACTAAATTGCAAAGGGTATCATTGGTCTCAGTGATTTGAAAGACAGTAACATGCCTCACAACCCCACTTATATTGTATTGTATTGTATTGTACATTTGCACGAATGGGCAATACAATACATAGATTGTTATACAATGTTACACATCAGCCTCCTTTCTTGGCCAGTCGGGTAAACACCTCAGTAAAAACTTAAGAAAATGTTACCCATTATTAAACTAAATGTTTTTTTATTAATAAATTTACTTTAATACCACCAGACCAGTTTTAGATACATTCTTTCGCATATTTATTTAAAATTTTGGTGGGTCACCCTACTAACTATATGTTAAATTATTTTTCCCTAGGGAAATATACTTCATTTTTTTCTGCAGTTGATCATGGTTTATTTAGGGGTCGTTTGGCGGCCCTAAACTTTCAATTTTAGCTATTTTACAAGTTTATTTTGACTTATTATTTTACCACAACTTTTTTGGAAATGCTAGATGGATTTTGTACTATAACCTTACCCAATAAATTGGGATATAACTAAATAAATATAAAACAATAAAATTTAATTTTTGATGCTGTGGTACCAGTTGACGTGGAATGACCCAAAAACTCGAAGTCTTGAGTAATAATTTAAGTTAATCTCAATCTTTAACTAGAAAATGTGTGTTTCTGCCCCCTAGTGGTATTACTGCATACATAATCTATGAAAATTTTAATTTTAATTTTAAGACAAATAAATACTATAAATAGGTAAATAAACACTAAATTCTGTCCAGAAACCTGTAAAGAATATGTATATGGTTATGGTTATGGTTATTAGGGTGGAGGGTAGCTATCTACACGCACTTAGGCCACTTAGCTGGGCCCATTGTACTACCTCCCTTTGGTCGCAGCATTTAATTTAACCTCTCAGCCATCCAATTCTTTGAATATATCTAAGAAGATGTCTGGGAGTGATGCTGCTTATACCGGCCATGTCGAGCCAGTACTCGTCTAGCATGGACCCTCTTATTAAGGCTAACGCTGGACAGTGACATAACACATGTTCCATTGTTTCCTCTTCCATGTAGCATCCTCTACAGATGGGGTCGACTGGCTTCCCCATGATGTTAAGATGCTTATTTAATTTGCAGTGACCTGTTACGATGCTTGCAAACTGTCTTAGGTTATCCCTTTTTAGTTGCATACAAAAGCGTGCTGTCTTTTCACACGGAGTGGGAAGGGCTGCTCTTGCATGTTTACAGTCGTTTCTCGTAATCCAATTACGGGTGTGTTTTATATGAGTTTCTTGATTAATGAGAGCTGTTTTAAAAGCGACAGATACAGGGATTATGGGCTCTGGACCAATAGGTACAGAGCCTGAGCCTGCTCGTGCCAATCTATCAGCTTCTTCATTGCCTACATTTCCATTATGCCCCTTTACCCATGAGAGTGTAACAGTATAAGAATATGTATATTTTATCATACTACTAAAGTTTATTTTTTTAAGGTATAGTTATTTTAAATTTGCCACTAAATACTCCACAAAGTCCGATTTACACTGAAGCATGTGACTTGTTTTGAATGTCAACATAACCAAAATTTATAATTTTTGTTTACTTACTTTGTTTTTATGATGTATTGATGTAAAAAAAAGAGAACTGATAAAGCTGTTGCTGAAAACACTTTTGTATTCCTGTAGAAACAAAATTTGCTTATAAATTCGCTTTTATTCCAATAATATAGAGGAATAAACCATTGTTTTGTTCTCGTTAATGGCACCTCAACGTTTTACGGTTGTGTTAATTGTGCCTAGTCATTTCGCTTACGACGCATGCGTATCTTACGTGGCTATGGTAATTTCGAGATTGTTTATAAGCGGGAAGGTTTAAAATAACTGTACCTTAAAAAAATAAACTTTAGTCGGTAAAAGTTAAAAAGGTTTAAAGTACATATATTTTGAAATATATTTAAGCATCACCTTGTACCTAATAAGTAAAAAGAAGCCCATGTTTACAAAAAGGCCACTTAAGCCCACCGATAGGAAAGATGCTGAACAGAACCGCCCATAATAAATCAAAAAGCCTCAACTTATCCGGAATTATAACTCAAATAGATGTATGTGCACGTGGAATGAAACTTTTGCCAAGGAAAGTCACGTCGTCAATTTAAAATCGTTTTAATTTTCCCCAAACATCATCCTGAAACTTTTGTAAAAAATATTATTTTATTTTTTATTTAGTACTTGTTCCTGAGTGATCAGTGATTATGGATATTTACCTAATAGTCGGAGAGCTGGGGGCTATTTTCAAATTGATAGACTTCGGATCCGGTGCCTTTGGGTGCTAGAAACTCCAAAAGCTATGACAATGTGCTACCAAAAATCAATTTTTAACTTGCCCAGTCATATAAATTTCATTTAATACATTCAGATAAAGCTATTTTCATGGTCCAAACCGTTTAAAATTTTGTAACAAAAATAAATTTTACTCATGGACATTTTGATGTGCTTGACGCGTCGTGACGTTAGAAACAATCTAACTTAGGTTTAATTTTTTTCAATTTCTTTTCCAAATATATATTTTTAAAAGGGGTTTTCTATATATTTTTAAAAGGTTTCTTGTTTCAAAAAACAAAACAAAATATTTTTTTTTTAAATATAACTTTTTTTTAATGAACTAATTAATTTGTTGGCAGCAGTAATTTTTGAATAATAGTTAACAATTGTTGCACTTACAATAACAATAACAGAAAAACGTTATGTTTTACTGTAACAACTTTTATTTAATAAATAAAAAAGCTTAGGATTCTACAATGTGAAAAATATATTTGTAATTATACATGATTCAGCATATAAATGTGTTTCAATGTATGTAGAATTTACTAGATTTTACTAATAATTTTTTAATTTTTTATACAATTTTACAGTTTATTATGAAAATTACATGTAAAATTGTAAAATAGCAATGTAAAATCTAGTAAGTTTTACATGTATCTGCAATATATCGCATAGGGTAAAACCCCCAATTATTGGCACTTTAAGAAATTTTCCACATATATATCATTATAACTTATTAAATATTTCATGTTATTAAGAATAAAATATTTTACTTCATTTAGTGGTTATTCTATTTTATATATTATATAAAATTTAAACTGAGATCTTAATAATATTAAAGAATTTTTTTAATTAATTACAAGAATACACAATTTCGTATTATTGGCACCTTTTTGCTAATGATTGGCATCCAGATTTTCCTATTATTGGCACCTAATTTTTGATTTGAAGCAACGGAAAAAAAATACTGAGTACCTACTTTTTGTTGAATAATAAACATTTTAGTATCAAAAAAAATATTTAAATTGGAATATTGCAGTTTAATACATATTAACTAAGGTCTGTAAACAAAAACTCAAATTTATTTTAGAAATACAACATTTTAAATATCTCTATATTAAAGTTAAAATATTAGTTACCTAATAGTTACCTAATACTAATTGGTATCCATAAAATAATTCCTAGTTACCTAGGTACACTTATCTAAAAGAATTATTAGGTTTTTAGACTAATTTTTATGCACAAGTTTTGCATAAAATAAACCTGTGCCAATAATAGGACTTTAATATAATTTGGACACCTATTATGGGCAACGTGATAAAAAATTAAATTCTAAAGAAAAATTAAGTTTATAGACAAAATTAAGTGTAAAATTTATATACGTTCATATGCATTGAGGAAAAACTGTAAGTTTTTCATTAAACGCTGTTTAAAACTCATTTATTTGAAATAGGTTTTTAGCAACAAGTATCTTTTGTATAATAGCCCATTCGCTTTAAAATATGGATTTGGTTTTGTCTTATTTCATATGTGGCAATACATATGTATATTTAACCGTACAAGTAATAAATCTATTCAATTTTATTTTATTTATTCTATTAATTTAGCATTTTAACTGGTTGCCAATAATTGGAATAGGATTTTTACTAAAGAGGCTAATTATTGGCACCTATGCCAATAATTAGAATTTAGTTTAATTTTGTATACC
Source organism: Brachypterus glaber (assembly GCA_958510825.1). Lineage (NCBI taxonomy): Eukaryota > Metazoa > Arthropoda > Insecta > Coleoptera > Kateretidae > Brachypterus > Brachypterus glaber. The sequence continues at coordinate 21,057,280 of OY294044.1, read as the reverse complement.
AACTGTTGGCACCGTCGAAATTAAATAAAAATATAAAGAAAAATAAAGTTTTTAAGGCTAATTAATAAGTAGAATGCATATACTTATTAAAATTATCGAGAAAAAATAGTAAGTCCATCAATAAACATCTTTTATTAACCTTCTACTTAAAGCAATTCTTTAGCGTAAACCTTAAAAATTCACACTTACGTAGTTTACACGAAACTGCTGAGATTCTACTGCCCAGGGAGGGAAAAATATGTTTATCGCATTTAAAGTATAATATTTAGCAATATTGCCACTTCGTAAAAAATATAGTTAGATTAAGGTACCAATGGAGATTTTTTTATATAAACGAAAATATCACTCCAGTGCCAATAATTAGCGGAGTGCCAACGATTGGGGGTTTTACCCTACATGCAGAATCACGTGTAATTTTTTTTACTCTATATACAAAATCGTTCAGTATTTAACCAATACGGTAACAAATTCTCATATATAATTACACAAGAGGCTGAGAATTATGCGGGAAAAATTCGCGGTTTTCATGAAAATTTGCTGTCTGGAAATAATTACGACCAGGGCATAGCCCCTGGAGTAATTATTTCCTTTGACAGCAAATTTAAGTGAAAACTGTGAATTTTTCCCGATAATTCGAAGAATCATGTGTAATTTGGAAGATTATTTTTTAACGATTTATAATATGTCAAACCTACTTTTATATTTTTTTTTATCGCAAAATGATATAAATTGTTTTACTACTTATGTTAATATTTATACAGGCATATTCTTTGATTTGGTTAATTTAATTCCCTTCTCAATTGCTAAACTAAAATCTTTTTTGTTTATTTTTAAATTGCAAATTATGGTTCTGCGAATAGTTTAGTCACTTACTGCAGTACTGACTAGCGCGGTACTGCGCTAGGCTTGCAAGCATGTTCATAAAAGTCAACCTATAAAAACTGTCACTACATTTTATAAAAAGAATATTTTAGGTATTTTTTGATAAATAATAAAGTAATAACAATAGTTATAAATAGTAATATATTCATATATAATTATTAATTAGTTTTAGGTATTAAATCTTGTTGTAAAAGAGAAATACTGAAAAACAAAATACTACGGCGATTCTCACTAGAATTTTCTACAGTAGTAAATTCCCAATATATGATTGAACAGAAATAAACACGTGGCCAGAAATATTGTTAAAAGATTGGTTGATAAAAACGTTAAAAAACAATCATTGTAAGAGCATGTCGCGACTTTTTCTTAGTAGTCCCTATATGTTACACAAACGTAGAGGTATTTTCATCCGGCAACTTTTCTTATTAATTTGTTTTGCAACTGCGAATGTAGATAGTAGTGAATATCCAAATTTATAAATCATCCTCGTATTTTTCTTACCCCGGTGACAGAAAGTTAAATTACGCCGCTCGCTGTAAACTAGCGAAATATAAACTATTGTTACGGATTTTTATTGTATTTACCTGTAATAAATTTTTCAATCGTAAGGAAATTATTTTGGTACGTACAGTTTCTATAAAGATTGTTTATCTAACATTTTTATTGCTTCATACAAATAAATAAAATGTATCAGTTATTTATCTATTTAAATTTCATAGTTACGTTTTTGTAGTTTTGGTTTGCGTGTTACAATTCTAAAAACAGTTTAAGTATTTTTTTATTAAGTCTAAAACAGTTTTAGGGATTTTTCTTTGTTCATAAGTTAGTAACAAAATCAAATTATTAGTAATTTCTAAAAAAAAACGGTTTCTGATTTTGGGCTGTGTTTAATTTTGTGTCAATTAAGTTAAAGATACTCACGGGTATGTCCCAAATACTACACTTTTATATACTGGAGTAAATGTTAACTCCTCCTCGTTCATTTTTATTTAAAATAACTATAAAAATACACTTAAAGCTTGAAGAGTTTGTAAATTTTATAAATTAAAAAAATATATCTATAAAAAAAATTGTAGGTAAATACCATATAGGTTGCCAAACTTTGAATGTTATTTTCTGGTTTGTATGTTATATATTATCATTATTATTATTATTAACAATAGTTGTTATCTTTCAGCTTTGATAAAGCCCCCAAAGAGGGGAGAAACGTTAGCGATATAATAAAGTGACGCATTAAAACCTGCCAAAAAAATCTGAGTTTTTTTACAAACCAGAAAATTATATAAAAAAAATTATTTTCAAAAAAAAAAAATAATATAAAGAATACAATACCGTTTCACCTCCAAGTTAATTTATGTGTAAACTAGATGAAACGTTGCAAGCACCCTGTCAAAACATCCTCACTATTGGGAAAACTAATAACATGCTATTAGAACAGGGTAGCATAACATAATTACAATTTTACTACTACTCCTCACTGCACAAACTAACTTGTATAATATTTATATTAAACTTTAGCTTTTCTTGTACACTTAATATACACGGTGTATTTGAAATAGCGTCGGAAATTTTAACAGATGATTCTACATCAAAAAATATGACAAAAAGTTCCTATAAACATATGTCTAAAAATGCGTCATAAGGAGCTACGCCCCTTTGAAAGTGGCTAAAAAAATCGGTTTTTATTTAATAACTCAGGAACCCTTTGAGATATATCAACGAGGTTTTGCACGTCAACTAATCCTACCAAGGCCCGTTTTTATGTGTTATTTTTCATGTACTTATTTCAACCAGGGGTGTGCGAAACTGGAGGGGCTTATCAGTTTTTTGTCCCAAACTTTTTTCTGTGTAACTTTTTTGCAATTTTATTTTTGAAATATGATTCCTGAAAAAAAACGTGGTCAAATATTTTGAGTTTTCGGCGAAGATATCAATACATCGGCACTCTTAGTAGTACTAAGTGCCGATGTAACTCAGCTTATGCATTATCTTAAGGCCTATCCAGAAGCTTGCATAAGAGCATAAAACATTAGAATACGGTGCCGTGATTGGCTTACAAGATACATGGCGGCGCATCAAGCCAATCACGGCATCGCATTATGTATTACGTTCTTATGCCAGCCTGTAGATATGCCCTTACCTCCCGACTTATGCGAGGGTTGTTAAATCTCCTTTCAGGAGTAATGAATTGTAATTTAGAAGGTTCAGGTGAACTGTTATATTTTCTAAAATAAAAAGCTATTATTATTAATAAATACAAATAATTAGATGGCTTTTTGCAGAAAAAAAACTGCAAAAAGTTTTCCAATTAAAAAATATATAAAGTTTAAAATACTAACATATCTACAGACCTGAGGACTTATGGACACTTGCACACGTCAAAAATCGTATAAAACATTGAGTTACGCACAAACTGACTGGCAACTGTAAGTCCTGTCTCTCTACTGATAGTGTGTAAAGTACTAAGACGTGCAGACCTCCAAGTGCAGGTAGAAGGGATATTCTGAAAAAATGACATCCAGATTACGTCTAACAGGCCATACGTCTGTGAATACAGGTTAAAAATGGTCGAGCGCCCAGTGTTCGACGGATCTGGCTGGACTTACATTAGATCATATATACATAGATATGGCATTAATGTTGATTTGTTTTATGTAGAACATATACAAAGCCAGTTGTAAACAAACCACTATAGCAGTGACTTTCCGAGGATCAAATATACATAGATATGGCATTAATGTTGATTTATTTTATGTAGAACATATACAAAGCCATTTGTTAAGTCCAAACCACTATAGCGGAGGGTGGTGACCAGAAGCGGGAAGGTGAAATTTACCTGCATGTCGCAATGTAAACATTTCGGTTTGGCGTGAACTCAAGTCGCATCTATGTATATATGATCTAATGGACTTACGCAGATGAGAAATTTGTATAAAAAGACCGAATAGGCCCTTTTGATTTACAATTCATCTTTAGTTTTTTTACCTCAATAACAGAAAATTAAATTACCCTACTTGGTTTATGAACTAGTGAAATATAAATTATTGTTACAGATTTTATTATATTTACCGGTAATATACTTTTCATTCGTCATAACATTATTTTTATATGTATGGTTTCCATACAGAATGTTTATCTAATACTTTTATTGCTTTATACAAATAAATAAAATATTTTATTTATTTATTAAATAAGAAAAGTAATATAAAATAAAAAAAGGAGAGATTCTTCATAAAATACAATGCGAATATAAAAAAGTAAGGTATTGCAAAAAGTAATAGTTTAAACCCCTTTGATCCCGTTACCCACTCCATTTTCCCTAAAAACAATCCCAGATGAGAAGTTTGGATGAAAAAAACTTAGGGTTATAAATAATCCCCGTATTACCCCGGTAAGGGCATATCCACAGGCTCGCATAACAACATAGTACATAAGAATGCGATCCGTGATTGGCTTGATATGCCGCCATGTATATTGTAAGCCAATCACGGTACCGCATTCTTATGTACTATGTTGTTATGCGAGCTTGTGGATATGCCTTAACGCGTCAATTAAAAAATATATAAAGTTTAAAATACTAACATATCTACAGACCTGAGGTCTTATGGACACTTGCACACGCCAAAAATCGTATAAAACATTGAGTTATGCACAAACTGACTGGCAACTGTAAGTGCTGTCTCTCTGCAAGTCCAGCTGCCTCTCCCATCTTGAAGTCCAGTGCTGCTCCTCCTCTTTATCTTCAAGCCTCTTCTGCCTTTAAGCCATCTTTACCTAGGAAGCATTCGCATGCCATGGACCAGACAGCTACAAACAAAAATACTCCCAGCATAACAATTGGTACTTCTGTCAGCACTACTTTAGAAGCTGCCCAGACGTTTAAATACATTTGTGTATCTCGTCTAAAGTATAACACATCTCCAGAGAAAGTGCAACAGCATTTATCTAATCTCGGACTGCCTGATTGCCTAGTACATCCTATTAAATCTCGCACAGGAGAATTTATGACTTTTAAAATTGGGCTTCCTTCTTCTGCAAAGATTGATATAGCTCTGAGACCTTCTACTTGGCCACCAGGAGCCACCGCTAAAATTTGGGAATTACTTAGACGCTACAGCCACTATCCAAACTATATGTAAAAATTCAGATTTCTGTCTACTTCAAGAAACCTTCCTTACCTGGGATGACATGCCTCTATTGGCGAATGCGAATCCTGACTTTTTTTTTCATGGCATAAGTGCCATGTATAGCTCTTAAATTCTTGCTGGTAGGCCTTATGGAGGCGTTGCTATTCTTTGGCACAAGAAGTATAGCCAGTTCGTTAAACCTATTAATTGCGACAACACCAGGCTTGCTGCTGTAACCTTAACCTTAGATAATCGCGTCATTCTGATTGCTACTGTCTATATGCCTATCTACCTTCAAGATAACATACCTGAGTTCTGCCTTATTCTTGGAAGACTGTCAGCTATAATTGAAGAAGTCAGCCCTCATGATGTCCTTATACTGGGTGACCTAAATGCGAGACCAACGATTACCAACGAGTTTTATCGTGAACTTCAATCATTCTGCAACCTTGAGAGCCTTTCTGTCCTAGATGTTGCTACCTTGCCTGCTGATACCTTCACGTATGTCAGTGATGCACACTCTACCACCTCCTGGTTGGACCATGCTTTAGTTTCACATGCTGCCGCTTCCTGTGTTGATTCAATAGATGTGAGTCTAAGTACCACTCCCTCAGATCACTTTCTTCTTTCGCTGACGCTCAAAATTTCCAACTTACCAGCTACAACTCAATCCGCTGCATACTCGTCCGATCTTCCTAAATGGAGTGACAAATGTGCCCTGGCTGTCAACAACTACAAAATGTGCTTAATCAACAAACTTCATGATATTAACGTGCCGAATGCTATCTACTGTAGAAATACCTCATGCACCAATACTGTTCATAGTCTGGAAATGGCTATATTCTTTGATGATATCACATCTGCTCTTCGTTCTTCTGTTACTGAATGTTTCCGTCGCACTAGACCTAAATTTACTCCTATTCCTGGATGGAATGCAGAAGTCTCTTTAGCCTACGAGCAATCCCACAATGCTTTTCTTTCCTGGGTTCAAGCAGATCGGCCCTCTGACGGCCCTCTCAATGAAGAAAGACGGCGCCTTCGTAAAATATTTAAGGGAAAACTCAATTCAGCGCGCGCCCGAGAGGATTAACTTCGGGCAGATGCCTTAGCTACTAGCCATATTGATAAGGATTTCATAAAATTTTGGAAGGCATGTGGAAAAATTATGAAAACTCCTATCTCGTTAGCTTCCTGTATTGATCAAACCTCCGGTGAAGCTAATATTGCCAAACTCTGGAGTGAGATATATGGAAAACTTAGCAATTTATACGATGATAGTAACAATACTGAAGTTAGTGTGGAATCCGAAGACTTCAATGCCTGCTTAGTACGTCCTTCCGATGTAAAACTTGCTATTTCTAAACTCAAACTTCATAAATCCGCAGGATGGGATGGTCTCTGTCCTGAACACATAGTTCACGCTCCTCCTGATCTACACTCATATCTGGCTCTCTGCTTTTCTTCCGCGTTTTCTCACGGCATTACTCCCCTCGCTCTTACGAAGAACATTATTGTTCCCATTGTTAAGAATAAAAGTGGAGACATAGCCTCCTCTTCCAACTACAGGCCCATAGCTATTTTAACGTCTCTATCCAAAGTCCTGGAGCTTATTATTCTAACCAGATGTGAACCCTACTTTAAAACCTGTGATAATCAGTTCTGCTTCAAGAAAGGTAGTGGTACGTCTGAAGCTATCCTGTTGTTTAAAGAAACGGTTACGTGTTACCTTAAAAAGAATACCCCTGTTTATGCTATTTTCCTGGACCTAAGGAAGGCGTTTAATAGAGTGCACCATCCTACTTTGATCAACACTTTATTAAAACGTAAGGTTCCTAGATACCTATGCCGATTTTTGAATAGCTGGAATCGCAAAGCCACCGCATGTGTCCTCTGGGGGTCCTCTCTGTCTCCATCCTTTAATCTTCGCAACGGAGTACGCCAAGGCAGCTTACTCGCTCCTGATGAATTTAATTCTTATATAGATGAACTGCACTCAATCCTTGCCAAAGTTCCTGCAGGCTGTTATTGTGGAGGCGTCAAGATTAACTGCATTAGCTACGCCGATGACATGGTCCTTCTTAGTCCTTCACTTCAGGGTATTCGCATGTTGGTGAAAAAATGCGAAGAGTTCGCTAGGGCTGTCTTTCTCAAATACAACGGCGACAAAAGCAAAATGATGGTATTTAAACCCCCTTCATATAAAGACCTTAGTGTTCCTCCTGTGTATCTCGATAATAGTTTAGTTGATCGCGTCTCTGAGATAAAATATCTTGGTCATGTTATAAATGACAAGCTCTGTGATAATTCTGATATTCAACGACACTACAAAAGCTTATGTGCCCGCGCAAACATGATTGCCAGAAGGTTTTATAAGTGCTTCTCCGAAGTCAAAAATCTTCTTTTTAAAACATTCTGCTATAACCTCTATGCTGGTGAACTATGGTTTAACCACACTGCTGCTTCATGGCGCACGCTTCAGATATGTTATAACGATGCCTTCCGTATACTACACAGACTTTCCCGCTACAATAGTGCTTCAGAAATGTTCGCGTATTCCGGAATTGACACGCTTTACGACGCAAAAAAGTTGCTAATTTTGTGAAACGCCTTTCCTGTACTCAAAACTCTTTTCTCCAGTCCTTATTTGACTCTGACCTGGCCTTTAACTCTACGTTAATTTCTACGTGGCGCCTTCTTTTATTTACACAATAATTTTGTTTTTTTTTTGTTTTGTAAATGCTGTTTTTAATGGTTAATATTAATGTTATTTTTTTTTTCTTTGTACATAATATGTATATTATATAGCATAATCATGCTGCAATAAATAAATAAATAAAAAAAATAAATAAATCTACTGATAGTGTGAAAGGTACTAAGACGCACAGACCTCCAAGTGCACGTAGAAGGGATATTCCGGAAAAATGACTTCCAGAGTACGTCTAACAGGCCATACGTCTGTGATTACAGGTTAAAAATGGTCGAGCGCCCAGTGTTCGACGAATCTGACTGAACTTACCCAAATGAGAAATTTGTATGAAAAAGACTGAATAGGCCCTTTTGATTTACAATTCATCTTTATTTTTTTTTACTTCAATAACAGAACATTAAATTACGTTTTCCCTAAAAACAATCCTAGATTAGAAGTTTGGATGAAAAAAACCTAGGGTTATAAATAATCCTCGTATTACCCCGGTAAGGGCATATCCACAGGCTCGCATAACAACATAGTACATAAGAATACCATCGGTGATGGGCTTGATATGCCGCCATGTATCTTGTAAGCCAATCACGGTACCGCATTCTAATGTACTATGTTCTTATGCGAGCTTGTGGATATGCCTTAACGCGTCATGGCGCTAGATATAAATTACCGATATATAAACTATTGTAACGGATTTTTATTATATTTACCTAAAATACATTTTTTAATCTTAAGGAAATAATAATAATTTCGGAAAGCCTTGTATTCTTGCAAAAATTTTAATTTTTTTTTGAGTATTTTTACGTTTTATGACGTTTTTTTGTATATACAGGGTGATTCATAAATAAGCTACAAAATTTTAAGGGATGATTCTAGGTCCAAAAATATGAAAAAAAGTTTTCTTAAAGGTTGGTCCGAAAATGAGCCCTAAGGGAGTTATGACACTCCTAAAGGTACACATAAAAAGTAGTTTTTATTTAATATCTCTGGAATCCTATGAACCACAGTTAAGAATTTTTACACATGCTTTAACCTTAACAAGGGCTCTTATTTAATGTAATTTTTATTTGGTAATTTTAAACAGGAACGTGCAAAGGGGAAGGCGATGTCACTTTTTTGCCCCAAATATTTTATCTAAAGATTTTTTGACATTTTCCTAATAAAATATGATTCTTTAGTAAAAAATACATAACACTGTAGGTGCAATATGTAACATCGTAGAGCCAACCGTTTTTGAGAAAATTTCAATAAAATAATCAGTTTCATGTTCTAAGCATCAAAAATAGGAACTAAAAAATGCACCAATAAAAAATTTCAATAATGCATGTTTATTTTACATTTAAAACTGTAAAAAAAGCTTTCATACATCTAGTTTTGAAAATCAGTTTTAAGAGTACTACAGAAATTTTAAGGGACCGTAGCTCCCTTAAAAAGCGATTTGTGGATATTTGTGTACAGGAACTTTTTTCATATAGTAGTTATCGTGAAAATTGGTACAATGGATTTTTTGAGGTTGCTAAAAGTGAATCTGATAATTGGGCGGGGGGTAGTTTTCTTAAAAATTGATATATTGGAGTTTTTTCTAAAACTGAATTTTAAATTAAAATTTTTCTAAATCCACCTCCTGGTGGGTGAGGGGTAGTTTTCGTGAAAATTGGTATATTGGGGTGTTTAAGGTTGCTGAAAGTGAATCTGATAATTAAAAAATCCATTTCACGCGAGGAGGTAAAAATGGAAAAGCGGTTTTACTGGGCAGTGTATTTTAATTAAATTTAATAGTCATTTTTTGCCCATAAATATTGATTGAAATACAATGATATCAGTGTTTTAAGAAATAAATATGTGATTTAATGTTACTAGGGTAACAGTACCTTCACATTAAAAAAAAGAGTAATTTAAAAAAAAATTATTTGCCTAGTTTTGAAGAGCTCGAAAGTGGCAAATAATTAAATAAAACGTTGTTTCATATTTTTCCCAAAAAAATTACCTAGCCAAGAATAAGTTTGCACATTTCAAAGGAAACTGGATTATAAATTAAATTAAATTTAATTAAAAAATGATACTTGGTACATGGTTGTACTCATAATTAAATTCTGAATCCAAATATGTAAAAATATAGGTTGTTCCATTTAAAAATCTAAAGGTAAGATAAAAAGAAAAAAAAAATGGAAGTTGTCATGTCATTTAAAAGTTCTTCTAGAACACCATGCCTGTTTTTTTTCTTTTCTATTCAAATTAATAGGTTTTAGCATTTTTACCTATTTCTTAAAAAAGCCCGGTTCCTGCTTATAATAATAAAATAAACGTTTTGTTTATTTATTTGTATATATTTTAAAACTCAATTTTATACTTATATAATGATAATTCCGTGTTTACTTTAAAATCATATTTTTGTCATAAAAATAAAACTGGAACGCGTGTTTAATATAAACTACAGGAAAAATAAACTTTAGCAAAATGTGTTATCGTATCTATGATTGATGTTAGTAAGTTGGAGTATTATTATGCTGTTTTCGTGGTAGATGGCAGAACCGGTCCCGTCGCCAGGCGTCACGATGCCAAACAGGGGCGGATCTAACATAATAGTTTAGGGTCGAAATTAACTCTAATAAAGTTATTTAGGGAATTGGCCCATAGTCCCATGGGGCTTTTTCTTAATTTTTTTTCTACTCCCAAATAAGGGCAGTTTACTAATTAACACTAAAATGCATGATTTTTGAGAATTAAAAATAAAATTTATTATAATTTGTAAAAAATTGCTGCAAGGACCTTAAAAAATAGTTTAAAACATCATAAGTATAATAAAAATTCTTGAATTATTTACATAAACAATGTTTTTATGGCGTACCAACTGATCGTAATTTTTACATAAAATATAAGATTAAAAAATTAATTTTTTATCTATAAAAACACACTTTTTCTAAATAAAGCATCACTTTAGAGCAAGATATTGCCAAGAGTTGGCTAGATAGCCATACAGGCTTTACCTAAATTTCATAAAACAATTTTATTATTTAAAAATTAGTACCTTGTATTGCATACAGATGTTTTGCACACCAAGCATTTTAGTGTTATTGAAATTAAATAAACTAGGTTTGTTTGTAAAACATCTTGGTATAAATACGATACTTAGATCAAATGAAGGAATGAGAAAATTAGATTATTAGATTGAATAGCGTAGTTGATAGTTGGGTAGTCCCAAAGTGGGCAGTGCCCATTGGGCAAAGTAACTCTGACATCTCTGTAACCTAAAGTGGTATGAACGTGTGTTATAAAGAAGTGTTTTAATTACATCAACCCCAGACCATTATTCGTGACAATATTTTGAAACTGGGCTTAATGAATTAAAATATCTGTTTAACAACTTATTAGTGTTCACTAATTCCTGCACCCTTCATACTTACTTCAAAAATCTTTTTCAATATAACGATAAAACTCAAGGTATTTTTATGAAAATTTTAGGAATATTTTTAGAGGATATCGCACTATGAGTGCAAAAATGAACGAGCTGAGAAAATGGCGTTTAAAGTTTTCAGATTTTTTGTTTTACAATTTTTTATTTACCATCTGTTAAATTTCGTGGTTCTCTAAACCCTCATTTACTTATGACCTTTTCTTTAGTTATTTAGCAAAATATTATTGAGAAATTGTCAGAAATTAGAGTTGTTATTGCACTAACTTTATTGGTAATATTGTGGAAAATTTGCCAAATAAAGCACCATAACGTTGGGTTTCTTGAAACTATTTAACAAACCATTAGCTAATCAGACACTTGAAATGTGACAAATTGCTTTGGAATGACATTATACAAAATGACTCTAAACGTCCATCAGATTTATTAGGGATTAAACGTTTCTGGACAGAAACCGACTGTGCAATAATAAAATATTTAATAATAAATACAATAAAAACGTTTAGCACCTGTTATTTACAGTATTATATTTTCGGCCATTGCACAAAAATGCATTTAAAATTAATTGTGCAAAGATTTTTTTTTGCATATTGGTCGAGAATATATTTAAGTATTATTATTATATCAAAAAAATTCAAAAATCGTCCTTGACAAAAAATTCTAAGATATAAATTTGTTTCATGAATAAATAAGCAACTTTTTTTTTAATGTCCGTCTGTCCGGCCATCTGTCTGATTTTTGTGAATGCGATAACTTAAGAACGAATAATCCGATATACTTGAAATTTTCAGGAAAAATCAAGTTCTACGAGGGGAAGATCTCTATTGTTTTTGAAAGTATTCCCCCCAAAAACAAAAAAGTTATGGGGGGTTAAACTTTAAAAAAATATTTTGAGTTATGGTGATGTTGTATCAAGAAGAGTATTTTCAGGAAAAAATCAATAGTAACAGTTCTGTTAATTATAGGACATTCTTTCGATTTATAGATATGCTGGTATTGTATTATTAAAGAAAGCATCTAGAACAATATAATAGAGCAAACATCTCAAAATCCATAAATTTTGAGTTATGGTCGTCTTGCACTCATACTATATATCTAAAAATTACCGTTTAAAACATGAACATTATGTATCAGTTTTATTATATCAAATATGAACGATTTAATGGTATTTAGCTTGTGTGATACAATATGCATTTTCGGGTTAAAAAAAATCAAAAAATCAATTTTCTTAAACATTGTTTAAAGATTTTGGTTCAATTTTATACGTTTGTACGTACTGGTTTTGTCCGGCAAAATCACATAGGGGCGTATTTTTTTTTGTAATTCTGGATAATTCTAGTTAAATTATAATTATAATCAGATACATCACTCTGCTGAGTAATTTAAAATTTAAACATCCAGGGCTGACAGTCTGTGGTCATCGATTTTCACAAAACTTTACAGTTTTCATCTTTCAGTTATGTTTTAACAAATCTGAACAATATTAGCTCAAAAAAATTGAAATGAGCCTTAGGGTGCTTCTTAAAATGCAAAAATTCGAAATGTTAACGGGCTACCCCCTCATTTATTTTTCTCTATAAAACAATGCTTTAGACCAAATTTTGTGAAATTGGAAGAATTTCTAGAGGAAGCTGCTAGGGAATAAAGTTCCGGAATCTCGGGACCGGGATTTTCCGGGACTGGAGCAATTTTTTTGGTCCCGGGACCAGAGCATCCAGTCCCGGGGCGCCCGGGACAAAAGTGTCTATTAATTTACACAGTGTGTCCCCAGATAGGTGAAACCACTCTTGTAAAAGGTAAAAAATTCTCGATTAAAATTTTTATGTTTTGGGGTTGCCCTGCTTCATTAAAGATTAATTTAAAACATAGTTTTGAAAAATCAAGTATGCCTTGGAAGTTCCAAAAAACCTATTTTTCTGTAAAGTGCCTTTTATGTGGCAAATACAACAAAAAGTTGTTTAGCATCAACATCTAGGCCCCTTTACCATATTTCAAAATCCTCTGCCAACTATGATTTTTCAGTTTTTTTTATTTTTTTTTCCAACATAGTAGCTTTTTAGTAATAGATATGTAAAAAAGTTATTCAGAAAAGTTGCTTGATATCAAATTCTAGGTCCGTATACCAAATTTAATAATCCTCGGCCAAATTTAATCTCTCACATTTTTTTGTAATATTTCATTCCCAAATCAAAGAATTTTACTTTTAACAAAGTTAGCCGTTGATTTTGAAATTTGGGACTCGGACCTATACTTTTATGCTTTTATTGTGTGATATATCACACAGTAAATCATCTGCCAGATTTTTAAATTTTTTATTCGGTAAGGCGGCTTGAGGGGGCAATGGGGGAAACATGATAATATACCATGCATTAACTATTATGACCTTTTTGCACAAAATTTCCAAAATTAATTTTTTAAAAATATTTAAAATTTCATTAATTTTGAAGACAAGCAATCTTCAAAAAAACTATTAAAAATAAATAGTTATATGGTTAAATAGATAATTTTAATCTCTTTAAAATGACGTATGACAAGAACTAGGGTGCCATTTAAAATATTGTCCCCCACAGGCCATCTGGCGCCGCATTACTGAATAAAAAATTGAATAATATGACAAATGATAGTTTTTATTGTGTGATATGCATATTCCAAATTTAAAATTTATATATGGTCCAGTTCAAAAGTTACGGGGGTGTACCATTTAAAAGATAACCGTGTATTATGCTCATTTTTGTTTATTAAAACAAAGCCAAAAAAAAAAATAAAAATATACACATTTTTTTTTTCATTTTCGGGGCCAAAATCTCTGGATTTTTCAGTCCCGGGACCAGGTCATGTTCGCTGGTCTCGGGTAGGGTCACTCGATCCGTTGTTGCTTTGTCTAGTTGGTGTATTAGTGTGTTTTGGTGGTTGGTCGGTTTGAGTTTTTTATAGGCGAAAACAGTTCCAGAATAGGAAATAAACTGTCAAAAAAGTTTTTATTTTCATTAAATTTTTGATATGGTGCTGTGCCCATGTCAACTTTTTTTGAGCTAATAATTTCCAGATTTGTTTAACATAATATTATATAATTAGTGGTAGTAGTAGTGGTATATAATAACTGGAAGATGAAAAAAAAATAAAGTTTCGCAGAATTAAAATAATAATCAAAATCTCAAAACTTTTGGCCACAATATGTGGCCCAGATTTTTGCGAAAGCGGTGTAATCGTACAATTTTTAGTTTATTATGTTAGGGGTCGTCCATAAAATACGTCACAGGGGGGGGGGGTCAGGCATTTGTGACGAAGTGCGACATGGGGGAGGGGGGCTTGGTCGAGTGTGACGTCACACCAAAAATTTTATTCACCTACTTAAAATGAATCGCTGCGCAAAGTGCTACAGAATTACTATAATACAGAGTATGACGAATGACGACAACTCAGATTATGAAAATGCAATATGATTGGAAAACGGAAAAGTGGATACTCACTGCATTCCTGACTTTAAAAAGGCAGACAAAGTTGAGTCACTGTCAGGATTCGACATCCAAAAATGGGTTGATTTACCCTGGACGAAGATCCATTAAAAATATGAGATTGGAGTGGAGAAAATTGTGATTCCAAAGTTTTTAAAGTATTATAAATTCTTTGTGATAAGATCTATGTCAATATAAATATGTATAGAGGAAATGCGCCTAATTTCGGATGGTTTCCAAATTTCGGATAGTAGTGTATTTAAGATACTGTCTGCAAAGGTAAACAGAAACCAACTTTTATGTGAAGCCAAAAGTCAAACTAAATCCGTCCTGTAATATGATAACGGTAGAGCTTCTCCCCTTTAAATGGCAGCACAAATCGTTTATATTGCAAATGGCAGTTTTGTGCTCAGTTGGATTATTATGCTTGTTTATTTTATAAATAATCGTTATAAAAGTTCGTGATTCTGTCTTGGGTAAGTTATGATGTTAGTTAAGTTGATCCACTATTCATAATTAAGCAATTTGAAAACGTAAACATTCTACAAATTTCTAATCTAAAAAGCAGAAAGTTGCCTAATTTCGGAT
This sequence comes from Brachypterus glaber, assembly GCA_958510825.1. Lineage (NCBI taxonomy): Eukaryota > Metazoa > Arthropoda > Insecta > Coleoptera > Kateretidae > Brachypterus > Brachypterus glaber. The sequence goes on along the minus strand of OY294044.1, from coordinate 21,042,115 downwards.
AGACTATTTTTGTGCATTTGATTCCCAATTTCGGATATCCGCAAGGTAATTATTATTCAGGATAACCAACCATTAATTATTTTTTTTATAATGATACAACAAACTAAGATAAACAATTTTTAAAAAACGAAAATTACCCAAGATACTAAGATATTCGAAATTGGGAATCTAAAATTATAGTTCCTATAGTATTCCGTAGAAAATCGCTTAATGATTCAATTACGTCTTAAATGTGAAGGAATAACAAGAAACATAAGCAATGGGATCCAGATCTACTCTTGAAAAAATTTTTTCGGATATGTCCGAAATTAGGAGCCCTTTTTCAAATGCACAAAAATGCGCTGATTTTTTTTAACCGTGTTTTTTGGAAAAAATAAACTGTAATAAAATTGCTTTTATAATAAATCATGGTTCGCTATAATAAGTTGTATCTGGTTATATAAAAAAAAATATCAAAAAGTAATACCGAGTATTAAATATTGAATACATTGTAAATGGTATCCGAAATTAGGCGACTTTCCTCTATTTAGGTGGTCTTTCTACCTTCAAATTTTAAATATATATTTTTAATAAAAAAAAAATTTATATGGAAAGAAAAACGATATCATTGTGAAATTCCGTGGGTATGTTTATTTACATTCAAAAAATATAAAAAAATAGATTTTTAGTACCATTATTTGACCATATTTTTTTTGGAAAAAAACATCAAAAAATTGTGGACGCCATGATTCCGGCCGTTTGGATCGACTGAAAAAAAAGGGGATATTATTTCGTATTAGTAAAAAGTCGCTATAGTCCGAACTAGAAGAAAATCTTTTGGCCAAAAATTTTTAATCTACCTACCACCGTTTTTTATGTTTTTTTCAAAAAAAAAAATCATGGCCAAGAAATGGCACTTTAAAAATATTTTTTTTTATATTTTTTAAATATAAATAAACATATACCTCCAAAATGTACACATTTACCTACAAAATTTCACATGATATCTTTTTTTTTAAACCATAGAAAAAATGTTATCTCTCTATGGTTTATTTAAATCAACTCCAATATGAGTAAGGATCAAGAATTTCTTAATCTTTTTTTTTTATATATAAAAAATATATTTTTAATTTTAAGTGTGACGTATTTTATGGACGACCTCTTAAGATATGACACTTGAGGGGTTAAATTTAGTTTTTAGATATACGCAGAATATATTATGCAACACCTAAAATTATAAAATAACTGGATTAATTAATTTAATTATAATAATTAATTATAAAATCCAAAATCTGGATAGACGATTAAACTTAAACAAAAAGTTTGGACAGCGACAAGTGTGGGTGAGCGGAAGTGAGTTAAAGTTCTTCTCAAGTAATGCGTATGACAGAAAGTTGGCTTAAAAAAAACTAAACAAAAATTTAAATTAAAAAATGTTTACCGGTTTGATTATAAATAACACGACAAATAAACACAAAATAATAGTTTTTACCGGTTTCTACGATTTTTTACTATAAACAATTGCATCTGAGAACTCCATAAGAAACCTACGGTCTATCCTAACGTATTCTTGTGTTACCTGGGCACAATTCTTCTGCGCAGATGTACTAGATAGATGTATTTTTTACGAACATTTTTCTATTTTAAACAGGGACGCCACTTCAGGGCAAAGAGATTCAGATGCGCCTTCACCAAAAATTTAAAATGCCACCATACCTAAAAATTAAGGGAGCATGGGAGTCATGGCCCCTTCAACTTATTCCTAACCTATTAACGATAAAATTTATAAAAGTTTTAGTAGTATTTTTATATAAATATATGTATATATGTTCTGGAAATCAACGAAGGGGAAAATTTCCCCCTTCCCTCATGAGCTGAATTGGTGCCACTAATATTAAATTTAATTGCATTGCAAATTATGCAACTACCAGATTATGGGATCCAAAATCTGGCTAGAAACAAAAAGTTTAGCCGGTGACAAGGCTAGGTGAGCGGAAGTGAGTAAAAGTTCTCTGACCATAAGTAACGCGTATGACAGAAAGGTGGGGTAGTTAACTAAAATTTGCAAGTTTAAATGGCATAATGTTAGTGGACATTCATTTTCCAGTTGAAATAACAAATAGCCCGACTAGTGCATATAATATCTCTACTATTCAGTAGTAACAAACAGCACACAATGTGACGAAATAAAGCGTAGAATGTCAAGCAATGTTACTTCAGGTAAAAATAACATTTTAGATTATATTTTAAATTACGTGAAGGTAAGATATTTTTTTAAAGTAAAAAAACTATTTTTTTTTATTTTTATAACACAGCTATGTGTACAGTAGGTCTAAAGTTTCCTAGGAAACGTATGACATACTCCTTAATTTCACAGTCATTGTTAATACCCCGTTATGTGTGAAGATTTTGTACTTGTTTTTGTGTTTAATAAGCTGTTTTATGTATTCTTTAATAATTTTGCATATCGAACACATTTTTTTTTGCACTGATAAAATCCAAATATAATATTTTTAGGGAATTTTCTTTTTGGGTTGGTATTAAAGACCTAAATTTATGTTGCCTAACGTATTGGACTGCTGCTCATTCTGATCGCATATGTACTTCGTTGTAAAATTTCCTTCAGTTTTAAAGGAAGGCTTACAACTGACTGAGGAGATAGTATGTAGATAGACTAACCTATTTTCATTCTTGTTTTTATTAAAATGGAATTATTAAATTAGGCAGTGATTGTGAAATTACCTATTTATTTTACCAGAAAAAAAAAAATTAAATTGCATAGGAATATATTTTTTTTAAATAAACATAGATTTGATATTATATAGCATATAGCATATTTTTAAAGTTTTCAGTTTCTTTTTGAACACTCTTTATGGCAGTTTAAGTAAAAAGTATGTATTTTTTAGGTTCCAAAAATAGTAGGAAAATGTGAAACACTCTTATTCTGTAGATAATGCGCACAAAAATCATATTCTAACAATATATCTCGCGCTCTTACTTTTAAATTTTTGTAAAATTACAAATTTTAAAATGTGCCGCATTATTTCGAGATTGAGTAAACCGATTTTCGATTAAAAATTACCTTGTATTAGGCATCAAAAAACCTTTAAAATTACATGTTACATGTCCTATTTTCTTGGAGCCTTAACCATGTCGTAATAGATGTTTTGAATTTATACAAAACGTATCCTCCATGGCAAAAATATTTTTAAGAGTTAAGCCAAAAACTATTAAACGTAGTAATAGTAGTAGTAGTAGTAGTAGTAGTAGTGGTATTAGAGAGTGAGCTATTCGCATAGTGTGACAAGTAACGTTCTTTCTTTTCATATTATAATCATATAAAGTAGAATAGAATATAATAGAATAGAATAATATTTATTAAGGTAATGTTTTTAGTTTCTATATGATTATAATATAACAAGAAAAAACGCTACTTGTCACACTGTGCGACTAGCTAACTCTACTATTCAGTGGCGGCATGACGGGAGGCTCGCATGATAAAGGCGCTATTTATTGCCGAGCACTCGACCATGTCGTGTGACTTCTTCTCTACTAACGTACAAGATAATGTTAAGTGGTGATTTGTTGATATGATGTACGTTTACTGCATATGAACTTTTGTTAACTGGCCCGTACAATTTCGAGCCTGAAAAAAGTTAATTTCGTGCCAAACCACTGGCAGACATTTATAATGTTTAAAATTACGTATTTTTTTTAAAGAAGGGTATTTTTTTAAAGAAGGGTATTTTTTGAACTCTACTCCCTATAACTTTGTTATTTGAAGTGATGTAATAAACTTTTTTCAGCTTAGGTTTATTATGGAATATAATTTACCTTACATAAATGACAGGAACTGACATCAATTTAGATTTTCTAAAGTTAAAAGAATAAACTTTTTTCATTGGAAAATCTACATTAAATAAAAAAAAATAAAAAAAAGACCTGGTATAGGGTTTTCTGGAGAATAAAGTTTATGAAACAAAACCTGCAAACATTGATGAACTGAAGGTTGCCATCGAAAGGGAATGTGCTACCATAGCTTTACGATGCCTACGCTGTTTAGATCGGAATGGTCATCAATTGGAAAATATGGTCTAGGTACAAAAAAATACGTTAATGTAGTGTGTTATAAAAATGGAAAGCAAATTTTACGATGTTTAATATACACTTTATAAACAATCAAAGTGTGGTAAACTTTTTTTGCGACACCCTGTATTTATATATTTACAATTTTGGCGAAGGCGCTTCAATATAAAATTGATTCTTTCATGAATTCAGTTCGATTTATGCAACTAAAAAACTGTTATTAACTATGTTAATAACTATTTTTGTTTTTTCGGTCCCATCACGAAATTTTGTTGGAAGTACCCTAAAAAAAATTCCCTCAAAATTTTAGCCCTTAATATTAATAATTAAGTAGTGGACCAAGGCATGTAAAGTTTTCCCATTGAAAATACAC